>RSEF01000003.1:39196642-39208460 GCA_003993805.1 Himantopus leucocephalus | reverse complement strand
AAATGCTGATGAATTCACCCTTCTTGCCATCCCACAAGACCCACGTGCCAGTGTGGATGTATCTGAAAGGAAAATGCCAGTCCATCATAAGCAACATTTTCAAGAAACGTTTTTCACCTTACTCTGGTAACCAAGATCCTTGAGCACAAAGATCAGTACAAATTATCCGTCTGTCTTTCAACTTTAATCTATAAAATCCAAGAAAGCCCCAAGAAAAAAACCACAAGATGCCATGCCATTATCAGCTTAGCAAAAGGATGCCTACAACGGGAAGAAACAAACCCGGGGAGGCTGATCGCACTCAACACGTACTGAGCACCCTACGCACCGATCCGTGCGGCTATTCCCCTTTTCAAGAGGGAAGCCACCATTCTTCCAGTGTCTCCAAACACTGCGCTCTAACTCCTAACAAATACAGAGCACTGAGAGGAGAGGATTCCGCTCTGCCAGGTGAATATGGATATTACCAGGAGTTTTGCTAAAGACAACCCAGAGTTCTCCCGAGTGTGAGGGCAAAATGACACATTTCACCAAAAAGTTTCTGAAACTGCCCCAGTTAAACTCTCCAGATGTAGTTTCTTTTGTAGCAATCAGACTTTACTTGTTATTTCCTATCCTAATCAAAACAACACAGACAAAAATAATTTGCTTACTGACGACACTTTTTTCTTAAAAACTGTCTTTATAATGCTCTTCCTCTCCCACTTTCGTTGCATTGAAATAGCGACTGACATCAGAAAGCAGCTGTGCTGCACGCACCCCGCCACAGCACCACAACTGCACGAGAGCCTTCCAGCCTCCCTCTGAAAAGCTGAAACCTAATTAGGATGCTTAAGATAGCGTTATGGATATTGCAAACGATAAATAACTAACCCAAACATATAAGCTATCACAAACGCAATGGATAATTTTTTAATCTTTTTCATCTAAAAATATTCTGGTGTTCCTACATATTGCAGAGAAAACAATCGATGCCACTTGAAGAAATGCTTGCTTTTCTATTTTGCACCTGCACTCTTCTGCTGTGAAAGTGTGTTTCACATCAAGATTTTTATCACCAGCTCTCGAGGTGGGTTGAATTAGAGTAACAGTATTTCTGGAAAACAGATCACCAATATACTGTGAGATTCCTTTGCAGATATAAGTAAGCAATAAAATGTCATCTTCACATTTTTAAGAATATTTTATGGGTTTGTCTGTCTTCCATGAGTTTGCAATTATGTGAAAAGCAGACTTAAAAATACTTTTCCATTTTTAACATTAAAGAAATTATATATATAAATATTCACATAACTTTGTAATTTGGTGAGTAAGCTACATAAGCACAGTTCTATGCTGTTTGAAGGCAGACCCTAACTCCTTATTTAGGCACCGCAATATTTAGAGACATTCCAAGGTGTAAACATCACTGGCTCCACAAAAGTTAATACATCCAGCAGGGAAGCAGTATCTTCAGAAAAACAGAGCGCCCTACCCTTAGGGATGTAAAATTCTGGTATTGATGTTTCAACATCCTGGTGACTAGAGAGAGAGGAGAAAGACAAAGAGAACACAAACCCCATTACTTATCAAAGATTTTACTAATTCAGGTAGAATAACAGCAAAAGCCTGGTAAAAACAGTAGATAGGCCCGATCTGTCACACTTACCTCATTTTAAAGTTTTCTAATCAGCCACCAGCACAGGTCACCTAGGCAGAGTTCAAACAACACTGCCAAGCTGCAGGGATCTACACAGCTCCTCTACCCATGAGGTGCACCAGCCACAGGCGGGAGGCATCCGTAAAAAGCCCCAAGGAAGACAGTACCAATCTGAAGGCAGAGTCTACACTCATTTGCGAGGTCAACGCCTTTGTTCAGTCTTCTATTATTATGTTTCACCCTAAACCCAATCTTAAACTATGTACATTTAAAATGCAGTGCCATATTAGCTTGGAATCTATAATTTTAACAAGAAATTACCACTGTGACAAGTAAGGCTGTAACAGACCAGAGCAATGCACTGGCAGTGATTCAAATTCATCTCAACAGCACTCAGCATAGACATCAAAGACCCGTACAGGCAAAACCTCCTGCAGAACATAAGCATTCAATTACATGATATAGTAATATTACAGAGTTTGATTTAACTACTACAGGCTTTCATATTTTTATCTACGCAATGTTTCACTGTACATGTAAAACATTAAGATATGCTCAGAGTTTCACATGTAACAATACTACAGATTTCTATAGGAGCTCTCAGGTATTTAAACATAATTCTTGTCTGGTCTCATTTCAGTGTCTGAAGCTTGATAATGAACTTCTTAAATGTATTCACTAGCAATTTTTTATTATTACAGATATATTAAATATTTAATAGTTATTATCAGTTTCCCTTGCACTCCTTTAATGCAGTGCAAGTCACAATCTGCATTTCTGATGTGAACTAAAATGATTTTACTCACAGGTCTTTATTCAGGTCCTTCCTCCCCACCCCAGACATCAATGGCCGGAATTGTAAGCATTCCCTCCTATCTGTGCCTATCACCATGCTTCTGTCAGGTTTCAAATAAGTCTTCCAAATCTAATGGCAACTAAGCAACAAGTCAACGTACAACAGTGTAACTATGAAAATATTTCTCTGTATAAGGGCTATATTCATAGTCCAGCCATTCGTATCAAACCATAAAGGATCTTCGGGATATGATAAAACAAGTGAATATTTGAAAATATAATTTACTTTCCAATTTGTAATTTGTGCAAGTGTACTAATTCACAAACACATCCCTCATATTCCATTAAGCAAACATTACTTTATAAAAGGGAATGACAAAATGCAGCTCTTCCCAGAGGTCATTTTCTGAAGAAATTTTCGCTATTAAAATGAGTTCTAAAAGTAGAAAAGGCAAAATTTGCTACCACAAAGTTAAACTAAATTAGGCCAAGATTCAAAATTGCTCCAGTATTACCATCTTACACTACTTCAGTGATGTTTTATGTATCAATGCACTTTGGTACCACAGAAAATAATCTACGATGTTAAACTGCAAGAAAAGACCATTCTAGTAATACTGAGGTTAGGTTTTTTTCATCCAGAATAGTTAGTTATGCAATGTACAGTCAAACCACACATTAAAAAGAAGTATACCTATCATCATCTAGATTGCTGAAAACAATGCCAACTGGGTCTCTGGACACTCATATCCAATAACGACAATTTGATTTTGAAATAAGTTTATGAAAATTTAAAAATACAGTATGACCAAAGTTCACAGCCCCATTTCTTCTGTTCCCTTGTTTCATGATTCTTGGAGGACGGACTTCAAAATTCAGAAGTAGGTTTCAGAAAGCTGATTCACACTCCCAAAACATTTAACCCATTTGGAAAAGCATGGTTTAGCTGATTATGGAGTCCTTGTTGTGTCTGGTGCTACAAACAAAGCATCCAGCTACATCCACAGGTAAGAATAAAACAGACAAACTTTTTTAGGCTACTTGCAGCAACGTAAAACAGATTTCTAAGTGTTTAAGAGTTGTAAGAACAAAGAATGGAAAAGGAATTGACTATTTTACACAGAACAAATGAAAAAAAAATCTCTGCTGGCTAGCTTTCTCAAATTTAAAAAAAAGGAAATTAAAAAAAATCAAAAAAGCGAGAAATAATGATCAGCTGTTGGAAAATAGCTTTAATGAGCACTTGTAGCACCACATTAAAACACCCAATTTGCTTAATAAGTAGGGAATGTGAGTCTAAAACTACAAAAGGAGTGTGAAATGCCATGCTACAACAAAAACGGTATCAAAAGAGGACAGAGTGCACTGAATTTAAGTAGAATTCGACATGGAAATGTACAGTAAGTTCCCAAGAAAAGTATACCGAACTTTGTATCTCCAGCTAGCACTACATGGCACTTCCCACCTCCAAAATAATCCAAGTCCTCAAAAGTAAGTGCACATCATGTCAGAAGTCCTAGATGATGGATATGAGGGAAAGCTGGGGGCTGGGAGTGGGGGGAGCGAGAAGGGAGATCAGAAGAAACATCTATCAGAAACTGTATTTACTGTTGGCTACATATTCCTAGGTACCCATGTATTAGGGCAGTGGTGATCAGCAAGTTAAACTTGGCTGGCCTATCTGCAGGTTTTGGAGTTTCTCTTGTCACCTGCTAGAAAAGGGAAAGGACTGTTAGTGGGACAGGCCCTTGCTGCTGGGGGCTGGAATCCCAAACATTTCTGTAAATACCCTAAAGCTGAAGCTGTGAACTTAACAGCAAAAATTACTACTTTATGGGAAAAAATGTCTCCTTTTTAAAAAAGAAAAAAAAAAATTCCACGTTAAGGTTTCATCTGCTGTGCCAATTCCTGCTAATGCAGCTGTCTCGTTGGAGAAATGCCTACCCACTGCATGAACCCCCCACATTTTACTAGGGCAGAACCTGGAGGAATTCTCCTTCACTGAGGGATTCATTCTGGGTTGTAAGATTATCTCCTCTTCGGTGGCCTCAGGTACTACGATCGGTCCGTCGCTGACTGCTAAATGGAGCAAGGTGAACTACTCTTCTACAGCAGTCAGTCACGTGTGACTGCTCTCCTAGGGATTACCTTGCTTGAGCATCTGAGGTGTCTGACAGAGAGATGTCAGCGAGAAGCCTGCCTGCAAGTTTCCCAAAATAGGGAGGTGTACCTGCTAAACGTTCAGGATACATGCAGGAAACTTGTACCACACTAACACTAATTAACAAGGACACACGAGGTGCTCCCCACTCTATTTTGTTAGAGGTAAGAGAGAGGGAAGGAGGGAGACACTTCAGAAACTTATTTCCTGTATAACCACATTTACACGCTGCTGGTACAAATGGAACAGCCAAGGAGACCACAGCACCAGAAAGGCTCTTCTAGATGATCAAGTCCACTCCCAAGCCTATCACATCATCGAGCCCTTTTTTGCAAACAAACAGGTGGGTGGGGTGGGGGGCTGGCGGGTAGAAACCACACAAACACACGCACCCCCCCAAAAGAAACCCTGGAAGAGAAACTGCTATTTTCTCTTTAAAATCAGCATTAGCACAAACTTGAAAGGAAACCTCTCAAACAGAAGTAAATGCACTGAAGTAAAATCCCACCTAAGCACAGCCCCACTTTCAAGGGGATTTTGTAAGCCTCACACTATGTATGAATCTACTAAAAATATCTGGTAGTAGGAGTCATAAGTAAAGACCATCTAACCTTTCAGCAAAACTGGAGCTTTATGGTATCACTGGTCAAAGATTTTGTACAACATTGCTCCAGGTATCTCTGCCACCTCTGAGAATTCAGAATATCACTATATTTATTCCCATCAGGTAAAATCAGTATACTTCATATAAGCAAACAGAAACTGATTTTTTTTTCCAGACAGTAAAACATCACAAAAATACCTTATTTTGATTTAAAAAGGTCATTGCTTTCTTTAGAAAAGACTAAAGATTACTAAAACATCCCAAACAGAAACAAAAGATTAAAAAAACCACAAACAGTTAAACACTATTTCCAACTCTCTTTATAATACATTAAAACAAACAAACAAAAAATCCTTAGCAAAAAACACCAGTGGCAAAATTAAATATAATAGGATGTGTTAATAAAAGATAAGATTATAATAACACTACCACAGTTGATGGGAATCAACAGATTAAAAAAAGTATTTGAGTGTTATTCATCCAGCTTCCCAGAATAAGCAAAATATTCTGGATCACTCTGATGTCACCACTCATTAAAAGCCAATCTAACTAATCTTGCCTCAGATTTTTTCCCCAACATTTTAAATGATGGAAGGAAGAATAATTCTCCACTTATTATTTCTTTGAATTCTGTTTTTACTGGTCAGTGAGTTGAATGTCACAGACACACTGAAGAGATCATTTATTTGGGTATAATGAAAAAAGCTATTTATCTTTAGCATTAACCAAAAATAAAACCACCACAGAGCAGTCAAGTACATCTCAAAAAAGTAAGAAAAAACAACTTTGGAATGAGGATGTTTTTAGCAAATCAGCTAACAGAACAATACAGAGCAAGACAAATATTCCACAAGGTAAAAAAAAATAATAACCCAGTTACAAATCAGTCACCCAGGCAGCAAGAGTTCTTTAGAAAAGTAGTCCAGATTTAGAAATTTGATTTTCTTTGAAAAAGACAATCTGGGAAGAACAAACAATGCAATGCTGTTATGAAACAGACAAATATCGTAAGAGACAAGTATCATTATGCTACATATTGAGAAAGATTTTGTATGTAAATCAAGGGAAAAAAACAAAACAAGACTTTATTCCTCTCTATCAGGCAAAGATAAAAGCTCTGAAACATCACCATTTACAAATTTTGCGCACTGCCAAATTAAGAAAAAAAAAAACTAAATTGAGAAAAGTCCTCAGAGAACAAGAAGACTCTAAGGTTTTTTCTTTGTTTGTTTGTAAGAAACTACCAAGTTTGAAGTACAGTTAAAATAACTGGCTAGGCTTAGCCTAGAACAGAGAATATAGTAGGGAATAAGAGGGAGGTAGAGTATAATAATCTTAAAATATGCGAGTCTCATAAGGAGGACAGTGATTAATTGTGCTTCATATCTACAGATGGCAGTACAAAAACTGATCAGCAGGGAAATTTAGATTACATATTGTTAGAAAGTTGGTCCAAATAAAGTTTGTGAAGTTGCAGAACAACTTCGTGTCAGAAGGTCGCTGGAGCTTTCAAGAACACTCCAGACAAACATCGTGCAAGGACTTCTTTTGGTTTTGACTCAGCATCAAAATGGGGGACAGACACCTAACACTCAAAATCTCTTCCAACACTACATTTTTAAGTCCAATAAAAAAGTATCAATACATAATGTAAGTTGGCAGCCTTGTTGGAAACACAGGCCAATATTTTTGAAGTTAACTAGTTATTTTGGTAGGTAATTTGCAACATAAGGACAGCTGTACTAGTTCACCTAGCTTAGTGAGGTTAATGAGGAGGTGATATACTTTTCCATTTTCTTATTAAGACTCATATCCACACTGCAACTGAACTGCAACTGTCCATTTGTTAAATAAACAAGTTTTTATACACAGTAAGCACTCTTTCATCATAATAAGTACAACCTTGACAACAGTCATGGATCACCTTCAAACATTATAAAATTAATGATTACTTAGATTTTAAGAAAAGTGAGTTTGGAGGGGAATTTCTATTTTGTTCTTAATTGGATGAGAGTTACGCTCCTTATCCCACTCAGTTTTAATGAGGAAAATATGGAGTACCTCTCATTCCACCTGGATATTCAACTAGACCAAGTGGACTTAGTCACAAAGGAAGAGTCTGAGTCACATCTTCTCCAGCCTGGCAATAGAAGCAACTGCAGGAAGCAATAAGCTCTCTCTGAACTTTAACTAGAATCCTAAACTGAATTAGAATAAAAAGGTGACTTTATCCATCTCCTCACATCCTTCAACCCAGTGCTCCAGTTCCCTAGGTCAGTAAGAAGTCAGCTCTCTCCTATCTGCTTGTTGCTGCCCAACATTGTTATTCATGTTAACCTTAACTACAGGTAACAGTTTCTGGGAGGAGAGAGTGACTACATTAAGCGGTACACCCAAAGGGAAAGTGGAAGGAAATTTCAGTCTTCCTTCACAGGCAATTCCCAAAACATGTGAAATCAGCTACGAAAGGAATAAAGTTGAGTCAGAGACAAGGACAAAATAACGCAGGCATGTTGACCCTACACAGCAGAAAAACAAAGACGGAAACATTTCGGTTTTATTACAGAACTAATTCAGTCAAAAGTCTGGCATAAACTCGGCAGAGCTGTACTATGGGAACCCTCATGCTCTCATCTGTGCAAACCAGATTTCTGTACCAGAGAATCACTCATTCAAGAGCATCAACCTGGTAACCCCTCTTAGCCGTAACTACTACCTTGTATGTCTAGCTTGATTTTGACTCTGCATCAAAATGGGGGGATGAATTCTTCCTTCAGTCTTTGGCAAAAATCCACTGAGGGTCTCCTTTCATCCTACTGGAGATCCTCTATATGGAGGGGTTGCCTCTCTCTTAGAGATCAAGATTCTGCCAAATTAAGATTTTGCAGTGTATTGTTTCAAAACACTGCAAGGAAAATGCACACAAAAATACACCATTTCCATAAACAACCACTTCCTCAATAACTAGAATTCAGTATTTTTTCAAATGAAGATTTATGCAATGTTTTCTTTTTGTTCCTACTTTGTTTAATGCAATCCAACTGAACACTTGAAAACCCTCTTTCTCCAAGGTGTGTTTTTAATCCCCTGCTCCTGAAAAATAGTATGTCAATATTTTTAATGATCATCCTATAATTGTTCTCTTCAAACAAACCTTGAACAAACAATACAAGGCTACTCCTGCCAACTCACTGACCACAGGTCAAAGCATGTAGTAATCCTGTATTTTTAGCTCTTGAATATTTTTTATTGTTACATACTGTTCAGCAACAATCTTTAGCATTGAGCACAGGACAACTGTATTTCAAAACACTAGTCAACATATAACTTGAAATAGTATACCCCACAATGTCTTTTCACTTCTTTTATTTCCAGAGACATAACTTCTAAGCCTGCCTTCAGTACTACTGAAAGTACTTTACTACAAACTGAATACACAGAAATTTCAGTTGCCAAGCACACAAAAGAGCAAATGGTCACGAAAACAAAAGGAGAAAAGATATTCAGGGGTGTGCTGGCTTTATTTTTCCATGTAACATAATGAAAGGCTGCTCTGAATTTGGCATGGCAGAATGGACAACCTCTGATAAAATTTTGTTAAATAAAGTTTTACCCACAGTCCTAACCGGATCTAATTGCACAATAAATCAGAAGCAGAATCCGTCGAAGTAGAAAATCGGGACGGCATAGGCTCTGAAGGACAGACAATAGGTACATGCCTTACCTCCAATGCATGGGAGGAAGGCATCTAAACTGAGTTCCATCAACACCAGATGTGTAAAGGGGATAAAAATATCTGCAAAAATTTTAAAAGAAAAGCAAAAACAAATTATGTTTCCTGAATGCTGCACCTTTAAGTACAGCTGAATTGAATTTGCAAGCTTTTCTCACCTTTATGAGGCATTAAGAAATAATCACTGTACCACTCATCATACTGTAAGTGGAAGAAACAGAAAAGCTGCAGCTATCAATACACCTTTGAAATGTCTGAGGAGCTATTCACTTTGACTAAACTTGTTACCCTGCTAAGTGGAACTAACAGTCTTGGTTCACTACTTAGACTCATAAAATGCATCTAGAAGGTGAATGGGTTGTTCAAACTTCTCACAGGAAGCATTCATTCCCACATGTTAGGTTGGGTGTCAATGAGATGATTCAATGAGGGGAAAAAAACCCAAGCAACCCAAATTTAAAAAGAGAAGCCACATCACACACACTTGCTTGGGAGTGCCTCCATGTTACTGCGTGAAGACTTCTTTTTTTGGCCTGGAAAATCATAAGGGCAAAAAAGAACACAAAACAATGCTATTTACCAAGTCTAAGACATTACTGAATACTTACTTTGCACAAAGTTCGTTCAGATTGTTGTATTTTAATAAAATGTTTTGCATAACACAAGATCAAGAGATAGATTGAAATAACATATTTGAAAGCTTACATTTCAACTAGAAGTCTTTTATGAAACTTAAATTCTGCTAAGGTGTTTCTAACACAAGCCTCTGTAACAGGCTAATACTAGGGCAAGTTAAAAGACAGTATAGTCCAGACAGCTGCTAGTTCAGAAACTCTAGAACTCCTGCAAAGTGACAAAAAGTAGACAAAGATAAGAGCAAGGGTTCCCAGCGTAAAGGAAATCCATAGTACTCTCATTAGCTGTAGGTTACTTGAATAAAATAATTCTGAATTTTTATTCAAGTAATCCTGAATGCTCTATTATACATTAAGCCAATCAGTGGGAATGCATCTGAAGAATTATTTACTTTAATTTATTTAATCTTCTTTCTCTTTTCATGGCTAAAGAAATTATATATATTATAAAACAAATGAAAATACATAACAAGTAAGTACCATACTTAATCGGTACTTCTAAATTCTGACCTTCAATTTTTAATGATCCCTTACTATCTTCAACCTTAACAGAAAACAACCCAAACCCTTCAGTTTACACACACTGAAAAAAACTGAAAAGCCAAAAAGCCCTGTGCAGTTTTTGTCTACTCTGAGCCACTCCTTGCGCATCCAGTGCGATGTCACACTTTTTTTTTTTTCCTTAGGCATTGTTCAATAGAGAAACTCTTTCAGTTGGTGCTTTTTTTGCGTGTTCCTCCAGCTGCCCAGTGGCATGCTTTCCATGACAGATGCTCTGGCTTCATTCTTAACATATGTTCCAGATGATAATTCCATCTTCTTTTCTGGATAACTTTAGAGCCAAGGGGTTTTTGAGCTGTCTAATGAATCTTGGCATCTGTTATAAATTCATTCCATTTAATACATAGTATTTTTCTAAGGCATTTGCTTTCAAAGGCATTTAGATGTCTGTACCTTTGTTGGATTTCCAGCTTTCACATCCATATGTTGAGATGGAAAGAAATATCTGAGTTGAAGTTTCACACTCTGGTCTTTAAAACATGGATTTTTATGACCATATCTTATTTAGTTGGTAAATGAAACTGTTGCCTTGCCAATTTGTAACGCTAGCACCTTACTGAAATCCCCAAATGACAGGCACCTTAATACCAAGATACATAAATTTATTCCTTTCTTGTATTCCTCTACCTTCCAGTGTAGTATTTGACCTGGGAGTTTCCACAAATTAATTATATTTGTCTGGATTTTCTTCCTTATAATTACATAATAACATTGTAAACAACAAACAAGAAAAAAAGATAATGCTTTTCATAACTTCATCTTCTGATCACTGAAGGACAAGGACATGTCGCAGCATCTCAGAAGTTAGTGCAATTACCACAGAATTGTTCTTTGATGGAGAAACTTCTCATGATTTCTTAAGTAATTAAAAATTACCAGTCTCTCCAATGTAAGGTTTCAGTATGATTTTTTTCTGAAACCGTATCCTCACATTAAACTTTCGCTAGTTTTTTCTTCTTTGATGCTACTGTATCTAGCAATAGTTACTTCATTTCTACACCAAAGTTGCTCACGTTCCCAGCCCATCCAACCCATCTTTTAAATGTCTCTATTCTCTGTATCCTTCCCATTTTATCAATCGCTCTCTACCCTCCACAGGCCAACCAGCTGCTTAGAACCATGCAAAAATGGTAGCATTTACCAGCGACTCTTTCAAACAAGACCAGAGAACAACTGTAGCCATAGGAAAGATGTAGTAAAACTACTGAGGGACTTTTATGCCGAGAATAACCAATAGCAGTTACAGTACAAACCAAAAGGAACATATCTGTAAAGCATTCTAATTCTTCCATTTTTATCATTTCAAACCAGGAACAGAATCTCTAACTACAGTAGAAGCTGAAACCGTCACTGCATGTTTCTCTTTCAGAAATGAAAGCGCTCTTCAGCACAGCATGAGCATAAAAGGCTATTTCCTCAGAGACTCTCCTTACAACAGACTCTGAGAAAATTCTCCTGATCTTTACTGCTCTCGGTACCTGGTCTGTATCCCAGGCTCCACAGCAGCTCACACCATTCCATAGTTAAAAAGGCACATCAATGCAGTTAAAATTGAAAAAAAGATCCACCTCTTTCCTCACAATGAGGACTTAAGGAAACTGCCATCTTTACATGCCTTGTTGAGTCCTATCTTTCTGATTTTAAGCCTTTGTAAGGCTTTATGTACACTAAAAGCATTTGTAATTAAAAC
>RSEF01000003.1:39186509-39196542 GCA_003993805.1 Himantopus leucocephalus | reverse complement strand
TTCTATGATTCTATACGTCATGTTCTAAATAGTATTTAATAATACATTCTTCAAGCACTGGTTAAATCACGATGCATCAAATTTCTTGGTAGAGAGTAATTGTTAATATTTATCTATTCTGAGGAAAGATTAAAATGTTAATGAATGGATTCATTTCTTGCTTTGTGTATTAAAAAATAAAATATGCACACTCTAAGTGAAGGAATACAAACAGATTTTCAAGGAACTCCAAAGACAACAAGATATTTGGAGTATTTTTAAATATGTCGATTGGCAAAAGACAGAGATTGTGGTAAGCCACCCTTTTTATAAACTGTGCATCTAATCAGTATAAAACTTTCCTCTACACTACAGCTACAAATAAAGCTACACCAACAGTCTACCAACCACAGATGGCTTTTAGGGAATAAAGGGGATTGCAAGAAAGGGCAGGCTATTAATATGCTAAGGCTCTAATGCAGGACTGTATTTACAACAAAAATACAAGCATCTATTGTGAGGCAATTTACCAGTGACAATGTTTTCACTGAATATGAAGACCTGCAACTTTCTATCCAGCAAAACCCTATTATAGAGATATTTTCCTTTTGTACGGAAAAGTCAGGCACACTATGGACCACCAGACAGTGATGCTTTTGCACTCATGTTGCCTCTCAATAAAAAGAGCTTTTGCCTCCCCCTTATTTTACCCAGCTCTGGAGGAGCAACTTGTTACCATTTTTACAGGAAAATTAATTACAAGAAACCAACACAAATTCAGATTTTATGTTCTTATGTAAGAATAAGTTTAATTATTGAAGTATGTTCATCAAAAAACCTCAAAATACCTATTAATATTAGATTTTTTTAGAATGTCACCTTGTTTGTGTGGATCAAGCTTTTATTATCAAAGGTAATAATTACTATTATTTGCCTGTCTATACAGAGATTATTTAAACCTTCACGAACAATACCTTCAACATTTCTGGCATTATCTATTAATGACAATACTGATACTCGTGAGGCTGGCACAAAAAAAAAAAAACAACAAAACCACCTCACTTAGACTTATACATAAGTATGTATTACACAGCTATTATATACCACAAATAATGCACTATGACCATAACTGTTTCCCTAAATCTCTCTTTGTAGACTAATTAATAGCTACAGCTATCTTCTTGGAGAGGGTGCAGGGAAACACAAAGTGTTACAAAGGATCCCTAAAAAAAGCTGGGTTGGATTGGTTTGGTTTATTGTTTTGAGGTTTTGGGGTTGGGCTTTTTTTGGTTGGTTTTTTTTTTTGGGTAGTATTTTTGTTGGTTTTGTTGTTGTTGTTTATTTTTATTAGAAAAGAGAGCTAGCAGTATGGTTGAGGCAAATGGGAAACTACAAGGTGTTTGTATGTGCCTGGTGAATATGACACTCATTCACCATGAAATATATCTATTTGGTCTAATATCAGCATGGTTTCCCGCACTGCTACCCATAACACCAATTCCTGGTCTCCTTTGGAGCAATGATGGTTGGATCAAGTGAGGGAAAAGTTTATCAGCTCTACGTAAGCCCCTTTGTGCCAACAGCAGTTCCACATAAAATCCTATGCATGTGGTGTAAATTAAATGTGTAAGATCTTGGCTGTGATTGAAAGCCTTCCAAAGGGATTCCAAATACAAATGTTTACAACAAAAATTAATTTCAAATATTCATTGTGCAAGTTGAAATCATAACGAGCTTGATCCTTCTCCACATTTTGGTATATAACCAAACAAACCCAGAAGTAGGCTTGCAAAGAACGAATTTCAGCCAAAATCTACTTTTACAGGAATTCTACGAAATGTAGCAGAAGCTCTATGGAAAACCTACTGCAAAAACTCTACGGAAAACTCAAGAGGCTTAAAAATTACCATTATCTAAATTTCACTGATTGTCCACCAACACAGTATGTATCTTCTGAACGCTGAGAACTATAAGAATGATTTTAATCTTGAGTAATACCCAGAAGCTAACAAATATCTAGCCTCAGAAGGATATCTGTCTATCATTAGCTTTGGGTGGTTTTTTGGTTAAAATACTCTTTTTAAACAGCTTTCAAACGCTAAACCCAAGAGGATTACAAAGCTACCGTATCATTTGGATTAAGGAACCACTTAATGTTTCAGACATTAGCCAAGTCACTATTCTGTTAAAAATTACTGTTTGTTTAAAAACTATAAACACACAGGAATACCAACTAGCTAACCTCCTGGTGGCATATTTGAATTCAATCGTGTTTACGACTAGCACAGAGAGTAAACCAATGGCCCTTTCTAAACATGAACTTCAAAGAAAACTATTTGAAATACAAACTAGTTGTGCTGCAGCCTGATTGCAGTGATAACGTAAGTGTCAGGTGCAGTTCTATAACCAATTTACTCTTGCAAAGGTGGGAGCTGCCACTAGGAGGGATCTGTCCTGCCACTCGCGCGTTCCCGTGTGCACCACCACTACTGTTTGTGCAGCTACATGGTGAGTCAGGTCAGGGAAATGATCCATCTGAAAGTTAGCTAGAAAAATAAAAATAGGTTCGTTTTCAGCCAGATAAATTTCCTGGTATGATTCACCATGTCACCATTACGAGCAAAAGTGCCAACACAACCGAGCAAGAGGAGAACATGACACTTCCCCCATTTCAGCAACAGCTTCCACTTAACACAAGTTTCAAGTAAACATGGAACTGTATCTATCGAGGGCAAGTTCACAAACTCCTCATTAAAATACAGTAGTTGCTGCTGTTTCTCAAGAATAAAATTGTTCAGAAAAGTTTCCAATGTATTAGTCAGCACACATAAACTGGCATGATATTATAAAAGCCAGCAGATTTCAAAACAAAGTGAGTGAATACTAGCTTTAAAGTAAAGCAACCAATGCTGTATGAAAGAACACTATTTTGTAAGTATTTTCACGTGTGTAAAAGTTATACCACTAATCCATCTGCACAGTTTCGTCAGGTCAAAAGAATGTAAGTACAGGTAGAGATGTTGTCATGTTCCTACCGATTACTCCCAGCAATCACTGTTCAGGGGTTTCCTCTAGTCTCTCTGAAGGACACTTAGCAAAAAACCTAACCTTAAGAATTGATAAAGGACAACTGATTTTTTGCATCGCATTAACAACTCCTCCCTTTGTATGCCCTAATAGATTTCACCTCTTCCCCTGCAACATGTCAGAAGGATAAACAAAACCCAAAAAATCCACTGCTTCTCCATCAGGCTAAACTTCAACTCCTATTAGACTCATTCTACTTCCTATATAAACAATTACATTTTGAAAAGCATGAATATTGAAATGTGAGGCACGCAGAAGTTTCACAAGGATGAACAAACTCACATTCAGGAAGCCTCTGAGGTGAAGTAGCAATACTATTTCCATTTTATCTGAGGGAAACTGTGACTTGGACAAACTCAGGTTAAAATCCACAATAGTGAGTGCCAAATTTAAGATACTGTTGGCCCAATTCTTTACATAATTTACCATCTCACACATCTTTCTTCATTACAAACATAGCTGTCCACGAGTTTATCACAACCAAGAGCACTGAGCACTTGTATAAAGTAGCAATCAGATCTCTCTCTGGTGGTGTGGTTCTCATTATCTAGGCCTAGTTAGCAGCCACCTGTGAAGACTATTCTGGTTTCAGTAACTTTCTTAGCATGACAATGTTGATAAAAGACCAGCAGGAAGCTATCCCCAGTAAAATTTTTACACTTCAACTGTTCAAATGTGAATAACTGAGCATTATGCAGTTTGGAATTTCAATGTAAAAATGGTAACAGCAACTAATGAAACTGGGAACTTTCTAATTTTACATGTTTAATATGCTACCGTATTGTAATTATTTTTGGGAAGACTACCCCCAAAGGCAAAACAGCCAACGTTTTGAAAGTGAATTTCTGAATCTATCTTGAAAAAGGGAGTATGTTTTCTTATCAGTGTGCTGTCATCTGACATATTCATTTCCTGTCTTCCTATCAGTTTTAAGAAAGCACCCTGTAAAAAAAAAACCCTATAGATTCAGAATTTACAGTAAACAAGATGTCAGTTGCAATGACATGATTACAAAGAAACATACTAACATTTATAAAAGGTAAGCTAGTGTCAGCAAGCCCTGATTTGCAAGGGAAATAATAATAACACAGACTAGCTGGAACATAGTTAGAGATGGTACTAAAGAGGACTGGAAAAAAATGAGACTGGAAGTACATCTACATTACAGATAAGATGTATATATCTGAAGCAAATCTCCCAGTTATCAACTATTATAAGCTTCGGTTTACACTGTGACCACACCTCATACATTCCCACTGCCAAGAGGCTCTCATTCCATAGGAACAGACATGACAGTGAGTCCAAAGCAAAGCCCTGGAAGCACGCACAGATAGCACAGTCACCAAAATCTAAGCATCTCTTGACAGATTCGCTCCTATTGTGCTATATTCTGTGCTAATGGAGACCTACCCTCAGACCCAGGAAACACCCCCAGCACAAGTCAAGGTCTGTGCTGCTGGAACTGTGCAACACTGTCTTGCCTGCAATTTAGGAAAGATCAAACTGCTCTCGAGGTTGAATAAATCCCAGACACTACCACCATCTTCTTTCCATGTTTTGGTGGGAAAAAACCTCTCATTTTGTCAACGGATTGTAGATATACCCACGAAGGGTCAACAAGAAAACAGAAAGCGACCAAGGCAGCACAAGTGGTTACAAAACCTTCCCTTGTCCTCCACCTCCTGTAACTTCTTAAATCATCACTAGCCTGATCTCTTCCCAAAGCTTATTTTTCAATATCTCAATTTGCAGTCTCAATTGCCTCTTTGATATTCGTGCCCTAAAACTTTTCACTTCTTAGTCCAGTCCTGAAACTCCTTCAGGACCTAGTTTCAAGTCACAGCTGTTGACCTTATTAATGTTTTTGATGATTACAGCAGGGGTAGTATAAAGGAAGTGGGTCCCACAGAGGCATAAGTTGGTTGACCTAGCTGAGGTGAGAAGAGCTGGTACATGGATTGCCTTTGAAATAAAAGAAAGCACAAAGAATTGGGAGATTTGTTGGAGTGGCACATAGGTATATTGAGAGAAGATTTTTTTTTAATGAGGTATCAAAAGCCCCAGTATTGCAAGCAAGTTATCCTTACAATAATAACATCTTCAATGTGAAAGTGACATAAGCACCAATGAATTTAAGTTTAACCAACAGCTTACAGTATTCCAAAGGTATGACACAGTGTGACTATTTAAGCTTTAAGCAAAAACAAAGAAAAACTAGGAGTTTTATTAAATAGAAAACACGTATTTGGGAAACAGTTCCTCAAAGTCTTCCCCAGCAGCATACTTTTGACATCTGCTGCATTCATTACATAGGAAATGGATCAGACACACAGGAATACGTAACACCAGTGTGTCCAGAATATCCAAAAAAAACCCATTGCCTAAGTGTTCTCCTGTTTAACAAGCAATTTGCTGTTGTCAGGAATAGTAAAAGCACTTTTCTAACATAAAACTCAGGACTTGTGAAAGCCCAAAGCCCAAGGTGATAAGCATCAGAAATATGCCTTACAAGCCACTGAAAGGCTGATAATAAACAAGGATTCTGTTTAGGTATAGAATTTGTTCAACTTCTTTTCAAACATCTGAAAATCGATAGCACCAAGGTCAAACATGTTGATACTCCCACAAACATTCCACATTAAAAGACCCTATTAATAAAAACATAGGATAACACCTTCCTCCCTTTGAATATATTACTGCATCTTCTATCTGACATATTAGTGATAGGAACTAATATATTTAATCAAAGAACATACACAGAATTTTAGCCACTATCATCTACAATACATCTCTATCTAGAAAAGCATCATTTTTACCCATCAGAATCACAACTGTACAACCATTTAAAAACTGGGAACAGGCTGTACTACAGCTACAGTGAAACAAAAACAATTAAAAAAAAAATTAATCAACCATGCACAATTATCTAAACTGGCATTCAGCAAGGATATTGCAGAGAAAAATATTAAGATTGTTTAAAATACCTTGTGTTTCAAACTTCAATTACTATAGCAAACTGTCTTTACCTGCAGAAACTGGTAGTAATCCAAGGTGGAGCCCTGCACAAGTAACACTCACCTATTTACTACCTAAAAAGTGCCTGGAATAAACAGTTATTTAGCAAAGAGAACACCTCACACTCATCCTAGTCACATGAAGTTTAAGGTTTTCACATGGTTCTGACTTTCCTTCAGGGACAAGCAAGGTTAAAAAGGTTATTATTCCAAAAAGAAGAGCTTGTTACTCAACTACAAAGTGAATGAGACAGAGGAGGGGTACAGAGGGCCCTTCTCCTCTCCCAGTGGGACAGCTGCAGGAATACAGCCTTGTGCCTCTAAATACACAGATCTCTGCTCAAAGTGTTTGTGGAAGGAAAAAAAAAAAAAACAAAAACAAAAAACAAAAACAAAACCACAAACCAGTGTGTGAGGTTTCCCTGACTGCAAGCAATTTTACAGATTTACCTAAATCCATTTCTACACTGAGTACATGATACAGAAATCTCTATTTGAGAAGTTAAAAAAAAAAATCTAGTTTAGATATACGGATGTATAAACATTTATTTAAGAGAGCTTGCACTGTCATTTTTGCTCTCTTTGGTCCTCAGAGAGCTGCCTCTTTTACATTCACATATTCTATTGGAACTTTACAGTAATTCACATTTTCTATTAATTAGATAGAATTAGAGTAGAAAGATTATAATAAGAAAGGCTTATTTAGTTTCAAGTGGTTCATCAATGAAGACTTTACCTTAAACTACTGCTCGCTAACACAATTAGACAAAAATAGTTTAAATTTCTTCTACTTTGTGTAGCAGATGTTCAAGATAGTCTATTTAAATTTGTCTTTGTTAGAGGTGTGTTAAACTACTCAAATAATTCAGACAATCTGCAAACAAGATTTCTGACAGGTTGTGAATAACACTCAATTAGTACCATAACTTCTGAGATTAATTTTTCAATCAAGGCATTCCTGCCCCCACCCAAAAAAAACCCCCACGAACATACCACATGAACTCAATCTCCAGTGTGTATTTCCAAAATTAACATCTGTTTGGTCTTGGTTCAACTGTAAAACCCAATGTCCATTAAATTAAAGTACTTAGTTATTTTTCTGGATTGGCGTGTGGAAGACATGTTACCCTAAGATTGTAAATAATTTGTACTTTAAACAACAATTGCACTCCTATTTGCAACAATAGATTTATTCCACTACACTATTTATTCTTCTTGATAGTAGATGTAACAACAATAAATATTTTCCACGTAGTTATTTCTTAAAATCCCATGATACCTGCATCATGCCCTGAATTACAAAAATGAAAACAGACCAGCAGTTGAGTGAATCTCATCACAGTAAATCAAACACATCTTATTCTATATCCTCTATGAGTTTAGAAATACAAACACTACTTCAGGTGATTAAATTCTGAGTACTAAGAAGTTATGAAAGGCTGTATTAAAAAAAAGAAAAGAAAAACATTGAGTGAAAAGTGGTATTACAGTATTTCACTGTTTACAGGACAATTGCATTACACGGAAGTTTCATGGCATCTGTTTTTTACCACCATTTCATTACATCAAACTTCTTAAGTTACCATGTTTAAGCCACATCAATTTTATACTGCAGTTCCCTCTCTATAAAATTGACATACTGGTACTTCTGTACTTCAGGTGAGCGTTGTGAGATAAAATGAGGACATCAAAAATCATGAGATTATATTAAAGTCACCCCCATAAGCAAGTCAGATACATTATCTATTCAATATAATTTGGGTAAAAATATATCATGTAAGCCATGTAAAGATTGACATGACAAACAGCGTTATCTAATGTAACACACTTGAATGCAGAAGCTCAAACAGAGGTGTGGTAATTGAAGTATGACAACAGAAGCACTGACTTACTCTGACAAGATTTTGCTTTGTCTTTAAATAATGATTTAGCCATGTTGTTATGCAATACACATTAGGTACATTCTCCCTAGATAAAAAAACCAACAACACACCTTACTCTTTCAATTAAAAAAAAAGTTAGCAGACATGTTAAATTTAAAACTGGGTCCTTTAAAAAGTTACCATCTGTGTCAATTTTTCCTTTGTCCCAAATGATCTTTTAATAACATGGTAACAAAGACTCTTAAACCGTTTCATATGTTTAAACTAATTGAAATCTTGTGCACAGGTTATATATAAAGAAATTAGGTTGCAATTAAGCATAGTTATTAATGATTCTTAAATCTAATTGTTGTGACTATTATAGACCACAGACAAGGTCAACTCTACAACTCAGGAAACTTTAAATTTAAAGAAAAAAATTATACGCATAAAACCCACTTTTGTAATGATATAGCTCTAATGATGCTAAGCATGTTCATTCATTTTAAAAACACAGTTGTTTCCAAACTGATAAATTAAAAACATATCCCCCACATAAAACATTAAATTTTATTTAGTAAATACAGAAAATCACATTAAGTAAAATTAAAAATACTCTTACAATATTTTTTAAAAAAAGCCACTCTGCAAAACATTGTGCTTATAAGCAAATTCAAAATGTAAAAGTCATTTCAGCTATTACTGCAGTCCTTACACTAACTAGATAACTGTCAACTACGTATTTTAACTTCTGCATATCAGCAGCAGTAGTTCAGATTTTCAGTCAAGAACACTTCCCTTTCACCTGTATGCATTAGAATGAAAAACATTGGTGTTATCGAAAAGGGAAACTCATAAAGGAAGACAACATGTCTATCTCCTAATCTGGCTACAGGAATAACTGGAGAACAGAAAGAAAAATTATTATCTTCTCTGAAACAAAACACACTGAGCCAGTGAATTGCAAAGCATATCTTTGCAGCAGTGCAGGGACACAAGACCGTGAGATGCTTGGTTCTTGTCACTAGATCTGAGACAGTAAGTCACAGACAACCATTAGACTGTCCGTACCAAATACATTCCCATTCCTCTCTTGCCTGAGCAGAGACTCCACTGTAAGAAGACTGCTTCGCTGGCACTCAGCTTGTACAAGTTCTGATGTCTTACTGGGTACATCTGCATTAGTACTTTAGTTCAGATAAGGAAAGCACTTTTGCAACAAATCTTCCCGTCACCCTAGTTCATAGAACCATAGAATCGTTAAGGTTGGAAGGGACCTTTCAGATCATCTAGTCCAACCATTAACCTAACCTGACAAAACCACTTGCATGAAGCAGTCCTCGAGTGCACAAACCTGGCTCCTTTCAGATGAAACTAAAAACCACAAGATGTACTCCAGGAGCACTACCATTGCCAAAGGGGAACAGGAGAAGACAGGACCCAGTCCAAAGTAACACCCAATTCACTTAGGAAATGCACTGAGCGTAGATAGGTATCAGGTCCTCAATCACCAATTATTTCATTCTCTGAATCTGCTCTCACTGGACTGCATTACTTGCTCAGGCAGGCCCAGCCGCCGTGCTTCAGGGTCTCTCCTTTCACCTGTAAGATGGGACCTGACCGCACTTAAGGGTCACTGAGCTTCTCAGGCTTTGCTTCCTCTGGGTTTTGTGTCTTCTGTTGTCCAAGGATCTCACCTCCAGTCTGTCATCTCTGCCTGTTTGACCATTCACATAAAACAACTTACTCTTCCTTGGTATGATCTATTCTCACCACACTGAAACTTCTTCTAAAGACTACTCAAAGCCTGAGTATGATCGTCCTTAATGAAATAAACTTAATTGGGGCATTTCTTAACTTTGAGTGCTGACTGATTTTAAAATAGGAATACTTGAATAGGTTCATCATTTAAGCACACACAGAAAAACACAGCATTGAAGCCAACTGTGTAGCATCACATCAACTCTTCAGTGCTCAACATCAGGGTTAAAAGCTTACAAACATATAGCCCTCAGCCCTCTATGATTGACACGGATACAGCACTAAGGATAATAAAGCAAACATTTTCTCAGTGCATTTCATAGAATTGTT
>RSEF01000003.1:39171364-39186409 GCA_003993805.1 Himantopus leucocephalus | reverse complement strand
GGCCCTAGCACCGAGCCCTGGGGAAGATTCACCGCCATTAAGAATTGTAACAACGTGCCCTAACAGACTCTGTCTTCCCCAGCCTCTCTCTATCAGAGTCTCAGCTCAGAGAAAGATCACCAGCTCAACTTTTAGTCCTCCCTTCTCATTCCTACATGTAGTTCACTTAACCTGCCTTTGTAATGACCTATCTCATTAGCTGGCTACTCAAAACCATTCTTCATCCCAGTACTTTCAAGTCATCCTCATACTCCTTGACTGGGCTGTGAATGGCAGAGAGACATTGTTTTGTTCTTTTCCATATATCACAGACCTTCCCGACTCCTGAAGGGAACAATTTTAAAAGGTCCTAGGCTATATGCACGCGACCAAGTAATTCAGCGTAATAGAAGCAGATCAGTCAACTGAGGCAATTGGTGCCCAGGCCCCTGTGTTTCCAACATGTAGGGTTCACAGGTTTTATTTCAATTTAAATTCAGTCTGGAGCCTCAGATTGAACGTTGCACCACACACATGGTTCAGGGCTGTCCAAAGGACTGATCACTGGGGCCGGAGTTCACTCAGTGTTCACCTGGAGGACAGATCCCATGCTCAGCTTCCTCCAGGAGGACCCTGGTTTGTACCTACAAAAACCACCCTGTGAACTGAGCCAACGAGTGTCAAGTGGGGATGATCAGAGAATTCACTTTAAAACTGTAACAGCATGATTGCTTGTGGAAGCAGCGCAGCTTTACCCAAATCCCACAATGCTTCTTGGTACAGAGAGAGAATATTTAGCTGCCAAAATAAGAAGTGTCTACTGAGCATATTCCAGCTTTCAGAATCTAGATTAAGGTTGGACACTTTTTCTTGGCAACAATTTAAAAAAAGCCCTTAACAACTTTGATTCTCTTGCTCCAGAGCAAGGTCAGGGTAGAAGTTACAATTACATGAAATATATAACCATTGTATTAAATGTTTACAAATTCTTGACATCGGAAAACACCAGTGCACTTTTCCTTTTGTTTTCAGAAACAAACAAAATGAATACTTTAATCCACCACCAGCTGGAATAACACATACACAGAAAATTAAGGACAATATTAGATCTAATAAAAAAAAAATCCCACTTAAACATACACAGTTACCTATAGCAAGAAGGAAAAAAACAACCATACATTCCCTCAAAATTAATTAAAGTAAGGAAAAATGCATGTCATGAAATGTCTTTACTTAGAAAAGAAAATAATTACTAACAAAACTGACATCAAAATGTCAACTCAGTAGGCTTTTCTTCAATTAATAAGATAGTAAAACAGCATGAGGAAAAGCTTTATTCTGTATTTCAGAATTTCAAATATTCAGTAAGACATTCAGTTTCATTGTACATTGTCCTTTTCTGGACCCCAGTGATTAATATATGCATACCAAGTGCTCACAGAGTTGATATCAGGGTGTAATATGAATGAGTGATATTACCTGAAGGAACTGATGTAATGTAAAAGAAAATTATTTGGATTATCCTAATCATTTTCTAATACATTTGAAAGAAATTTATATGAAATAATTAAAAAAGGAAATTAGATACCCAAACCGAGTAAACAACAACAAGATGGGAAGGAAAAATAATTTAAAATCTTAAATAGTTCCTGGCATGTAAAATTTAATTTGTTAAAAATATAAGTATATATTCCACAATAAGAAGCAGATCTTAAGCTTCACATAGTTCAGTCTGTTTTCATCTAAATTGCCCATAATGCATCCTGAAATACAATTTATGCAGGAATAATAACAGAGTAATAAACTTTTTCTCTTATTCTCTTGGCTTCTTTGACATTTAATGTCAATCTGCAATAACAAAGCTAATAATAATCTTTGTCTTCACACACTGCTATTGAAACAAAGCATTGCTTTGTAAATTAAAGGGTAATTTTGTTCCCACTATTCCAGCCTAAATCTTTCTGGGCTAGAATCACAGAAGCTCGTGGCATAAATCACCCTATAATCCAGAACACCTTCTTCCTGCAAGAGAGATGATGTTCTTTTGGAAATAATCATGCACGCAACCACAACCCAAAGCAGACCAGCATGAAGCATGGAAGATTTCATCCGAAGTTCATTACATGATACAAACGCCAGGTATTTCTAAAGGTTTCCCATTCAAAGCTTAACATACAGCAGTCTTCACAAATTTGTAAATCACATGGTGACACATTATAAAGCGACATCTCAAGAATTTACAGGAATTCAAATGTAACAGAAAAATCATACTTTAGACTGGCTTACAATTATGAACTTATTCTTTAATCATATGGCTTCCAGGACTGCAAAGTAATTAGGTGTATGCTGAGCTTTATGCAAGTATCATGTTGTTTTTACAGGGACTACTTGCATTTGTAATAGAAGCTGAGCCACAGTGAATAGTTTTGGCATTTAGGAAGTTTCACACGAAGTATCGCATCCGTAACTGCTTCCAGGCAACCTTCTACTGTGCACCTCTATTACTACCTCTTCCAGCTGCCACAACAGCCTACTTAGTTTGATACACGGGTGACAGCAGCTACAACAGCAAGGTTAAGTGGGAATTACTGAGTCCAACTTCCTCTTCACTGTCAGTTACCCCTATAAACAAAGAGGGGCAGTGCTGAGAGTTAAGTATTAACAAGACCAAAGCCTTAATGGCCATTAATTCCGTATGGTCAGATTAGCTCGCTGCAGACCGGAAGATAAATCAAGAATGCGCATATGTGTAACCACGTAATGCCACTGCGCAAAGGGTACCATAAAACAGAAGAACTTGCCATTAAAAGGTAGAACTTACCCCTCTTCTGAACCCAGCCTTCCTTCACAATGGTAACATCGCTCATGATGGCTCCACTCTGAACCCCCAACTCAAAAGAGTATTTCTTTGAGTTATCAGCTTGTCTGTTTGGCTTCTCTTCTGCAGCTCTTCCCAATTTCTACTGATGAGTCAGCCTGGAAGGAAATATTAGAGAAAGAACTTAAGTCTTTTCTGTTTTTCTCACTTGACAGCCAACAAAAAAATCTTTGTTGATGTCTTCCACTGACTGAGCTCATATTAAAATCTGCCCTTTTTTTAATTAACCATATAACAGAATCACGTTTCTAGTCTTAAGCACATTTTCCATGAACACTGTAATACTTAAAAGAAGCAGAATGTGTTAAAATTTAAGTCGTAGGGCACTTTTATAAAATGGACACAATAGTATTCTCTTGCACTAATGCACAGGACGCTGTTAAATGAAAGGGTTCCAGTACTGCTTCAAAGGTCCGACTCTGAACCCACAGGAGCTTTAACCATTCCCACATTTGTCAGAATTCACATGATGGACAAGTGGTTCCTCTATTATAGCTACATTGATCATATCAAGAGTGCAAGAAAATGGAAGAAAAGGTTCTGTAAAGGAGCTTAAAACCAAAGCCTTAAGTATTATGGATACGGTTATCCTCATAACTGTTAAAAATCTGTAGTAACCAGTTTATCAGCCATGCAATTAGTTTTTTAAATGCTTGAATTAAAAAAAAATAGTAAAGGCTACAGAAATACATCATTCTTCCTACTTCCACTATAACTTAATTATAGCCAATACAATACCTAAATTTACAGAAGTTTTTAAAAAACAGCATCATCTGCAAGTACACAAACAGAAAAACAACGTCTTAGGAGTACAAATTCACCAAAAAAGCCAACGTTTAGTTTATGAAAAGAAGGAGCACACATTCTCTCAAGGCTTTAAGCCACACAGTGACAAGAGTGCTCTTTTCCCTACAAAGCTCAGCTTGCAGGGGACAGAAGGGAAGCTAGCCCTGGAACAGGACATGCCACTCTCAGAAGCCACAACCCTCTCTTCTGACCACCTCATGTCCAGAGTACCTAACAGTTGTGAAGAAGAAATAAATAGCACTACAATCAAGTGGCAAGAGAAGCCAGAGGGCAGGAGAGGTTTCCTTTTGCCAGTAGACTGCCTTTGCCCTCCATCCTTCAAAATAAAGAGAAGCATTCAAATAATGCTCATCCAGAAAAGGGTGGGAAGCCAAGAAAAGGGATTTCTCTGATGGTGGAGGAACACCCTTCTACAGCTGGACACACAGGAGCACATGGGCACGCAGCGCCAGCACGGAACAGGAACCCGCACACCAGTTTAGTACTATCAAATGCAGCACATATGTATCCATTTAGTAGACTGACCAATAAATGTAAACGTGTGATAGAAACAAATACAACTGTGCTAGAAGCAATCTGTGCAACGAATGAATGGAGAAAGGACTGGGAAATCAGCTGGTTTAACCCAACCAAGTACAGGCTAAAAACTGAACCATTACACACATGCAGGTTATTTCTTATTTATCATTTGAAAAATGTGTATTTGCACCACACAGCAGCTAGATGGAAGGCTACTTCTGTATGGATGCTGCACTGTGCACAACAAAACGCGGTATGAGGATTTTTTTCAAGTGGTATGCAACAAGAAATGCAGCACAACCTGATTTTACAGAAACACTGAAGTGCGTCCATTTTACAGTTTTGCTTTCACTGAACTATTTTTTCAAAAACATTCAGTATTTCAGCTGCATAAAAGTAAAAACCACAATGCTAAATTCATTAATACCGCAAAGTTTAAGTACTATTGAATACAGGGCCTCTGAGACATCTCCACAGCACTGGCAGATATGACAGCAAGACCTATGCGGTGATGCACAGCCTTTTGCATTGGCATCATACCCTGTTGTGTCCATAAGGACACCGGACACCTGTGTTTATGAAACTGCACCCTGCCTTAAGACTTAAATATTGTTTAAATTTTTATAAGAGTTAAAAGAAAATGTTATGTACAAGGTTTTGGAAGGACACGAGACTGCTTCATTACTGTTAACCAATCTCAGTAGCTTTAGCTGTTCGGACTTTGTATTATATAAGTCAGTATCGCAGAAATAACCAGAACATGCATTTCCACATCCTTTGCCTTACTAGTGTGAGAGTTATTTTCTGCATTATACATTATCAGAACTTGTATTTACGCGCTTCAAACTAGAGATAGGCAAGTCTATCAGCTACACATGGAAAGAGATCCTGATAGACTAAGACACGCGCCTGAGAGCAGGCTGAAGTTTTGCCGTTCTGCATCAACGCAGCACAGTATCAGCTCTTACTACAAACACACAAATCTTTACAAAGCCAGAGGTGAGTGTCAAACAACTGTGACCTAAAAGCACCTGTTCTGTGAAGGAAGTGTAAGCACATTAGTATCCAAATATCCAACTTAAATTCGCTTTTCCTACAGGACTTTCTTTGCATTCTTTAAGAAGTGATCACAGGTGACTTTTTTTTTTCCAACTATAAAGACAAAAAAAGCAATGTAACACACAGTACTTTACTTGGACC
Organism: Himantopus leucocephalus; assembly: GCA_003993805.1. Taxonomy (NCBI): domain Eukaryota; kingdom Metazoa; phylum Chordata; class Aves; order Charadriiformes; family Recurvirostridae; genus Himantopus; species Himantopus leucocephalus. The sequence continues at coordinate 39,181,026 of RSEF01000003.1, read as the reverse complement.
AGCATTTGCTGCAATATGTTTTACCCTTTTGGCAAATTTAATGTACTTTCCAATTTTGGTGTGCGCTTATGAAAAGTCCAATAATTTATTTTTATTGGTAGAGACTAAGCTATAAGAAATGAACCTCTGTACTAAGTAGCAATAATCTTGTCTGCCCACATGCTCATCATTAAGTCCATGATTTCAGTAGACACCCAATTTTAATGAATGAGTTTACGCTTAAAGATCCCTATTTATTCACTGAATATGATTAAGTTAGTATTACTCAAACAAAATCTGATCTATGACCAATTTTCATGTCAGCCAGTGTCCCAATAACCTCAAGTGTATGGCTGTAGGATCGCATCCCACCCATCGTATGTACTTCTTTACTGAATTTTGAACAAAACCCACAAAGTACAAATAAATATGGTGACAAAACTAACTGAGTTATCTCCAGTTTAGCTTCACAATATTACCGGGAACAACTTAAGTAGAATTATCAACAGTTGCATGGTTATAGTGATCGGTCCCTTAATGGCTAATTAAAAGTCAAGCTGAATTACACAGGAAGCTGAAGGAGATAAATTGAAGAATTAAAAGACTAATGAAAATAAAGATAATATGCTCACACTACACTTTCAAGATGCCATTTGTAAGCATCTGTAGTATTATCCCTTATTAAATTCCTTTGAGGCTTCCTAAAAGCTGTATTCCTTTACTCTGAAACTCACTCAGCAAAGCTCTAAAAGAGCAGACTTTTGAGAATTACTTCTTATCATGACAAAAACTGACCTTAATGAAAAATAGTCATACAGAAACCTTCTTCTCTGAAGATGTAATAAAGGATTTTTATAGATGTAAAGCAGTTGTCTGAAACACGTGGAACAAGAACTCTCACGTGAAAATAGCATTTCATCTACAGTCAACTATTTCAAGAAAAGCTACAGAAATGTTTATTCTGCACAGCTGGCATAGAACTTAAATAATTGTTAGCAATCAACTCTGCTCTCCCAATGCGTTTCAAGTTTCAGCAGCTGGTATATAGTAATTTTTGCAGTTTCCCTTATTGCTATAGGATGAACCCAAGAAATAGGGAAAAAATGTGTAAGAACTGAAGTTGAAGATATTTTGCATTCCAGCTGCTCCCTATAGGGAAAAACTTCACTTGTTTTTATATATGTTCTAGCAACTGCAGAACAGGTTGGATTGCTTTTTCCCCCCACATTATCAAACAGAACTTGGAAGATACTTTTCCAACAGTATATTGTGTGTATTCTGCAGACAGTATCAGATAGTCGTGTATATTCATAATACATACAAGACCCTATCGTCTGCATGCTTTATGGTGTGACTGTAAAAATTTACTCCATCACAGTCTGTCATGTGAAGAAAACACCTGGATTTTTTTGGATCTGGTAAAAAATAGTAAAACTTTTCCTTTATTCTTTGGAAAGCTATTAAGCCACTTTTATAGTGTCAGATGAAACAATTCAGCACACTTCTAAAGAGCTAGTATTACACTTGTAAGTTCCTAGCTGTAGAGGCTGCAAAGGCATCTTTATGAACAAAGATTAAGGAGAAACTGTTACATGCAACAGAGTTCCAGACCCCTCTGCCGAGGCTCACTGTTTTCCCAAGCCATGGTGAAAACCAGCCAACACCTTTCAAGTTTTCACCTTGACCTTTAAGATTAACAGCAATATAGAGAAGAACCAGCTCATTTCACAATACTACCATATGGGAACTATAAGATCAACCACTAAAATGAGCAATGGACCATTCAGAAGGAAGACACCTTTTCCTCAACTTCTATTTTTAAATTAAAGGAGGCTCTTATGCCCGTCACAGCAGTCAGGTACCTCCCAGACCCAGTGGATGGGGAGAAGGAAAGAAATCCCTTCCAAGGAGAAGGACTAAAAACAGTGGTTCAGGTCTACACTTAACAACCACTATGTGTAAGTGAATAATCATCAAGATTCATAAGAACAGACAACACTCCCTTGGAATCTGGGCATCCTCCCATTTCCCCCGTGACAAGAGACAGCTGAGTAAAGAAGACAGTGCCCATAAATTCAGTGTAAATTGAATGATTCAGGTCTCTGTTGTAAGAACTTTCATAAACACAGGCTCCTACTTTCAACAATTTTGGAGCTGAGAAAAAACAGATACTCTCACATTTACCAACTCAAGTTACCAGAGAGAATACCAACAGGATCAGTTTCAGCACTTCCAGAGACGATCCCTACAAGTTCTTGTAGCATTATCAAGTTAGTGATTCATCCAACCTTATTCTCTTAATATATAAGGGAACTACCATTTTCCTCTTTTACAAGTAATCATTTGCTTAATAAAATGTTTGGGGAAAAAACCAGCAAGTGAATCTTTCTGATTCACTTTGCCTGACTCACTGAGATTCTTTGGTCCTCAACGTAACCAGAGCCAAATCTCATCATCTCTGCCTCCTTATTTCTCAGAAAGTAACTAAGAAATTTTGGGCAGGTAACACACACTACCAAAAAAAGCAGCTCTCAGTCATCCTCTAGTGGCTTCCATCACACACACGTTTGTTTCCCTGCTTTGGGGGCTTTTTTTTGTAGCAGATCAAGCTCTTAAGTGGTTTTCTCAAATCTGAGTTTGAATCCTCAAAGACAACCAAACAGGCTGTAACTGTCTCCAGTGCTGGCTGCAATCACAGAGCAAGGAATTCAAAAGATAAGGCTCTCAACTAAAAACAGAGTTGTCTTTAGGATTGGAAGCTGGGATCCAAGTTTTATTTATATGAAAAACGCATGTATATCCTCTTCCCCTACCAAAGTTGTTATCTAAAAGCCTGGTCAAACAATTAGAGGATATATTGTACATCATCAGAAATTACACAAAAGACGGTGTTGTAGATCACAGATTGCTACAAAACCTACTAAATCAAATTAGCCTACATCGCTAATGGAAGAATCACATTCAGTTGAGTGCTTTATCTAAAAAGTATAGACTATTGTCATAGGCTTTTAAGAACTACCTATCCTGGAATTTTGCTTATACTTCAAATCCAGCAGAATGGATCATATCCCTTTTTACGGTTTCAAGAGGACTGACTGATTTAAATACTATCACTGCTTAGATTCAGAAAAATAAACCTGCAGGCAGATAGTATTTGTTCAACTTATTAGAGTCAATTTAAAAAAATAAAAAATAAAAACCAAACAAAAAAACCCCACCAAACCAACACAAAACAAAACATGAACTGGTTTGACAAGACAAAGAAATCAAAGATACAGGATTATTAAAAGACAAGAGATCCTAAATTTATAAAATGGTAATCTTTATGTGCACACAATTAAGACACTTAAACATACCCCTAAATACCTTATAAATAGAAATGTTCACACTTCACAAATTTTAAAACAAATATAAAAAATTCCAAGATATCTCCATGATAGGCACTGCAAATATTTTTATACTATATTTCGTACTAAAAGCCTCAATGTCTTTAGGAATATTAGCATCAAAAACTTACTCCTCACAACTTTATTTCATAACCCTTGACTTGGAATTATGAGGAGGGATAACAGGAAAATAGCACTGCCTACACCTTGTGGTAAAGAAAAACAACGTACTTTGGAAAAGATAAACAGCTCTTCTTAATGCACACTTACGCGTATGCTTTGTGCCTTAATATTTTCAGTGTTCTATTTTCACTTTCAGTATGCCAAAAAGCTGCACATACTAATACATGCTCAGTTAAGCCTAGTTAGGAGACTACAGGCACAGTGAAATACACAAGTTAGATGTTTTATTCAGATTCTGCTACTGAGTAAGTATCAGAAAAGAAACCATCATTCTGTATTTCTTTTCCTATTATAATGACAAAGCAAGTTATTTTAAGGGACAAAGGTATAATTAAAGTAAGGTGAACAAAGCCACCCTTGCCTTTGTTTACCAAGGTATAAAGGAAGTTTCTAAAAGTAACTAAATTGTTTCTCTAGAATCCCACGTGAAACATTAACAACCCATTGTTTTGCACTGTGTTTATTGACAAAAATGCTTTAAATCCTTTTCATTCCCCCCCCAATCACATAAAACAATAACTGAAAATCAGACAGAAGCAGAATGATAAAACATGAGTACGTCTGAAATTTAACCAAAGAATACATTTAAAGTAGAAAAGGTGAAGGGAGGGCTAAAGTTACGCATCACAAAAAAGTTACTGTGACAATGAACTCATGAAAGTTTTGAGACTTAAAGGAAGTCAAATCAAGGATTGGCTGAGCTCAGTATCCCAACTATGATAATGTTATTCCACTCAACACTTCAAAATACATCTAATAAATTTATCTTGCTGAGGATTAATGTAGAAATACTAATTCTTGCCGTTTTAAGGCAAAATTCCTTTGCCCTTTGAAAAGATAGTTTAGTAATGACTCAAACAACCAAGCAAAATTAAACCCAAGTTCCGTATTTTGAAAACAAACTAAAATTGGCTTTCTATGTCTAGAATACTCCACAAAAGGTAATCTAATTTTAGAAGTTCCAAGAACCTAGACATTTCTATTCATTCTGAGACATTTTAAAAGAATTTCAAGGGACACAAAATAAAGTTTCGTTAAGCTCATATAATTACTTGTATGATAGTAAGTTTTCTGCAGCACAACATTGTATTGTGTATAAAACACCAAGCACACCATTGAAGATAATAAAACCCAGAAATATGTGAAGTGCCAGGAGTAACAAGAAACGTACTGAGATAAAAACGTGTTCTGATACTGTTGATATAAAACATGGAAAAAGTTCAATGATCTGTCTACCAAGTAGCTTTCTTTCAAAGTCTTACAGTAGGATTTATTTATTATCTGGATATTGAACAAATTAAATTCTGAATTGCCTTGCAACAACAGGGATGATCTTTGTGATTCCTTCCTACAAAGCAATCAAACATTGCTGAACCTACTAACTGTCAAATTCTGACACTGCAATATGACTAGAACATAATCAACTTCTAACCTAAAACCTTTGGATCTTCTTGTTCACCTTCAAAATGCATTATTCTTATCAACTTGAGATCAGAATTTCCTAAGGACAGAAGGAATTCTCCACAACCCTAAATGAAGAGTGTGTATTTTTCAAAGGTATACATACTATTGGTTACGCACATTTAAGGCTTGATACAGAGCTCACTAGATGAAGGTCTTTGGCAAATATTATACAAAAAGCCAGACTACGTGAAACTCAAATAAACAACCTTAACTCTCTGCCTCAAAGTGTATCAATACATTTAGAAAAGAAATATAATTTTAAGAAAATCTCGCAAGGCAAGCTGCACCAATCACATTACCTCGAGAAGCACATTAAATGCTTAGGGAAAAAATTGTGTGTATTGGTAGAAATTGTTTTGCAAGACTGCATGGACTCAACTGGGAAATACTGTATTAATTCTGTAGTGCTAAATCAGCTGTACAAGAAGTTTTTGACTGTTGGGTACTGCCATTCCACACCTACAAATAGGCAGTGGTAAAACCTTTATTGATCTCAGTGAAGCTGAAGCAGACTCTTCATCTCTGCTCCTGCTATAGGAGGCACTCAAATAACTTTACAACATGGACAATGCAGGGAAATCTGACAAACCATGCTGTCAAGTCACTCAGACATGCATATGAAATATTGAGGTCCCAGGTGCATTCTTAAGGGAATTTATAAGTACTACTGTCCTTTAGTCAGGATATTACAGCAAAAAAAAAAAAAAATCACGGGCAACAACTTGTTCTTAATGCTATATTTGATCAATATGACTCACACCTAGACACTCAGATAGAGTCACACTGAAAAAGAGGATCGGTCAAGATGGACTCAACATATATTAAGGTATTTAATCTTAACATAGTAAGTGTTGACCAAATAGTATCAAAAATCAACGAAACATTTAAAGTGACCTAAAGTAAGCATCTTCATATACACAAGACAAAAATGCTCACACTCCTTGACACTAACATTTAATGATATTCAATCCCAGGGGGATTTTTTTGGAAGTATTAATGGTGCCACAGCTTCCTACTATACCTAAACAACACCTTTAAATAATAAAGACAAAAAGAATCTGTTTGAAATCTGTGGCACGCATTAGAACTACCTGAATGCCCACTCTTAATCTTGATCTAGAGCTATGGAACAATGCAAAAATGCCAAATAATTGACTTAGTAGTCAATGCACCCTTGCATTTCCTGCAGTCCTTTTATTAGTATATATTAGCGATTTGTCTAAATAAGCTTCATTTATAAATTCTTCTCTTCATATAGGTAGCCTAGAATGTTGTTCATACAATTAGTCAAGATGACTTTTTACGCAATGTAAAACACTAAAAAAAGTTAACTTTCACATTCAATGTTTTATTATTTCCCTGTAGTTTTTTGTTTCTCTAACTTTAACAGATTTTTTTTTTTTAAGAAACACTTTGAATCAGCTTTTCCATTTACTATGTAACTTCTCTTTAGAAAATAATCATTTCTATACCACCCAACTTGTTGCAAAGAAGAGTAACTAGTGCAACACATTTACCAAGGAAACCCTGCAATGCTGGGAAAGTCTCTCCCAAGAAGAGATTCACTGATTGACAGGAGAGGTTCTCAATGAAAACACACCTTTCCTCACAAGCAATGCGAAACTCCCTGAAGTACATTTTGTGCTTGACAGTATCGCCTGCCCCCTCCACAGCATTCTTATTAGGCATATCCTAACAGAATGAGAATCCGAGATGACACAAATTAATCTAATATTCTAGAATAATTTTAAAGGGCACTTAAGTTGGTAATCTTTTCTTATAGAAGACTACTTAAAACAATAAGCAGGCTGTAAATTTCATACAAACACTGAAAATAAAAGCAGCATTTTAATGTTAAACAAAATTCATGGAGGCACACATTTAACTATTCCCCTCTTTTTGAATTGTTACTGTTTTTGCAAAGGGAGTACTGCACATTTTGAACAGCATTTTTATTTTATTGGTTGGTAAAAAGGAGAACAAAGGGCTTTTGGTATATAGACAACTAATATACCTATAAAATATGGTGCATTACTTTTAAAGCAAATAAATTTGTTTGTGCATTATCCATATAAAAATGGAAGTATGGTACAAAAAAAGTTTTCACTCCATGTATTTCAATGTCCTTCCACTCTCCAGTGTCAATTAAAATTGGTAGTATGCCCAAACCATAAAAGATGCCAAAGAATATTGGGTCTCTGTTGCAAAACTGAAGGAAAGCTAGGCTACCACGTCACCAAGCCCACCTCCCCTGTTGCGTTAACAGCACAAAATGAAACTGTAAGCAAACACGGTTATAAGAAACTGTATCTTCCTTATACTAAGAACAGCATGGAGATTTCAAATGTATTTTAACACAAACCACTATAGTAATGGTGTCATATCTTTCATATCTCATACAACTGAGTCTTTTAAAGTTATTTAGCAAATAATGCTTCTTGGGTATAGAAGTGATTATGTGACAGGTCTCTTTAAATAAGGGAAAATGTGCACGCAGAAAGTGAAAGAACACTCAATCAATCAGTGCTAGACAAATTCCAACTAGTCTGAAGGATCTCTTAGTTATTATACAAACTTCAGACACACGCTGTTTCAAACTGTAGTTGGAAGTCAAGATATGGTTTCTGGTAACATCTTGCCAACAGAAGCTTGGGTTACAAACAATAGCAGAGCTCTAATAAATGTTTTTGGGTTAAGCTTAAAAGAACCCACCAAACTATCTTCCCTTTCATAAAGCATTTGTTCCAGTGTCAAAAAGTCAACATTTTCCAGCGCAAATTAATGCCATCCAATCCTTAAAACTGTATCTACTTCAACTGGGGCAAAATAAAAACTAGTACCTGCCTGAATTTTCATTGACTCCCCGTACAACAGCAGCATTTTGCTTAACAACACATCATCTTTCCCCAAAATGCAAAACAAATGAGGGAGTAAGATGCAGAAATACTGCTTTCTATGAACCTATTTATGAAATTAAGGAGACTACTGAATTTGTTCAAACCTAGATAGAGCAAGTAGGAACAACACCATAGAATAAACTGTCTAAAACAAGACAGTCTTGTTAATATTACCTGTGTATACCCACACACTACGGACTTGCATTAGAAAAAAAATGAGTTACCCAAATATCATGTGTAGCCTTCTAGGAAGCAGAGACATTTCCTTATCTCTGCAGTTTTTCTTTGGCCCTTATTTGAACTTGACTTACTGGTTGCATCCAACCAAAATATATCCACATGGACTATAATTAGCAATCCAATCCAATTAAAGATATTTGGGTCAACTTAAAGGCTCCCATCAAAAAAACAAACAGTCCTGCAAACAGAATCTTCTTAAGCAGTACACTTACTTTTAAAGTCAAAATAAGCTTCCTTCCCTATCTCCTGTGCACTCTTTCCACATTCCAGCACAGAACAGCCAGAACTGGCCTATACAGAAGCTGGCAGAAATAAGGGATCATGCTTAAAATGTTACTTGTCAGATCTGCTTGTTTGCATGCTTCTTGCCGTAAGAAATAAAGACCTCTATATGCAAAACGTGGAGAACCATGTTTGTATGTTAGCAAAGTTTCAGCGAAACCTAAACAAACATCAGCAGAAGAGACTGCTGTAAAGTTTCTTCAGTACTGAAAAAAGCTGGTGATGCAGATATATCGTAAATTTCGCAATAAAACTCTTAAACAGAAGCTAAGTGAATCAAGTCTGAGACATGTTTTCATAAAAACGCTGAGATGATGTAGATATATACAAATAGCCAGTCAATTAATAACTACATTAAAGAAAAAAAAAATAAAAGATCAAGAGAGATGAAATTGTTTATTCCTTTTCAGCTGTAAGAGAATAAGATTTTTTTTACTTTTTTTTTTTTTTNATCACGGGGAGAACATGGAAGCAACAGCACTGGCTATTTCGTGCCTCTTAGATTCCCACCCAAAAGTAAACTAAGCAGCGCAGCTCACAACACAGCACCGGAACAGCCTGCAAGCCCGTTAGCTGCTCGTTACATCACGACCGTTCGCATCCCAACCACAACACCCCACGGTGTGACCCCCCTCCCCCCGGGCTGTCTGTTCGCAGGCGCTGCGTACTGACCCGTCACAACACCCCCCCAGCACGGCGCCTCCGCGGCCTTCCCGCATGGGACCCCCACACGGGGCACCCCACGCTGCACCCACCCACCCACCCACCCTCGGGGTGCGGGCAGACCCGCCTGCTTGCCCACGGCTCACCCCACCGCAGCGCTGGGTGTTCCCCGCCACCTGCCGGGACACCCCCCCGTCGTCGTCGTGTCCCCCCCCCGCCTTCACGGCCAGGACAGGCCTCCGGGCAGACCCCGGCGAAGCGGCCTGCGCCTCAACTTTGCCATGCGGGCCGCGGCCTCCATGATGGCCGGGGAGAGGGGGCGGGCGGGGGCGGGNGGAGGGGGAGATGGGGGGGGCGGTTTGTTTACTTGCAGCCGGAGCCGCCGGCGGCGGCGGCAGCATCACTTTGCGCGAGGCGCTGCCACCCGCGGCCCGCCCTGCTATTCTTAGCGCAGGGGCACGCGGGCGCAACACGCACACACGCACTCCCGCACGCACAGAAGTTCCCGGCGGATAACGGCCTCGCCGCCGCCGCCCCCCGCACACACCACCACCACCACCCCCCCCCC
>RSEF01000003.1:39040900-39171089 GCA_003993805.1 Himantopus leucocephalus | reverse complement strand
CGCCGCCGCCGCCGCCCCGCATCCCCTCGCGCGCCGCCGCCCCAGCGCCCCGCCGCCGCCGCCGCCGCCGCCCGGCCCCTCCCGCCCCGTACCTGCAGAGGCGGCGGTGGCGGCGCCGCGGGCGCTGCTGCGGAGCCGGAGGGCGGCGGCGGCTCCGGGGGGAGAAGGGGAGGGAGGGCGCCGCTGCCTCCTCCCCTGTCCCCCCGCCGGGCTCGGCGGTCCCTGGCGGCCGGTGTCTCCGCGGGGGCGGGAGGAGGCGGCTCCGGCCCCAGGGCGCTGGCGGCGGCGGCGGCTACATGGAGCTGCGCGCCCCGCTACGCAGGGAGGCGCCCGGGCGGGCAGCGCGGCCGCAGCATCGATGCGCGGGGTCAGGAGGGCGGCGGCGGCGGCTCCCCCCGGCGCACTCACCCCGGAGCCGCCCGGGCCCCGCTCTCGGCTCCTCCCGCCGCCTCCGCCGGGCTCGTTATTGACTTTCAGGAAAACTCCCGACGTCACTGGCTCCCCCCGAGTGTCTCCCCCTCCGCGGCGGCGGCGGCGGCGGCGGCAGCGGCGGCGGCATCCCCAGCTCTCGCGAGAAGCGCGGCGGGGACGGGGGGGGCTGCCAGACAGAGCGCGGGGAGCCAGACAGAGGGGGGCGGCTGAGGTGAGGGTGGGGAAGGCGGGGGGCCGGCGGCGGGAGGGGGGGAGCGGGGGAGGCCAGGCAGGCAGGCAGGGGCGGCAGCCCAGCCCAGCCCAGCCCAGCCGAGCGGGGCGGCGTGTCCCGTCCCGTCCCGTCCCGCGGGTGGGAGCGGCAGGATGGATGGAGAGATGGATGGATGGAGGTAGCGGCGTCCGCCGGCACCGGGCGCCTGGGTCTTTCACGGAGGGCCGGTGCCTGCCAGGCCGGGAGACCGCCCGCCTGCGGCCGGGCAGCAGCCGCCGGGGTGACCTGTCCCCAGCTGGGCCGGGGGCGGCGCAGACGGAGCTGCCGCTGCCCCTCTCGGGAGCAGAAATCCGCCTGCCGCGCCCGCCCCGCTTCCCGCCGCCGCTGGAGCTGGCAGCGGCACCGCTCCTTGCCGGACCCTCCGTCCCCCGTTTTATTTCCTTTGTTCTCGCCCTCCTGCATTTACGTACTCCCTTGTCTTGCCTCGGTACCCGGAGCGGTCCACTTAGCTCTGCAAACTCTCCCAAGAATAAAACTACCGGTTACGCAGCGGGAAAGCTGTAACTCATCCCTCGTTGAAGTGCTTAGTGGCTGCACCAGCCTCAATACTGCTAAATTAACTGCGGGCTTCGAGTTACCCCAATAGGTAAATAAAGACCTAGAGGAGCCTTACACCCACCGCTCGTTGGCTCCTGACTCTCCGGCATTCCCTGCTGCCACACGCAACGTAGACGTGTAACTGGTGCCAACAGGGCGGCCGTGTCGCGGGGCGCTGGGCACGGCGTTCCGCTGGCTTAGCAGTGCTGCCTTTGGGGCCGCGCAGGCTGGGAAGCCCTGGCCTGCAGGCTGCTGCGGCTAAACCCAGGCAGCATCCTGCAACGCTAATTATTATTGAGGGCGAGGTTCATTGGTATGGTGCCCTCAACGCTTTAATTTTATGGCTAAGTGGCTGCGTGCATGTGTGTATGTACGTGAGTTTAGTGCACGTAAGTAAGCTTTCTGTCATCCATGGTTTAAACAATGCGCACAGGTTAATTTTCTGCACCTATTATACAAGCAGTTGACACTGACTTCTGTCAGAACCTGTTACTGCAAAGGGGAAATGAATATTTCTGATAGCTAGAAATACGACTGTTTGCACTGTTTCATCAGTGCAGGATTTATTCTAAAAATGGACTCGAAGACATTCGTCAAAATTACATTTTAAAAAGCAAAACAAAACAAAAAATGTTTCTTTAGGATGTACCCCATGTCTCTTTTTTAAGTTTTCCTTCCTTTCCCATCCCACCTTCCTCTACAACCGTTTGAAACATCAGTCCTCCTTTTCCCTGTGCCGCTACAGGGCTTTGGAGAGTCTTTTTCGAGGATCTAAATAATCATATGAGTTGGCACAGGACTGGAGAGTTGCCTCCGGGGGCAGTGAATCCTTTCCCTGCTGCGGCAGGCAACCACACCAATAATCCCATTCATAAATCTGCTGAGTTTCCTCTCAGAGCTCTGAAGTTTGTTTGCCGCACTGTTCTTGCTGGCAGGCTGTATTTATTACGTAGTAGATTAACGCGTCTTTTTGAAAAAGAAGTTGAAAAGTACCTTGGCGAGCATTACTTCCTTTCCCAGAATTTACCGTTCGGTCTTCCTCTTTCTCAGAAACAGTTGACTAGAGGGAGCATCTCATCAACTATCAATATTTACATAGAGCCATAGTATCGATTATTAAAATACGTTTATTCGCTAATGTCTCCTTTTGACCGCTGGTGCTATGCTGCTCCGGAGAAACTAAAGGTGTAGTTCTTGGAACGTGCCTTCTGTTTGCTGCAGTTCCTCCGAAGGACCCGGGACCTGAGGCAGCGTGAAATGTGCCTGGGCAGCAGCTGATAGACAGGCCACCGACTGCTCAAGATGCCAAATGTCGAGTGTGAAATCTGGGCCCACCGAAAGTCGGTGTACTTGATATCAGTTGGATCGAGAATTTACGTTGCATTCCTGCTATGTGTTAATCCCTGCCACCGACAATCGCGAGTTTCTCATTAGTGTATTTGTATAGTTGATCATCTTCGTTTATTTCTCCTAATTTTCAAAAAGCCACCTGTGAGATACTTCTTTTATGATGATGGTAAGTTTGCTTAAATTTATAAATAGATCCTAGGTGTAAAGCACGCTGGAAAATCTGACATAAAAGCACATTTGTTTACATCTAAAAAGAAAAAAAAACACGCACCGAGGTAAAAATATTTTTATTAGCGAGGATAACATGTATCTACAAGGCAAAATAGTTTTCTACATTTTTATTTTGTTACAAATTGCTGAAAAAGAAACAGTGGGCTGAAATCTGTCATACTGATCTGGAGACTAAACATATTTTTTAGCAATACTGGATTAGGATAATTTTATCTACGCAATGTGGACAACTATTCAGGGAGAAATCATTTGCTTTGCTCAATATGACTTTAAAATCAGATTCCCCATCATCTTAGTCCTTAGAAATCAAATACCATTGCTCTGTTTGGAAATTCATAGTTACCAGCTACTCCTAAGTTTTTGTTGTTGCTCAGCCTCATAAATTGACGCTGATGTGCTAAATCTAACCTGTCATTTTTTGTATGGACTATGGACTATGTGCTATATAAATAAATGCTACTGTGCGACAGTTTGGGGTTTGTTTTTCCTTAAAGCATGTAATCATTTTACTGCTTAGTATCTTACTCCAAGGCTTCAGAATGATTTCTTGTAAAGAGTTAATCACTGTAAATTGGGCAGAAAAGACCTCTTGATTAATAACCAAATAGAGGCATACCTCTTTCAGAAATAACGTGACTGTGATGTACATACTGTGAACATAATGAGGTTGTAGGTTCTGCAGAAATAACATCATTTTCAGATTAATTACAATGTGACACGAATTTAATGAACATACATATTAACAACATGCGCTAATGAAGAGAATCTTGAAATTCACATGAGAAGGACAATAGGACTGCATGTAAATTCAGGAGAAAAAGGGAACCTCTGACATTACGTGTTCCAAATACAGAATCATGAAACAAACTGAATAAAACCTATTCATTGTCATCTATACTGGCAGCGCCAGGAAGGTTGATAAACTTTCATACGGTCACTTGTAATCACGATCTCAACAGAAACCAAAGGGAAAACCTACAGTTAATCTCTATAAATTCTTTCCGTTCTGACGCAAAAAAAAAAAGGTGTACTCCTTGTTTCACTTAACAGGTTTATGCAAAGTGTTATCACTACCAGAGTGATGGGGTCTAAGACTACAGAGATCTACGTCCTGAAAATAAACAGTTAAACAGGAGAGAAGATTCTGCCTGCAGAACACCCGTTCTCTCTGCCCCTACGGATTACATCGCCTTCACGTTCATTTCATTCCTTGTTCCGCATGTCAGCTAATAAACTTGTTTCCATGTAAGAATGCATTTTCTTTTTAAAAAAATAACTTGAAGTGTAGCAATTAAAAAAAAAAAAAAAGGAAAAAAGGCCAGTAGGTCAGACAACAATCTCTGGTTTTAAACTCCCTATTACCGTCTGCCTTGTTATGCTTTGAAAAGCACACACAAATATCAATAGAAACTGACTGACAGGAAAGCAACAAATTTTGCCCTACATAAAGTGACGCTTGGAATACATATTATACATTTCGTTATAGTGAAGTTAAGGTGCTGCCTGCAGAAGTCGTGGCTTAAGTGTTATATACATATATGTATAGTTCTTAAGAAGCTGAAACATCTTTCAGTGAGCTTAAGTTCAGCTATGAAGACAGGTGAACATGTGCAGCTTATGTTGAGCCGTGATTCTGGATTCTCTATATTGTCATAAGCACACAGACACTTCAGGACTTTAACCACTGCCATCCAAATTGTAGTTGTCTCTCGTGACAATTGGATTCCTCACAACAAGAAAGAGTTCGTTCTAAAGCTGCAGAATTCAGATAAGCCATGTAGGAAAAATGTGGGCAGGGGATGTTGTAATCCACTGGTCACTGGGAGGAAACAGAACTTAACTTGTGGTCAGTTGGATTTTACAGTGCATTTTTTTCCCTCTTTCTGTCACATTCGCTTCTAAATAACTTCATTGCTTTAATCTCATTCTCCTTTGTCTTTACTCTCTTTGAGTCTCAGTTAATTTCTTTTTTGGCATTTCTGCCTCTGAGGCTGTCTCAGAGGGCAATTATCCCACTCCATGTCCCTGGATATTTGTGATATGTTTGGGTAAAAAATATTAGAGGCTCATTCATTTATTTCTAATATAAAGGAGTTGAGAAAAAAAAAAAAAACAAAACCAACTTGGACTCCAGATTTTGCCTCCGCAGGCTGTGTTTTGCTAAACATTCCACCAGTTCCGTGAACCTGCTTCGGCATCAGCTGTCAGGGGCTGGCTGAGCTCACCCAGGTTGCTGGGTGGCCCCTATGTATATTGCAAAAATTGTCTGGACACAGAAAGTTCTCCTTTCCACAGATGGTCACAGTTCATCAGTGCTTACAGAAGGTACTAATATATAGACTCATATGATTATTAATATTATTATTATTTTAGACCTGCAGGGTGTAGGCTATCTGTGAACAGGCAGTAAAGCGAGACAGCAATAAAGGAATTATTATTCTGTCCACCTATGTTTTGCTGAGCAGCACTGTAATTATGCTGAACACAGCAGAGACTTGAGATAAAAGACTGCGTAAATATCAGTTGATAGCATTTATTTTACAGCATGTTATTATTGCTTTATTATTTACCCTCTGAAGATCTAAAAAAGTGTTTTCCTTCTCCTTCTTTCCCCTACTCCCACACACTGGAGCTCTACAAACACAGAGGAAGGCACATGCCCTACCCCAATGACCTTACCCTGCTTTGAAACCAGATATGACAGTAAGGATGACAAACAACGGGCGGGAAGGATGGGAAGAGGGCAGTAAGATTACACAGTTGCACAGTTTAGCTATATGCTTAACTTGATGTATAGGCCTTCAGCTGAACTTGGAAATTTTTCCTCAGTGAGAAAATAGTTTCCATGGTGCACAGATTTATCTGAGGGAGGTCAATCTACTACAGAAGCAACCCGAAAAAAAAAGAAAATGCCAGCCTTTCTGCCTGAGCTTTTTTCTCCCTCTCTTTCCTATCCTATTTTAATATCATCAACACAGATAAAATATGTCTTTGAATAAAATTCTGCAATTACCAGCGTACAGTGATTTCTCATACAGAACCTTATCTGTGTCCTGGTCTCACTTAATTGAAGTCAATGAGAAAATGCCAGTTGAGGCTGGTTAGGAGGATCAGGTCTGTAATGTGTGAGCAAAATCAAGGAGTATACAGCTTAATGGAGAGCGGGACAGAATTTTAAACACGTCTTCTCTTTGGAGGTTTTGTGACTAGGGATGTTTTCCCCACGTGGTCCTGAGAGGGTCACGGCTGCCTGGAGAGTTGGAAAGAAACAGCTGAGGAGAAAGCTGGCTGCTGATGGAGGGAGGGGAAGCCGTCTATTTATGGTCCAGATCTTTGCCATTATTCAGAACGTTCCTCTGCCTTTGGCAAATAATTGGGTTGTCAGTGGTAGAGTGCGCCTTACCTTCTGAGTGTGTTACTTGGAGCACCTTCCAGTGCCCCTCGCTACCATGCAGACCTCACAGCGTGGTTTGCTGGATGGCTTCCCCACTGTGTCAATCACCTGACTTGTAGCTGAGACAGCCCTCGTCTTTTCAATCTGTAAGAGAGCGGAAGAAGCACGAGGAAATCATTTTAGTGTCAACAACGAAAGTATTCCACTAGACTAGACTGTTGGCTACCCTCATTGACAAATGCTACTCTTGATCCATTACATGTCAGAAAGTACCTGCATTTTCTGGAAACTAAGCTGTGACACGAAATCAAAGAATTAGCGTGAAAGTTTAGAAAACAAAGACAGATTGGGGTTGCGATAACAAGGACCTCCTCAGATCTGATAAGTATGTTCTTGTTAATAATGAAATATAACGAGGTACTAAAATATTAATGGAGCATTCATTAATAGTCTTCAGAACTGAAGGACAGATTGCCTTGAAGACTTCAGTTACCTTACACTAGTTTGGCTGGTTTAACTGGAAACAGATCTGCCTTTGTACAAGGCAAAGCTAACAAAAGATAATGCTGAATCTGTCCCTTCATACGTACCTATTGTATACAGGAATCTGGTATGAAATGAGAGGAATGGCTACAGTAAGATTTTCCTGCCAAATTTGTTAGCAATCTGTTTAGTAAAACTTCTCGATAACAGGAATCTGATCAATTATCGACCTCTTTATAACTTTATTTACCATGAGCTGAGGGAAAAAAAACGTGCATTAGCAAAGAACGGCAAGTTGTAACTAAGTGCAAGAGACAAAAGTATTCACCCATCCTCTCCTAATGCCAAGATTTGAAGAGGGTGCTCCTGAGCAGATGGTTTAACAGACTAAAGCATTAGTTTGCTGATCCTCCATGCTTGCTAATTAATTCTTCAGTTTACTAGGATTTAAGATGATTGTTAAAAACAAGGCTTCTCTTAAAATAAACTTTAGGTAAATGTTATAAAATGGTGGTTACAATTATAATGACTTTAACAGGAATGTTGCGTATTTTCTAGAAAAGACATTCATTACCTTAATGTCCTAAGTACTATCCTTAAAAATTCTCTCTCTGAAATTTTCTTCTTGTAAGAATTTGCTTTTTTCTTCCCAGCTAATTAATCCTCTGACTTCCTGTTGACACTCTTGGGTCAAGACTATGTCCTTGACTTCTGTGAGAATGGCATATACATAACCATGGGAAGGATTTAATCTTTTGTAACAAAATTGTCACCTCCCCTGAATTGTTTTAAGCCCATTATCATGCAAAATGTAAAAATTGAAATATCTCCTTTGTTGTTTTTAAAGTCATTGTCACTCTAAACAGGATTTCATGTAGTAATTTATTTCAGGTTAACATTAAAATGATGAATGCTCATTAAATATATTAAAATGCAGTATTGTAGAGTACCTTACTGCCTATTAGATTTAGACAGAGGCAAATAATTAATTTATTTCAGATTTCATTTTTATAGGAGTTTTATAAACTGGATGCCAATTTGGAGCCAGTAGAATTCCACCCAACAGAAATTATGGAATTTATATGGCAGAAATGAAAAAAAAAAAAAACAAGCAGAAGATATTATGATAAAATAACATTTTACAAACAAAGCAGGAAGTAGGAAGAAAACAAAATAGCCCTTGGAAAACCAGTTCTTCACTTACTAAAGCTAAGGCATAAATTTTTGAAGCCCCATCTGTTGTTGCTTGCAAAGGGGTGATCCATGCTGATATTAGAATCATAGAATCATCTAAGTTGAAAATTGTGAGTGAACTTTGAGAATGTTCTCCAGTCAGCTGATGATGGCTTAGAAGCAGCTCCTCTTCTGTGGTCTTGCTTTGGCACAGGAGGCACTGTGAAATTTTGCATTTGATTTTCATGTCCTGTTTTGTTACATGTGCGTTTGTATGCGTATTGTGGTATCTTCCTTCAGGTAGAGGCTTGGATTTACTGGTTAGAATTCAGAGTTTTATGTTATCTCTGTAACTGTTCCTTCTGTCAAAAACATTATTGGTTGTTTGTTATGTTAAAAACTATTGGCAATTCCCCCTTCAGAACAACAGATAAGGATTCTTATTACTATTGTAAGGAATTCATAACTTGCCTCATTCTATAATCTATCCATCTTGTAAACCAAGAAAACGCTATCATTATAGATGATTCAAGGGTGAACTTTTTAATAAGCTGTCAGTATGTTGTCTTCATAGAACCAGTCTTCAGCTCCTTTCAAAAGGTAATTTTTGTATCCAAAATAACTGCAAGGAATTTTGTAATAGTTTTAATACATCCTTAACAGGGAATCTACACTGAGGCCACAGAGAATACATCGTATTTATTTACATGACATCCGGATTGAAATGAAAGTAACACAATAAGCTGCTGAGGGTGAATTTATGCTAGTAAACTTGAAGTATTAATTTTAATAATTTTACATATGTGGGTTCTTACCATATTAATTAAAGCAGTACTAGAATACTATGTCCAGCCAGCACTCACATTTTAAAAGCTGCTGAGAGAATGAAAAAGAACTTAAAAATTAATGACCTTATGTTGAAATCTTACCTTATAGTGAAAGATTATAGTGTGATCTTTTTAAGAAAGGAAGAATTAAGATTTGTATCATGTAAAATGTTTTTTCTGTGTAATAAATTATGGTAGAGTAATTAGACTATTCTATGGAGTACACTATAATTCAACATATAAAGGCAAACGTCTTTTTCATGCGTCTTTGGGAAGATCTGGGGAATGAAAACTGAGAGCAGACAAACTCAAAATGGAAGTATAGCTTTAGCAGTGAGGAGTATTCAATTTTGGAACAATATTAAATTGGAACAATTTAAGCAATGTGGGCTACATTCTCTGTTACTTTAGATCACATTTAAATACCCTTGTTCAGCTCACCTGAAATTACAGTCTTGATCAAGAAATTAGGAAAATGCTGAGGTTTGCATTAACTTGGTAGTCCAGATTGATGATCACAGTAATCTTTTCTGGTCCTAACACCTGAACTTGTGAACAGTTTGGGTTTTTTTCCTTTGAACCCAATATAGTGATCTGGAGACAAATATTGGCTGTTAAACACAGACAAATATAAATAAAAAAAATAAGTTGTCCCATGAGTAGTGGAACTAAAGAAGCTGGGATTCATTACAGATTAGTTCTGTCTTATTTCCCACATAGTTACACTTCTTGACTCCAGCTGCCTTGCAGAGCCCTAAAATCTCACCTCTTCAAGAATACACTAAGTCCTCCCTATGTGGCCGAGATCACTGTGATTCCTCCAGTTAATACTTCAGACTTTGCCATATAGAAAACACTAACAGGAGAGAGCTCCTCCACTCCGTGGCCAGTTTTCATGAGAATTTTAGGAATTTACTCTCTCTGAGACTTTCACCTCTCTTTGAAACTTGTTTGGAAGAAGGAACATAGATAAGTTATGGGAAGAGAAAGGACAGACAGGGAAGCAGGTGGACATAAAGGTAGACAGTGCAAGAATTTCCTTAGTTACCAGGCTGAAAATGATCAGAAAAGTTGTCCTTATATATCTATTCGACTTACCATAAATTTTAACACCAGCTTCAAGAGGCTGAGACTGCTTAGATAAATATCAATTCTAGGAAAGGTCCTATGCTTCTATCCTATGCTTTACACTAGTACATGACCATACCAGAGTAGTAAATGTCATTTTACTCGCAAACCAAATACAGTCTTTTCTGAGTTGAACGAGACAGTTTCAGGGATTTGGGGGGGTGGAGAAGAATGGAAGAAAGTTATATTTAGAACTCTCAGAATATTAGGGAGTCAAAATCTGATTGCCAACCTTGTAATTTGATCTACAAATCTGAAATGCACATATGGTTGATATTTTTCTATTACATAGCATTTATTTCTGAAAGTCTTTTCACTTTTGTCTCTTTTTGATCTGAAAAATATTTTTGGCACAGCCTTAAGATGAAATTTCAAATGAACATGAAACATTTAACTCCGTTCGCTAGCCAACAGGTCTGGCTATCAGTAGGCGCTCCAACTATAACGACTCCTTATGAATCATTAGTATGGGATTGTAATTATAATAAAATCTTTTTACTTTTTAATACTCCAAAAAGAAAGATATTGTGAATTGAGAAAGTGCTTTGTACCATATTTTTCATTGGGGTTATCTATTTGACAGTGACTTTTTAATCATAGCTAATTACAAATGATTCATCAGAATGTTTGAAACCCTACAGAAATGTTTAAATAACTCATGGCTCTTACTGCATAGTAGTACTTTAAAATATTACGCTCCTCTTAAAACAGAAGAGTAAATGCACTTCACACTGTTGTTGTTCTTATCTTCTTGAAACAAGTTACAAGCCGATTCCTTTGACTCATCTACGAAACGTAGCACTTAGCACTACTAATAGACCTCACCTGGGCTGTAGTTCCATAGAATTTTTATCATTTGTCTTGTTTCCCAGTTATTTATTCCTCACTATCCTTCATTTGTGCAAATCAATTCTGTGCAAATGAGCCTGCCATTCCCACAGCTTTTTATTTCCCACTTTCCAGTTGTGAACAAAGCCAGAAAAAACTCTCCAAATCACACTAAAGGCCTGGGCTTAACTCTGTGTAGGCTGTAGGTGAAAATGCAAATAGTTTTTTCCACTGTCCCGGTCCTTGCAACCATTGGTAGGTTTATTTGTTTCAAAAGGATTGCAATTAAGAATTACTATAATAACTCTTGAGCCTGGCTATAGGGTTACAGGTAATCACGGGAATAAAATGAAAATCTCCACTCTTGATTAAACTTGCCAACTGAACATTTAGAAGTCTAAGTTATGACACTAGTCAGAAAGCGAATTCCCTGAGGTTTTCTCTGTTGTTAATGGAGTCTTGCCCTGAATCACCTTCTCGAAGAACCTGCCTGCCTCCTTTCGCTTTGTGGGTGGTCTCAGCAGATTTGCTTCTTAATTCAGAAATGTAATTCGAGTGTCTGAAGTTACACAAGGTGAATATTGTCTTGCTTCTACTTGTCAATTCCACAGCAATTCCTTCAGTTTTTAAGGAATAATTTGATAATACAGAATGCTGATATAGAAGGAAAGAATGTTTTAGTCCTGTGCTAATTACCATCTTGATTTGGTCCTTAGATTATATTGCACCAAAGTAAATGTCCTTTGTTTCGTGTACTGCAAAAGAAAAAAGTTGATTGTTAGAGAAAAGCCCTATCTTGACAATAAATCATTGTCACTCTAGGTTAGAAGAAGTGATAGACCCTTTATTCTTAATCCTTTTCAGTATTTCCCACGGTATGCGAGATGCTTCCCAAATGTTTAATAAACCTGTGCTCCAAAGAAATTCAAATTTTGCAGCAATTCAACAGAAAGAAGTCAGAAAACTGGGAATGTCAGTAAACAATGTTTGTACAGGTCCACAGGACAGAAAGCAGTTTTTCTGAAGTCTTAAATTTGAACTAAATGGGCCTTTAGATGAATTTGTGCAAACTGTAAAGTTAATACAAATATATTTGCAGCTCGGAAACAGAATGTGATTGATAATTATTGAATTCAATACTATAGATTTTTTTCCCTTGGAAGAAGCGAGGAAGCATTTATTTGTTTCTCCTGCCTGCTTAGCTACAAATTTTCACAATGTTTGAAGAAATATAATACTTTTGAAATATCTATATCCCTGCCAAATTTGACTGGAATTGGATAATGGATTCAAAAGTTATTAGGAAGAACTGGAAGATGAACAGATAATGACAGCATAAGACAACTTGGTAACCTTACGAAACTGGGCTAAAACCTGTGAAATTTTGTTGCCCTCAAGTTTAGAGGGCAGTGGAGCAGCAGAGCTCTTTGGAGTGCCACTTTATACTTGTAAGCACCATTGTCTTCTCTGCATCTGGCTTCTCAAACAGTAAATGAAGTGTAGACATAAGTTTCCCCAGCTTCAGCACAGGGGACCACGTGGAACATCTGGTAACAATATTTTTAATTTCCTAGAACTGGAGCAGCACAAGCTTTATGAGTAACATTCAGTGTCCTTTTATCTTCTAGTGGAAATCTGGTTTATTTTATAAACAAGGAACTGTATCATAACCTAAGAGATTTCTCCAGGAAACAACAAAAACTAGATGTAGCTGTTGCTGCTGGCACTAAAAAGGTACAGATGCAAACACCTGAGCTTTGTCTTAACATTCTCAAATAATACTGACTTAGATCTTTACCTTGCAACCCAGGAAACTGAATTGCATCATCATCTAAGTATAACCTGTAAGCAGTATTTCTCAGCCTTCAAACACTAATTTCAAGTTTTAATTTAAGTCCATTATCTGGGATAGGAGATTCATTGAGAAGTCAAGTGAATAAATCTGCAATAGGATTTCAACACCTCTCTGTGATGATTTTGCAATTATTTTAGGCCATCTCCCTTTCAAAGTTAAGTGGCTAATGAACTTGCTGATCACCAGTCTTCCTTTTTTAAATATCCCTACAGCTATGGGAAAGTTGTCCCTGGCTGAAAGGGACCAATTCTTTGGTAGATTCATCTCCTGTCCATGACGTGTGCTCCTGAAGCTACAGTGATCCCCAGAGAGGGTTAGGGTTTTTTTTTATTATTTTGTTCACTCTTTTGAAGCTCCAGGTACTTTTTGAACCTCCATACATTTGCAAAACTACATTTCATTTGTGGTACCAAATTCAGTGGTCCTTCATAAAGATCATCAACATGTGCAGTAGAGAAGGTGATCTGAGAAGTACTCATAAGGGCAGTAAAATTTTTTGCAACTGCTAAAATCAACAAGAAGAATATTCTTAAAGTTCAGTTTCAAGCTCACATGCTTGGTTTAGGCATGCTTGCAAGAAGTCTTTGGTGTAGTCTTTATTAATATTTTAGTTTAAATTCTGTATTTAAGAAGCCATTCTTCAAATAGATCATACATTTGTTTCACTACCCTCTGAAAATCTTGTAGTTCTTGTTTTCTGTATTTCCAATTATAATGAATGTTCTTTTAATTGCACTTTGGCCTGATTATGCTTATTCTCATAATGAACTCTTGTGTCTTCTAGTCCAGAAATGTCTTTCCACTTTGTTAACTGCTCTTCTTGATGAAGTACCTGGAGAATTGCTTGTTGATTAAATTCATTCTTCCTTTATGCAGTCTCTTGAATCAGGTGTCCAAAACAGTAATTAAATGAGAAAGAACTTCTGAAGGAATATTTTTAGTAATTTTTTTCTCTCCTGTAAAAACATTCCTTTTGGTGACAACTCTATCACTAATTTGTGATTATAACGTACACATGTTTTTTTCTTAAACCATAATTCTGGTTAAAGTATCTTCATATGACTTTGTAATTTAAAGTATTTCCTGACATTTTAATGTTGACATACTGCATTGTGTTCAGTAGTCCTGATTTTCACTGGTTCAAGAACTATGCCTTGTCTGTTTGTATGTGAACTTAACTCAATTTAGAAAACACAGTAAGAAGTGAAGAAGGCATTATAAATAAATTACCTCTCAGGGGTTATGGTAGGGAGACCTTACTAATAAATTCTCCCTGAAATTTGAGGTAGTGGAGTAGTAGAAGTTTAATTTATACCATATTGTTCATTTTAATTAGGCTAGTGGATAAGAAAAATCAAATTAAAGGTAGGTAAAAAAAAAAAAAGCCATTTAGTTATTCATGAAAAAGACATCAATGGCCCAGCAGAGCAAGCTTTTCTGAGCAACTTGACCATTCTTCTTGAGCTTGGATACAGAGAATGGCATGGAAGTGCAGACTGATAGCTCAGTCAACATTCACATTCAGTCCTTAGATTCTTCACTAAGACTCCTTAGACTCTTCATTAAGGCTGCAAGATTGCCCACTGGTTGGATGTTTAGATGCATAATTCTGCAAGAACACCACCATAGCTTATAGGAAATATGCATTATATGTTTAGCAACTTGCATTACTACCAGTCTGTTCAAAGCTTTAACTGGTGTTTCACAGTATCAGCTCCTTCAGCTCAGAACTGTTATATAGAAACGTATATGTAATCTCTGTTGTCCTGGACTTGTATCATGCTACAACTTTGAACAATAAATCTGAAAAGAAAAAATATCCACCACACCATCCTTTCATACAAAACGTTAGTACTTAAAGGGGAATGGAAAATAAGTGCAATGCCTCAATTTTCAGGACAAATGCTCATGACATTTCTTCTGTTATGTTTCTTCTGAGTACAAAAGCCACTGCCAAGTTAAAAGATGTTAGGGGACATATGCAAAGAAAAAAAAGCAATGTTTATTAATAATGAACATACTGATAGCTCAGGGCTCAGCAAGAACTTTATATTATTCAGCTTGTCTGGCAAATCTCAGCAACCTTGTTTCCCAGGAATTCAACATCCACAAAAAAATTCTTCCCAAATATTTTAAATCACAAGGATGATATTTTCTGTTGCTGGGGTTGCTTAGCTTCAATTTGCTTGCTTTCTCATTTCTGCTTTATAGAATCTAAATGTGGTCTAAGTATAGACGTATATTTAAATCAAAGTACTCTTTTCCAAGACTGATCCTATTCGTTTGGAGTTTAAATCTTTAGCTTTTAAATAAATATGTTTTCATCGATAGTTAATTCAACATGTTAATATAAAACATTAATACTTTTAATTAGCACCAATACGTTGCGAAGTCCAGTCCCATGTTTCAGGACCTCGGAGAGCACCCATGGTTCTACCACGCGCTCATCATACATCGCACCAAAAAACCCCCCAAGAAGACTGCAGCAAAGTGGTTATGTTTAAATGAGATTTTAATAATCTCTGGAGTCTTGAAACATTTTGAGAACCATCTCTTGAAAGAAAAACTGTTAAATTACTTTGAAAATATCATACATGAAATCACATTTTGCACGTTATGGATAATTTGCTGACTTTGCCTGTTGGGTCAGTTGAAAGAAATCTGAAATAATTTTCTCATTAGAAAAATTTATTGACATTTCCCAGTTAGGTGTGAAGACCACTGGCTGTGACTTGGTCTGATTGTGAAAGAAATATGGGACAAGCCTTATTTTGGTAAAATCACAGCACAGACTTCACAGGAAGATTCTGCTTTAATAAAGAAAATAGATTCCGCAGAAATGAAGCAACAGCCCTGCCTATTGAGGCAGATCTGGGCTAATTTGGCCTTCATTTCAGAAATGGCCAAGAAGACATCTGTATTTATATATGCACACTATTTTACATCCATAGCAGTCTGTCTTTTCATTCTCATGCAACAACCACTTTTCTAAATGAACAACAGGAGAATTTTCAGAAAACATTAGCTGCAGTCTAGACTTTTCTGTTTGTTTCCACTATTGTAAAGCTTGTTTCAGACTGAAAATAGGCTGGCAGAGGGGCAAAGCAGCAGCATTCACTCTGTGACAGAGAGGTAAGGCAGCTTGTTTTGATACTGACTCAAGTGAGGGATGTCTCTGCTGTAGTATCTATGTGTCTAGCACATTTAAGATTCATAAGATTTTTAATGTAGATGTGGAACCTGCAGAAGACCTCTACTTTTCTAGAGTGGCAGCATACCAGGGACATCTAAAATGGCAGTTTCCTACAGTATCTGAATACAATCTGTCCTGGTTTGGGCTGGGATAGAGTTAACTTCCTTACTAGCAGCTAGTATAGTGCTATGTTTTGGATTTAGGATGAGAATAATGTTGATAACCCACTAATGTTTTTAGTCGTTGCTACGTAGTCCTCATACCACCCCGCCAGAGAGTAGGCTGGGAGCGCACGAAAAGTTGGGAGGAGACACAGCCGGGACAACCAACCCCAACTGACCAAAGGGATATTCCATACCATATGACATCATGCTCAGCAATATAAAGCTGGGGGAAGAGAAGGAAAGGGGGGGGTGTTCAGAGTTATGGTGTTTTGTCTTCCCAAGTAACCATCACGTGTGATGGAGCTCTGCTTTCCTGGAGATGGCTGAACACCTGACTGCTGATGGGAAGTAGTGAATGAATTCCTTGTTTTGCTTTCCTTGTGTGCATGGCTTTTGCTTTACTTATTAAACTGTCTTTAACTCAACCCATGAGTTTTCTCACTTTTACTCTTCTGTTTCCCCCATGCCACCTGGAGGAAGCAAGCAAGTGGCTGTGTGGTGCTTAGTTGCCGGCTGGGGTTAAACCATGACACCATCCATTTCAAAAATAAGAGGGGGAAAAATGCATTTGTACACAATTGAGAATCTGTGTTACTTTGAAGATGTGCAATTTACGATTCATTTAGGGCTTGTAAACATTGTACGTTGTAATAAGCCAAAGTGTTTATTTAAATCACTGCAGCTATAGCAGATATAACATACCTAACCCATATCTCAGAATGAGTGGCTTTTTTTGTTTCTTGATTTCTGTCACATTGAAGACTCTAATCCCAAAACACCATTTTTCCTTTTTTTTTTTTTTTTTTTTNAAGAACTAGTTTAACTATATTGTCTTAACTGATGAAACTCACCCCTGTACACAAATCCTTAGATTTTTGGTTTTTTTCCTGGGACAGTGGGAAATATTGTCCTGTGTTTTGATCCGGGATCTGGTTACCAAACTCATGGTCATGGGCAGACCAGAATCAGAGATCAAGCCACGTTCAGATGGCTAAATCAGAAAGCCTGAGTTCATACCAAGTTCATGAAGCAAAGATCAGTAAGACAAGACAGGGAAACTATAGGTCATGCCATAGTATAGTCAGAGAGAAACTGATATCAAAGCCCAAAACAGGGTTAAGCAAGAAAGTTGATGATCTAAAAGATGGCTCTGGATAGTCCATAACTATAGTGGGGACTTGTGTAAACTAGAGATTGTGAGCAATATTTGCACCTCTCACATGAAATCAGTGACAAAGTTTTCACACATTTTTCTTGCGTGTTTGGAAAGTATCCTCCAAGGACATGAGAAAGCATCCAAAAGATAGAGAAAGTGGGCTGGAAGACTTTCAAACTGAAAACTGATATTTTTTAGCCATTTCTTTTCTGTTCAATTAATGGTTGCAATAACAAGCCAAGCAAAATCCTAATGTAGACAACTGCTATCTATGAGACAGTGTTTGTGTCTGTGAAGGCAGCAGCCAATGGCTGCCTGCTTGAAAGATGATTCAGTCCCAGGTGCTGAGGGGATGATTCATCCTCAGTTGGGCAATGACTCACTACAACTTTCTGCACGGGTTTGACTCTAGCCCTTAAACATGTATACGTAGATGTTTGACATCACATGTTGGTACTACGTGTAAGAAAATTATCTGAAAGGTAATAAATGGGTATCAAATGCAAAAATTCCCAGGCAATTTCCTCTAACTTGAATCTGGAGAAGGGTTCTACGTAAAGAAGTGGAACTGCAGAACTATGGTGAAAGAATTGTAAATGAGGGAAAAAAACCCCTGTGTAAATAAAGTTCTGGTAGCTTTCAACCAAACTTGAAGGGTTTTCACAACAATTTCCAACTGAAATTAAAATTCTATAAAACCAAGCTTTGAATAGTAAGCTGATGAAAGAATGTGAGAATGGTGAGGCACTGGAACAAATTGCCCAGGGAAGTTGTGGAGGCCTCATCCCTGGAGATGTTCAAGGCCAGGCTGGATGGGGCTTTGAGTAACCTGGTCTAGTGGGAGGTGTCCCTGCCCATGGCAGGGGGGTTGGAACTAGATGATCTTTAAGGTCCCTTCCAACTCTAACCATTCTATGATTCTATAATGTAAGTATAATACTGTTGCTATTCTTCACAAAGCATAAAACTCAAGTCAGGTACATCCCATGACAAAGAAATAAAAATGTATTTGCTGGAGTCCAAAATTCATCATACCTAGGAGTTTTGAGGGCCTTCTGACTCTCTGAAGCTGCACTTGAAGTTTGTTCTCCTGTGACCATTTGTCAGCTAAAAGTGTACTGGAAATAACAAGCAAAGACATGTAAAAAACCTATTGCATCCATATGTTAATTATTATCCTTCTGCCTCATTATCTAGCAATCCAAAGTAATGAGATGGGTTTCTTACTCAGTAGCCACTGGTTTTAAATGTCACCCTTCCCATTTCCCTGTAACTTGAGGGAACATAGTCAAAAGTAAGTAGACAGATTTTGTTTCATGCTCCTGTTAGTGTTTAGATGTCAAACTTTCCTTCATAAGCAATGTAACATCTCTTGACTTCTCTTCTGGTCTTCCTCCTATGTATTTCTTGTCTTCACATTTTTATGTAAGTTCAGTATTCTTATATAGTATATTTTAAATGTGTACTTGTTATTTTTACACATTATCCTTTACAGAATGTGCACCGTTATATGTTTGGAACCATGAAAAACATTTATTAATACAAACACCTTCAAACTAGTATATATTTTATGCATTTGTATGCATATGTGTATATTCTTAAATATTCTTAAAATCTTATGCAAAAATGAATCAGTGTGTAAAGCAGCATGTAAAGTGATGTGCATATATATACACTGTATATATTGATACATTTGGGTTATCAGGGAGTAGAACAGGGAGCTGAAATCTTCTTAAAGTCCAGCACTTACAGTTGTTGACAGAAGACAAGGAATGTTTTATGATAGTCCTATCATGGAATTACAGCTGAAATCTGAGGAGGAACTGACACGTTCTGACTCAGCTAATATGAAATTGGGGTAAGGGAGAAGCCCAGCATACCTTTATAGTTAAATTGGAAAAGCAAGCCTTTAATTTTATTAACTACACGTTGCCCTTTGTTGGAATCCTGTATGTAACTGAATTTCAGTGTAAACTGCTCTGTGAACTTTTGTGAATTTCAAATTAATCTTATAACTCATACTTCTGTTTAAAGTCTCTTTAAACTTACCTGCATGAATATAATGTTGGTGAAAAAACACTAATTTTCACTCCTTTTTGTATGTCTGAAAAACCTGAGACTCACAGTTCTTAGTATTATTCAAATAAAACTCCACCTTTCCAAATCCTTGCTTACAGACCTGTTAGTATTAAGATTCCCCTCCTTTATTCACAAACATGTTTATCTGTCAGTAGAGGCAAAGGCACAACCCTGCAAAGGATTACTTCTGGTGTTCAGTTCACTTCACCCCTGAGGTGGAGGCTATCCCCTGGCTGTCCGCCCCCCTGATCCAGAGAGGCCCAAAGCCACAGGCTGACTCTCCTCTGGCTTTATCAAGCCTGCTCCATCACCCAGGGCTTGCCTGGAGGTCACTGGCCACTGGCTCATTTTAGTTATTGTCTCCGGCCTTGCTGAACAGCAAAAGCAGGTTGGCGCAGGGTGCAGGGTCATAGAATTGTACAATCATAGAATTGTTTGGTTGGAAGAGACCCGTAAAATCATCAAGTCCAACTGCTAACCTAGCACTGCCAAGTTACCACTAAACCATGTCCCTCGGCACTACATCTACATGTCTCTTAAATACTCCCAAGGATCGTGACTCAACCCTGGACAGCCTGTTACAATGCTTGATAACCCTTTCTGTGAAGAAATTTTTCCTAATATCCAATCTGAACCTCCCCTGGTGCAACTTAAGGCTGTTGCCTCTTGTCCTATCGCTTGTTACTTGGGAGAAGAGATCGGCCCCCACCTCGCTACAGCCTCCTTTCAGGTAGTTGTAGAGAGCGGTAACGTCTCCTCTCAGACTCTTTTTCTCCAGGCTAAACAACCCCAGTTCCCTCAGCCGCTCCCCATAAGACTTGTGCTCTAGACCCCTTACCAGCTTTGTTGTCCTTCTCTGAACACGCTCCAGTATCTCAATGTCCTTCCTGCAGTGAGTCTCCCTGGATGATCACGCCTGAGTTCTCCCCTCCCGCCCAGCCTGTGCCTCAGCCGCTCACCATGCTCATCCTCCTTACTTTGCCCTAAATTACCCTCCCACTGTTATTCCCCACCCTCTGAATGATATCAGCCCTTTCCATCCAGATGTGTAAATCATTATCTCTTAGAAAATAATCTGAATGCCTCTGACTTTTCTAATATATCCAGATGACTTTCCTCTCAAATATTCCCTCCTTCAGGGAAGGAGACTCAACACTACGGGGCTGAAGCAATAACAATAACATATCTCCAGAGCTTTCTCCAGCTTCTGTCAAGAGAGGGATGTGCTTGGTTTACTCAGTAGTCCTGGTATATCCTTTGGAGTCACTCATGTCATGTGGTAGTTGGCACATGACCTAGAAAGCCCAAGGACTAATCTTTCTGCTTTTTTTTTTTTTCTAGCAGAGATCAACAGGTCAGAGAGTCAGACTTTTTTTTTTCCGACTATAATAACTTATTCAATATTGTGTTTCCAATGAGACTCTTGAGCCAGGATCAGTGAGTGTATAAATGAAGCTCAACGTATCGGTAGAGCATAGCAATTTTCAGAATATTTTTATTTAGGGGACTGCCCCTTCTTCCCGTTTACAGTCCATTTGAATCCTTAACCCTGAGGGTATATTTCCACGAGGCACCCCACATTTCAAGGCAGTCCACCTAGCCGTACATACTTTATACTGCTTAGAAGTTTCTCTGTGTTACCTTTAGCAGTCCTATGGCCTTGGGCAAAGTAGGAACTTTGACACCATCCTTGCTGGTACTAGGAATACACCTGAAATATTCCTTCAAAATAACAATGCCAAGTTGTAAACAACTGTCATAAAAGGTAAGCAAAAAGCATGCTGTCCTTGCATTAACAAAGCATGGAAATACTGATGTACTAAATTCCCTGTAATCTGTTACTGGTTCGCTCTGATACTAACCCTCCCTCAAACAGAAAATCTTGAGAAATTTTATGAAATATTGTAAAAGTCATGCAATGACAACAAAAATGCCTTCCAGCAGACAAAAATTAGGATGCTAGTTGCAGCCTACACACTGTGAAGTGACGGGAGTTGTTACTTCTGCTCTCTCTTTCGTAGGTCAGCTATACTTTCCCATGAGCGACACAAGAAATCTTTACATCTCAAGCGTTTGTTATCTAGGAGGAGGTCTGCTCAAGACGCCTTACCCAAATCCTATTCTGGGACTGCTCCAGTCCTCTGAACCCCGTGGCCTTTGTCATCCTTCATGTTTACACAACAAATACACATGCAGTGCAGCCTGAGCTGCAGCAGCAAACATGCGTTACGGTCAGGCAATCACAGTTTTTGGAAATGAGAAGTAAGTGCTCTTTTGGACCGAACCTGGTTGGTTCCAGTGGCTTTCGGGGGCTAACTTACAATGGCGTAAAATGCACGGGTGCTCGAATACAGACACAAGCATATTTAGCAATTTGGTCCTCACTATCGCATTTCTGGTATAAGTAGTCCTGCTTGGAAATAAATTAATTGCACACCTTAAATGTTTAAATAAGAAAGGGTTTTGTTATGATTTGATGATGCGGATTTTAAACACTGTACTTTTTTTTGCTTCTATTGAGTCGTTCATTGACTTTTTAATCTGTATGGGAATTTGACTACTTCCATGTTTTTCACTACCTAACTTTTTAATACTCTTCTACTGTTACTTTCTATTATAGCTAAAGAAAACAATTATAAACAGAGAACCATTAAAGACTTATTACACTTAGGTAGAGGAAGAGATAGCAATGAATAAATAAAAGTCATAAAAGAAAGCTTGCTATGGAAAATCAATTATAAATATCTGAAGACTGATCTTATAGAAATTACTTAGTAGGGCACTGCATTTTTTCCCTTTTATATTGATCCTGCTTCCTTTAGAAGTTAAAAAAACAGAGTATCTATAAGCTAACTACAAAAAGTCAACACGGAATCTTGGGGTTGGGTATGAGCTCTCTCTACACTCAACACAGGGTTCAGAACGTGAAATTCAGGCTCTAAATAATATCTGTGCAGCTACAGTCTCCAGGAGTCTGAGCCAAATTGCATGAAGTGAACAAAAAGAAGGTGTTTCAGCAGGATTCAGATGAGGCCACAAAAGGAAGAGTTCTGAAAATTTGGCACAAATATAATCAGTCAAAACTGAGGAAACTGATCTACTAAGGAGATAATGCGTTGCTGCAGTCTGAACACAAGTAAACAGCATTAAAGTTGTTGTCTTTAAAGCAAAGAGGTGTGGCTGGCTAAGAACTGCTAAGCGAAAAGCTACCATTTTCCATCATTGATTTTCTTTGTAGTGTCATACTTAGAAACAATTTTTTCTCAGACTCTCTGCATCATTGGCTTCAAATCTCATGAAGGCTACTTATTTTTTTCACTGACTTTAAAACATGCAATACTTCCTTATAAGAAACTTCTGAGTTCACAGATTTAAAAAGCCGGGGCGGGGGGAGAAAATTGCCCTAATATAGCACTAACTTACAAGCTTTGCAGTGGGAAGCCAAGCTATTTAGTCATTGCATCCTTGTCAGCAGAAAGGCCTGTCTCACCGTTCAGGACGACACTTTTCAAGGTGATGCTAATGGGAGCGACTTCCAGCTCGCTCTCGGAGGGGCCCCCTGCCACCGCCCCGCACCCAGAGCTCAGGTGCACTCATAATCTGCCTGCGAGGAAGGAGCCTGATGCCGAGGTACCCCTGTTAAAAATTCCCAAGTGCTATGTAAATCTGCATGTGTGTATCTGCAGTGAATGTGTGCGTATTCACACATTGTACAAACCCTGTCCTTTTATCCTCTTGTGTATTTTGCTTTTCTTTTTCTTTTCCATTCACTCTTCATTCCTATTTATTTCCCGTTCATGTTTTTTCTTCCTCATTTCCTCCTTCTGAGATTTTTTTTTTTTACCTTTATAAATTCAGTACCTACTACCTTTATAAAATACAGCCCTTAGGATCTTTTTTTCCCATGCTGGTAGTTATGGAAGCACCACAAGACAAATGTTAGCAAGGTCACTGCGTTTCCTCTGTGCCCTACTTACTCTAGATACAAACTCAGGAGGAAGGAGTTTTATCCGTTCTTATGAAATGCTTTGGGATCTAAGAGTGAAAAAGTGCTATATATGTCCCAAGTAGTAATATCTGGCAATATTATTTTTTTTGCAATTTCCCCTATTTAATAATTGAAGTCAGCCTGCTTTCTGTCCCTGTCACTGCTGATTTACAACTCATGCCAGTTTGTGCTATTTTTTTCTCTCAATGATAGTGGTGTCTGTCCTATTACCTTTGGAAATGCAGTGACTCTTTTGGCCTTGTTCAGATTATATACCACCTAATTCTAACGATTTATGGCTTTTCTCAAGGAAACGGATGCATTATCCTGGGCAGGGCTTTGTGATTTCTCTTGGATTGTGTGGATGCAAATATCCATACATGTGTTTCCATCTGCAGAAGTTTGCCTTAACCTGTCTGCAATTATTTGCTGATATTGATCTTGATGCGCACTGATATTCTGATTTTATGGTCAAGCTCTGTAATTCTGCAGAGACTATATATATATTTCATTTCATGCTGGTACACTGAGGAGATGGAGTTTTGCATGCCACTACAATAAAAGACTGATTTTCTAGCTTGTACTGATGGATACTTTTCTCATCCCAGGGTTGTGGGTTTGTTTCCCATTGTATCAGTCAAGAGACGCTTGACACCAGGCATTGACACAGCATTGCGAGCAGACATTCAAGTAGTGAGTTAGCTCTGATACAACTTACATTATAAATGTAAANAGATACTTTCCTTGTCCTGGGGTTGTGGGTTTATTTCCCATTGTATCAGTCAAGACATGCTTGACACCAGGCATTGACACAGCATTGCGAGCAGACATTTAAGTAGTGAGTTAGCTCTGATACAACTTACATTATAAATGTAAAATTCAAAAAGGCAACTTGTTCTAGGTTTGTGGGTTTTTTGCTTATTTTCCTTTTTTATTACATTGGGGTAAACCTAATCTAACTAACTATTAATAGACGAACTCAGATTTCAGCAGGTTTAGGGGAGAGGAGAAGTTGAACCATATTCTCTGAGGTATCTACAGAAAATTGTTCCACTGACAATTTTTTTTTTTTATTCTATATCTTCCTAACAGAAGATGTATACTGTTTCAAGTATTTTGGAGTACGCATTTTCATGGAAGAGAGAGCCTCTACAAGAGTTAAATACCTAAACAGACCTTTGAGATTCTGGGCCTTTGCGCTGTATCTCCTTCATTAAACCCCTTATTGCTATGTGGAAAAGTTCAAGAGTTTACCGGGACTGAGGTAATCATTTTTGGCCAGGAATCCTTTGTGAAGACAGATGGCCATTGCTCATCATGTTAGTAAGAAGGCTTCTGGTCTTCAGCTGTTAATGTTAGTGTCTTTGGAGTAATTCTAACTTCAGGTATCAACTGTGTTTCTCCTTTTTATACCCCACAATTTATAATAATATACTGAATTTAGGAATATAAGGTATAATGCAAAGCATAATTGTAAATTTTCTTGTTTTAGCATGTGAAAGGAATACAGAAGGCACTACAGATCATCAGATTTTATTAAGATGAAAAATCAAGAATACTGTCTTGTCAACAAAACATGATACCTCTGAAATAATTTTTATAAGACTAGGGAGCTGCTGGTAGATTTTTAATTATTTTTCTCAAGATTTTCTCAAGGTTTTTTTAAAAATTAATTTATTGCTGATTCCAGGTTATTTGTTAAGACATTCATAAAACCATTGTTGTCTTTTATCTCCATCTTTTCATCAAAAGACAAAAGAAATTGCTGCTTCTTTAATTTGTGGAGCAACCTTTCAAATTTGTGCATAGTTGTCTGTAATTTTGACAAGCTCCAAAAACACTTCTGCACAAGTAGCTCGAGACAATAAGCCTTGCTCTGTTCAATCTGTTCTTCAGTATCAACAAGCAAAGTGTAATAGTTTACATTTAGCCCAAGAAAAAGCAACAGGCTTACTCTGGCTTCTAATGACAGCTCACGGAAACCATTTTAATATGCTAAAATGAAGTTTTAGGAAGAAAGAAAAATGAAGGCTCTGTTAACAAGTGGAAACTTATGCGATGACATGAGACTGCCACGAGACCACCGAGCAAAGTTCAGGCTCTATAATATTCTTTTTAGTGCAGTCTTACTCATTTCTGCTTGTTATACACATAATCAAATAGCTTGCCAAGTTATTTTGGGTATCGTCTGTGTTTTTTTGTTGCAGGTTGTGCAGAAGTGAAAGAAAATTACAAATTACTTTGTGCATGCTGGCTGTAGATTGCTGGTGCTCACAAAGAGAGGGTTATTACTTTAAGTGGAGAATGGGGGTTATTCTGTTGATAATGCACTCTAGTAACCTCTGTTCATTCCTTTCATTCCTTTGAAGAAGCTCTAAATATGATCGTGCACCATCACAACCCCTGCCAAGCGACATCGACTACAGCAGCCACAGGCATCCCACACCTGCTGCCTGCTAAGCCTTTCGCTGAGCAGCAGCGTGGAGTGGCCCTTACGAGCAAAGGCTCAGACAATCCCTCTCCTGGCTCAACCATCTTCTGGAAGTTCACCAAATCTCTCTCACTTTTAGCCCTTTTAGACTGTTCTGTCCCTTGCGGCAGTGTCTTCAGTGTACCAATGTGCTGAGGGCTCTTCTCTGTGATTTTTCTGCCTGTAACATTCAGGCCAGAGTGGTAAACATTCACATTTTCCTTGATTAAGGGAGAGGAGATACACCTCTGAAGTTAAAAGAGACACTTCTAAATATACAGAAAAAGTACAGAAACAGATATTTCTCTTACGGTGGATGGCGCTTATTTCAATCACTGGCATACCAAGTCACAGTGTTCACATTTCTTTGATAAATTATTCTTTGACCTCACAAATAATATGTCTCAGTATCGTAACTTGCCACCACCCTGAGTTCTATTTACAGCTCTTTTTACTCACACAAAACTCCCTGTGATCCATCCTGGATGTTTGTTTTCCCTTTAGGATTTCTACTTTAGTTCCTAGAAAAAAAAAAAAAGAGAAACTGAGTTTTGGAGACCTTGATAATCAAGCCCCTGCAATTAGACATCGTGTCTGTCCAAAAGAATTATAATGGGGCAAACCTCCAGCAGACACAGGTCAGTGCAACTCCACTGAAATCAACAGTGGCATTTTAAGATGCTGAAGATACGGTATATCTGCAAAGTCAAATAATAACAATTAGGAAGGAGGAACTGTACTATTGCCTGTGAAACTTTAATTTGCCCCCCTTGTAGTGTGAATCGACTCTATACCGAATAACAAATTGTTAATTTCACTGTCTTCTCTGCAGGGATTCTGGGCATTGTCCTTTGCAACACTCCTACGACCACAAGCAGCTGGATTATACTCATGTTATAGAGAGGGACCCGAGACAAGGCAATTCAGGCCAACACCTTTTACTGTCCATTTGTTTAGGGATCCCAGCTTAAAATACTCAGCTCTGGTTTTCCAAGATACACAGCCTGATTGGAGTGCCATGTTTTCACCGTCCTTCCTATACGTTCAAAGCGGGGGCTGTACAGGCAGCAAGCTGATACAGGGAAAGTAGGTTGCCCCTGAGGCACCTGGACACCCGGTACCTTGAGGAAAGCCCCACTGGCAAACACAACGCCATCCAGCACTCACAGGTTGCATGAGCCACTGAAATGCTAACGTGGGTCATGGAACTGCAGGATGTAGGACTTATTATGTACATGGCGTTGAAAACATTGGCTGTGTCTACACTGTGCCTGAAGCGCTGTGACTAAGGACCTTCTCGAAGGTAAAGGCACCCTGAGAGCTGGGACCTGCTGCCGCTGCAGGCTGGACTGATGGCCCTCTGAACCCACTTCAGCCTCTGGAAGATCTCATCCAGCTTCCAGGTGGATGCTTGCACCCAGGGAACCACCGCAGAGCTGATAACTGTACAGCACTGATAATAAGGGAAATGATCAATACCAAGATCAAGAAATTGCTGCACTTCCCAAAAACCTATTGTTTCCAATAATATAATTGTGATAGTATTTTTCCTCTAGTGAAGCTATGCAAATGCAGATTATACTTGTTTGGCATCTGCTAAATTTCTAGCAAATTGATTCTGAACTTGGAGCTACTAAAAGAAGGGTTTGCATCATTACCCTTTCCTCTGCACCTGCACTACAGTAACATCTCCTGGTACAGCCAGCACGTCCCTTGCACCAGAGGGACCTGCAGAACCAAAGGCAGAAAATACACGTTGTCTCCACTGCAACAAGAGGTGTGGGAGCAGTACTTCAGCAAAGGAAAGTCAAATGATAAACCAGCAATCTGTTTTATAAGCACAGCGTGTTACCTGTGATCAAGCCTTTTAATTGCAATTTCCCTTGGAGAAGTGAGAGTCTCTCTCCAGTTCATGGATAGAGCCAGTCCTGTGAAATCTGATATCTTATGTCCCCTCTTTGAGTCTTCTGTGTTCTCTTTACCTCCTCATCAGGTGACAATCTGTGAGCTTTCCCGGTCAAACTCCGAGCCTCTAAATGTCCAAGCATTTTTCCATACCTCTCTTTCTTTGTCACTTTGTTGTCTTCTTTCTTGCCACCCCAGTCCACTCAGACTCTCCATTTCTTAAAGACAATTTGATTAGATATCTCTCCTGACTCAAACTTTTTGAACAATGCAGAGTACCATCCAGTGGTCTCTACTGGGGGAAGTATAAGTGTTCAACACAACTTACAGGATATTTCCTATGTTAGAGAACAGTATCATTTATATTCAGCTTTCAAGAGGACTGTGATTATTGGTAAATGACAACATCATTGTAATTTCGTAGAAAGCAGCATGGTGTGTGTCAAGCATCATTTCAAGGAAACTCCTATTTGTAAAACCCAGCTGACACAGCCTGGCTTCCAAACACAGTCGCTGCAAATATTTTCCTTTAATTGCTGTTCAAGTTACAAGTTTTATTGAAGCTGGTGCTTGCATATTAAAATCTTTTTCAAAAATAGTGGAAAACTGAAGAACAAAATGTAATATTTTAAATACTTATGACAAAAATAGAACAAAATTTATGTATTTTAAAAAACCTGGCATATTAAATATAGTCATAAATATGCACTTCTGACCCAATCTTTCTTTCATTTAAGAAAAAAATCATCCCTATATAATATGAACAGCATGAGTCCTATGTACCATGACAACCCCACTGATAAAGTTATCAAGGACTTTAAACTCCATTTGACTTGTGCTGGTCTTCTGCATGGGGATAGCTTTCTTTGACAGTGCATAATTATACACAGCTTCAGCATTTCAGCCTTCAGAAATTGGTGGTGAATAGTTTTGATGTCAGAATCTTTCTTGATCTTTCATGAGCTTTGTTATCACAAAGCCAACATTTAATTCAAGAGATAAAGTCTCTTCTCTAGATCTGTACGAAAGCATGTATTTCAATGGATTAAGGAATTCAATAACTGTATCTGATTGTGCCCTTATTAGGCAATCACATCTTTTCTCTCTGCTTAAATGGAGAAGACCCAATACTAGCAATGTGTGTTGCCATCTACCTTGTCTTACTTACACGTAAGTGAAGAACTTAAATTCATTTCAGATTTGCACCCTTAAAAATGCCCATCGCTACTGTTAAAATAAGTTAGAAAGAATGATTTATATGTGGTTGCAAATTTGTGCTGTAAAAGTTGACAAGCATCTCCTCTTACACCACACTTGTTCTTTTACTATCATCTTCTCTCACGGTTCAACTTCAGTGCACGTCTAAATAATGTCATTGCACCAGTGACAGCACAAATCTTGGAATACTAAGAGTCTCAAATAGGATGGCAAATCCACTCTGCAAATAGTTTCTTTCTTCTCTGTGAATTGTATTCTGCAACTCACACTAAGTGCTGAACTATCCTTCCATTTAAGTCCCATCAAGCCAGTAAATCACTGCTCACCATGAGTACAGGCCTAGGCATTTTGGCCCTGAATAACTGGAAACGGAGCAGATAAACGAGTAGTATCAGTCTGGTAGTGCTCTCACTGCAGAGGTATTTCCTTCCAAAGAAAAGACACTTTGGCTTCCCAGCCAGGTAGCTGACCCGTGGCCCATGAGCAATGGCAGAGGGGAGTGCCTTGGCCAAACACTGGGGCACCTACCAGAGCCCCACATTGTATCAGATAACAGGTTATGAAGGGCAAAACACAACAATCAACATAATTCAAGTTGCGCAGGAGCTTCTAATGACCCACTTAGCACTGACAGTTTCTATACTGAACTAAATGTGAGTAAAAAGCAACAGGGTGAAAACAAACACAGGCATTTTTATGCATACTTCTGGCCTATACCTTTTTAAATAATGGCCTTTGAGAAGAGCATTCTCCAAACTACTTTTTCTTTCTATTTCATCCTGCAGTGAAGCTGTACTTCTGTTTTTACATGACTTGCTGAGATGATAAAATTGAGGAGTCACCAGTTCATCATTATGACTTTATTGTAAAGTCAAACAGCAAGAAAAGCCAACCAGTGAGGATGCGAGTCCTTATTTTCACACAAAACAACTGTAGTGCTTTGCAAGGAAGGGGAATAATCAGGCAAAGCAGATTAATAATCTGGAAAAGGCAGCAAAATCTTTCTCACTAATTTATAAAGGTACAGACTCAAAACCATATCAGAAAATACCTGACTGTGAGTTCAATGCACCGGTGATCATGCTCCACAGAGCTCTAAATAATAAAAATCTGCAGCTATTATGTTTCAGAGATCTGTTGCTTTTACACCTACTTACTGTTTTTTCATTTCAGTTTATAGCAGCTTCAAGAAATGAAAAGTATAGAAAAATAAATAAATGCATACAAATTTAAACAGACATTTCATGCCCATGAATTGAGTTATGCTCATAAATTGAGTTATGATGGTATTTAGAAGAAGCTTGGGATTTAAAATAAATTGGGTATCCAAAGGGAGCTGGTGGGTCTTGGGAGGGACTATATCTTGCACTGCTTAGAAAATCCAAGCCCTAATAAGTATATATTAAACACAAATGACCTATTGGATTAGTGTTTATTGAGTACTGAGAAAGACAAACAAAAATGGATTTGCCTGAGTTCTATATTTAAGACAAATTATAGCTATCCCCAATGAAAAGCTTTAAAACAGTTTTTAAAGCTTCTCCAAATTACAAACAACAAAATCTAATATCAGAGAGTATGTGTGTCTGGGTGTATGTTCTCTAATATCAGAGAGTATGTTCCCAGAGTGTGTCTGGGAAAGAACACTTTGAGGTGATCACTGTCTGTAAGTAAATGTATATATACATGAACAGATAAATAAGACATGCGCAGATAAATACAACATGAAAGATATAAAATAGAACATATATACCTCTAATTTTATTGTTCCATGTAGTTTAAACTGGAAGTCACAATAACTGTAGGCAAAAAGAACAAAAAATCATATTGTTATATACTTCCTAGTTCTTAAAATCCAAGACACCGTATCTGAGAAAGCTTTAAGTTTACAGAGACATGTGAAGAGCACAGGGAGACTTCGCTTGGCTTGTTTCTACTGGGGGAAACTTCGTTTTATTGACATAAAAAGGAATGGCAAAGTAAATATTATCAGTAACAGTTTTAATGAAATGCATCAAATTAAAGTAACATTAATGCAACAACAATAGCTCTAAATATTGGCAAAAGTGGTGGAATTAAATGAATAGAGTTAGAGGGAGATTTCTGTTCCCCATGACATCGCATAAGACAATTAGAGTAGGAGGGCAAACTTTTCAGTAGAAATATTGAGCAGATGCTTGCAGAGTATGAGCCTTCTTGCACTGTTGTCTTTTTTTTTTTTTCATTATGGATGGGCTGCCAATAAAGTAAGAATGAAATAAATCTACTTCGTTTTAATCAGGTGTTATCTTTCCTTGTCAACCTCCGCCATGGTGTCCAACAAATGTAGTTTTGAAGGATTTTTACCAGCATGAAAAATTTTGCAGGGATAAATGTGCATTTTGAAACATATAAGAAACTAGTGGAAGCTGCAAGTTGGCTGTAGGAGGAATAAGAGACCCAACCAGTATCTGCGAGTTTGCCACCTCAAAGAAACCAGGGATTCAGTTAGGATTAATGATCTCCAAGTGGCTACATACAAAACACAGGCAACCCTGCCTGACCCCTGGCCTGAAAGAGGGAGGACTCATTGCTCAAGGCTCCACTTCTTTCCAGTGACCTTCCAACAACAGTTCTGTCCTGAAATCATTTCTATCTCTTGCAATTTTGCGCTTTAGCTGTATTTGACGTAAAATGCCAAGTACGGTGACTGAGATTTACTCATGCTTGCAAACTTTGCTTTTATTTGCATTGACTGAATCCCCTTGGGCATCTCTTATTTTGTCTGTAACAGGACAAAGTACAGTCATAAATATTCATGCTGCTGAAAGGTATACCAAGAGGGAAAGAGTAGTGCATGAGACCCCAAACAGCCCCATCTACCTATTTCAACCGCTTTTGGTTGTACTGTCTCTCGGGTTGACAAGAGAATTCAATCTTTTGCTTCTTGGTTCCTGCCTAACAAGACTGCCAACAGGAGCGTGCCAGTGATGGTGATTTGCTTTAGCACGTGGACACTTGTCCAATGCAAATGCTGTAAAATCACCAGCACATTTTACATAAGCCACTGAACAGTCATCAGCGAGTAGGAAAAGGATGCTGCGACATGATCAGTAAATAAGTAGGTGAAATTCTGTCTTGTCTGTGGAGATGTTGGAAGTGAAATCTGCTGCACAGCTTGCGGGTTTATATGAACAGTTTGCTAATTAGAGTTGTATAAAATGACAATTTTTCAAGAAAATTTCCACCCTTCATAGCAGCCCAGTGTGAAATTTGATATTTTTTTAAAACCCAACAAATGAGCTATTCTCATATTTTTAAAAAAGTTTCTACAGGCAATCCAATACCACTGCTCAATGCTGCAACTTTTTCAGCACCACCTAAACATTTTTTGCTGCATAGATACTCACTGGTTTTTGGCACCCTTCAGCTTCTTTCCTCCTCT
Source organism: Himantopus leucocephalus (assembly GCA_003993805.1). Lineage (NCBI taxonomy): Eukaryota > Metazoa > Chordata > Aves > Charadriiformes > Recurvirostridae > Himantopus > Himantopus leucocephalus. Next base: position 39,138,983 of record RSEF01000003.1, on the reverse strand, counting down.
CTCCTGCCTATTTCTGTTGCCCACCAGAATAATGAAAAAAGCATCAGTAGAGCTCACACAAACTCACTGTCATTTTTTAAGCTGCAAGTAATGACATTCGTTAAATGAATGCAATAAAACCTAAAAATACTGAAGTGGGTTCATTCTTTTTGAAAGCCTGGGTGTTTTCTGCTGCAAGAAAAAAAAATCCTTTCCAGTCACACCCATTGGGCTGTTCATGTGCAGAGTCTGCCGTGGAAATTCCTTTTTTGGGGAATTCTTCTGGAGGATTTTAAAGCAGATGCTTCCGTCTTTGTTACCATTGCCCAGATGAAACCAGAAAGGTGCAAAAAAGCTGAGAAAGAACAGGAGCCCTAAAAAAGTCTTCAACACAATCTCAGTTCCGATTACATCCCTTTTCCATCACTCTGTTGAGTTCTGCTAACTGAGAATTTCCCCTGCGGGGGCAGCCAGAGTAGGAGAGTCTCTTGATGAAGCATCCCTCTCCATAGGGACAGCTGCCAAGGGTGGATGTGGGATGAGGACCGTCTTTAACCTTTGGCCAGTCCCAAGATCAGGCCAGCCAGAGAGGCTAATTGGGATGGAGCACATTGCTTTTGTCCAGCATGCAAACCCTCCCTTTAAGTCAATCTGGATAGTCCCTCTCTTAAAAGAATGGAAAATAAAATATTTTTAATTCTCCATACTTTTAATTCTTCTGTTTATTTATAAAATGCTATTTAAAAAAAAGATAACCCGAATGTGATTTATGCGCAGTGAACTCAAGAGTTGGACTTTAATGGGAACTGGCCTGTGCCGCCTACAAACACGGTAGTAAAGAGACAATCATCCGGGGGTGTGAATGTGTGCACATTCATGTTAGTGTTATTGGTAGCGGTGGCAAGGACCAAAGTGAGTATTTTTAAATAGCTAGTGCTCCGCAATGCCAGGTTTTAACACACAGCCCTCTCAGCCACGTTCTCTTTCCTTTTTAAACATACAAGCTAAATGCAAGCTAAACTGTGAGTTGCTCTCTATTCCCAGTCTTGGGTTTTGTGATTTGGGTTTTTTTTTTTAAATAAATAAAAGGGACCTATGTTTGCTTGCTAGGTGGCAAACAGAGTGATTAAAGGGTCAGCTGTGCTGCTTGTAATTCAAGAAGACTTGAAAGGGGAGGAAGCAATGGCCTTTAGGGAAAAAGGAAATAAATATCTTCAGGACACAACTGAAAGCTGATAATATCCCAGGGCTCTGCCGCAATGCCTTCTTTTAAAGAAAAGGTTGGTTCTCCATCTCCCTGGCCTCCAAAACACCGCCTTATTTTTTAAAGTGAAATACGGAAAGAATCCCGTATGTGACTCATTGCCAAGGGCAGCATGAAATGATGAGGGTGACAAGTCCTTCTTCGCTACCCTTCCCTTAAGAAACAGGTCACAGGCCATCAGTGAAGATACCTGAGACACCCGGTGGGATGGCACTGCTGGCAGGGACTACCTGCACTGTTGAGGCCAACCACAGGAAGCAGTAAGGAGATAACCAGCTCCCAAAGACCCTACTTCTCCTGCCACCACACAGCAGCAATCACCAAACGCAGCCCAGTGCCCTATAGCAAACCCAGGACCTGCAGTAAACACTGAAAAGCCAGCAGAAGGCCAACAGAGCAGGGGAGGGAAGCCATTCCTACCTTCTGGGCCACAAGCAAATCTCCCGGACAGCTGCAGGAAGCAGAGCGCTTGACGGAAAAAGGCAAAAAAGACCCCAAAGGTCCTAGCCAACCTGACTTGGAGAAAAAAAGGTCCTTTTTATGTCCGGGACAAAATCTTTTCAGCTCAGCTGCTGAGGAAGAGAGCCTCAGAAATGCTTTCCAAGGACTCCTCCGTAAGCCTCGCTAAGGAGGCAGAGGTGGCATGAAGCCCTTGCGTTGCTTCACAGCAGTGTGGTGATGGGGTATCCTGCACAGGTCACTGTGGAGCAGAGAAAGTATTATTTAGTTATTACTATCAGACGGTGTTTTGCAGCAGTCAGAGTGAGGAGCAGAGATCCCTGTTGTAAACACCATGGAAATAAACAGTTCCCATCTCAAGGCATTTGCCCTGTGAGTAAAGACAACGCCTGGCAGGTGGCTGCTGACCGCAATGGCAGAGCTCACAGAGCAGGGGGGGATGGGGTGTCCTCCAGTCACACAGTTTGGAAATCCACGGAATTTCTAAAGTAATGAATCACAGATTCCAGCCCGAGTTGTGCTTGAGAAGCTGCAGGAGTTATTTCTTAATAAGAAATCTGTCCCTCTCATTGGCTGCCAATTCAGTTACCCAAACCAGACACAGAAAATATTTCTGTCTTATTTTCTCTCTCTGTTTTCTCACTATTTCTTAATCCCATTGAAGAAAGGGACAAACAGATCAGATGTGACTGCACTTCGGTGCGTGCAGTAACCTCCCAGAGCTCAAGGAGTTTTAAGATGAAATTTGTCATGACAGCTGCAGGACAGGACTGAAGTGGTCTGCAGGGTCACTGGGATCCTTTCCCTCACAGGAGCATGGGTCCCCACCGCCGGGTGGGAGATATCCCCAGCACGCACATCTCTAGGACACTGCTGGACCTCCAGCCTCTTTCTGTGCCTACAGCCTTCCTCACTGTTAAATGCTTCTTTTCCCTCTGCTTCAGTCCCCTTTCCTAAATTAACTGACTCGCTATTTTTTAATCTGTACCTTCCTTTGACGAAAAGCTGTCAGCTCTGCTCATTTCAATAGCTCGCAGTGGCAGACTGAGTTTCTGCAAACCCGTTTTCTGGCTCCCCACATGGCAGAGCCACGTCTCTCCGGTGCCACGCTGCTGACTGTGGTGGGGACGAGTAATTCTGCCACTGCGGGGCAATGCGGATGGGACCACGGGTGACACCTCCAGCACTGCAGGTCCAGGACGCCAGGATGCTGCATATGGCTCCCAAGCTGTCAAGTGTGCTCACGCCTACGCAGGGCCATAGGTGCCGACGGCGCCCGGTTCCTCACGCACAGCAACTCACAGGTTGGACCGCAGTGCCAAGAGCTCACGTCGGACCAGGTGCATCAGAGGCAGGACCTGTGGGGATCCGGTCTGGGCTTGTCACTTGTGCTGAACAAGCAGTCATGGTCACCTGCAGACCTTGGACCATCGTGGTACACCATCTACGTCTTACTTACGTTTTATCATGAAAGCTATTCTGAGTAGTATTAGACAGCGATGCAAAACCTGGGCTTGTTCTCTTCTGTAGGAATGAACGTTGAGTTACATGACAGTGACAAATTTTGACTTTCTTTACTGACCCAGAGCACCAAATCCCAGAGGATATGATGCACCCAGAAGTCCCATCACCTTCAATAGCGTGATCTTTCAGGATGTGGCCAAGGACACAAACTGGGACAGTCCTGTGAGTAAGCAATGAATCCAAATAAATAGTGACTCACAGATTTGGCTTTCAGATATTATGTCATTGGTGAAGCACAGAAAAGGCAGACCACATGTCACCCAAATCAATACAGGTTAACCTTGCCAACAGAAAAGCTATCAAGACTGGGTGCAGCCGCAGAGTGGTTGTGGAGGGCCAGTGGCAGCACAACAGCTCCCTCTCTCCAGAGCAGGACGGTCATGGCGAGAACAGACCTTTAGCACAGCTCTGGTAAACATGCCCATGGTCAGTACACGTCCAGAGCTTTATTTTCCTCTGTCCCTTGCAGCTTAACGTACTTGGTGCAACTAAACTGACATCAGATGGACTTCTCCTGATCTGCAGTGGTGGAACAAGGGATTGGGACCAGGGCTTTCTCAGTCACTATATCAATGTGTGGGCAATATTTACTGTAACCATGGGGATTATTTACAGCCTGGATACCACGACCCTTATCTTTTTCTGTTCATTTCTCTGCAGCTACATCCTCTACAGGAAAAAAATAATCTTGTCATTAAGACAGAACTTGTATCATCACGCATGATTTAATAAGATCAAAATAATTTTGACCAAACACGGGATGACAAACAAAGTTCTGTTTATGGTGAGATAGATGTAAAGCAGTTGTAGTGGTGATTTAGAATTGATTCGATCTAAGTGCATCTCAAAAAATTATGAAATAGAATCTACCAGCTAAAACTAATGAGCACAAAACTACATTGATTTGGCCCAGGGTGGACAAATAGAACATCTGGCATATTTGGCACCGATGACACAGCTGGCATTGTTGGACCCGTTTCTGCAGAAGGTACAGATGCAGAAATGGGAGAATTGGTACAAACAGTGCAGATGGAACAGTTGGAACAGATGACAGTGGGCAGAGCTGGCGATGCTGGCACAGGTGTCATAACCTCAACAGCTGGCACAAGTTGTGACAATCCTGGGATTTCTTAGTGCAAGGCACATGTTCATTTTGGCTTTGGCTGCAGAGAGATAAGAGCATTTTATAATTAGTAAATGTGCCATTTAAAAAAGAACTTTTTTTCCCATCCTTAAGGACATCCACCTCCAACTGTTACAGCCTGGAATGTGGAGCATTTCTGCAAATTACAATTTCCCAGAGAAAGCCACAATTGATAAATACAGATTTAATATAAGGTAATTAGACATTTTTATTCTCATATAGATAATAATCATGAATAGGATTTCTTCATAAGAGGTTTGTTAAAAAACATGGTCAGATCCGTAGCCTGATCATGGAGATTAAAACAAGCTTTGTCTTAAAGCCAAGGCTTGTTTACCACCAAATTGGTGGGCTGCATTTTCCAAAAGTGCAATGCTTCACAATAAAATGGAGTTTGATAGAAGCCACCAGGAAGAGCAGGGCGCCGGGTGAGCACCACAGAAATGGTTAACTCTTTGGCTGAAAAATGCACCACACTTAGGGCAAGAATGGAAAAATGGAGAAGCCATGATATTGGATATTGCCTTTTCTTTAGCAATGTGCCTTTGTTAAGCATTATTGAAAATACCACCGATCAGAATCTGGTTTTCATCTGAGAAAGCAAATACCTTGCTCTCCCTCAAGCCCCTACTCCGCGAGTAGCTGTAACGAGGCAGGATCCTTTGATTCCCATGAAAAGATAAGCAACGAGATGAAGTTGCTTGCCAAGGATTTAAAACAGAAATTAATTCCTTCTTTTATTTAGGCTGTTAAATGCTGTGGAGAGCAGCCAGGAAGTAAATTTTGCTGAACTCTGGGCCTGATCCTGCAATACCTTATTCATGGTTGTCTTCAATAGGAGCACAAGCCCGCAATGGAAGGGCTTGCAGGATTCGGCTTCCCTTTTCAGAAGACTTACACCCTGCAGAGAGCTTACTTGTTGGATATATTTCTGAATGCACCTTTTATCATGCTACTTGCACAAAACCAGTTTTCACCAACCTGATTTCGCTGCACAAAGAGACCGTTGGTTGATATTTTTAGTAAAGTGAATTCACAAGAAAGAGGATTAAAAAAAAAAAAAGAAAGACAAGACCCAGGACAAACTAATAAAAATACTGAACTGAAAAATATTTAACAGCTTGAAAAACCTCAAATGAGTACGTACTGCCACAGCTGGAGAGGTTTTTAGTACTCAGCCATTTTAAGCAATTCTTTGTCCTCTGTTTAGTCATGCGCTCCCCTACCTTGCGCTGTACAGTGCAAAGCCACTAGTTAGTCAGCCGCACTTTATATCAAGCGATAACTACAATTTAAACTCTCGTAAAACAAAAAGGGAATAGTCTGGAGCAGAGGAAGCCGAAGCTGTGTTGCTCAGCTGTAGTCCCAGCTACGCCACAAGGAACAGTGATATTCGAAACCCAGTCTGTAAACGTCCATAAAATTAGGAGTAGGTCCTGGATACCGAGGTAGCTGCAGTAACTTCTGTTTTCCAGGTTGCCCAGCTGATAAGCTGACCCTGACAATTTAAACCGGGCCTGTTTCCTTCAAGCCAAGCAACAGCTATAGCTTTCCTGGTTTCCTGGACATGGACATGCAGCTGGCACCACTGCCTGCTCCCGGTGGGGACCGGGAGCACCCTACAGCTGGTCACACAGCCATCCCTTTATAGCTGTCAGCCACCAGTGGCCGGTCACTACCTGCCATGCATGAACGGTGGATCCGCAGCAGGAGGCAACCTGAATGGTCGGCACGAGGGGAGGGAGACAAGGACTTCACCTGGGCTGCTGCCTTACTGCTCACTGGGCTTCTTGAGAAGAAATAAACATGTGGTTTCCTGTGTTTTGTGAGTGCTTTGCTCTCTGCCTTTTATATAATTGCTGTCTGCACACCCAGCGCTTCATAACCTACGGATGTCTCATGAAAACATTCCTCTCTTGCTTCTGGCCGCAAGCTTTTACGACGTGCTTTAATCCCCCCTTCAAACAGTTGCTGCACATGCTGGCTTGCTGCTGTCCCCAGAGAGTGACCGCCGGGGTATGATATTCCAGCTGGGGTGGCAACTGGGGAGGCAGCAGCTAATTCCCCCTCATACACTGGCAGACACACCCCAAAGAAAATTTCTATCGACCCTGGGGTGATCTTCCTGCTCCTGGCTTGTCCTACAGTGAAATGAGGCTATTTGTTCATGTAAAAAAGGTAATGATGGATGGGGTTTTTTTCCCTCTGCTTTGTATATGCAGTGGATGTCCCTTCACGATACACAATAACCTTTTAAATTTTGTATTAGGTGTTGCATTTTTATTGTCTTCACAGATTTCTTAATTGAGTCCACCATGTTCCAAAGAGACCAAAGCCTACTCATAAAATTAACTCCTACACACCATTTTTATTCTACTTAAACCTAAAAGTCACGTGGGATTTAATTACTGTCTATGACTGGTTCTGCCTCTCTGTGTGTAGACCGTATTTCTCTCATCCCCCCGGAAAGGAAGACTGTTAATCATTCTCAAGATGCTGCTCAGTCATCACAGCTCAACATTTTCTCTTATCTCAACACTCCGTGATTGAGGACCCCAGCAGATATGAATCATTACATCTTCTCCAAAGTCAACACAACTCTGCTGATTGCCTTATTGAGGATCTGGCCCTGAGTATTATGGAGGTAACATCTCCATGAAATTGATTTTGGAAGCAGAAGTGCAATTTTTCTAATATGATTAAAGCACACGCTGTTGCAACAGCAGGTACGGGTTGGACATTGAGTTAGTAAATAATGAGTAATGGCCCTTTGTACGCTCAGGCACCAGCCTTGATGATCCCCTCCTTTACCCAATTCACGTGCTGCCCACTGTGCATGGCATGCTCTCCCAGCACCATGTAAATCTAGTTGCCTGGGTACTGGTTTACTGCTCCACTGCAGACTTCTCGTGTAACCTGGAGCAAGCCTTTTATCTCCCTGCTATTCCTGGTGTGTGAACCTGGAAAAACTTCCAAATTCCTGGGACAGGACACCCATACTCACTCATCATCTTGCCTTTGCTGCACTTCTGCAAAACAGAAGGTCCTCGTGGCTGCAAGGAGACGTGGTGTGCCCCGGCCAGGTGGCTGACCCTGCCTGCCTCAACAGCCTGGGAGATCAGCTTTCTGATTTCCAAAAAGCTTTCATTAAACCATCAAAATAGCCCTCTGCCCCCACTGGGTAATGCTGTCATCTTACTACTTCTGTCTCTTCCTCATACCTTTGCTACACTAAGTCTAACACCCAGAATAAAAGGAGTAGTGTCTTCATTTACCACCCGTGAAGTGCCCAGGGCCTTGGAGTCACTGCAGTCACAGTAAGTGTAACAGTCACTAACTAATCATTTATGAACAGAATGGCATTATTTTTTGCTGTAATTCCATACCTTACCTTGAATTGATTCCTATACTGATGGAGTTAATCCAACTTTATAAATGAATTTTTAACCTGATTTCTGTTCATTGAAATGATGAGCACTCTTACATCTAGCAGCATAATTTCTTTGCTAGATCAGAAAATTGTCTAGTTTTCTTTTTCTCCCCAGTATTTTATGTCGATCTTAAATTCAAATCTGGACAAGGTTGTTGCAGGCTCTGATCCAAAACTCAATTGGGCCAATGGAAGTCTCTCCTTGGGCTCTGAATCAGGGTATTTTCAAGATTACCTGCTCCCCACATCATTTCCCCAGGACTGGTCTAGGTGCTTAGGCTGCACACTGGGGCCCTGGAGAGAGGAAGGGGACTCACTTCTCTTAGTCCGACATTAATCCAGAGTATTTGCACTTTCATCCAGAGGTACCTCTGGCTTCCTCTCTGAACAGTTGATGGAGTTAAATAATCAGGAATTAACAGCCTGTGCCCCGAAACACACTCTCCTGGCCCACAGGGCAGGTGTACTTTTGCAGCAAATTACCAAATTCTGGAGGTCCCTTGCTGACCGTTTTCACTACAGACTTCAAGTGGGAGTTGGAGAGGCAGGTCTGCCTCTCTTCCCTTGTGTTGCGTAAACAGTCAGGTCTATTAGCAGAGCACGTGCACGCAAATAACCTCCAGCAGCGAGTTGCATCACTGGAGCTAACACTACGCAAACGCTCAGGAAACAAGTGCTGGTGCCTTTACACTGCGCAAATTTAACTCCATAAATCACCTCAAAGACTTTGGCGGTGCTGTTTGCTGAGGAAAGTACTGTTCTGCTGCATGCTGTCAGAATACGGCCCTAAGTGCTTTCCTGGACTAGGGCCCAATACCTGTACATTCGCCTTGGAAGATAAAATAAGTAATGATATATAGGGCTGGGTGAGAGTCATCTCATTACATCGTCTGCTTTTTCTTGGCTTCTGCAGGTTTTCTGGTGTGGCTGTGGCTGAGAGAGGACAAATGTCTCTGCAGGTTCCCTTGGGGATTTACTGGGCTTTGCACAGTCAAGAACTGTACAGTATTTTTCCCAGTCTAGACTGGACCTTCCTTTCCCACCCAAGTATGAAATTTCAGCATTGAGTCTGTCCATGTACTCAGAAGAACCAGGTGTTCTGGCTCTTCAGAGCTCTGATTGTGTTTCACAGTAGCTGCAATCACTTTGGGAAAGACCACCTCATTTTTGTCTCAGCACTGGTCTTCTTTGTCATCTTAAGCCTGTGCCACCAGCCTCCACTTTCATTCTAGATGGTCTTTTTCACTTGTAACCCAAGAATACAAACTTGCAAAGTGCAAAACCACCTCCGGCACTCTCTCACTCTTCTCAGACATTAGGCACAGCTCCGTATTTCATTTCAGTTGATGAGCCTGGGCAGGGTTTGCACAGCCTCTCCTCACTGAACCCCGCAGAGGAACCTTCTCCAATGAGGAAATGCACTCACTGTTATAAATGGCAGCGCAGAGCATGATAAAAACCGATGATGCTTGTTTTGTCTCACTGGGATATTCTTTTCTTCGCTTTCTGGTACCCAGCACACCAGGATCTTGGATGAAGCACTGTTTACTGAGATTTCTGGCACCGACGTTGCTGAATTGTGTTTAATTCAGCTCCACAGCCACAAACCCTCAGTGCTGAAGGGCTACACATCAGGTTTTGCTGCCTTCCAGTAGGTTTCTCTGTTCTTCGGCCTTTTCATCTGCAACACTGCCTTAAAAGCAGCTGTTTTGGTAGCCATCCCTACAGTGGAGCTGCTTCTTACTTGCGTTTCCAGGTGTTTATATATTTTTATGCAATTCTAGCCTGAACTGGGGTCCTGATTCTGGGCCTGATGCTTCTGCAATGCAGGTTGCACAGTTAGTATTAACAATACTAATAGCAATACTAATAGCATGCTGCTGAGGGGGAAATGAGTTCCACGCACCGTTGGTATTAGAAAATGGGACCACTCGTTTCCTGTAGCTGTGATGATTTTGTACCCTAACTAGCATAAAAGAGCAGGTTTCCTGGAGGTGAAAGGTGAAAAAAATCACCGGGGCACTGATGAGATCTAGCAGAATCTAACAGGAGAGTCTGGGGGAAACCTTTTCCTAGTCTGACAGAAAATAGCTGGAAATCACTTCTGTTTTGGGGGAGGGGGAGAGGAAGGGGGAGAAGGAGAGGGAAAGGGAAAAGGAAGCAGAAAGGGAAAGGGAAAAAAGGGAAAACCAGCTTGCTAACAAAAAAAGTTACACAGGATCCCATCAAAGGCTCAGGACAGCTACTGTTTTACACAAACTTTTGCAGGGTTGCTCTTTGAAATCAATGCCATTGATTGATCAAGGAGATGGCTATCTATTTCCCAGGACCGTGACCCAGAAATTGGCAGTTTAAGAAACCAAAGGTTAAAGGGAAGCAAGCATTTGGATAAGGAGGAGAAAGAACAGCTGTCTCCTACGTGGGAGGTGATCAGCGCATAAAAAATGTTTGGTGAAGGGCCACAACACCAGCACCTGGCAGGGGCAGATCCTCCTAATCCCCGCCAGCAGCTGGCCGCACGCATCGCCCCCTGCCCCGGGGACCCTTCGCTGTGGTCGGGGCTTCCTGGCACTACCGGCCGGGAAATTTAAAAGGCGCTCATGAACCTCTCAGTGGGCCCACAGAAACACTTGCCCCTGCAGCCCAAAGCCCTGCAAACTTTCCCTATCCAGGCAAGCTATTCCTACCAGCTTTCACTGTGGGTAGAGATTGCAGCATTCGGCTTTCTCATACCTTTTGGTAATTATGTAAATAGAGCATCTAATTTACTTCTGTCATAACCACCCACTAATCAGTATGTGTGCCAGTCTTGGAGAGACAATTCGTGAGACTGGAGGACAAGTGAAAGGACAAGGCTGCACTCACCATGCAAGCATCTCATTCTTCCACTCACGCCTGTCGTGCATCGTTCGCTTGCGGTGCGGGAGAACCATTTACATCCACCGCCGTGGCAACAGTCTTGATTTGCACTGCCATAAGTCAGGACCCACTGAATCTGCATGAGAAAATACATAATTATGTGATTCTGTATCTTCAGATAACTTATCAGCCAACATTTCTAAGTTCCTATATGCTTAAGCACCAAGATACAAGGATTGCAATGAAGAGGTTTTTGGTGTTAATTAACATTTGCTCTCTCCTATCATCCCTGCCTGTTTTCACAGAATGGGAGCTTTCTTCCCAGCTTCCACGTGTGACCACATCCAGTGCTGTACCCTGAATCTGTACTCAGCAAACCTGACAAAAACCTGTGTGCTGATCCCAGATGTTCATTGCAGTCTGTGCATACTCCCCACGCACACACACAAGAACTCCAGAGCCCTCACCGAATTTATGTAATACTTTCCTTCACTGCATGCTGAAACCACAAAGAAGCATCTGAAGAAGGTATGTATTCCTATGAGACATCTCCCCTCATGGAGGATAACGGAGATGAGATTTTGTAGGAAAGAGAAAGGGTCTTCTCTGAGCCCAACTGAAGTATCCAAGGCAGCCACCCATCTGCAAAAAAATTAACCAGAAACTAGTGTCTGTACAGTTCCTGTTACTTTTAATGTATAAGAAGCAAAATAATCAAAACTTGAATATTTTTAGACCTGGTTGAGCTTAGAGTGCAATAAGTAGCTAGAGAAAAGCTCAGCAAGTCTGATATGGTTGTTACTGAAGAAAAGTCAGTACAGAACCCCATGAATTGTCGAGGCAATTCTGTATCCATAACCAATGCCATCATGCTGGCAGGCATGTTTTTGTTAGGCTGTCACATCTACGTCAGTTCAGAAGTTGTGTCAGATATTGCCACAACAAATTCTCTTGTTATAAAAAATTGGGGTGCATATTTTTATAACATTAATATATAATACATAAAATGGTTGGAATTCATACCAGTTGGCACTCGGTATAAGAGGCTTGTTTTGGCTGATATATACAGCATATTGGGAGAGGAGGAAATTTGCTTTCTTTGCAAACACGATGACTTTCCTCAAATCAGAATTCTTCCCCTCCTGTTGAATATTGCGGGGGCTTTTCACAATTGAGCGGAACAAATTTAGGGCTGTAAGTAATTGAGAGTTGGCTGCTTGCACACAGGAAAAAAGGAAGACAAACAAAATGTCACAGTGATTATTTTTATCTCTGTAAAGTGTGTGAAATTAATTTATGAAAGCAACATTTTTGCCCTTTTGAAAGTATACGTACACAAGTTAGAAGTCTGGGTGGTTCTCTCCAGGCTACCAGGAAAGCAAAACATGTACTGTATATCTGCCCTTTAATCTAGCAGATCTTTATTTGCAGATCTGGCTGTGCATAATGTTTCTGTATCTGCGCTTCTGCCAAGTGCAGAACCAGATTTGGTTCTTAGATATACTGGTTCAAAGCTGGAGGAATCTCACTGGCTTCAGCATACACTGCTGAAGGAGGAGAGGAGACAAGAAGTGGGCATCCTCTCTGTTTCACCCCAACCTTTTCTGTCTGTAGGGATGTCCCTGCCTACATGGCATTTTGCTGCTTAGGTATTATTTATTTTAGGTATTATTAGGTATTATCTTCATCGGTGGACAGACGGGAAGAAATGAGGTAACACTCATGCAAACTGAATGCTGCTGTCTTGAACAGGGGCTTGTCCCTGGTGTAAGACGATTCACATTACCTAGTCAGTCCACTTTGATACAGCTGTGAAAGCAGAATTGTTGCCCAACACCATGTCAGCACAGTATGTTACCAGTCATCATATTAAACCATCCTAGCCAAGGTCATTAGGAAAACCTTAAATTCAGGGATCAGACTAAGTAAACCAGCCCAAAGTAGCAGATAGGTCAGTCTATATGAGCTTGGTCTGTGTAAAGTTAAGTTGACACTGGTTATCTGAGGACAGAAATGTTCTGAAAGCGAGTTATCACAGCGTGAAACCCAGAAAGGGCCACTACAGGCAACGATGAGGAGGCAAGGAAGCTGCATGCTGGGAATGCTGAGCTTCCTTCTGTCCTCCTTGGAGACTGCCCCAAGCTGCTGCCGGCTTTAAATACTCCTCCAGGGATTAACCTCAGAATAATGTAGCCTTTTAAGGTCAAACACAAGTAGAACTATTAGTGGAGAGATTTTAGTTTGGCTTTTTAAATGGCAGATTCTCTGTCACAGAGGAGGAGTGGGAGAAGGGGTTCATTTTTAGGTGAAGCTCAAGCAGTTCACCTCACAAAGAGAATACCAGATGCGCTCCTCTGGGGAAGAAAAACTAAATTACAGTGAGAAGGTGATCCACTTTTATACCGCTCTTCTTCCTCTTTCCCCTACCCCATCTGCTCCTCAGCTTTGCTTAATTATTTTCCTTTGTCCTTAAAATTTCCTGTAGTTACTTGCCTTTCTCTAGACTTATATGGGTCTTTAACTTTCCCCTGACCCTTGAAAAGACCTTTTTTAAAATTATTCCTACCCTGCCCCTAATGCTATCAGCTACTCATTCACATCACTTGTAAAAAAGTGCTCCAAACTCTGTAGAAACTCCGTTGTACATTTTAATGCATTGGTATAGTCAGTGGTGGCTCTAACACTTTTTAGATGGTGAAGAATCTCAGCAGAAAATTTTGTAATAGACTTGGGTACGTGTGTGTGAGTGTGTGTGTGTACATACATTACCAAAAATTTAAGAGAGCAATGCCATACAAAACAAGAACAGCACAGAGCATTCCTTATCAATATAAGGCTATCAAGGTGAGAACATTTAGTTGTCATACTATGGAAAATAGAAAAAGTGGACATTATGTTGTAAAGGACCTTGTAGGTTTCTCCTGCCTGCCCCTTNTTCCTGCCTGCTCCTTTCCAGGCTCGCATTGTTGCTGTGATCTCAGGGATAGTCAGGGAAAACGCCACTGAAGGCTACTATGCAGGCACCCCATGCTTCCTCTGCCAGGGTGTACGGCCTCTCCTGGTGGGTCACCATGCTGGGCTTGGCTCTAGCAGGGGCAATATCTGCACTTCACGCATAAGGGAAATGAGTCTTAGAAAGATTTCACCAAAGGCTGTGAAGTTCTGGTAGGGATGGATCAACGGTCCCCAGGGTAAGAGCACAGATACTTGTCTGTTTAAAAAGTGGGGTGAGGAGCACAAGATGGACACAAAGGCAGCATCAGCTGCAGGCAAGGGAAGGAGACGGTGGTCACCAAGGTGCTAGAGAGCAGCCTTAATTCCTTGCAAGATCCATGAGCCGCAATTGTCAGCAGAGTTAGAAATTCAGAGAGATGGGGATGGGGTGGGGACAGATTAAGAAGAAACGCCAAGCCTGCGTACTCTAGGTGGCAAAGACACATCACTCTATACAGTGACCTTCAGATCCCCTCCCTCACTCTCGTTAGCACTCCCACCATGAGCAACTCCACAGAGACCAGTTCACTGACCAAGCTGTTATTCCAGGAGATTCAGGGTACCAGAAACCAGACCATCAGGAGGTCAGCATTACTATTTATTCATGCCTGTGACAGAAAGCTTTCTTGCCCTCAACATTTAAAGAAAGCATGAGGGCAGCTTTACGAGAGTACTATTCATCTTTCAGAAGTGCTGGTTGGAGAACTGTTCCTGTACCAGCGTTGTCACTGATTTGCCCGCTGAGTCTGGTTACATTTCCTAAGCCTTTTGCATGCTCATTCCACCACTGGTAAAGTGAAACCACCAATACTTGCTCATCTGCTCTATCAATAGGCACAAGAAACAGTAAAACCATGAAGACTGTAACATAAATCCAAGTCCTCGTGTGAAAGCTCTGTAAACATTAGCTATTACTCTCTAAAAAGATTAACCAAAGAAATGTAATCCAAGTGCTAACAGGGATAAATCTATCTAGGCATGGAGATTATGCAAAGTTTCCTAAGATTTTCTAAAAATGGCTAAAATGTGGAGTTTCATTACCAGTTTACTGTCTTAATTAACTAGTCTATTGAGCAATAAAATGCAGGAAGGTCTTGCCGGGAACAACCACCAGTTACCGAAGGGCATGTTACTTTGGGGAATCAGATGAGGAAGTTGGGTGCCCTGGACGCACGCCTGCATGTCATGGCATTTGATTAAAGCTGGTTGTAAATGTACTGCTTTATCAAATGATAGCTTCAACAGCAAGCAATCAACACAGCAGGAGAGACAACCAGTATAGATTTCTCTATTTTTTATTTCTTTTTTTTTATATTTGTTATTTCTTTTGTGGTTATTTTTGAGAGCAAGGGGTTGAGAAAGCCTTTAAAATAAAATTGACTTGGTGGTGTGGTTTCTGAACTGTAATTTAGATTTTGGCTACTTGTTTTCCAAGTACATAAGTGAATTCTCTCTTCACTCTCCCTTCTTTCAGCTAGAGGCATCTCCAAAACTTACTGGGGGAGAGAAGCTCCTTAAATAAGGTAACCTATTATTAGCACCATGTTTCCAAATATAATATCCCTATTGTCTTAATTATGTTACTATGGTGGCCAATTTGGAATGGGATGGAAAAGATTTTGGAGGTTTTCCATGCCAGATTCCCTGACTTGAGCATGGAGCAAGCTTAGTTTGCTAATTACAAATGAGGGCTTTTCCAGACTCCGTGCCACTTCCAGCCAGAATGGGTACAATGTTGGAGTTTTGATGGATGTGACCTCATCTTGCCTGATGCCACACGTTTCTTCTAAGCTGAACCAATCTTCACAGTCCTGGACATGAGCAGTTTGTAAACTAGTTTATGCCAATGCCATGGATGCTCTAACAAAAGGGGAAGTGTATCAGATTTAATAATTATGAGTCATCTCATTCTTAAAAATAATAACTGAAGTTGAAAGTACTCACACAGACAAGGTGAACCTATGTATAATTTTGAGTTGTTGGTTTGGGGTTTTTTTTTTCATATCAAAAATGCAATTTAACTTACCCCTCACAAATGTACCTATTACACTCTTCCACAGCCCAAACCCTGCCGTCCTTAATTGCAAGACCCCGGTCTGGTTCCAGGTCTCTACTGAACCCAAGCTGCCAGTTGTTCTGCACAGCTATTTTCTGCTCCGCACAAGCCAGGGTTATAACACAGAGTAACACATGGACTGATGATACTTTCTTCTGGATCCAGTAGCATTTTGAAGAGTTAGACTACAAGCAAACGTAAGGCCACAGACCTTAATTTCGCAAACATAGTGCACCTAAAGCCATTACTAGCTCCTGGACACTTGCCACCACTCATGACCTTGGGATTACTCCGAACTGTTTTGATGCACTTAGTCACATCAGTTGAAACTACCTTCACCACTGATTCGTGCTCACTTACTGCCGGGGGAGAAAGGAGAACCAGCTTTTCCAACCCTCGCAGAAGACAGTTGGAAGCAACCAGTGAGGACTGGTGATACCTCTGACCTTTTGCAAGGTAAACCTGTGGCTGTGGTCTCCCCACTGCTGGTCACCTCAGCTTTAGCAGGTACCCAGCTTTCCACGAGTGGAAAGTTAGTTCCCTACTGAAAACAGTAGGGAAGATTAGGGCTCAGTTGCATCATTATTAAGGTCTCTCTCAAAAGAATCTGGAGAGTTTTGCCCTGAGGTAATAACCCTAATAGAGGGATTTAAAAATCTCCATCAGCACTGAGAGTACATTTAACTGAAATACTGGATTTTTGTTGCAGAAAATAAGGATGATGTTATCAAAGCTACTACAGAATATATGCAATGTATGAAGGGTATTTTTGTTTCTTTGCTTTTCTTTGTTGTTGTTGTTTTTTAAAGTGATGTTTGTCTACCTACAGTTGCAACTATGTCCTTTGGAATACATAATGTAATGTGTTGCTGCAGGAGCCCTGATACTTCAGTTATTTTAGGGCAGTTATGTCAGAATGAAAGGAAAAAAAAACCTTCTCAGTGTTTTACATTTAAAAACTACTGGCATGACATGTGCTAATTCATTAAAAAAAATCTCATTCATCAAAACAATTCATTTTTTGTTTGAACAGGCTGAATAAACAATTTCTTACTGATTTAATCCTGGCAGCCTTTCCAGCGACAAGTGGCTCCA
Organism: Himantopus leucocephalus; assembly: GCA_003993805.1. NCBI lineage: Eukaryota > Metazoa > Chordata > Aves > Charadriiformes > Recurvirostridae > Himantopus > Himantopus leucocephalus. The sequence goes on along the minus strand of RSEF01000003.1, from coordinate 39,122,179 downwards.
GTTCATGGACAAGCACCACAGTGTCCTTAAGTATCAAGAACAAATTGGGTACATAAAGGACATTTAGTGATCACCTCTGCATGATTGCCCAGCATTCCCACTAGCCTTTTTCTCCCCCTTTTTTCATCATTTTTCTATTGTAGCAAACGCCATTAAAATCTTGAGTTTATCGGAACATTCTGAGAAACATCTGGGTTGGATCCTTTCTTTTCTCTCTCCTGCCAATGATGGGCTGACATGGCACGAAATGTTGTCCTGAATCAGCACTAGATTGTGTACTTTCAAAAAAGGTCACAGAATAGTGCTGGAACAGTGAACAGCCGCTTGGAAATGTGCTTACTGTAGAGCTCACTCTTGTGAAAACAGACGAAAACTTACAAAATTTCAATACTTCAAAATTTATACATTTGTTTTGATTATTATTTCCTTTTTCAATCAACCATTAAGCATGAATACAAAATCTTCCCACACCTCAACGAAGAATACGTGCCAATATCTGACAGCTACATCGGTGCATGGCAAAAAACCCCAAAACATTAAATATATATGAACATACAGTCCACCTTTCCTGAAGAGGTGAGGCAGTTGGACTAGATGATCGTTGTATGGCCCTTCCAACTGAACTAGTCCAGTCCTATTCTATTCTATTCTGGACTTTCCCAACTAGAAACACACCAGCTTAAACATGGATTTGCCAACAACAGCAAACATCAGGTTACAATTTCAAGAATTAAAATAATTTTCCTACAAAATCACCCGTACAAGTAAGATTCCTGAAACCTCCTCATGTGTCCTTGCTGCACGACTACAACCTTGAGCTGAGCAGTTGGTACTGGTGTTAGTCAGTACTTCGAACTATAGTTATCACCATTAAGAAGAAATTCCATCCCATTTTAATGGGAACAACTTGAAAAACCAACTAACAAACAAATCCTTGAAAAAGCTCAGCTCTGCCCCTCCTGGGTATGCTCTAAGCTTAGATATCCTCCTCTCCTCTTCCAAGTGCACACAAGGAAAGAAGGGAGCCTGGCAGTTACCGAGTGATTTACAGAAAATCAAATCAACACGTGAGAGTTTCCAGAGACTTTTAAAAACATTTAGTTGCATATGTTCAAATGAAAGCCCATGCAGGGATTTTTTTGGTTTGGTTGATTGGTTTTTCCATGAAAGTCATTTAAATCTGATGGTTGGAGTCACTTGTATTTTTAAATTAAAGCTTAATGATGGTGGAAGGCAGGGAGGACTCTGCCAGCCTGATAAAGTAGTAAGGATGAATCTGTCTGGAAGATACTCATCACATCATGCAAGCTGCATGCACCAGGCAGTCTGCAGCACACATTGGGCAGTCGTCACCGTTATGTTGCCATTAATGTCACGTGGGGAAAAGACTGATTTTGACCTCATGGTCTCCAACAGTCTCCAAGCAGGAATTTAACCAGAGGAGAACAGCAAGGTGGCCAAGGCAGAGGGGGGATGAAGCCAAGCAGTCCAAGTTCTTCTTACACCTGGGAAGGAAAGACATAAGCTTTAGACCTCATGCCTTACAGACTTATAACACAAGCCCATACTTTCAGGGAATATTGATGGGGGACTAGCTGCGGCACTTTGAACTCTTGAGAAAAGCAAGTGTTAGGAGAGAGATTTGACCAGTCTGCCTCCAAATATTGCTGGTTTTAGGGCCCTCAGCAAGAGGATGAACACACTACACCTTCTAGGGGATCTGCAAGCAGAAGGTAAGCATGGCTTTGGAGTATTGTTTTCACTGAGTATTAGGAGGACACTGATAATGCAGTCAGAGAGCTTCCACCATTTCAGAATTAAAAGTGGGTCCCACAACTGGATGGGATAAGATTCACATTTCCCCATCTCTTTCCTCTGCCATTCACCCTCAGAGCAGGCTCAATTCCTTCTTATCTCACCCACAGCCAGCTTTGCACACAACATTTCTTCTTCCAGTTTGCATCTTTTTGTCCTCCTCTTCTTTTACTCTCAAGCTTCCCCTTCAACCCCAGCTTGCTTTCTGTCCTGCACCGCCTTCCCCCATCTCCCACATCCTCTGCACAGCCCCCTGCTCCTTCTGCTGCTGTGGGGCCAAGCGGTGCTGGAAAACGTCCCCCTCTGCCATGGGAGGAGGTGGCAGGTTGAGGAGGGATGGTGGGCCCTGGAGGGGTTTGCAGCGGCGACTCCTGCATGCCTGCCTGCGGGTGCAGAGAGACCCAGCACCATGAATCTGTACTCCCTTCGCATTTGGAAGATTTTTTCGGGTAATAGTGGGAGGAATTAATTCCTTAGGAAACATCTGTTGCCATATAATATTGGAATAGAGCAGCAAAAAGGGAAGCTCCTCACCTCAAATTGTGTCACTTTAAAAGCCGCCACTCCCAGTTTTTGCAGCAAAACAAAGAAGGTCTTGTTGGGGTAGTGGGCACCACTTCCCCTGCAGCTGGTGCTGGAGGTGGAATAGCTTTCCTTGCCAGTTGTGGGCCACTTCACAGATGTCCTTTTGTTCCCCTTTCACACTAGCCACAATTTCCTCTTAAACTTTAATCCTCTCTCCGTTTCTAATGTATGCAAATATATGCCAAAAATCAAGTCGGAGATACAAGACAGAGCAAGTTATTGGGGTGGGGGCGGGAGGGATGGAGGCAAGGAGGCAGTGGAATTTCTTTGTTAGTACAAATGTTTCAAGGATCAAAACAGTTTAGAAAAATATCTGAAAGCAGAGAGTGAAGCGTCTTTATTATCCGTGCTAACCTGCAGGAACGGGGAACAGCTGAATTTTCTATACTGCACAGTTTACATGAAAAGGGCTCTCAGAGCAAGGGAAAAAATGTCTGCTTGTCCTCCCCATATGCCAGGTTTCAGCCAACGTGCTGGTGGAGGAGAAGCTTTCCCCTTCCTGGGATTCCTCAGGATTCCCATTTTGGATCCTCTGTCCAGGCCAGCGGCGTGCCTCAGCTCCCACGGCTGCTCAAGTCACACGAGCAACTGCTTGGAGGAACTAGTTCTCAAAAGAGGCAGATACACATGGTCATCTCCAGCAACAGATGAAGAGCACAGAGAAATGCTTGAAACGCAAGCAAAAAAAATCCGAACTGAACCAAAAAAAAAATAATATAGAAGCACTAATCGCTACTCAAGTGGGAGAATCTTTCTGGTGGCACATTCAAGGGCCAGTCCAGTGATGTTGGAGCAGGTCAGGAGATGAGAGACTGGTTCCATCGCTGACTGCTCCTACCCTGGGCAGCTCCTCACTTCCCTGTGTGTAAAGCAAGACTTTGGATGCTGGAAACTGTGAAGTACTTGAAGATCTATTCAGAAAAATTAGGAGATTTCTATTTTATCCACCCTGAGGGAACAAAAGGAAAAATAGCTATATTTGGTGCCCACAACCTCTACCTTTTCACCTTCTGAATGGAAACAGTTTCCCAATGCCCCCAGCATACCAGCCAAAACTCACTGTCACCATAAGTGGCTGAAAACCAGTTGCATTCAATGAATTTCTATCCCCTCATCTTTGTGCAGTGCTTAGTTTTCCTCACAAAACAGAAAACTAAGATAACTGCTGAGATTTGAGGCTCTTGGAAAGGAAGCTTCCTGTGCAGTTCACAGATGTATACTCTGTCCTTTGTCTCCTCATTTCCTTTTAATGATGCCTGCTTCTCTCTGTCCTCCTCACCTTCCTCTCACCTCCTTCCACTCCCTCAGTCAACCTTCTCATCTCCACTTCTCCTGTCACTCCTTCGACTGTTCTGTCTACCAGAGTCTTTCTCTTTCCCTCAGTCCCTTAAGTCCTCCACATTTGCGAATACCATGTTAAACAAAAAAACTGTGCAACCTAACTTGTAATTTTGAAAAGCTCAGTAGTAACCTTTTGACAGAAAGGGATCTTTTGGTCCCAGAAAAGTTGGGTTCTGCTAAAGAATATGGGAGAAGAGGGGGAGATGAAAAGCCTGGTTTAAATTGGTTGCTTGTTAGTTCACACTGAAAACTGTACACCAGAAGGTCTTCTCTCTGAGTCCTTTGTGCAGAACTCAGCACAGCAGGGGAGTTTTCTGTATGAAATGGTGCATAACTACATGAAGAAATGCATGTGTACACCAAGACACAATGCCGCTGTGGTCTCACTGGCTGTTAGGTGTCTCCCTCTAGTTCCATCACATATAGATATGCTGCGGCTCCCTCTTACTCCTCTCTTGTTACTCCCTCGAGCTGTCAAGGTTGCAGCATGAACACCCACTGCTAGCAGCTTGAGAGTGCTGGTTCGGTCTCTGCGGGACTGACTCAGCAGTTGTCACTGGCATGGGATCATATAAAATTTAAAGTGCTGTGGGCCTTGGGCATTTAGCATGTGCTTTTGCTGGCCAAAGGTAACATGAAGCCTGCTGCCAGGATATATCTTACTAATCTCCTTTTAACAAATCTGTGGATAGCAATCTCATGAAGGTTTTCACTAGACTCATCTATTAACTTGTGAAGCTATCTATTTCAATCCAAGAATCTAGATTATATTAAGATTTTTATGTAGGTCCATCAGACGATATCTGAATGTCTTGGCATCTTTAATGTAGTCATTCACCGTGAATGTCTCAGTGAGGTAAACCAGTGCTATCGTTTCTCATTTTCAGAAATGGAGAAGGAAGGTATGGAAGGTTAAATTGCTTGCCTGATTTAATCACCCATAGGAAGTCTGTGACAGAGCCTGAACTAAGAGATAGCTCCCTGAATTACACCACCATCCCCACCTCTTCCATGAAGCCATTCTAATTTCTTAGACAAAAGGCACAGGCAGACCTTGTGGATGCAAAACTAAAATGCTTTTTAAAAAACTGCAGATACAAAAAGTGCTTCAGATAATGATAATCAAGGGAAAGGGTCCGAGCCTGACTGTGAATGCCAGATTTGGGGGAAAAACTACCAGAAATTAAAAACGTAAGACCAAGACTGATAGCCTGTTTCAAGTATGTGTCTCTCCTGTCTACAGGTATCAATGTGCTGGTGTGTAAGACCTCTCCAGTATCACACACTATCTTCCGATTTGGGGCCACTCACTTGTTCTGAGTGACCGGAATTAGTCAGATGTTTTTGAGGTAGACCAGGGTAGTAAGACAGACACAATTGCTCTTTTGGATATTCCTGACTCCTGCTCTGATGTTCCCCTAACCCTGTGATGGGCTAATGCTAGCCAGAACAATCATAATATTATCTCGTCTTGTAAAAATAATCTCCACTCTATTCAGGGAAAACTATGGATCCAAGACTTCCATAAAGAGGCCTACAAAAGAGTTTACTGAAGGCTTGGCAGCTGCAAGGTCCATCAGAGTTACGTTCGCATATAAAAGCCATAAATAAGGCTGAGACCCAGCAAATAGATGTTCTCATCTTGAAACACACTCATGACAAACTTCAGACTCTGGATTGAGATTTCTCGTGCTGGTACAAAAACCTCTGAGCCCAGTTCTTTGTTGGCAGACCAACTCCTGAGCGCCGTCTAAAACCCAGAAGACAGCTCTGAAGAAACAAAGGTATGAGGAGTAGATCTTGACGCTATTCTTGAAGGGCAGATAAGCAGTTTCTAAGGTAGCTGTTGCATGAAGTTTAAGATTGGATAACTGCATTCATTAGTGGCACTCCTTGTTAGCCATGGATGTGTTCTGCAACCCAAGAGAGATGACTGCAGGTGGACCTAGGCACACGCATGGAGCAAGGTATAGAGTTCAAGCTGTAGGTGCAGCACACATGCGTGCCTGCTGTTCCAAAAGTTCTGCCACTTGACCCATGCAGAATATTTTTAAACTTTACTTTTTGGCTGATAAGTATTTCAATTTTGTTTTTTTGCTGAGAGAACCTCTTTTTTTATTTTATTTTTCAGCAGGAAGGCAAATCATCTTTGAATACTGCCAAATATAACAAACATCTACAGATGGGTTGGTCTGCAGCTGGAGGCTTTAACTTTGTAGTATTTATTTGAAATATCAAAGCCAGCAGAGCAAGGCTAAAACATAGTGGGCACAATTCACAGTGTTTTGGCTCTTGAGCAAATAGCAGTTGAACTTCGAGGTTGGGGTTTTTTTCCTGCTGAAATGGAATTTATGCAGATGTGCTTTGCACTAAATTCATTAACAATTACATCCTGGTGCGGTTTTCACATTTTTGTAAGGGATCTGCATAAGCACTAATTAGATCTAAAACAATGTTACTGTGCAAATTACAGTGCTGATTGTTCAAGTCGCCTTACATTCTGCATCTGCTTTGCGACGATGATAACATAGGTGCATGCAGTACAAATGCCAGCTTTTTACATTTAGTGGGACGATTTATTTAAAAGATAGCATTGAACAGATAATGCTGCAGTTTAAATTTCTCAGAGATGCTTTTAGGTAATATTGTCAAGTAAAATAAATACTAATGCTAATAAGTTGCGTAAACTAATTGCCATTTCATTAGTCAAGAGTGATCTTCTCTGAGGCACGTTCCATTTGGCAACAAGTACCAACTGGGTATAGCTAAATGAAAGCAGTGCTTTGCAAAGATTGCTTTCTCGCTTGAATGGGGGAAGGAGGAGAATGAACATCTCAAATCTATTGCTTCAAACCATGGAAACGAAATCATTGACTCGCTTATTCAACTTCAGATAACACATGGCGGTGGAAGGTCACTAGGAATGTAATCTGTTTTTAAGGAAACACTAGTACTTGAGTATCTTGGTCCCCACTCCATCCGTAATGCCCCTAAGCGTAATAAGAGAGCGTTAAGCTTTAAAGCCCCTTTAAAGACAAAGTTTTAAATTCAGTCACTCTGTTGTTCTCCTTATTAATTTTAGTGTGAATTGAAGAAGTGGTACGATAAGATGGGGTCTGAGACATCGTGACAACATTCATGTATGCAATGAACAATACTGAATACAAGCTGAAATTCACTTTCCGGAGGAGTCATCCATAAAGATCATCTCGCCTTCCAACCAGCTACACCTTCACTCAGGATACTAACCAAGCACGTAGACATGCCAGCCGTGCCCTGGTATGCACGTCTCCCCCAGCCTTCCTCACAGGTGGAAGGACTGCCATGAGGTCAGTGCATATGCATGAACACAAGGGCACCATATTCACACTCACTATCTTAATCATCATTTTCTGGGGGGGGCAACCGTTCTTCCCTGATCAGTTGAAGCCTTTGGAGGAGCAGGGTAATACGCAAGAAATTTTCCAGTTTAGCTCCCTTACAGAAGAAGCCAGGAGGAAACCATGTTTTACGGGAAGAAAGGGTTTCCCAGCATGGCTGCTAGAGCATTAAGGATGTCTTTTCTTACCAGGCTTTCTACAGCTGTGATGGAAAATAGGGTAAATGGAACACATGAGATTTTGCTTCTTCTGGTAAATACTGGAGGCGTGTCGGCAGCCCAGCAGAACCACCAGCAGCGACTGAGACAGGCATTCCAGCTGACTGTCCCTGGGAGAGCCACAGGCTAGAAGTACCACATCTACTAAAGACTAATAATTTTCCTCATTCCCTGTTTACATGTACTTAAGCATTTCTGTTCAGCTATCCACTTTAGCTCTCAAAACAATTTAATTTTCATCTAACTTGTAAATTCACACACACTGTATCAGGAATGACAAAGTAGACCAGAACTCTTCCACCTGGAAAAGAAGGGGACATGACAAGAACCTAAGAAAAAAAAAAAAAAGAGTGGTGTAAGGAGGGTGAATAGGGATGGATTGTTTATTGTCTCTTCTGATACAAGAACTACGCTATCAGATGGCAGGTCCAAAATACGTGAAAGACGATTCACCACATTGACATATGGCACGTGGTTTAGCTAGAGTGGGTCTGCCACAAGAGGCTGAAAGTTTATATAAGCTTAAGAAGCAACCAGACAGACTCATAGAAGAAAAGAAAATCCACTGAGGACAGTTAAACACCAAGATACCATCTCTGGCTCAGAAGGTCACTGAGTTGCAAATCTCTGGAGCCTGGGGGACTGTTATGGGGGGATGTTTCACTACATGGTTCTCTTGCTCTTAGACTCTTCCCACAACATATTTTGGTCACTGCTCAGTGCAGAATGTTTGACTAGATGGACACTCGATCTGACACAGCATGGCTTTTCTCATGACCTTCACACCCTCTGTCAACCATTGAACTTGCACTACTGAACTTCAGCTACTGAACTTCAAATATTTACTGCGCATAGTGTCTTCTGTCTCACCTCTACGGACAAATTCTTTAGGCATAAAAAGCAGGCGTTGTTTTGAACACACTATGGAGAGGATTTGCGCTAGCCTATTCCAAATACTTCTGTTAGATACATTGCTCAGCAGCTGTGCTCTGCTACGTTTCCCTTACAGCAATGGAGAGAGGGGAGGACCTGTCCTGAACCCCAAGTTGGGCAGAGCTCTGGAACACAGGACTAATGAAGAGACCTCAGGGGAGTACCTCCCTCTTCATTGATTAGAAGGAGAGCCTTGGGAGCCTGTCCTTATCAAATTAAAGTTAATATTCATTAATAGCCCTCTGTCTTATATTCAGAACAGTCTTAAATGCCTAAATCCTGCAGACTTTCATGAGCAGGGCTATCAACATGCCTAATCTTTCTGCATTTAGGGTCTGCAGTCACTCACATGCAAATCTTATACATATGTTTGAAATAAAAAAGGAAGTCAGAATAATATTAAAAATAAAATTAAATATAGTAGTATGCTTAAATGGTAGGCACTTTTCTGCTTATTTTATGAAAGCGCAGTAGTCTCCCAAATTTAATTAAGCCAGTGTGAGGACATGATGAAAGGGTTCTTTAGCATAAAAGTCTTTGAAGTTTCTAGAAAAGAGTGAGGTATATAACTCTGAATAAGGGAATCCCACAAGATTTCTCTGTGCTGAAATTAAAGTGCAAGCTCTTACCTCAAGGATGCTATTTCCATCATCTCGAGGGTATTATTAGCTTTTGCAGCACGTGACGCTATGGGTTACATTGCATTGCCCACACAAGCCGAAAGGACAGAGAAAGAGGATCCAAATAATCCGTAGGAATATGTTGAAGTAAAGACTGGGGGTATGTGCATCATGGTCTCTACCCATGGACTGGAGGACATTATTACTGTGCAGCCTCTCCTCCTACCTCAAACACAAGCCAGCTATTCTTTCTTTCATTTCACAATTTACACCAGGTCAGCTCTAGCAGAGGTGGAAGCCGAATCCTGGTTTCTCACATGGCACATTTAGTCGCTTTTTCTAGCTCTGAGACTCCAGCAGCTGCTTTCCTTTAATCAAGAAGAGACTTGGGAGTCTGGTTCTCCAGTACGTTATTGATGCGTTGCCAAATACTTGCGGAATCTATCACTTAAATCTCTATCAGATCCTCTTCAGTAGCTGGCCTACATAAAATACATCAGTTGCTTCCCTAAGTGGTATTTATCTGATAAGGTAACTGAAAGTTTGTGGTTTAAATCTGCATGATGACATGTGCTCTTGTCTTCTTTTTGGTTTTCCTTTTTTAAACCCTCCTGCTTACATAATGAAATAGCATCCTTGGCACAATTTTTGCCACTAACCCCATGCAAATCTCTGAGTTTGGTTAGCTGGGGAGCAGAACTGAAGCCGGTTGCGGTTTGGTCCCTTGTCGCATGTTTCGATTGCCAGCATCACACCTTGACAAACCTGAAAGGTGAGAAGCAGATTCCTTCCTGCTATGCGGGGCACATTTATGCTCAGAGACTCCTGCTGCTGGTCCTGACTCGATTTATGTAAAACATACCAATTTCTGGTGGATTATGCTAGCTCAATAAATCTTCTTGAAACCTAATTATTGTAACAGCACTGGGGTGCTTTCACCGGCTCCCTGGAAAAATCCAGTTATTACCATCAAGAAGCAACAGCGCGCACATATTGCGAGGTGGCAGAACTCTTGTGTCATGAATGTAATACAGAAACATTTGCCTCCAGCTCAGACACATTCTGTCAGAGCATCCTCGACGCATCTCTCCCGAGGAGTCAGATCTGACACTTGGGATGGCTGGCTGTCTACTCATCCACCCACTTCTTCTCAGGGTTTCTCTTTGCCTAGCAGGAGTGGGTACAGGGTTCACTGAGAACCTTGGAAGTAGGCTATTAAGTGACCTAGATTATTGCAGGGGGGGTTCTATTTCTGTGCTTCTCGGCCTATGTGCTGATGTTAGTCGCTTTGTCTCCTGGGCAGCCTCTACCCAGCAGGAAATCTGGTCAGGGGAGTGGAAGAGGTATTAGGGAGAGCCCTCTGTCTAGAGAGAGGAGAGAAGATGATGGTGAATAAAAATAATGGACCCGAGGAATAACTGGAATACAAAAATGCAGTTGAAATCCAATCCTTTCTTATGTTTGTGGCTTAACATGTGTCAGTTGGCACATTAACAGTAGCATATGGGTTGCTCTGATGTGAGTTACTGCATACAGTATGTTATGTTCAGGCCTAAAATGTGTAATTCTTTTGGATTAGTGTTGGCAGATTTCAGTGTGCAGCGTACAGTAAATGTTCATAAATTTAATATATTTATAAGCTTTTCTGTGGAGCTCATTGCCGTCTGATCTGAGAACCTCCCAAGTAGCTCTGCAGAGCACAGCACTGGTAACTCAAACCTCCTTTACTGAGGCAGGGGATGCCTCAGGGCTGAGGGCAGAGCCTAGACCGACCCCCAAGTCCTAGCCCAATGACCTTGACTGCTTGATCTCTCTTCTTGAGGCTCCTACAGGGAAGCACCCATGTCACCAAAGAAAACAGGTTTGCCGGTGAGCTGGTGGCAGGCCATTCAGCTTGGGTGCTTTCTACCATGCCCTTCCTCTGGGTACTACAGTTGAAACTGAGTACCTTCCAGACGACTTCCTTGCAGCTCATCTGACCGTTCCTACAAGACCCAGTCTGCACACAGAGGATGCAGTCTGAGAGTGTCGTTTTTTTATGGAGCACACCAACAAATAAGCACACTCCACATGAGCTCCGTCCAGCAGGATGGGAGTCAGTGCTTCTCCAGAAAGGAGGTAGCCAGGTTAGATCTTATTTCCTGGCTCCCACCCCACTAAGGGGAGGCGGGTGGTAGGGCGAGGGTACAATTACCTGCCTTGACCCACCCTGAAGCTGAGTAAGGTCTCAAAGAAAGAACCAGCAATGTTCCGGTATCTAATGTTTTTGAAATAAAGGAACAGAGGCAAATTATATATTTCTTTAAAGCTGATTTCAGTGGAATCTCTCTTTTTATTCCTTTCCCTGAAATTATTGCTAGCCCCATGCTCTTGGTGAAGTGAGAAAGCTCTGGCTGTAGCCTGTTCCCAGAGGTCTTTGTCCCATCAGCAGAAGGCTTAAGTATCATCATGAGAACAAAATCCTTGGCAGAGAATATCTTGAAAGCACAACACTATTGCTCAGCCTTGTGAAATGTTTGTTCATTTGGCTGGGGCAAGGAATATTTTCTAGAGATGTGCATAATGTTTTTTCAGCCTCTTGCTAAAATCGGTCAAATTGACTTTTGCACTTGGAAAAAGCATGTGACTCCATGTTGAGCTGGCTAATAGTAGGGACTGATACACACAAAACCTTTGCCTCGTGGTACTTGTAGCATTTTATGATGACTAGAGACAAAATAAGACCAACCAGTGGAAAAAAAGGCTGGAAATAATTTTTGTTAGCAAGAAAATGCAACCTAACAATGAAAAGCAACCACACAAATCTGCAAGGAAAACCAAAATCAAGTGTTTTGTCCTGGTCCTGGCCACAATCCAGGCTCTCCACTAAAAGCTGCCCTGATGGATGTGAGGCCCCCGTGTCATACGGAAGACCTGGAAGGTTTCCCCGACCTGCCCTGATGCCAGGCGCATTAAGTCCAGAACAGTACCAGAGACTGAGGAGCGCAAGCAGCGGGAGAAAACAGGACTTCTCCAGAGGCATCTCCCACCTGGGCTGCTGGGGACCCATGCACTCGGGGGGCTGCAACTGGCACCCACCCCCTGAGGGTGGCCCAGGTTTGGCTGTGGGTTGATCGGGCATCTACCCACTTCCAAAATCCCTGGGACTTAGAGCAAGCTGGCATGCAGCCACTCTTCTGCATCCTCAGCTGCACCTACGGAGCAAGTACGGCCCTGCAGCAGTGTGGTAAATGTATAAGACAAAAAGAAAAAAAAAATAGTTTCTGAAAACTGGGAAGAAAATGTGGTGTGTAATCAATATTTTCAGTACTGATTTGAATCCTGTACATCAGGTATGAAGATGGCAGTGGACAAGGTTATGCAGCTTGACAGTCTGCTTGCTTTCCCCCAGTACTGTGATTTTTGGCAGAGTTTGTTTATTTTTGTACAGTGGTGAAATGTATAGTTTTTTTTCTGAAGCCCACTTGTACCTGTTCATCCTCAAAGCCTCACCATGACTGTCTCAACAGCTCTGAAGACAGATTTCTCAGCTTTGGTGGATATCTTTTTTTTTAAAAAAAAAAAGGTACCCACAATGAGTTTTTAATAATTAAAACTTGGGTTTTCTTGGGATTTTTTAAGAAGGAAAAAGAAGGTCCTTTTTGTTGGTATTACTAGCAGGAAACTAAAGCCTACCTATCCATATCAAGACAGACAAATATTCAGCCAATGACTGACATGAACAGTGTTGACAAGGGCCAGTTTTTAAACCTGTGGCCCACCAGCTAGCTCTCACTCCCCTTTAAACAGCAACCAAACTATAGTATCGCCACAGAAGCAGGTGCTGGGGGGTGCGGTGGAGGGGGAGAATAAATATTACCCCAAAACAGCCAAGTGCTACTGAAAGAATAAAGCGTCCCTGCGGAGCATGCACTGCATAACATGGCATAAGACGGCTTTATTAAGCAGGGAGTGAACTCCAGTTTTCCTCTTTCCTTGAAGGAAGGGGGAGGCAGGGTGTAGTGAACGCAACTGGGGGATGGGGGAAGCAAGTCCGTAGGGCAGCTCAGCTCCCTGCCTGGATGCAGGAATGATGTCGACCCCCCCTGGGCTGAGGAAGCTTTTGTTTGTTATTCTTTTTGCTTGCTTTACCTAGTTTGATGTGCAAAGGGTCTCCCCAGGCAAACATACCTTCCTGCCTGCTGACGCGGTTTGTTCCTGCTCGGTTATCTCCTTATCCGACACCCGCCGTATCCCCAGGAGTGGGTGGAAGCTGCTGGGCATGGAGGAAGCAGCTCCGGCACCCTCTCAGGAGCCAGGATGCACACAGCTACTTGGAAACGGGCAGCCCTTGCTTTCTGACAGTTAGTCTTGCTACTGGTCATTGCGAAGTGGACTGAAGTACTGCTAGCCAGCTCCTGACAGTCAGCCAAAGCGGCATGGTGTATTTGTAGCAGAAGTGCAAGTGTCGGGAGTTGGCACCTGTTCTCGTTATCTAGTTTTCTCCCTACCTCCAACACGAGGCTTCACTTGCCCCTCTCTGATGGCATTCACTAAGCTCACTTCTTCCACAGTTTCTCACTGGATTAGAAGATGAAAACCTTTCCAGGCATGGACTGGGCTCACTAGGCACAGGGCTGGCACATGCAGCCATATAAACCACATTAGGGTGAATCTTGCATGCCTGGGGTGGGTCTGGTAACTACAGCACTAGACGCCCTTGCACTATCTCTGGGAAGGAGCTGTGAAGACGGCACCCAAAAAGCCTCCTCACACCTACAAAGGCACCCTTCAAGTGGCGCGGTGTAAAAGGATGATGTGCACTGCTAACAACTGGGGTCTGCTCTCCCATTCGCCCAAGTGTGCTGGAAGTCTTCTCCTCATTTCTTGTAGTTGCATCACTTCCTCAGTCTTCAATAGGAGTTCACAATGTGACATAGGATCAGAACATCCCCAGCGACACCAAGCCTGGGACAGACCAGATAAACTGCTGGTGGCTTTGGAGTACGCTCCAGTAACTCTAGGTACGTAACTGAGGCTAAACATCAAAGAGTCAGTAAAACAGAGAATAATCTACAACTGCTTACAGGCTTGGAAGGCCTAATTTTGAGGGAAATACTAAAGAGAAAAGTGGAAAACTGCTGTGTGTCAATTAAATCTAGGGCATAAACCTGCTAATGTTGGAAAAATATATGCATAAGAGAAAAAGAAAAAGGGATTCTTGACTCAGCAAGCCCCAGACTAATGACATGACACTAATAGAAAGCAATGTTTTCCCAGAGAAACTAGTAAAAACTTTGATAATTTTACTTAAGAATCACCCAACGAAGACCCAGCAACCTCGATTGAGAAAAACACTCACAATGGAATAATCCTCTATGTGCAGTAGGATGGATGGACAGGGATGGGAGGATTTAGTACATCTTTTGTGCCCTATTTTATTACTTGACCAGTAGAAAAACAAATTAAGTTATTGTTAAAGTAGTTATTTGAATTATAATGTCCCATTTCCATTACTTCTGGCTTTTTAGAAGTTTTCTCTCTGTATTGAAACTTGTTGTGCTGAGCATTAAACCAAAATGGTTTGTTTGAAAACTTGAGCAAACCCTCTTTTTTTTTTTTTTTCCCCATCAAGAGAATGGAGTAAAATAGACACTTTTGCTGGTACACATATGCTTGAACCCATACTGAAAGTGGTCGAAATGGCAGGTAAAAAGGTCTCCTGCAGCATTTTCATGTATGCATGTATATAGACAGAAGAAAGTCCTGTGTGCCTGATTAAAGATCCCAGGTGTTGCAGCAGGTATACCGGCAGGGCATAAAAACATAGCCAAGAGATGTGTGTGGGTGTATTCTGGAAAAAAAGGGTAACCATTTTCATGGAATGATTTCCCATCTATAGGGGAGTGGGTAGCACTGAGAAGACGAAGCTCATCAGATGACATCAGATGAAGCTCACAAAGCGTGTGCGTGCTCACAGGCACACGGGCACAATCACAGAGCAGAATAAGCATTTGTAGATGAGGATGAAAAATGATTATATTTTGCTTATGGTAACATGGTTTCAGGAATTTAGCCTCTAAGGAAGAACTTGGGGGGGGAGGGGAGTGGTAGTGGTGTTCCCCCCTTTCCTTTAGAAGAAGGGAAGAAACTTGGGTCAATTTATGATGAGGTAAGGGAACAGATTAAGTTTGCAATGGGTTTTCTCTCCCCTCCTTTTCTCCTGAGTGGCATAAAAAGGAGCCTCCATATTCCTCTCCCACATGCTGTCCTGAATTTCTCTCCTTTCCTCAACACTTAACTTTTTCTTGGAATGCCTTTACGTGCCAGATGACAGCAAGTTACTGTGCTAATTGCTTTATTCTTCAATAAGGACATTTACTATACCAAACTCCTACAATACTTATGTGTAAATTAGAATTTGGCCTTGGAACAGCCCTCTTTCAACAATTAAAAAGCTTTCTTGAATGGATAGCTTTACAGATTTAAAAAGCTTTGTCTTGGATAGATTTTTTTCCTTTTTCTTTCTTTTTTTTGACATTAGTGGCTGTTTTCACCCTGATGTACCCTTATCAGTCAGGAGAAGACTAATAAGTCTCACCAGATTGCACCTGTTTATTAATAAATCTGCATTCAGATCTATTCCACGATACAGAATTATGGACCCCCGTGTATAAATTCTCTTCTTTAAATAATTCAAATACATAAGCTGAAGTTTTAGACAAATGTTTTTCAACTTGTCAGCTATGCTGAACAGGGTTGCAGCTGCATGGCGAGCACGGAGAGCCACGGGGAGTAAAAGAGGAACTTACCACTTAGTTCTTTTTGCCCAGAGAAGAAATGATAATTTTAGTTATACTTTGCTCGCTTGCAACAATAAAAACAAAACGAAGCCACAGAAGAAAACTGTCATGTTACACCCCTTCCATCTGGCCTGTGCTACACACCCACATATCCCGTCATTCTACAAATTAATCTTTCACACATTTTTTAACAAAAAAAAAGTGTTAATGTTATAGAAGAGAAAATAAGGTAAACAGAGAGCTGTGTAAAAATACATTAACATTAAAATATGGTGGCAGTTATGGATTTTCTTAATTGAATAGGAGAGTAAATATTCACATCAAATCAATGCCAATGGCATGCAAATTAAAGCTACATTAGGGCAGCCTTGATATAGGCATTACCATTTTTGACACTTCTGTGATTTAAAATAATGTGCAGACTTTATTCGTTAATTTTTTCCTCCCTTCTTTATGTTATTTTTGAGTGGGTAATTTGCCATTACAGAGCAAAATCCTTCTCCTGTGCCCTCTTATGTTACGCTATCTTATTTTCTTCTTCTGCCTGGAAGGGCCTGTGAACGCTGGTTCAGTTTAATTTAAGGTTACTATTGAAGCCTCCCCATTGCAGGACAGACCTCTTTGAGCAGCTGCCTTCAGGTCATACCTGGCCCCAGCACACAGCCAAATAACATGTTGAAAGAGTCTGAGGAAAGGTGCCTTTGATTCACCACGCCAGGTCCTACAGGCATCCCCCCTCCCCTAGTTCTGCACCTACACCTGCCCCTAGATCTTTCTTCCATCTGCCGTTCAAAAACTGCTTAAAAATAAAGAGAACAAAAGCGGGGGCCCTAGCATCTCAAGGAGGAGAAACCTGGCAGGTGGTCTTAGAAGCTGTATGGCTCCAGAGGTGAAAGGAGGAGGTACGAAATTTGCTGCCCGGCATACAAATCAACTCCACTGTGCAGCAAAGTGGGACTGACAGATCTACATGGGACAGAGATAAAGGAGTACGCAGTCGATGTGATGCCAGCAGCTGGTGAGTAGAAGTTGTACCATGGTGTGGATTATGCAGGTATTTCCTCCTGGACGACCGGAGGGAAGTTCAAGCCCTACCCTGTGAGGCAGCAGCAGTGTCATACACGTGCAGCCTGCGCTCCTACAGCACTTCATTTTCTTTGGAAGCTTCTCTCTTCCCTGGCACTTTTTCAGTCCTCATCAATCACTAATGCTTCTGCATGCTGTCTCCAGATTTTATGAAGTCGGGTCCACAATCACACCACCCAGAAGAAGCTACACGTACAAGCGAGCTCAAGCAGTGAGAGCCAGCACGAGCCTCCAAGTGCTCTCCTCACAGGGCTGAAGAGTGGTCAGATGGACTGGAGAAAGCAAGTGCAGGAGAGAGACAAAGAGCAACACTCTGTCCCCANAGCGAGCTCAAGCAGTGAGAGCCAGCACGCGCCTCCAAGTGCTCTCCTCACAGGGCTGAAGAGTGGTCAGGTGGACTGGAGAAAGCAAGTGCAGGAGAGAGACAAAGAGCAACACTCTGTCCCCAACTTGACTGTTGACCCTCCTCTGTTCATACAGACTCAGGAGGTGACTCTAGCTTCTTTTACAGTGCCCATGCAGCACTAAAAGCTCTAAAGCTTAACAAAGACTTGATGAAAAGAAAAATTTGAGTTCTTCTAAACACCAAGTCCCAATAAAAAGAGTCTGTACTGGAACTCGTGCATGTGAATCCTGTACAAAGCTAAGAGCCACCACCATTCAGGTTTTTTTTCTGCTCTGTCCCAGGAAAGTCAGGTACAAATCAACCAAAGGGTCACACTACCAGTGTTAGCTGTATGTCTTGGAGGTTGCACGTCAGAGTCCACTCAAAAGGTAAGAAGGGCTCTTGGCTGCAGCAAGGACAGCAAAAACTGCAACCCCTTAGGAGGTTTTAGCGCAAAAGAGAGTCTGTGAACCTTTGCTTCAGAGGGCATCGTGCTAATTGGGTGACCAAGCAAGATTAGGCCAGAGGAGTCTGTGAGGAGCCTTTTCTGCTTTGTTCTGGTGAGCCCTACCTCATTCACCAAGGCTGATGTGACTGGGGAGAAGGGGGATAGGACCTGCAAGGGCATATGTTTTCAGTTTCAGTGAGCACCTTGTACCAAAGCAGAGAGCTCAGGAGATGCTCTTCAAGTTTTTCACAGGCACTGAAGACTATGTTTATATATATAAACAGATTTCCTTCCCTTTACTGCCTAATTTCTTCTAACCTTAGCTGTACCTCTGACTCCCATTCTCCTCATCTTTCTCCTCAACTATTCTTTCCACCTCCCTCCCTTACGTTTTTCTCCCTCTTTTCCCTTTTTTTCTGCCCTCATACATTCCCAAGTGGGTGGGGGGTGTTGTTTTGGGGGTTTTCTTTCTTTGTTACACGGAAATAAGGGGACTTCAGAGTTAGGAAGCCAGGATGCTGAGTCCTTATAGCAGCCTGACACCTATTTACTGCCAGAAAAAAAAATCCACCTCATGGTCCATCTCTGCTTTTTAATCTGAAGAGCTGAGATGATAAATGCCAATTGCAAAGACAGCTGGCTGTAATAGTTAATGTTTGTGCAACACTTCACATATCTTACCATTGTATCTGATCTTCACCACCAGAAACACACAGAGCTGCTGCCACTGCCACCCAGACTGTCTCTGTGCGTGATGATTAATGAGCTCACAGCCCTATTTCGCTGTTGAAGTTAATGTTGCTTCCTGAGGGCAACACGCCTGATGAGAGAATTTGCAGCAGTCCATACGCTATATTGATTCAAAATGCCACTGTATGTTTTAATTAACTTTTAACCATTAAAAAGTGGGGCTGGAAATGAAAATGGCACATATGCTTATGCAGCACATGTCTGTACCAAGAAGGTGAGCGTGAGGCCCAGTTACCGACCTGTACGCTGAACCGCCACTGGCAGTTAAAACCCATCTTTGTGGCAGTTAAACCCCATCTTTGTGGTAGTTAATACATTTCCATGGCTTTTCTTTTTGTTAGCTTTATGCCAAATATCCACTTATATCTATTTTCAAGCCCTGAGGAATGTATTTTTTCACCCGCCCACGCTATCTTTTGCGAGCTATAACATGCTAGAAAAGTTTAATTTTGCGGAGTTGTGGTTTAGGAGCTAACGTGAGGGAGTGGGCTCTGTTGAGGCTGGTGAGAAAGTGGTGTGCTGGGATGGAAGGCTGCACCGCGACCGCTCCTTTGCACCCCCAAACTTTCTATTAAGTCATTGATAAGGTGCTCGTTATTTCCTAACCTGTATTGTACTTATCCTTCAGCATCTGGATAGCAAAGGGCCGGTTGAAGCAATCTCCTGATCTGTAGCAGTCATTTTTGAGAACTCATGGAGTATTTTATCGTTCAAAGAGGATGAAAAGAGAATTATGGGCCAGTTATCAAACTTAATTTCTCATACAACTACAGGAACAAATAATAAAACATTTTAAAACCACCTAGAAGACAACAAGGAGATGAGCATTGGTCCACACTGATTTATCATGAATGAAGCAGATTAAACAAATCCAGTTCTTCCCTGAGACAGGTTAAGAGGCCTTGAGAGAAGGGGAGGTAATCAGCACTATGTCATGCCTTCAGTCAGGCTGTTTACCATGCCCTACATGATGGTCTTGTGACTAAACCAGGTGACACGGTTAAGCCAAAACCAACCAGTACTGACAGGACTGGCTGAAAAGCCATACACAAGCAATCATTACCAAAAATTCACTGGCAAACTGAAGGGCTATACTGAGTCCAGTTCTCTAGGTAGCTGTCCTAGATTTGATACAACTCAAATTTTTCATTAACGATACAGTTAAACAGATTAAAAGTACAACTCTTAAATTTGCAGATGACACCAGCTTGGAATGTGCTGCAAGCACACCAGAGGAAAGATTGTAATTCAAAATGGTTCTGGCAGATTGGAAAATGGCCCGAAAAAGCTGAGTGCATGGGAGATAGGATGAAAGCAAAATTTTCTGCTCCGGTAGTAATAATAAACTGTGTAAGTGCAGGATCCACAGCCAGGGCATGGCCGAGAGGGATGTGGACCAACTAGAAGATGAAAACAATAAAATAAAACGTGAGAAACATGACCTACGAGGAACACGTAGGGCTGTTTAATCTAAGGAAGACAAGACTGGATGAGGTATGATGGCTGACCTTCAGAACATGACCTATTAGTGTACAGAAGACATAAAGTCTTCTGCATGGTCTCTCTGGGTAGGACAAGAAGTAACAAGCTTCTTGCAACAATACTTGCAAGAAGACACCAGGAAAAACTTACTTCTGGAAAGGCTAATGGAGCAGCGGGAAGGATTGCCTGGGTGGATGGTGGGGTTTCCTTCACTGGAGATTTCCCAGAACAGGATGGACCAGCCTTTCTCAGAAACAGCCCAGATACAGATGATCCTGACAGCGGTCCAGACAGGGAGATGAACTAAGTGATCTCTTGAAATTCATTCAATCCTTTTTTTTTATTTTTTTTCATTTCTATGTTACCCGTGGGAGGTACAGAACTACTTTGTGCCTGAACTCCACAGCAGTGAAACAGAAGTATCAGGGGCCAAATTAAACAAATCAATGAAAATGACTCGCATTGAGCTTGGCTGTCTCAAACTGGTTAATCACTTGGGGTTTGCAAATCATACAATTTATCATCTGTGCCTGCTTTATCACCAAAAGCAGATATTTGCCAATCATAGTGTGGAGAAAATCAGATATTGTTGTCATAACTGGATGCTCTTAAATGCATTTAAATCTTTATAGACTAGTTAGACATAATGTATATTTAAAATTCTTGAAACCAGCAAAAGATCAGATTGAGGAAGGAGAGAAAGATGGTAGAACAGTGACACTGTGCAAGTTAGTTTAAATAAAGAATCTTATCAAATCCACTGACTACTTGTTCACATCTGTCCAAATATAACTTATGCCATATGTCCTACTATATAAGTCAGCTTGGAGGCAGGACACTTCCCTAAGCAGCAATTCACTTCCTGAGTCTGCTCTATCTTCTGAAGAATAGAGGGGGGGAAAAAATGATACATCACAGAAAAATCCGAGAAACAAACAAAATAACCTTCTAAAAGCCTCTGGGAAATAAAAATCCTTTCTCTACCCTAACAGCATGGCTAGCTGAATCTTTTGTCTTCCCGTGTATTAGGAAGAGTAACCACAGAGATGCTGTTGTTGCCAACAGCTGCCTTTGAGGAAACCAGATGCCTCAGTTTTACATCACCTCTCAGGTGAAGCGCAACCTCTCAGGTCAGGCTCCCAGGTACGGCCACTCAATGCCTCTACCACTGATGGGTCTCCAAGGGCTTTGGTGGCACCCTGAGCAGCAGGCAGGCAGGGGTGGGCAGACCCAGCCCTGCCCAGTCGCCGTGCTTCCCAGCAAAACGCTTCCCGACGGGAGCTCTCAGCCGGTAGCGTCGGATAAAAATATCGGCATCAAAATCCCGTTTCGGATACCAGAAGCCTCCTTATGGCTCTACGAGTTTAATTTTCATTTAAACATCAATAAATAGCGGCATAAGGGTTTAAGATGAATTATGTAAGCCCTTTAGCCATAGCCATTACATTCTGCCACAAAAATGAGCTGCTGTTCTCACTTTGTTTTATGGGCTCAGTGTAGCCTGTTGTTATTGTAGCTGCCAAATAAAAACTAGCAAACCATGCAAATGAAAATATAATCTTTTATGCTTTCATAGTCTTCGGATAAACTGGCATGTGCAGTTTTAGAGGAGCAGGGGTTTTTTTTTGCAGTCTGTAGTGTTATGCCCCTGCCTCGGGAGCCTCTGCGAGTGGAGAGAAGCAGTGGCGTCTCGGTGGAGACCCCTCGGTCAGCTGCTCTCCCGTCTCCAACTGCAGCAGTGTCACAAGCTCACTGGCAAGAAAACACACAGTAGCTTCCTGAAGGTACGAAGAAAGGGTGGATTATGGGTACTTTCATAAATCTGCGAAGTCCCCTTGCTTTAAGAATAATAGATTTTCCACCTCTAATTCCCTCAAGCGTCCTCGTTCCCTGACGGCAGCACACACCCCACGATTTTCTCGGANTGAAGAAAGGGTGGATTATGGGTACTTTCATAAATCTGCAAAGTCCCCTTGCTTTAAGAATAATAGATTTTCCACCTCTAACTTCCCTCAAGCCTCCTCGTTCCCTGACGGCAGCACACACCCCACGATTTTCTCGGAGCCATGTGTTTCCCAAGGGTCTGTCACCCAGCAAACGTGCCAAGAGAGAAAACCCCGCGAAGTAATCGTGACAGGGAACAGCAGCTGAAGCCGAGTGGTAAAAGCATATGACTCCGCACAGAAATACCTGGGACAAAATGTGCACCAGTACTTGGAGAGAGAGAAAAAGAGCCACCAAGAGGGAACTAAGTCAGGGACGGGGTCTTATTCATGCAATGTGAAAAACGGGACTGTAAGCATGAGTTAATGCATTTTCAAGCTAACTACAGTAGAGCACAGCAACTATATTAACAGCAGAATATTGAGAGCAGGAGAATGTGAACTAACTTGTAGCATTTAGTCCATAACTCTTCCACCCAGAATTAAGATTCGAAGACTGTCTCCTTCACCTTTGCAATGCCTTGTCTCTTTCTTTTGACTGTCTCGGTTTATTTTCGTAGTCACATTCACTGGTGATAACATTTTATATTTTGTGCTTCCTAGTGGGAGCTATGCTGGATGCTGACACCCACTCTTGTGCAGAAATTTTTGCATATTTTTTTTTTCTCTTCCACCCGTTTTACACAAGACGGTAACATATGGCCTTGGGTGATTAAATGATTTAGTGAATGAACTGAGCAGAAAGAGCAGGCTGATTGGAAGAAGACAGCTTCTGTTTAGGCATAAATGTCTTTGTAATCTGTAATGATAGGAAAGAAATTACAGAAAAAGCCTAAGAATTTAATTGGGTTTTGGTTAAATATTGTATTTTTCAGGTCTGCTTTAAATATAGTGAAATAATAGTAGAGCGGCTACTACTTATTTTGTTTGTACAGTATGTTCTTGTAGAAAGGGGACCCCCCCGAATGTACACAGATGTGTACACCCACACACGGCATATAAAGAGAGAAAAACTAAGCAAACAGTTTTGTAAAACTAAGTTGGCATTTTATTTATTAACTTCTGACCAAGGCAACCCTACCGAACTTGGTGCTGGCCACCACACTAGTTGAAAAGGCTTCACACCTTCAAGCTTTCTCAGAATTACTCCGACTACAATACCCAGTTGTACCTATGCGACCTCAGCAGGAACCGCAGAAGGTTTTGTGGAAGGAAGACATCTAGATATCTTCTGAGCAGCCCCACCCAGTACACCTCTGCCACCGCAAGGCCCGGGGAACAAATTAACAACCTCTCCCGCTCTCTTCCTTCCGGAGCATCGTGATTTGTGTCTCTTCTCTTTTTGAACTCCAGGTTTTGCATTTGTTGTATATGTTTGGGGAAATGCTCCTGTGTTCTTGCGAGCATGCGGTGGCACATGGCACAGGTCTGTCCCAGACTAAGCATCTGTTCATGGTTGGCCAGCGTTGTGAGAGACTGGACTTCAGCAGCCAGGTGTTCCTAGGCTAGAAATGTGAAGCCAATTCCTTTGTATCCAAAACAAGCCGTCTTTTGAGACAAGACATTTCTATTCTGGTTCCAGTGACGGTGTGCGTATCACTAATGCTCAACAAACAAATATGACTGAATTCCAGTTCACGTCTCTGCTGACGGGGCCAATTCCGCTCTTTATGATCAAATTTTTACGCAGAGCCTTGAAATCATTTTGGGACATAACAAAGAAGTCATTGATCTCAGTAATGTTTGCCCGTGTGAAGCAGAAGCTGTAGCTGAAAGCTGGACAAATCTATGCTCCAGAAAAGGACAGCTGGAGCTAGAGAAAGTGTATGAGTGGTGCCTGTCCTCAGCTTGCAGCACGAAGGCTAGCAGCCACCTCGGTGACAAACCTCCATGCATGGTGCTCCTTCTCCTTTACCTGTTAGTATTTGAGAGGAGAGAGACATTTTTGGCCCACGTGCTAAGAAAAGCTCTTAGCTGAGCACATCCTGGTGGCTTACCCAGCACAGCTAGGGCCGATAGGAATTACTGATCCAGTCAGACTCTGGCACAATAAGATGCACGTTTAGCCAATTCATGCAAAGGCTGTATTATATTATCTTGGCACTTCCCCAACACTGGTTCCCCAGAGAGAAAACTCAGTTCCATGGTGACATCAGCTGAACCTCAAGTGTGATGGCAGCTCCAGAAACGATGTAACTTTTCATTTTTCTGAAAACCAGGCTACCATTAATTAAGTTTTGCTACAATTTAAAAAAATATATCAAAAATTAAAAAAACCCAAAAAAACCAACCCAAACAAAAAACAAAAGTGCCATGATCACAAGTCCTAATTTTAACTTCTCTGGGATACATAACCCCGGAGATATTTGCTGCTGTCCCTCCAGTCCTATTAGTCAAAGCATTCTGGGAGAATTTTAATTTACCAAGGGGGTACCCTCTTTCCATTTTACTATCAATGAAAACAGTAGTAATGCCTACAGTTGATGGTATCTTGTCCAAAATAACCTGTAGAGCATAAACCCAGGATATTTGACTACAGATGAGCAGTTTTCATTGTCAATTTCTTTTTTTCCATGGAGAACAAAATGGGTGGTATGGTAATTAGAACAGCACTGCTCTACGATTTGAAGAAAAAGTAGACGTTGTGTTGTAGCAGCTGTAAGACAGAAGTCTTAAGGGCCAAATTTGCAGCTCGTTCCACAATATAGCTGTGTTGTGTTAACATCTAAATCCATGGGTCTGGACACAAATATCATGCAGGCACCTTTGACCTTTGTCAGCTCAGGCTCTTCTGCTGGACTGTCCTCAAGAAGAGTTTCCAAGAGCATACAGCACCATTCAAGCTCCAGAGACAAATGCAATGAACGCATTTTGGGGCTTGCAGGCAAAGCTGGCCTCTGCAAAGCAGCTCACTACTTATTAATCAATCAACAAACAATACTGGGAGATTCACCACACAAACCATTTTAGAAAAGACGCCAGGAAACCTCGACGTTCCCAGATAAGAGGCAAGCGGGGAGGCTCTACCGGAGCTGCAGGCGCTCCTGCAGCACCATGTTGCAACGTCAGCTTTGGTTATGAGCCAAAGGCCTTCAGGCTTGCTTGTTGCCTGGAGGATATAAATGAAAGTCAGCAGGTGCAAAGGTGCAAGAAGTGCAAAATTGCATCATGTCTTTCCAAACTGTGTTTGTGCAGTAAATGAGGCTCATTTCTTTCCACGCTAAATCGAGACCTTCTTTATTTTCTTTGGCTTATGAATGCTCTTAGTTCAATTTTGGTGTGTGTTCTCTACAGTACCTTGGGATGCCTGAGGTGATTTATAAATATGTGTAGAGACCAGGTGTATTGCCAGATGTTTATGTCCCTTTACAACAAGGCTTCACCATCCCTTCCAATGGAACGCCCGTCTTTTATTATTTTTTCTAATAGAGGATCAACTGGACTACAGGGTATTGGTGAGTTTTCCCTGTGTAGGATTTTTTTCTTAATTCCCTTTTCTATCATCTGGTTGCTATATTTAAAATAATGCTAAGCCTTTAAACCTAAGTACTCTTTAAGAAAATTAGAGTTCCTTTCAGATAAAAAAAAAAACGCAGGCAAATGTCAACGGTTCCAGGTTTAAATCAATGAAGTTTGACTCCCTGCCAAAAAGATTTTTAATCTTAAAGTGTTACCTACACTCACTTTTTTTCTGTTTCACTCCATCTCCTACTTAGAAACAGTAAAAAATTGTTTTTTATAATAGCTGTATAAACAGTAATTGCCGATCATTCTCTTAAATATTTAACTGTAGTAAGAAATAGCCTGTAGCCCCGAGGGCAAACCAGTCTGGAAAAGCAAAAAGGACAAAGTGATTTCACCAAGGTCGTATAGTCAAATGATAGAATGGAAAAGAAAATACAACCTGATTTAATCAGGAGTGAGCACTGTAAATACTAGGTGAGGGGCAGTAAGATTTTTCTCATACGTCTTAAAACATAAGGAGACAAGTTCATGTGTATGAGGAGGAAAGAATAAATGAACAGAATGTATGAACAGTAACACCCCATTAAATTTTATTTTAAGATTATTTTCAAATTCCAGGTCCTGTACAAGTCTATAAGGACCTGAGAAAGTCTGTTTGCTAAATGTCCTCTTTAGCAAATAAATTGATTTTTTTTCACATTAAGCAGCCTCCTTTTTCCCAGAGTTTTGTATCATGAGAATGACTAAACTGCCTCCCTCAGTAAAGCTGCACTTGTAAAAGTAAGTATTCATAAACTGAGGTCTTACTAACCGACCCCGAGCAGTTGGTGAGATGGCTTATACTAGGAAGCATGAGGCAGGATGCAGTTTACAGATCTAGGACAACATAGTTAACGTAATCATTTCAGGCACATTCACTGACAGTTCAAACATACATATAACTGCATAAGTTATTTGTATGCTTTAGATTAAAAAAAGCCAAACTTTAGAACCAGTTTCAACAGTATTTCTTATAAAAATACTTTCAACATATATTTTTGCAATAGAAAGAAGTTTAGTAGTTATAGGGAAGATGTTCAAGAAATGACAGGCAGCAGGGAATAGAGTACTGATTTTTCTCATATGAAGTGATTATTAGCACTGAGGAGACAATCGGGAAACATTAAGAGTCAGCATCTTAGCTGCTGTGTCTTGAAGACAAGGACAAAACCCCATCGAGTTCCAGGTATAATGGAATATGGAACATGATGCCAATGGAAAAAAAATCCCTTAAGATGGAATTGTATCAGTATCTACGAAGAACTGAAATACTATGAGGTTAATAATTAAAAAATCCCACACTGGGTCTGTGTGAGCAATCAGTTCACCAAAGGGTAGAGAGAAAAGTGTTTTCTTTTGTACATATGTATATTTTATATTTCTTTTATATATATGTATGTAATGCTTGAAGCATATGGACACCTAGATGCTAGCTGCTGTGTGATATACATAGCAGTGCTGTCAAATAAATTAGGCACAGCTAGAATTCAGTATGTTTCTTTATAAGGGTTTCATATTACTGAAGGAGACCAAGTACGTGCCTTCAGCTTTTATATCTACTCAGTTAATTTCGGTTATTAATACATAACTGAGTTCCTTTTCTTTAAACTCTGGGTCTCTGTTGGCGAGCCTTGTTTTCTTCAAAATACTTCCCTGTATTAACTGTTTACCTGAAACTGAAGGGGAGATGGGGAAATACCCAACTCCTTGGATTAGTCTTTTCCTAAGGAAGACCTCTGCTCTGCAAACCTGGCCCTCACTGCCCTATCCTAACCCACCATTAAGCCATGGTATTCTCCAAAGCCGCTGACCTCAATCTGCCTGTGGACCAGGGAGGCTGTGTGGAGAGCTCCTTTTCCCCTCAGGCACCGTCTTTCTCACCACTGGCCACGTTCAGGCAGCCCTGGGAACACACACATCCCAAAGAACAGTGACCTGCTGGCACTGCTCCTTGTAACCTGCCCTGCCCTAGCGGGAAGAACAAAGATTACCGACAGAAGCGCAATGCTAGAGGTGGAAACTCTAGTCCAGGACAGGGCAACCCATTAAAAGAGAGAGGAGCCAAAGCATGCTCCCATGCTGCTCTCGTTACAAATTCCCAACTGGCCTGTGCTGACTGAGGAGAGAGGCTAGGACACAAACTAGGGAATTACAATGGTAAATATTTATTCATCGCATGAGCTGCCCCAGCCAAACTGGGCACACCCCAGGGATTTTCCTTAAGGGGTTTATACAAGAGTACGATATGAATCACCTGATCACCTACTAATGCATATTTCTAATCATCCAATCATAAAAGTGGTACAGCAAAGCAACTGTATTTTTGTAGGTCTTGAAGCAGCAGCATCCATCAGCATCCTAACGGCTTATCTGTTGATCCAGATGTTNGCATCCATCAGCATCCTCACGGCTTATCTGTTGATCCAGATGTTTCTGTCCTCAACTTCTGGAAAGTTATCTGGCATCAGCAACTTGTGTTTCTCTTAGATATGAATCCCTCAGTAAATTTTGTGACAACTTTCCTTATCTTAGTTGATCGCTTGTTCTTCTCAGTAGGGGCAGGTGACGGGTCTTGGGTCTCAAAGATAACAGCCCGGCAATTATATGCTAATAATGTTCTTGGCTCCTAACGGCTGCACGGTCCGAGTCATTTACACCACGCTCTCCATCCCGCACGGCCCCGAGGCGGCACGGTGAGTAACGCCCGGGTGGCGGGCAGCCTGCACCGGGTGGGTGGCGACGGCGGGCAAACTCCTCGCCAAGCGAGGGAGAATGGGGCTGGGCGGTTTGCTCAGGGCGGGCACGCCGGCCTGGCCAGCACCGCCAGCCGCCGAGGCCTGCCGGGCCGGGCCGGGCCGGGCACACTTACAGACGAACCCACCACGTATGGCCCGGCCCGGCCCGGCACAGGTGGCCCCAACACCCGCGTGGCCAGACGAGACCGCAGGGCACGCCACAGCCCGCCAGCCGGCCCCACCGCCCGGGCACGGCACCCCGTCCCGTCCCCCCCGGAGCAGGCCCAGGGCTGACCCCCGGCCGCCCCCTCACCCCTCCGCCGTCCCGCCATGCACCGCGCCGCCGCCCCCCCCACACACCCCCCGCCCGCCCCGGCAACCGGCGCGAGGCCGCGGCCCGCGCGCGCCCTCAGGAGCAAAGCTCCGCCCACCTGGCCCCGCCCCCTCGGCGCTCGCCCCACCTGCGGCCCCGCCCCCTCCCCGGCCTCGGCGGGGCCCCGCCCCCTTCCGCCTCGGCTCCTCGCCGGGTCACGCCCCCTGTCTCGCCGCGCTCAGCGATTGGCGGCGCCGCCGGCCTTCCCGGGCCCCCTTCCTCCACTCAGCGCCCGCCGCGGCCCGTCACTCATCGGCGGGGCGCCGCGCCGGTTGGCGGCGGCGGCGGCGCGGGCGGGCCGGGCTGTCAGTCAGGGAGCGGAGTCCGAAGTGGGGAGCGGGGAGGGGGCGAACATCTGTCTGCCGCAGCCCGGGCCCGGCTGTGCCGCCGCCGCCGCCGTGCGTGCGCCCGCCCGTGCTGCGTGCGCCCGGCGCCCCCGCCCTCCCGTCACCCTCCCCCCCCCCCGGCCCCCGCCCCTCCCCCGCGCCCGGCCGCCCGCCCGGCCCCGGGCTCCGCGCCGTCTGCGGCCGTCGGTGCCATGGGGAGCCGCTGAGCGCGGGGCCCGCTTCGCTGCGCTCCGCTCCGCCGGCTGCCCCGCTCGCTCCTCAGCTGTCGGCAGGGGGGAGGCCGGGGGGNGGGGGCGGCGGCCAGCGGGCGCGGGGGGCGGGCGGGGGGAGGGCGGGAGGGGGGCGAGACGCGATCCCGGAGCGGCAAGTGAGCGAAGAGGAGCCCGGCGGGCGGCGGCGGCGGGAGCGCGGGGACTTCGGGCCGCCGCGGAGTGTGAGTCCCGCTGCCCCCATCCCCACACACCCGCCGGGCCGGGGCCGGGGCCGGTGCGGCCCCGCGGGGCGGGCGGAGTTGGCGGCGGGTCCGGCGGGGGGTGGGCGCAGCCGGGCGGGGGGGCGGGGGCAGCCCTCCCCGGGCGGCGGGACCGGCCGCCCCGGCGCCGCTCCCGGTTACTTTTCTTTTGTTGCCGCCGTGACCCGGGGGCGGCTTTTCCTGCGCGCCGGGCAGCTGCTTCCTCCCCCGCGGGGCGGCCGCCGGCGCGCCCGGCACCGGCACCGGGCGGGGGCGGCGCTGCCCGGCGGGAGCAGGCCCCCGCGCCGCAGGGGGGTGGCCGGCCCCGGCCTGGGCTGGCGGGGCGAAGCGGGGCGGGGGGGGGACACAGCCCCGGCGAAAAGTTGCCGCCGCTCGGCGGGGATGGGGGGGGGGGGNACTTGCTGGGCGCCGCCGCCGGCCCGCGGCGCCGCGCCTCCCCTCACGGCCCGGCCCGGCGCGGCCCGGGGGCGGCGGGCCCGTCCCCCGCCCGGCGGCGGGCAGGTGAACCGCCCAACTTGGTAGACGCGAGTGCGGCGTGAGTGTCACCGGAGGGGTCGGGGAGGGGGGTGGGAAGCGGCGGGGCCGATCCCGCCGGCGGGGTGCGAGGGACAGGGCGCCCCGGCCGCCGCTCCCCGCCCTGCCGAGCGGCGGGGGGGGGGAAAGGGTGTTGCTGGGGCCGGCGTCCCGGTGCCACGGCAGCCAAATAAATGACAGCCCAATCTCCCACCCCCCGCTCCCCACTGGGGGCAAAGCGATGTGTGAGTAAAGCCCGAGGGCTGGAAGTGGCGCCCCGGGCAGGTGAGGGGTTGGGCGGCGTCGGGGCGCGGGGCGTCGCTTGGGCCGCCCGAGCGGTGAGGCTGAGGGGACCGAGGGCGAAGCGCGGGGAGCCGTGAGCGGGGCGAATCGGGTCGGGTTAATTCCTGCTTATAACGGCACCTCTGGGCTCAGTAAAACCGAATTGGTGTGGATTTCTCGGGTAACCCCGCGGCTGGGGTGTGCTGTCAGTATATAAAGCGGTCCTCCGACTTGAGGCAGAAGTGTTGCTATGCTGCAAATACAGTAGAGCCCCATATGTTTAGGATTTTCTTTTTTTTTTTTTTCTTCTTTCCCTCCCTGTTAGAAAGTTTGAAAAAAAGAGACTTTGAAGTATTTTGTTTATACTAACAGAAGAGAAAAGTTCTCCTAAGAAAAAGCTGGTGGCAGGAGTGTAGAGGAGTAGCATATGGCATTAAAAGGAGCACAGCTGGAGGTAGCATTTCCATCTGAACATGATGTCAGAGCAGCTGACAGCCTGCCATCCCTCAGCCTTTTATTCTAACACACAGACAGGGAGTTAGTGTGTGCAGATCTGTGTGTGGAGAAGGTATCTCATTCCTCTCTAACATCATCTCCACTTTGCATCTGTCTCTCCTAGTCTGCTTTTTTTCCACCGATCTAACAGACCTGGAGCCAGCAAGACTCAGAGGAAAGGACTTAATCAGGTTTATGTGTACTAAAGGTAGGAGTAGCAATAGATTAGATACAGCATATTTCTGTTTTGGTGTGTTGTTTATTGAATTTCAGAAAAAAAAAAATCACATTACTTTTCTAACCAAGTTTAGAGGTAATATCTGAAATTGAGTATTAAATAGATAAGTGGACTTAGTCAAAAGGCTTGGGCTACAGTTGGAGAGTATCAGTTCTTGGGCACATTGTTAGCATTAACTTTAATGCATATTGTGAGAATGTCTTGGTTTGGAAGAACGAGAGAGCAAGTTCATTCTTCATTTCTGAGACCAAAATTGCATTGGATTTAGTGGCAAGCCTAAGGAGAGTTCTGCTTTACCTTCTTGTATTGCATCTTTTAAATGACTTTATGGGGGTTTTAGTGAAATATAAAAAAGTGTGGGTTTTTTGGGTTTTTTTTTTTTTTTTAGAAAAAGGACTGTTCTGGCTAAAATGTGTTTGTGGGGAAGTCTTTCATTAAACTTCACGGTTAGATATCCAGCAGCTCAGAACCGTAGTAGCATACAGCTGTAGTGCTTCTGAAAGATAGAAATCAGTTATGTGTTTAAAAACTTTTGTACCCGGGAGAATGGCTTGACTGGTTTCCTCTTTTCTTTCTCGCGTGTAGCATTTGAAATCTTTTATTTCAGCATAACAATAATTATTTGAAGGAGTTTTTGTATTTGCGACTAATTTAGAACTTGTAGATTTGAGCTGCCTGAATTGGCCAGACAGCTGTAATCGCACTCCTCTATTCTTAATCTCTTTATCTGGGCAGCAGCTGCCATATGGCCACAGTCAGCTGGATCAGATGTTTATAAGCTTCCTTCTTCGTCCCTCTCTGTCCTTTCAGCCTCCTAATTTGATCACAGCTACCTTGTGAGCTGCCCTCCAATCTTTATTTTTAGCCCTCTTAAGGATTAGGATTGATGTTGGCTGTGGGGCACTTAAAGTGATTGTATTGTAAATCTTCGTGCTTTACTCTAGCAATGGTATTTTGCAGAATATAGTAGGGGTTGCGTTGTAAGTTTTAGTACATCTTGGTTTCCGAGGGATGAGGATTTTTCAATGATATCTGCCAGCCTAGAGCCACGATCTGCTTAGATGGTTTGATGGGAGAGTATTGCTATCAATCACAGAAGAATAGATTAAGACAGGTTTTTAAGAGATTTTACTTTCTATTTGAGTTTTGACTTCTCTACTTCTTTGAAGTTTATTTTTTCTTTATCATCGAGGGAAGTGAATAGAAAATTACTTGGGTAAGAACAGTACTCAGGATACTGATTTTAAATATGCACACGCACACATGCTCACGTTGAAT
Organism: Himantopus leucocephalus; assembly: GCA_003993805.1. Lineage (NCBI taxonomy): Eukaryota > Metazoa > Chordata > Aves > Charadriiformes > Recurvirostridae > Himantopus > Himantopus leucocephalus. The sequence goes on along the minus strand of RSEF01000003.1, from coordinate 39,090,174 downwards.
GACTTTTTTTTTTTTTTTAAGTTTGGTACTGCAAACTCTGCCTGGTGTGGGAGGGGAGGGAAATTTCTGTCCTTCTGCATAGAGGAAGCGGTGCTTGTTGGCGTTTTGGTTGTTAGATTTTTTTTGTAAATTCTGCATGTTGGCAAAAAATGTTCATGTTCTGTTGTACAGTATGGAGAAGGTTTAAAACCTGAAACTGTGCTTACTACAAGAAGAAAACCACGCGACTTAAATTTCTAAAAACCTTGATTTTGCTGTCGCTATAAATTGACACCTGTAAATAATTTTTATACTTTATGAATGTTAGACTTTCAGATTTGGCTATATTAGCATTTCTTCATGCATGAACCTCTCCTCTTACTACAATTTGACTTTAAAAAGAAGGTTGATTGTCTGATTTTATTTTTTTTTCTTCCTGCTCTGTGATCTCTCAAACTTAGTGTTAAATTTTTTTTTTTTTTTTTGGGTCTGCCCTCCTAGGGACGCAATCTGGAGGAAGTTCCCTTAAAAAAAAAAACAAAACGTTGAACAGATTTGATGAACAGCAGCGATACTTTAAAAAAAATTAGAAATGTACCTATGCGCTCATTAGAACGGCTTATTTACTATGGAAAAAAAATTGTAACTTCAGTGGTTGATCGGGGAAAGAGTTGCCATCGTACATGCGTGTTAAATAATCTTTGCATGGTGTCAGTACCAGTATTCTGGCAACATAAATGTGAGGGTTTTCGAGTGGAATAACTGGGATTCATAAGTTCTGTGATTCCGACCTCCATTTAATTTTTAAAAATCTCGTTGCTTGTAGGTTATGAAGACAGTATGGAGTTTCCTGACCACAGTAGACATTTGCTACAGTGTCTGAGTGAGCAGAGACATCAGGGTTTTCTTTGTGATTGCACTGTTCTGGTAGGAGATGCCCAGTTCCGAGCGCACAGAGCTGTACTGGCTTCATGCAGCATGTATTTCCACCTCTTTTACAAGGACCAGCTGGACAAAAGGGACATTGTTCATCTGAACAGCGACATTGTTACAGCCCCAGCTTTCGCTCTCCTGCTTGAATTCATGTACGAAGGAAAGCTCCAGTTCAAAGACTTGCCCATTGAAGACGTGCTAGCAGCTGCCAGTTATCTCCACATGTATGACATTGTCAAAGTCTGCAAAAAGAAGCTGAAAGAGAAAGCGACCACGGAGGCAGACAGTACAAAAAAGGAGGAAGACGCCTCAAGTTGTTCAGACAAAGTGGAGAGCCTCTCCGACGGCAGCAGCCACATGCCAGGAGACTTGCCCAGCGATGAAGACGACGGAGAAGATGAAAAATTGAACATCCTGCCTAGCAAAAGGGACTTGGCGGCTGAGCCTGGGAACATGTGGATGAGATTGCCCTCAGACTCAGCAGGCATTCCCCAGACTGGCGGAGAGGCAGAGACGCACGCAGCAGCAGCTGGAAAAACAGTAGCCAGCCCCTGCAGCTCAACAGAGTCTTTGTCCCAGAGGTCTGTCACCTCCGTGAGGGATTCAGCAGATGTTGACTGCGTGCTGGACCTGTCTGTCAAGTCCAGCCTTTCAGGAGTTGAAAATTTGAACAGTTCTTATTTCTCTTCGCAGGACATGCTTAGAAGCAGCCTGGTTCAGGTGAAGGTGGAGAAAGAGGCTTCCTGTGATGAGAGTGATGTTGGCACTAATGACTATGATATGGAACATAGCACTGTGAAAGAAAGTGTGAGCACTAATAACAGGGTACAGTATGAGCCGGCCCACCTGGCTCCAATGAGGGAAGATTCGGTCTTGAGGGAGCTAGATAGAGAGGACAAGGCGAGCGATGACGAGATGATAACTCCAGAGAACGAGAGGGTCCAGGTGGAAGGAAACATGGACAGCAGCTTGCTCCCGTACGTGTCAAACATACTCAGCCCTGCTGGCCAAATTTTCATGTGTCCTCTCTGCAACAAGGTCTTTCCTAGCCCCCACATCCTGCAGATCCATTTAAGCACGCACTTTCGAGAGCAGGACGGGATCCGCAGCAAGCCTGCTACTGATGTCAATGTCCCCACCTGCTCGTTGTGTGGTAAGACTTTTTCTTGCATGTACACCTTGAAACGTCATGAGAGGACTCATTCAGGTGAAAAGCCCTACACTTGCACCCAGTGTGGGAAGAGCTTCCAGTACTCCCACAACCTGAGCCGCCACGCAGTGGTTCACACGCGGGAGAAGCCTCACGCTTGTAAGTGGTGTGAACGCAGGTTCACGCAGTCCGGAGACCTTTACAGACACATTCGGAAGTTTCACTGTGAGTTGGTGAACTCATTGTCTGTCAAAAGCGAAGCACTGAGCTTACCTACTGTCAGAGACTGGACCTTAGAAGATAGCTCACAAGAACTTTGGAAATAAAATTTTTATATATATAAATAATATATATATAAATCTATATAGTTGTGGTACAGTCTAAAAGCAATCTTGTTTCCTTGAACTGAAAGTTTGGCTATTAGCTTGTTTTTGCACTTTAAGGCAGCATGAGTATTTCACTAATTTAGCACTCCGATAAAAATGAACTGTAGAGGTAATCCGACAAAGTAACAAATTACGGAGCGTATTTTTCCCCCTTTTTGGAATAGAAGCCAGCGGATACTTTACTTCTAAGGAATCTCCAATTCAAAAAATTTGGACGTGGCTTTATTCTCCCCAAAACACTGCGTTCTTTTAAGCTCTCGATCTTTTTCCTCTTAAAATCTGAATGTAGAAATCCTCTCCCAATTTTGTCAGTTCCTTTACATTTCTATAATTGCATGAGTCCTTTCTAGCTGTTGGAAACCTGAATGCTTTTAGACCCAAACGGAAAATTTCTGAAATGCTGGATTATCTATTTTTAAACAAGCGGTTGACTTAAAACTTATTATGGCAACTTCTGGATTTCTGACAGTTCCCACTGGAAAAAAACAAAACAAAACAAAAAACAACGCAAAAACATAAAACAAAAACCCTGAGAGTACACTGGGATCACTGGGACTCTGTCTTACGTGAAGGTTTGCTTGGGATGAAAAAGGATATTGCAGCTTCAGCAGTGATGAACTGTGTGTTTAAAAAATGTGAATTACTGTTATTGTATACTGTAATTGATTACATGGGCCGGGGGGAGGTATCAAAGAACTTGGCAGGTTGTGTTGATGCTCTTAGTTGAGTCTTGAAAAGTAAATATTAACGCTACAGAAATGCATGATTTTCAGTATATTTTTGTCTTTGTTTGCATTGTATAACTTTAACGAGTGAGTTGAAAATTATTTAATTTCCTTAGGAAAAAAAAAAACGACACCGTTGAAAAAGCCGGTGTTATGAAGAAGAGAAATGCACTGTTTTTATTTTATCTAATTTAAATTTACTTTCCCACTGTTTTTAAGTTGAGAAGAACTTAAGCTACGAGTCGCCGATTTAGCTACGTTAACAAGGAGAAAAAAAAAAAAAAAAAAAAAAAAAANAAAAGAATGTTTACAACCAGGCTTCGAGATTTGCATGTGCGGTGTGCATTTACTAACCCCAGACCCCTTCTAATTGCACAGACCCCACGCCAGCTCCAACTGAGGTGCGTCCATTTCCCCAGATGAGCATTTGTAGGATTCCTGCTGCACCACTCCACCACAATAGGTCGTTCTTTTTTTTTTCCCCCCCGTTGAAAAGAGGCTGTGGACTATTAAAAAAAAAGGNAAAAAAAAAAAAAAGCAAAAGCCCCGGGCTGAAAGGCCCTGGGAAGGCCTGAGTGACAGGGGGGCCGGGGGAGGGCAGGGGAAGGACTATGTGTATCCAAGCAGCAGAGACTGCAGCCTGACGTGTGGTTTTAATGACCAACACGCAGGTCAAAAGCATTTTGCACAGTGTTTGTTTTCCTGTCTTGCACTTACAAATAAGGTCTATGGGAGTAGCATGGAAAACGTTTGCTGTTTTTTCCTTCTTTTTTTTTTCCTTTTTTTTTTTTTTTTTTTTTTTTTTNTTTTTTTTTCTCTGCTTTTGTTTAAAATTTGATCGCCTTAACTACTGTAAACATAGCCTATTTTTGTGCTTAAGATACTGAATGGAAAACTCCATTGTGTATTGCTGGACTGTTTTGGAAATATTTGGTCAAATGTGTGTTAATTTGGCTGTAATGGCATTTAAAACAAAAAAAAAAAGCTGTGAAAATGGCCTTGGAGCGTTATCTTTAGTTACTTGAATAGTTTCTAGGTTTTAAAACTACATTCTTTTCTTAAGTTAGAGAAGACAATCAGTGTCTGAGGAAAATGGACTTTCTCTTGGATTTTTTTGTGGTCCTCGTGAGTGATTGCTTTTTTCCTTTCCTTAGTTTCACATTCTTCTTTTGTTCTAAAACTTAGACTGACATCTAGCTTTGACAATCATAGTATGTTTTATTTTCCTGAGGGGGGAATAACTTATAATGCTGTTTAGTTTTGTACTATTGGTGTGTTGGTGAATTTTTAAACTGTGTGCTAACTGCAATAAATTATATGAACTGAGAAATCAATTCCCTTGTCTTTTTTCCCTCTTTTAAATTATAGTTACGGAGTATTTTTTATAATGTGTAACTTTATTACTTTTGTACAGACTTCTATTGCTAACTGTGTATGGAATATGTTTTCAGTATGCTTTTGAGCACTTTGTTGCTAACGTACATATTTACATCTCACTTAACATTTAAAAAAAATTAAATGCTTGTGTTTTGAAAGCATTTCTGTGTGTGTAGCTCTTGATCATTCTGTAGGGGGATTTTTTTATAATTATTTTTTTTTCTTCCCCAAAGACTTTTGCAGAAGCAAGCTATTAAATTCCAGAAATTTTGCTACCATGCAAATATCTATGCAGACACACAGTTCCTTTTCTGGGCTTAATTTCACCCCCAGGAGCTCTCTCGGGCTCGCTCTTTTGTACTCAGCCTCTATCGGAACATGAGAGCAGAAGGCAACAACTTAATCTGAAGCACTGGCCGGGTACTGACTGGCCGTCAATGGTACAGTAGGCAGTCAAAATGTCCAAAATACCGGTAATGCATCCAAACTGTCTGGGCTACAGAGGAAAATTAAAATAATCCTAAGTCTGTTTGGGGATTTCTCTTATGGAATAAATGTTTCTTAAAAACAATGAAATAAAGCATAGCGAAACCTTTGAAAAAGACCTGGGTTGGGTGCTGGTTGCAGGATATACCCAGAATTCTTGTTCGAGGCGGCTCCATCCTAGAAATGAGACCAGCACTGCAGAGTCCAATGGGAATACGAAAGTAGAGCTAAATTAGAAGTCTGGAACAGAGACAGCAGGACCAATTTGAAGGGGGGGGAAAAAAAATCTTAATTTAAACATTTCATTACCTTTGTCATCTGCCTAGGTACAACTGGCGTTGTGCCTTGACCAAGTGAATCTCAGTGCCTAACGCTATTCTGCTTATCTTCCTACCTCTACGGTAATTTGTACTTAGCCAAAATGATCTTTTTCACTGTTTTGTTCTTTATAACAATTTTCAATCATCATTTGCAGTGTTTGGGTTTTTGTTATCTTGGAGTTACTACAAATATTTTGAAAACAGTTCCTTTTGTCAATGTTAGCATCTTCAGGCGCATAGATTTCTCTTTTTCTAGCAGCAGACCTTTTCTGTAGGCTTTCATATGATAGAATATTATGTGTACTTAAGACAGTTTAAAGTATCGTCAAGACTGAAAACCAGCTAATATTGCAGTTCTGAAATCCGTGCAGCTGATGAGCTTTGGATGTGGCTCTGGGCAGATTCAACATTTGTTCTCCAACATTAAGATTTTTCAAGGATTGTAGATTCCCAAGTAAAACGAGCCTTAGAAGGAGCCCTTCTTCAGAAGGGTAACAGAAAACATAGCTTAGTCATTAATGACAAAATAATTCAAAATATCCTTTATACTTTCGGGTTTTATCTGGATGGTCTATACATGTGCAGCACACACTTGCTTGTGGCTATCAAAGTGTTTCTTCAATGAAAAGATGAAACGTACTCCTGTGTGTTGCTTCTCTCCGTAAGGTTTAATGTACTGACATATCTAAATAGCTGTAACTTTTTTTTTTTCTTCTTACTACAGTCCCTAAATAATGAAGCAGGAGAGAACATTTTATTTGGGTTGAGGATACGTGGTAACAAATCCTCGCCGTTCGCGTTACCATGATAGTCGAAGGCAAATTGCGGGAATGGAAACGGTATGCTCTAAACTTCACGGGTTCAGAAGATTTTCTCTGACCGGTGATAGTCATCACTTTTTAACTGTGAGTACTTCTAGCCCAAGACTCACAGGGAACATGTGAAATATATCATTCGGCTATTTTTTTAACCACTGCCTGTGATCGCTTCGTATTCTTTAATTATGATTGATTTCTCTAAACTCAAGCTTAGGGGTTGGGTGTAACAGAGACTTTTGAATCAGGTATCGCATTCTACAGACCAGCTACTTACAGAGACCATTGTGCGCTTTAGGTGCAATTTGAAGAAGAATTTGGTAGCAGTTAAAAAGGAAACTTTCTGGCCAAGGAAGGGAAGGGATCCTCGTTGCTTTTGCTGCTCTCCTGCGTNACCAGCTACTTACAGAGACCATTGTGCGCTTTAGGCGCAATTTGAAGAAGAATTTGGTCACAGTTAAAAAGGAAACTTTCTGGCCAAGGAAGGGAAGGGATCCTCGTTGCTTTTGCTGCTCTCCTGCGTGAGGGTGCAAGCGAATACCAAACAGCCTCTGCTGAGCCTAAGGGAAACTGGCGCATCCCTTCAAAACTTGCATCGCCTTGTTGGAAGCCTAAATACAATTTTAAAATTAATTTGCAAAGGGAAAGATTCCCTTTCCCCCCGGTGCTACCGCACCCCAGCAGCCGTGCTGGCTCACCTGCTCGGGAAGGACACCACCACCTTCTCTCCCTGCCACGGCGAACCCTCTGCTTTCCTTCTACAGATAACGGATCAAGGGATTTGTCGGCAGTGGACTCACTTCCCCCCCCCCCCCCCCCCCCCCCCCCCCCCNTCTACAATAATCAAATGTTCTTTTTGATGGACTCATATATAACTTCTAAAAATACATTTTTCCAGCCTTCTTTCAAAAATGAAGCCCCGAGCCCCACTTTTATGTTCACCGATGCTGCAGCAATTTGTAGCTGAGGAGAACTTGGAAGCAGAGAAAATGTCTACCTGCTCCCTCCCCTCACTTTGAAGCAATGTAAATTCCTTCAGAATGAAGGTGAAGTACATTTCAAGTCTGTAAAAATCCCATAAAATTAGAAAATTGCTTCTGAAATGTTGTCATGTAGCCCTCCGTAGCGGGCTTCTCAAACTTCTACAGTATTAACACTATTTGTCCATGTGGTTTCTGAACGGAAATATTTCCAGAGAGTATGGTCTTGTATTAAAGAAATCTAAGCAAAGCATTAAGGTTCTTTTACTGGGACGGTAAATGTGAATTTTAACAGAACTGTCTGTTACTTTTAAAGGGAGGAGAGAGTGATGCACAAATCTTCTGGGCTCTTACAAAATATTCTAGTTCAGGAGTCCTTGTTTAATTTTTGTTGCGCTTCACTTGTGTTTTAATCAAGTCATTAAATCTAGTGAGTTTGGTAATAAAAAAATATTTTCTAGATGGTAAGAGAGGAGTTCTTTCTTTATTTGTATGAACGCTTTTGGGCAGAAGGTGGAAATGCTCCCTTTTGCCAGCAAATGAAGATAGTCACAGGAAGAAGAGCCCCGATTATTAAAACCTACCGCCAGCAGCTCCTGCCGGTATGATAAAATTCAGCTAAACCTGTTAATGGGTCTTACCGATGAGAGATTACATCCTTTTCGGAAAGATTATCCATTTTAGTCTCGTAGGCTAAAAAAGAAGCCTTACTTTTAACTGGTTGTCGAAATGCTCTTGGTGCCAATAACGCGCGGGTGCCCCGGCACTGCCGGAGCAGGAGAGGGGTGAGCCTTCCGCGCAGCCGGGCAGCAGCGGAGCCAAAGGTGCTACCGGCTTCACTGTCACAGGGACAGCAAACGCTGCAGAGGTTTCGAGTGATAGAGATGTTTGCCAAAAAAAAAAAAAAGTTTCATTGGTGTCTTTCTCTCCCCCCCCCCAGCCCCAAATAATCCATGTTTGAGCCGGAGTATTTCTCTTACATTGGAATTTCTTGGGTTAGTTATTCAGACGAACAGAACTTGCCTGAGGTTGTCTGCTTATAATCTTCAGGTTCATTTGGCTGTAATTTAGTTTCTTACTTTCAGGTCTTTTTTCCATACGTACACGGTTTTCATTCTCGGTAACGCCTTAACGTTAGCCGTTGGTGGCGGGGGGCCGCAAGTGTGGAAGCGCTCCCCTCGCTGGGGTGGGCGTCGTGCCTCTCCCGCACCACCGCTGTGACCCCGGGGACAAATACGCTTGGCTTTTTGAGATTTTTTTACAGCCTGGCTCTAACAAGCTTTTGCTTGGGGCTACAAGGGAGAATGTATGCAGTCTAGCCTTGCAGCTGAAATTTCCATGTGATCGGGGATTTTTGGGATTGCAGGAAACAAATAAATGATTAATTGCAAAATACAGCTGGTGATTATTTTTTAGGATGTTTTAATCCGCAGTATTTCGGTATTTCTTAAACTCAGCGTTGCGCTTTAAAATGCATATTGTGTCGGAACTTACGTGTGTGCACGTGAGGAAGCAGTTTAAAATAACTCGCCAATTTTTATTTAGGTGTGCATCGAAATCACAGCCTCCGTTATTCCTTAAAGATCCTTAGAAGACGCGTTCAGTGTTCGTACCTGGCAGCCGACATGACGCGGTCTTGTGCAACCTATTGCTTGTGATTCCTGCAGTTATCGGCGCTAATCTGAGCACCAAGAAGGATTTTTTTTTTTTATGCCACGTCCGGAACACGCCAGATAGGGATTTACACAGCACATCCCCAGCCATTACAACCCAGTGCACGAAACCCAGCTTTAAATTAGTAAAATATTTAGAGAGCAAGTTACATGTGCATCATGACTTCCCGAAGGATTTAACTGGTAAAGCAATATGTTACTGCCTCAGTACTACAGGAGGTAGTACTTAAGGCTTAACTTAAAAGGCTTAACTGTCTCAAAACAGCTCTGTGGCACGGTATAGGCTGTATCTGGATGTAAATCTAGATAGGGATTTAAATATTTCTTTCACAACCTTCCCGAAATACATTTTGGTTAAGTCTTATTTACAGCTATTAAGAAAATAAAAACTACCCTCGACGCTACATTTTAGGCTTTTGTCAAATTGTCTTCAATTTTAGCATTAAAGCTACTTTTTATAAACTTTTGGATGTGTTCCCAATATACATTTTACAATTTTAAAAATGTACTTTATCTATAAATAAAACCCCTTGAAACTGATAGAGGTTTATCATACAAGCTATGATTTATTTTCAACTGCATTTGCCACGTATTCGCACTTAGTGAGGATTCATGTGGAGATAATTTTGGAAAATTCATACCAAGATAAAATATAGTTAAAATCTTAATGACACATATCCTATCTTCATAAGCTATAGCTACCAGGTCTTCATTTTCTGTAGCTTATTCTCTCTTTTTAAAGTAGTTTGACTGGCACCGTCTATCCAGAATTTGATTTCTGTTCGTAGATGATTTTCAGGCTTATATATATATGACAGCTTGAAAACACTATAAATACCAATATTTCATTATTTTCAAGTGACTGAGTGACTTTTAAGAAAGAGCTGTGTCTTAACGAGCTGAGACTAACTAGGCAATTCTTAATTTTTGGAGAAATGGAGAGTCGTACATCTCTGTATTAATTATGTGGATGTAATTCAATGAACACACGAATGCTGGGCTCCCTGTTGACAGACAGACCAACGTATGTCTGTGAGTGTTGGATAACTATTGCGGCGTACTTCCAAGGATTTCTCCATACTGCTACTCTATGCTTAAAAGAAAGGCTCCTGAGACACAAGGTGAACACAAAGATGTGTTTTGCCCACTTCGGTGCGATAAACATAAATATATTTCTTTTCCATTAACAATTGGAAAAGCCTTGCAGAGGGAAAACTTTTTTTTTCCCAAAAAGTGAGGACAAAAAAATGGCATAAAGCAGTTCTTCACTTAGGAAATTTGTTATTCTTAGCCTAAACTTGCATCAAGAAACCCATGCATTTTAAAATCTCAGCAAGGAGACCTTTTAAAGCCCATAACCAGTAGTTAAAAATGAGAGTAGATCAAGCTTTTTTCTTTTTTCCTTTTTTTTTTTTTTAACAGAGTGCTAATTTTAATGATGTCCTCTTTTATTCTTTCTAATATATAACATGAAGTTTGCAGCTTAGAGGAAAAGGTGGGATTCCTGCCAAGCAGAGAAAATACGGCAGAGCCCTATTCACCTTCCAGCCTGAGGGTGTTGTGCCGGGGGGGGATACGAGGCAAAGACCAGGGCCGTCGGTAGGGCCAAGCTGCACGACGGGTCCCCACTCTTTGGCCACCCAGCCCGACGGAGGTGAGCATCTGGTGGCAAAAAGTACTCTCCTCCCCGAAGGACAGTGGGTTTGTAGGCACGCTTCTGCTGGAGGGGTTGAAAATGACTGAAGCGCTGCCTCGGGAAAGAGGTTGGCTAACGCGGAGTGGTTCAAACAAGGCATTAAAATGATGGCGCTCGCCCTTTCTCAGCAGGTGACGGAGACGGGAGCGCCAGCTGCCTGCCCCGGGCCCAGGGACGTGCGAGTCACAGAAGTACCTGATGGTATAAGCTGATTTTAAAGTGTTATGAACTAAGAGTGCCGCTGGACGGTCTGGAGCTGGACAGCTGGCTGCTGTACTGCAATGCTATTTTTAAAAAATAGACGAAATGTAAGGGTCTGATCTCGCAGCCCTTCTCGCCCGAGGGCGAGCGGAGATGTCAAGGTTTGGGACCTACCTGAGGTGAACCACATGTGAGTCACTCTCAAGACAGCGAGTAGATGACTAGCACTCGTCCTAATGTTAGCCTTCTATTTTAGGCTGATGCTCTTCAGATTCAGGGCTCCCCCACACGAAAGCACAGCCATTTAATGCGTTTGGTGGGGTTTTTTTTAAGAAGAGCCTTTGGTAGGCCCTACAGTCGCTCGTGGCTGAGCCGGATTCCTTCCGTCCAAACCTACCCGCATTAACGGCAGGCAAAATTTTGCTTCTGCAAATAGCCAGCTCCTTTGGGTAGCTGGTGTTGTTTCCAGAATAACGTATTTTCCAGGGTGGGAATATGTCTGGAGCAGAAAAAAATGATGTACAAAGACATCGGCTTACCATGTATTGCTAAAATTTAATATCGGTGCTCACCTTTTGAAAAGATCTTATCTCAGATCTTATCTCCTTTTCTTTAAAGAAGGAGGAGGAGCTTGCGCTTTGGACTCGAATGTGGTGAGAAGAGAGGGAACATCTGTAAATAATGGCTTTTTTTTTTTTTTAGGAGAGGGATAAGCACATTGTTAAAAGAATGAAGGAAATTACAGAAAAATGAGGTTTAAGGGAAAGCACATGTTGAAAGACAGAGCGCATTAATCAGGCTGTGGGAATGGGAGGTATAAAGCCTCTTTTCTACACCACTTTGATTCTTATTAAGGACAAAAAGCATTATGAGTTTTTTTTCCTTTTTTTTTGCTGGCTCTTAGGAAGGAAGCAATATACCACAGCAAGGTTGTGAGCCTCGCTCCTGGTGCAGTCCTGGAGGATGAAGCATTTTTAATTCATCTCAAAGGCTGCTTTTTTTTTTCGCTTATTTTTTTGAACAAAGAAAGGAAAACCTCCTCCTCATGACTTTACAGATGGCAGAATCCTGGTCTTGAAGCCCACACCTGAAGTCTCATTTTTGGGTCAGTACAAGACCCCAGTCGTGGAGCCGAGGTCCCTGGCTTTCTCCTGCCCTCCTGAATGAGACATTGAGGATGGGGAGCCCGTGGCCAACGCTGCTTGGTAAAACGATGTGGCTCATTCAAAGCCCCTGAACTTATCGAAGAAGGATGAAAAAAAAAAAATAGGGAACTGAAAGCCATGTTTATCCTGGGGCTGGATGCAGGGTTCGATATTTCGGAGTGTTTTCACCACATCTTCTGTGCTACCTCTCCAGCCCCTTTGTGCACCATGTTTGATGCCTGATGTTAGGCTTGGCTCCGCGCCTTTCTGCTGTCAGCTGATCTGAGCTGAAAGCATTCTCCCAGAGTTATTTGTCTGTAAGAGAAAATAATTTTCAAGTCCTCTGGAGAACACCAGAGGTGTATGCTTAAATAAAAGTTCATCCCGGGGTTCTGAGCAGAAACTAAGCTAATTATGGAAGTGTTCATTCCATCACAAATCCTCCTGAGATACTTGGTGGTCTTCAGCGGGCAATTGCTGGAACCCCTGGTTTGTGTCCACATTATTTAGAAAAATAAGAAGGGTGCTAATGGCCCCAGCTGTAGCATTTTTACAGGTTACATGGATACTCCTGCGACTGCCCCATTTTGCTCCCACCTCCCCAGCCCTGTTTTCCCTAGGAGACCATTTTGCCATCCCTGGGCACACGCCTCAAATGAGGCTTTTGCCCGTCGCGCCGCTTGGAAGCGGGTTGTGAATTTCGGCAGTCGGCGGCACGGCTGCGAGCGCGCAGCCTGGTGCCTTGTCAAGCATCTTGTTAGCACAGCATCCGCAAGAAAACTACTCTGAGAAGTACAACCAGGGGGTTGGAAATCACTGCAACCCCCCAACGTTTTTAAACACGGCTCTTCTGCATGGCTGCCGGGGGAGAAGGAGGGAACAGAAAGGGGAGCGGAGTGTCCTAAAATTGGGGTTTGCTCTCTGTTGCAGCCCTGTGGAAATCTTGCTGCTGTCTGAGACCACAGCAGCCGGGCAGGGCAGGGGTCGGCATGGCCGGGCAGGACAGAGGCTGGTGGCATCTTCACGGCCCCGTTGCTCTCCCCACGGGCAGGGAGAGGGGAGCGCTGCCAGCCACATGGGGTGGCAGCGGTGCAGGGATGTCCCTCGGCCGCCCCTTTCCCCAGCCCTTTCGGGAGGGATGTGGACGGTGCGGCACTGGCGCTGGGTGGTTGGCCCCTGGTGCCGCCGGGCTTTGCCATAGCACAACCGTGTGGTGTATTCCTCCGGGCCATGTGCGAAGCCTTCTCCTGGGCGAAGGGTCCCCCTCCACAGCCAGCCCCCAACACCAGGTCCCAACCTACGCGCTGGTCAGAGAGAGGGCCACAGTGGCCTTCGTCTTTTTGTTTTCTTTTCTTTGGGACGTACTCTAATATTTTGGAAGCTCTTGCCTGATGATGGTCTCTGATGGATTTTGGGCTCCAGCCGTCCATCCTCCTGGGGCCTCGGCTTAGGCACATTTGCGAGGCAACCAACGCCACAAAAACATCCGAGTGCGATCTATTTTTTCCTTCTCCTTTGTTGCTTAATGGATGACTCAACTTTCTTTTGTGACTGGATAGCTTTAATTTATAGTTTTTAGGAGAGCGATCGTTCCTCTCATTATTTTGGGTTAAATATTCTTATTTGTTGATTATTTAATAGTTTGTTTGGATAAAGATGGAAAAAAAACCCACCAGCTTGGTGCCATAGACCGAGTCCAAAAGAAATTAACTGCTCTGCTGCACATATTGGAGCAGGGAGTTTGCGGAGAATGCAGCCCCGCTAATGGACTGGCAAACTGATAAAGGCTTTAAAGATTCCATATAACCCCACGCTGCCTCGTTTTATTAATTAACTCTCCTTGCTTTGTAGCAAGGTTGTCCCGGCTATGGAACAAATGAGTGAAAGGGCTGGCCAGTGTACGTTAAACATCATTCTACGCTTGTGGAGGATTAAGGTTTGCGGAGGTTTAGGGGTAGGATTTTTTTCCACGCATCCGTCCTCTGCCGGTGTTTTTCTCCGTGTTGTTCAGGGTCGGAGGGGAAAGGAGATGAGGGATTGTATCCGTATTCCTTCGGTGCCATCCCGCAAATGGTGGCCAAATGGCACTGGGACCTTAGAGCTTCCGCGCCCGGGGGTCGGCACGTAACTCACCGTCCGAGGGGGATGCGGAGGCTGGGGTAGCGGAGAGACCGTGACAGCTCTTATAGCAAGGGGAGGGGAAGGCGCTGCAAAAACAAGGCACCGCTCTCAGCAGCGGTAAATGATCGTTCGCTGACGACGATTGACTTCTCAGTTCTGCGTCCTGGAGAACAGGCGCTGTTTTGATGGACTGCTTTATTTAATCACTGTTTAGCTGGAGAACGGCTCAGCTAAGGCATTAAATATTTCCATGAAATAAAGGTCATTGTGATTTAAGTTTTTAAATGATTCACTAAATATTAAAGCTAATTTTTCGGTTTGCTGCATTAATTTTCGAATATTCCCTCTGTATGTTTTCTTTTATAGGACATACAGATTATTGTAAAGCCTGTCAACCAAAAAGGGGCAATAGTTGAGACAAAAAATATTTATTTATTTATTTATTTATTAAAATCTCTGTGATTCGTGGGACAAAGTTCAACAATGCATCACACCATCCACTCTCTGTCTGGACCGACACAGGGTGGGTTTTTTTTTGTGGTTGGGTTTTTTTTTATGGTGGTTTTTTGTTGTTTTTTTTTTTTTTTTCTAAAACATTACTTCTTGGCAAACTAGATATGCAAATGCCAGAATACACTAAAACCACATTTAATTGGACCCACTTGCCAACTTCTTGAACACAGCTTGGATTATTTCACTGGAGGCTGCTTCTGTTAAAAGATGGGGGAGGAGGAAGTGGCATATTGACAAGGCTTCAGATAATTTTTTTTCCACTAGAAGTACAATGATGCTATGAGCCAAGTTTGGAAGTATTTTACTATGTTTAATAATAATTATTATTAAAGGATATTGTAAACATATGCATTTAAGTGGAATGTAATGGGAATACAATCATGTCACTGATTTAGCTTTGGATTAATTTTCAACTTTTTTTTTTTCCGAGGGGTAACCGACTCCCGCAGTAACTGGAACCTGCGCGGCGCTGTGAAAGGCTGGTTTAGAGGGAGGACGTGTATCCTTTTCCCTAGCTAAATGAGCTGATTAAAAATATTCATTCTTTTAGAAGATCTGTGAAATTTTCATCTCTGACTAGCAATCAATTAAATATAAACCGTATAATAGGATTAAAATCACAAGGTTTACGGAGTTCCCAGAAATTGCAAGCGTACATACGGATGCATATGTTAGACTTCAGTATTTCAAAGAGAAACAGGAAACCCCAATAAATTATTGCCCTAATAACACTGATGCTGTGAAAAGCTAATAGAAGGGGGTTACAATCTCTTTCCAGAGCCCCTTTTGTACGCTGACGGCCACCTGCAAATGTGGGTGGGCTGTGGGTCCCCGATCACCGCGTTGCTGATGCTGGTGGGAGGCGGGAGCCGGGAGCCGGGATAAGGGCAGGACAGACAAGTGCTTTCGGGGGGCTCGGTGCAAACTTTGCCTTCAACGCCTATTGCCCCGGGGTGACAGGAGCGGCCCTGGGGTGCTGCGGCCAGCGTGCTCACCGCAATTTGACGGGTGCCCTTTTGGCCCCCGGGATAATTACACCTGATGGAGACGGGCAAGAAAGACGCTTTGTTTCCACCTTTATGCCTTCGGGAAGGAAAAGCCTCCGGCGCAGGCAGGCTGCTCCCCTGCCTGCCCTGCCCGCTGCGGTGGCTGGCCAGGGATGCTTTCAGCCTCGGTTGCGCCAAACTTCTCGTGGCGACGGCAAACCTCCGGTTTTCCCCAGCCGGCGAGCTGTCGTGTCGGCCAGCTGCCGGCGAGCGGGGGGCTGCGGGCGCTCCCGCTCCGGCACGGTGCCCTGTCCCGCCGGGACGTGTGGCTTGGCCCTGGCACCGCACCAGGGCTGAATGAACGGGAGGGAGCGGGAGGCGAAGGAAACAAACAAACATTTCTCCGTGCGTGCAAAAGTTGTCGGAGATGTCGGTCCGGGCTTGTCGTGGTTTTCAAGTATCAGCCTCAGCTTTTTTTCTGGAACCGCCTCCCAGTCGAGGGTTTTGTGCTCCTTTTTATTCCCGTTAGAGATGTGGGGCAGCAGATTGGATGTGGCGGGGTGAGGCGAGGACAGGAGCACAGCGGTCCTCGCAGCACGGCACAGGCGGCTGGCGGGGGGGACCCACACCTGCCCCCATCTCCCTTAGCAAGCGCCACCTCTCCGACTGGGGCTCGCCCCCAAGCCTAAAATGTTGCTTTACCATCTACAAGGGTTTGGGGGAAAAAAATAAAATGAATCTCACATAATAGTGGCACCGCAATTAGGGAAGAGGCGTCACTTTAGATAATGAGCATCTTTTTAAGGTACTTATGCGATCTGAAAAATCATAGCTGGGCTGGATGTTCTTTAATCTTGCCATCCACCCAAAGCAAATTTGCAAAGGAGGGGGCTTTATTGTCATTAGAGGAATTCTTTCAGCTATCAGAGGAGAGAACAATTTCTTTGTCATTAGCAAAATCCCTGGCTCTCCTTCAGCACATAAACAGTTTACACGATGTGGTTTTAAAATGTGCTTGTCTGTAAGCCTTCGCAGGAGCCTGAATTGTGAACATTTCAGCGTTTGGATGTAAAATCTGGGATCTCGATTTAGCCTTCTGTAAATGCAAGGATGAAGGGCAAAGCACAGATCTGGGCATGAATTTTTAAATTAAGGGTATTCAGTTTCACAGTTTTAGGATGGCACCTATATGCAGTCGACAACCAAGATGTCTGAGCAGCTCACAGTCTGGAGTTTATTCTTAAATAGTCTGTGAGGCCTGGATTGCCTATTGTCCCTCGTGCATAAGGTTCGGAGATGCATTGGCCCGGGCTACGCCAGCAAAACTTCTCCGTGCAAACCTGGCAAGCAGTGGTGGTGAAAAAGGATTGACATCATTCGCGTCCCTCATCACCGTACCTGTGCTAATTGCAGCCCAACAGGGGCTGCATTTAGAGGGGCAAAACATTCTTCTCCTGGGTTAGATCGTTACTCTCAAGGAGCATGTTTTTTTAAGGATGCCCAAGGAAAAGCTGTCGCCTGCTGCAATGGGCTGTAATTGCATTTGGGTGGTGGAGCTGTGCTGGCGTGCCCTTCCTGGGGCGCTCAGAGCCAAAGAGACCAAGTGACCATTCCAAGCCTTGCAGGAAGCCGGTGCCAGAAAAGAAATTGCCGCAGGGTCCCTTGTGTTGCCACTCGGTGTCCCGAGCACTGAACCATCCCCTCTCTAGTCCTAACGCTGTTTAAAAACAGCAAAGAGATGGTATTCAACCAGAGCTTTGTATTAGAGCTCAATGATCAGCCCCCCAGAAAAGATATCAAAACCTTTCAGTACAATACAAATCAGTTGCCTGAACATAAAGATGAACCTAAGCCAGTGACTGTCACAATCTGTGGCCGGTAAAAGTGAATGCAATTTATTTAATTAATAGAGAAGTCTTTTTTCTAAAAGAGCAAATGGGTTTCTAAGTGGGGCTGGAGGAGTGGTGTCTGAGGAAGGTGGAGAGGCTCAGTATGAGTAGGGTGCAGAGCTAAGACAAGTGGGAAAGAAATCCCCTGGTCTGTGAAATGTAAAAAGAGCTAACAGGTAGGGGCTCTCAAGGGGATGAAATGATACCGGGGACATTTTACATCGAAGCTTCATGAAAGGCAGAGTGGGTTACACTGCCGAGTAGCTGGAGGACTGGCATGTAGGAAACCTCCTGGGTTTGGGCCGATTTGGTCAGATGCTGATCTGAACGTCGGGGTCACAAGAAGCAACCGGAGGGTGATGAATGTGCATCCTCAGTGGAGGGGGGGCACAACATGGTTAATGTTAGAAGTAAAGGGGGTGAAATGTGAAATTTTTCAGGGTTTTACATGGTGGAAAAGACCGGGGTGGGTGTGGGGATGGCTCAGGGCCAGGGCTTTCCACATCTCCAATGTCTGTACTGAGCTGGAGAGACTCAATACCATGAGAAGGGATGGGTCAGTAAAACACCTCTGCTGTTCCAGTACGATCCATGTCTGACCACGGCACCGTGGTGTTCGTGGACCTGGGCAACACCACACTCGTGACGGCTCTACTTTTTTACCTGTGCGTAACGCTGAAATGCATCATTTAGGTTCAGCAGTAGCTGTTTTTCAGCTGAGGATGTGACAGATGAGTTGTTTCTTTCTGCCCAGGCGTGCTGACCTGCAGTAAATCCTGCAGGGCAGGAGGTGCTCTCTCTGGCCCTGGGGGGGACCTGCTGTCCCTGCAGCCCTGCAGGGTGCGACTGGGGCAGAGCCTGAGCCTGCGGCAGGACCCAGGCTGCAGCTCTCCTCCCTGTGGTGAACTTGAGCTGCAGAGCCACGCTGACTCTGCAGCACGCACGGGTCTACATTGTTGGTCATTAATTAAGCTGCTGTGACCAGCCGAGTCGCGGAGGCAGTTGTGTTATCACAGAGCCACAGATCATAGTAGGGTTGAGGCTGGAAGGGACTTCTGGAGGTCAGCTGGTCCAATCCCATGCTCAAGCAGGGCCACCTAGAGCAGGCTGCCCAGGACCATGTCCAGGTGGCTTTTGCATATCTCCAGTTGCAAACGTTAAGCAAGACAGATGCCATTTTGCCTGGCCAGTTTTCTGGAGAGAGTTGAGTTTTTGCGTGGGACCTGAAATGACTTACCTCTGCCTACACTGAACACTGAGTTAGTGAAGTCCAGTACCAGCGGGGACGCCCCGGTTGCCCGTCTCCGCACCAGGGTATCTCCCGTGCTCCCAAATGAGCGGCTGTTGAGAGCTTTTCTAATGTCATGAGGCTTTGCACTGCAGGAGCATGTCATCTGCAGGGCTGAAGTGGTTTTGGAAATATCTGAAGGCATTGCGCTCTTGAGCATGAGGGTATTTCAGAAGGGGTAGTGGCCAGTTTGCCTGCTTTTAAATGAGACATGATCCGAGGTAATGGCAAGAGGTTTCCAAGTTGCAAACACGGCCGGGGAATGTTTATCTGCCTTTTAAAGAGCTGAATCAAGTTGCTGTTTTCAATAAACTTGAGTTTGAACCAAGCGTGAATGCTTGAGGTCAGCTCTGACTTGAAAGCAATACTAGCAACCCCTGATTAAGAGAGGTGGTCAGATAACATTTGATAAGTCAAAATCTGAGCCAGATTTTTAAAAATGCAGGCAGATTTCAAAGGCTGGGTCATTACAGAACGTGAGATTCCTGTGAATCAGCATGTTACATGGTCTGATGTATTGAGACTCAAACAAATGTTAGGCATATGGAAAGACCTCTATATAATGAGAGATGTGAAAAACAGGATGACTGTTTAATTTAGAAATAGGATAAGGAAGAGGGGCACATTAGAAGTATATAAGGCAGTGAATAGCACAGCGGAGATAAGCCTGTGCTCCTGTTCACTCGGTATGAGACTGTAATTTCTATTTACTTATACATGATCAGCACTAGAAAATATTCTTCAAGCATGGGTAATATACCACCAGAACTCTGTGCCACAAGGTACCAGTTCTTGGAAGAGCATAAAAAGGTTACAGAAAGAAAAAATATGTATTTATGTGGATAATAAGCTATAAATCATGCTTCAGGAAGTAAGCCAACCAAAGGTTGGAAAGAAATGTCCCCTGTGGGCCACGCGTTTCCCAAACTGCCCAATATAGGATTCTTGTACCTTGCTCTCCAAGAACTGTGGCTGTCAGCAAGTGCAGCAGGTGAGACAGGTTATTGATCTGCCCTGTGGTCTGAAAAATTATGATTTTTTTTTCAGTAGTAACTGCATCCCAGATGTTTTTCTGCACTTGGAAAGAGCCACTCACAGCAAGGCCCAAGGGGGCTGGACACGCAATTCCCAGGGCCCCGGCAAGCACACAGTGACCAGTGGCTGGAATAACCCTCCTGCCCTGGAGGTTCCATTTGATGTGGCTTGAAAAGGGACTAGGGAGAGCCTGTGCCAAGTGCACACTGGCACTTAGATCAGTGGCCACCCAACTGCGCTTCCCGTGCCTGGTTTGGCTGGTGACCGGCGTCCCACTGCATCGTGGTGGCACTGGCCAAGGAGCTGATCAGGCAGGGTAAGTCTCCCCCCCAAGCTGTGTGTTTCAGTGGGTTTTGCTCAATGCTGCTCTAATTCTCAGCATCCTTCGCAAGGCTGGTAAGGACCAGTGCTCTCACTCACAAGTGGGAACGCAATCAGCCTCCTCCTTGCTGGATGGGAAGTGCGTTAGGAGCCAGGCTGGCTCCATGAGACCGGTTTTCTGGGAGAAAAAGCAATGTGGCAAGAAATGGACGTGCCCAGACCAAATGGCAGCAAACTTATGGTAAAGCCCCTGCATATAATCTATATTCTAATTAATACTCTGCATCGCCTAATCAACAGAAATCTTCTGGCACGCACGGTCCGGTTTGCAAACTATTCAGCAGAGAGGCTTTTCTAGCCTCTCCACAGATCAGGGTAATTAAGCAAAGCTGCTGGAGGGGCTTCCCTCTGCAGCTTCTCGAACACTGGGAAAGGGGGAACGGCGCTTGAAAAAACCAGGCAACCTCTGGCAACCTCCCTTAGCCCTGGAAGGCTCTCTGGAACAGAAAGGGGGGAAAAAAAACTGCCTTCCTTTGCCGCTGCTGCTGTTGAGCTGGTCTCGCTCCCGTTGTCCCGGTGCCAGCGCTGAAAGCCCATCCTGCTTCCCTCACGACGAGCGTACTGTCCGTCCTAGAGCAGATGCAAAGGCGGCAGCGGGATCACTCAACTTCAGAGCCTCTCCAGCAGCCTCCGAAGTAGAAGAGCACAGCTCTCCTCACAATATGCTGTGGGGGAGGAGGAAGGAAGGACTTTGGCCCTGTTTGCTTGTGCTAATTGATGGCTTCTGTTGCAGCTATTCACACTTTAAAAAAAATGGTAACGAGTCTACTGATTTAGAAGCAAAGAATAAAAACCCAGCAGCCTCACCAGCACGTCGGGTGCAGACGAAGCTGCGTTGAAGAGCGCTCGGCAGAGGCGCAGCGAGCGGCTGGGCAGAAGAAACGCCCCACCTGCAGACGCTGAGCTCTGCACAGATGCGCAAAAAAATCCTAAAATGGGCGGCTGTGCTGGGATACTCAGGGACAGCCTCCTCTGCAGCGGTGGGCTCGCCAGCGGGGGCTCAGCCCACCTCCCTGCCTCACCTTGCCCAGCCGTGGCGGTTTCTGCCCCCTTATAAAATTCATTTAGTGCCTCTGACTTTACTGCTCTCCAGCTGAGCAATGGCTTTCCTGATGCGGCCGTCTCTCCGCGTGCCGGGTCTCCTGTGCCGGCGTGGACAGGTGGCTGGGAGCCGTTCGGAGAAGGGCTCCGCATGCCCGCTCTCCCGCCCCGAGCCGCTTTTCCTTGCAGGCAGACATTGTCTTCTCCTGCTGGGAGAGCACTGTACCTTGCTTAGCAGTTTACATGGTAAGTCTATATTGCAAGTCGGAGGTGTGATCACAACATGCCTGGGTGAAACCCTGCTTGCTTTAATTTAGCTAGCTGAGATATTAATTTCGGAGGAAGAGGCAGCAGTATGCACTTTGGAGCCTATGGTCTGGGTGGGCTTGCAGAGCCGGCGGTGTTTCAGCTTCCCTGGCATGGGTACCCAGGCAGCTAGACGGAGCGAGCTGGGATGTGTGAATAAGCAGCACAGCAAGAGACGACTGCGCTGAGCGGAGGGAGCTGGGCTCCAGCCACGCGCCAGGGATGCCACGGGCTGAGCGGGGCAAAGCCTGGGCGTTTAGCAGAGACCTGCAGCCATCGGCCCCTCTCCTTCCTGGGGAACCGGCTTAAACGCACCTCCCCGCCCTGCAAGTCCCTGGCAGCCAAGGTCAATAATTCTGCTTTAAGGAAGGCAGACCCAGTTTTCATGAGGAATTTATCTCTTTCAGAGAGACCCCTGGCACCCTGGTCCTGCCGCCACCGCCGAGGTGCATCGGCTACTGGGTGGGTGCCTCTGCAGCGGACGGGGAGGGGGACAGGCAGCGTCCTCCTGCCCCGCTTCCCTCGCCGCAGCCCCCAGCAGCGTCCGCACAGGGAACTTCACCTCTTCTCACAGCCCTCCACATACTCCTTATGATTCACATCTGGGTGTACTCAGCCTGGTAATTTCTTTTTCTGAGAAGGTCACCCGAAATATGTGTTTAACAGAAGCGTTCTCTATTTTTAACATAGAGAAACCTCATAAAAAGTCAGAAGACTAATGCAAAATAATAAATGAGATATTTAGTCATAGGTCTCCATCACATTCACATTATAAACAGCTCAGAAATGATTTCCACTTGTGAGATAAGATTTAATTGTAAATCACGGGAAATGGTGAGATATATATCGCCTGGAGCAGGGTGGTAAACATATTTCTGGGTCTGGAGGGAGAAAATAAAGCAAAGTGTGTGTCGTAACCAGGGTGGGCCCTGAGCACATTTAAACCAAACTGCATTTCAGCCCAGGCAGCAGCTGCCATTCTCTAGAGGAGGACCACCAGCTTTCTGCTGAAGGCTCTTTCTTCTTAGCAATCTTGAGGGGCACTTTTCTGCTGTGATTTCGTGGTACCCAAGGCTTTGTTACTGGTTTCTTCCGATGAAGCTGCTTCTATTCCAACTTAAGCTGTTCCTTAAGCAGCATGAGACCAGCTCACAACTTAAATGGCAAATGTACGGCAGGAACTTTCCTAGCTGCAGAAGGTGATATAGACAAATCTGTTGCTGATACCAGCAAGTACTGAGCCGAGCCCCTGTTTCTCATTTGGAGTGCATTGCTGTGTCGCCTCTGACATGTTTCTTCATAGCACCGAAAAAGAGGCACTTGGAGAAACAGCTTTTCTACTCGGAGAAAGCTTTGACTCTGGGGTTGTAAATCGAGTGCTATGGTAGGTAATCGGCAGAAATCATGTTTTTCCAGTGCAGAAAGAGGAAAGATCAATTTATTTAAAGTAGCAGAAACTGATTTTTCAGTTGGCTAACCTGTTAGCCTGCTCCTATAGGATGAAACATAGGGAGGGCAAACACTTGGATTTCTTCTGCATTTATTCTGTGGGTTTCAACCACCCAGTCTAGTCAGGACTGCCAGCGGAGCAGCCGGTGGTCCTCCTGCTTGTGCTTCTCCTGCCGTCCACCCAGCCCAAGACTTAGCCACCATCCTTCAGCCAGCGATGCTGTGGCCGTGGCTCCTCTTCCCTGTGATTGCCTGAGTAAGGAAGCAGTCCACTTCGGTGCCCTGCTTACACAGTGATTAAAACAGGGAGGAAACGGCAACGGCTTGGAAAGGAGAGCAGCCCCAGCCCGGGAGCAAGCAGCTCTCCTGGTGCTGAAAACAAAGAGGATGAGGAGAGGAGGAGGAAGCAGGAGGTTGTGCCTGGCCACGGAAAGGCTGGAGATTCTGCTTGATTGAAAGCTGTAAAGCAGCTAAGAAACAGACACTTCTCAGACCTTTTACCCTACTTTTCCAGGGCAATTTGCTGTTACTCACATGCTGCTTCAGGCTGCAGTTTTGTGTGGGTTTACATACATAATATTTCACAACTGAAATATTATATTGCAATTTAGGGCAAGTTTAAAGCTTGGTGTTTACAATACAATACATCTGCCTTCCAGCATTTGGGGAATTTTAGCACTGGAGTGGCTCTAACCTAACCACGTCCACCCGAGCGCCTAAGCGGTGCTGCAGAACCGCATCCCCCCTCGCCGCCCTCCTGCCTCCCCTCTCCTGGGCTTGCCCAGCTCCAGACAACGTTGCCTTGTGATGCGCACCACTTTTTCACTAACTGGAAATAAGAATCTTGCTCTATCCATTAGTTACTGTATATGCAGTTTGTATATATAATATTTATATTTTTCCCCCAAAGTTGTGAAATATATAAAATATAATTCCTCTAGCTGAGAGCTCATCATTCCCATGACAAGGTGCAATCAATAAATTATGCACCACTTGTGGTTATTCTGCATGTCAACTCATATTTCCATGTCGCTGTCCTGACTGTTACTGAGTGTTTGTGTTGTTGTACCTTTCCACCTCCTCAGTGTTGATTTAGGAGTTATTATTCTGGGCTCATAGTAACTGCAAGAAAATCAAGTTCCAAATGTTTCTGCCAAAAGAAGGAAATGAAATGAGCAAGTCAACAGAAAATTCCACTTGTCAAACACCATTTGCTTACGACTACGGCTTTGTTAAGGAAACTTGCGTTCGGACAAGTTGCCTGAAGGAAACAATTCGCCTTTGCGGTGGGATAACCCCTGTGCCCGGCAAGGACTCTTGGTCGCGACAGCTGTGGTCCTCAAACGAGCGAACAGGAAAAAAAACCAAAGCCACTTCTGACACTTACAAATTATATCTCCTGAATAATGCATGACGCATCCAGATTGGCTACAGGAGGGGGGGACGGGGGGAGATGCTTTTTCAATGGACAACCAGACGGATAAGGATTGTATTATAAGAAGAGTTTGACATACCAAGAAGGGGGAAAAAAAAAAGCAAAAAAAAAAAAAAAACCAAGTACTCACACACACTTTGAGATTGACTGTCAAATCATTTCACATCTGTACCTAAAGCAAACAGACATAATGCTAACAGCTTGCTGGAGCTCAGAAATGCCACCCACTAATCAGTCCACCTGTGGAATTCTCAGTCCATCTTGCAAGTCGTGTACCCGATTGCCAAGACGCCTGACAAGAAAATGTATATTAAAACGTTGAGTAAGACTGGAAATACAATGTGGTGTAGTATAAACAGAATGCACTCGCTGGGCGGGAAAAAGGAGATGCCTTTTAATTCCTCTCGCCGTGACCCGGTGCCGCTCGCTCCTGCCTTCGCCAGCACCGGATGGCAGGGACGGCTCGCCAGCCGAAAGGCACGGTCTCCTCCCGCGCGCGATCGTGTCTTCCTCTGCTTTCGCACAAAAATAAATAAATAAATAACCACCACCCTCCCAAAGCCTCTGTCCCTCTTAATTACTTTTTTTTTTTTTTTTTTTNCATTGGCAAGATAAGTCTCAGCAAAAAAAAAAATTAGCGAGAAATAATCTCTCCTGCGTAATGAATGCGCCCTTCGGGGTAAGACAAAGAGGTAATTCAAAGGAACGGTTTGTTGAGATGGTGCGTTGCGGGAGCACAATTCTTCCAGGCTAAATTACATCGAGGATTACAGCACCGGATTGCCAGTCGCTGTTTAACGTGCTGGCAAAATGATCATTTTGCTCTTCTCATCTCCAAAAGGAATATAAAGGAATGAAAGGAGAAAGTTTACTGGGATTGTGAGAGGAGGCAAGAAGGGCTGGGGAGTGCCCCGGGGAGGATAATTATTCTGTACAAGGCACCGTCAGAAGGTTACGGGGTTTGTGGTGTGGCGGGAGGCGGCGTGGCACAAATAGATGCTTTAGATACTCTTTTCTATACGTCCCGAGCTTTTACATTTGCACAGTAGCCGTTTTCTCTCTCTGTGAGTACAAAATGCTATTTTAACATCTGTTCTTTTAAGGCTATTTGTTCTGGGAAGGCAGTGTGTTTTGCCATAAATTTAGGTCATTAATTTGTATCTGTTCTTTGTTTATTTAAGAAACAGGACAAAAGGGCAGCTGCCGAAACATTTGGCTGTGCCGAGGGGTAGTGGGCTCGGCGTGCTGGAGTTGTGCGCGCGACCAGCTTGAGTTTGTATCCGCAGCTAGAGGACAGAACTTTATGGGAAGCCTTTGCCAAGGCAAGTGGTGCCCCCCGCTCCGCCGCAGCCCCGCTCTCCTCATTACCTGCTTTCGGAGGGGCGGATGTGCCCAGGGACAGGGACGGAGGCGGGGGGGGACGACACACACACGACGGGTGACACATGCTGATGGCAAAGCAGAAATCTAGAGAGCTGTATGGGAACGCCGGCGGGGCTGTTGTTTTTGGGAGAGGTTTGTAAAGCAGTTGGCTTTTGCTGCGCTGAGTCGGAGGACTGCAGTTGGCTACCAAAGGTAACAAGCTACAAGCAAGTCTGACCTATATAATTAGACATTTATAAACAGAAGCACAATAATACCTAGTAAATTGATTGTTAACAGCATTTAATGCTCTTAAATTGGTCATTAAATGCGGAATAATTTCTGGGGTATTATTGATATTATGAAGCATTAAGAGAGGTTTTATTTATTCTCGTAAGCCTAATGGACTCAAACAAATGGAACATTTTCGAAAAGGTCATTTTTTGCTTATTGATCCTGTGACATCTTCTAATCAGTTTAATCAGATCAAACAGAAAAAATCACACAAGTACCTAGAAGCATCTCCTGTTTCCAACTTGCCATTAGAAACCAGCGTGCGTATGTTCCGGAGCCTGACGTTACCAGGTAGGCATGCAAAGCCCAAGTTCACAGCTAAAGTCAAAGGCTGAAGAAGTGCGCCGGTGCGCACGCTGACTTGCACACAGTCCCCACAGTCTAGTTGGGATCCAGCACTCTGCTGCCCAGTGCGCACGGCATCTCCCCTCTCCCCCGAGCCCACGGAAACCAGGGAAAATATGTGTCAAATAAGGTACAATTCAACAGGAGAAATGTCACTGCAATGTGCCACCGAGTAAACCGTTTAGATCTGGTCTGGCTTCTGCCCGAGACGACAGTTGGTCTCATGGCAGCAGCATCAGACCCAATTTGCAGAACTGGTCCCCAAACCCAGACTCAGTATATTCTTCATTGACACTGATCCTTAGAAAAGAAAATTAAAGGCAGTACTTCTGACGGTCCAAAATATGTCTCATTGCCATTTATGTTTGGCAAAGAATTTCTCTGATCTTCACTGGGTCTTTAGATGCAGTAAATCTTCAAGTGTTTTGGGTGCCCAGACACACATGGCAGCTCCCGAGGGCAGATTTTTAAACCAATTTAGGCTTTTACTTCCTTGATCAGTGGGCAGGAGCACCTAAATGTCTTTATGAATCTGGCTCTGAATCACGCACCACTGAGGAGCGCACTATTTAGAAAATCCCAATGTAACTATTATAAAGGGGATGAAACCAAAAGTGTCTTATGGAAGTGTTTGGAGTTAATCTAGCAGTTTTGCAGCAGATCCACCATTTAAAGTAATGAGACCAAGCAGCACTTTTTAGTTTGCTCTTATTTAAACCTCAATCTTACCATGCTTTGACTCATGACCTCTAGTACCAAGGTGCTTCTCATCGCCGCGAGACTCGAGGTGAGGGCCATGCCTCTTTTCTGCTCTTCCTCAGCACGCTGCTGCCCAGCCTTTGGAAGACCTTTCTTCCCATATGCCTTATACAGCAGGTCCTGCTGGACCCCGTAGCTGCTCCATCTTTCCAAGGCTTCGGCCATGTTCATCCCAGATGTGGAGATGACTCAGGAGAGGTGGGCTGGGAGCCAGGAGGAAACGGAGCTGACTGGTAGAAGGAGCCTGGAAATCAAGAGTGAAGAAAAAGTGGTGGAGGACTGGGGTTACCAGGAGAAGTTGGGACTACAGGGGTGAGCAGCCCAGGCTGGAGCCCCTGGAAGCAAACAGCAGAGAGGGGGACAGGCTGGAGAGCTGAAGGTGTCAGGCTCAGGGGAGCCAGGGCAGGAGTCGCTGGTGGACCTCAGTGTGCGCCCCTGCCCTGTCCCAGCCACTACAACCGGGAGGGAAGCAAAGCTCAACGCAGGTCTGGAGCCCAAAGCAGTGACTTCTCAGCTGCAGGAGCTGGGCTGCTCCTGGCGCTGGCTGTGACAGCGGCCCTTCCAGCACTGAAATCTGCAGCAGTGCAGACTTTACAATGTGATGAAGAAACAGTTACAATTAAATTTCTCCAAGAGCATTTTTGGTGTGAAAGAGGGGGAAGGAAGAGGGAGATGGGGGTGGGTCTGCCAGGGTTTTACACTCCACAGCAAAAGCAGTCTGTCCGGGTAGTGGAGAGATTTTCCTTTATCCTTGTTTCCAGGCCATTGCTGGCAGAGAATGTGCAAACTCGTGTCTTAAATTCGGACTCCTCAGCGGACCACTGGGCAGATCAGCCGTATGAAAATGTACGGATTTTAGTGTATAAAATCTTGGGGGATGGGGGCGTGCATGTGCGCCAGCTCTGCGGTCCTGGGATTTTGGAGGGCTTTTTGCTACATACACACTCCAGAACAGACCATCTAGGTGGGACAGCTCATTTTTATCTGTCCGGGTAATTTGATAAAACAGAGCAAAAGGCAAAACAGATCAGAGAGAAGAGTAAATTAACAGTCCAGGGAATCAAACTAAAATTGTCCAACCTCTGTGAAATCAGGGCCCTCAGGAACATGCAAGTGTTTTGTGAAAGATGTGGACAATTGTAGTCATATGTTTTAAATTTAATTTTCACAAAGAAAAATTATGTCCCTGTTTCAAATAATACAACATATTGTGAGCACAGGCTATTCCATGTCTGTAGCTCAAGGACTAAAGCCTTTGAGCTCTTGCTTATTCCTTTCTCAAATAACGCTCCTACCTATTTGTGGATAAAGAGGAGTTTTAGAAAGTGAATTAAATGCTGCATGGGTGAGACGCAGGACTTAGGTCCAGATCTACAAAAATGAATGGTGTGTACCACGTGAGGTTGGGCTTGGTGTTTTAAAGAACGGGCTGCTCTGTTTGAAACACATCAAAACTTCTGTGTGGCTTTCCATGATTTCTTCAGGTGGAGTGCAAACTAGCAGCTGGAATGGGAAGAAGAAATGCCTGGACTGAAATGGGTAATTCTTCATTCAAAAGCAACAGGTGGTTTGCTGAAGGTGGCAGAGGCAGTTCTTCTGCTAGCTGGGAACTCATTTGCTGCTTATTACATTCAAGGAAGCAATGTGCTTTGCACATGTAACCTCTCTGCACTTTAACTTCCCCATCTGTACAATAAGAGCAGCAAAATGCTATGCTCAGCTCTCTGAAGCGTTTTGGGGTCTTCAGATGAAAATGTTGCATAGCTACATCAGCGTCTGCATCAAAACATACACATGTATATGTACAAATACACACATGAGATTTTTTTTTCTGAATGAGAACATGCGCTACATTCTTTATCTTTATCTTTATCTTTATCTTTATCTTTATCTTTATCTTTATCTTTATCTTTATCTTTATCTTATCTTTAATACTATTGTATTTATATTCCAATTCCAGTTTTACTCGTGTCATCTCCATACAAATACTCCTTTCTCCCTATATCTCACCATCTTTTCCAGATCATTTTAAAGGACTGAAATGTCTGAGTAGATTATTCATTACATTCAAAAGCCATTGTCTCTTTGATTACAAAACTTAAAAATGCCTAGTTGGAAAATGCTTAAAGCAAGAAGGATTATAGAATAGCAATAAAGACCAATTTTACTAAATTCTGTGTCATTCTGATTACAAAATCACTGTTACAGAAGAGATATGCTTGCAGAAAGTATGCTGCCCTTTTTCTTTTCTGCTAACACTCTGAATGTTCTCACAGGAGCATCAGGAGATTATTCTGTAGGAGCTATTTCATGTTTTCTTACTATTTTAAATCGAATTAATTCTATTTGAAGAGGGGTCCCGTACTCTATTTACATACCTAGCTCCCTCTGAAATAAGAATGAATTTGGCGAGCTGCTTTGGGAATAGGTCATGCTCCTACGTAATTATTTTTTTTCTTCAAACTAGTATATTTTTCATCAACGACACTTCACAACAGGGAAGAACGGGTGTCAGGTTTCAGTCTCATATGTTCTGTAATTTTACATTCTGTGGCAATGCCCACGGTGCTGGAATAATTTGAAACAGAACTACAATCTTTCCAAGTTTTGTAGAATAAATGTTTAGAATTGGTAAGAGTTTTGAAATGCAAATGTCAATTTTTTTTTTCGAACAGTATGTGATTAATTCTTACAGTACTAACAATGCTTGCCTGTGCATGGCATTAGCAATGGGGATGGAGATAAGATACCTGCAGGTAAAAGAAATGTGGGTGCAATATTGGACAGTGAACCTGCAACGTTCATTGTTTAAAAGTAGAGACCCAGCCCTCTGAGAACGGGATGTCGAGTCTTGCCAGTTAAGGAAGGTCCCCACGCTCCTGAGCTGCCCAGCGAAATGCTCCCTAGGACCACCACCATAAACCGAGCTCTGCCTGACCTCCATGGGGTGACTCCTGCAGGTGGGGAGCTCACAGAAAACAGCCTGGCATGGGTGTGGCCAGGAGGACACCCAGGGACCACCTTACTGCTAAACTGCAAGTCAAATGGGGTTGTGCCACCAGAACCTCCATCGTCCCAACTTCAGTCAGGGCTGTGGGAGGAAGGAGAGGCACAGGCAAGGTGAGGTCCTGTCTTGTCAAGACCTTCGACTCACCCCATTGCAGATGATCCCAGTGATGGATGAACAGCCACTTAGGGTCTTGATCCACACAAAGAGTAGACAGGCCCCAGCCTCCTCCTCTTCCTCAATGCATAGCACTGCTGATACATGCAAGCTGCCTCGGATGGTTTGGCAGTAATGGGCTGGGCCAAGAGCATCCAACGTTGAACTAAAGGTGATTTTCCTACCTGGTAGACTTGAGGAGAATCGCCACATAGGCAGTGAGCTTGATACCCCTCACCCTGCCTGCAGCATCTGGGTTTCAGTCCCCTGCAGCACCTGGCTTTGCTTAACAAGACTCCAGGAGAAGGAGGCGTCCCCTGGCCCCAGCTGTCTTGTGGGTGGCCAGGGAAGCGAGCTATGTGCTAAGGACCGGTGACAGGCAGACTGCACACAATAGAAATAGGGGCGATGTCACGTGAAGGGCAGTAAGACTTCCTGGGCATGAAGCATTGGAAGGGAGTCTCTGCCACCCACGTCCTGCACCAGGTCCAACCACAGGACTGGGAAGGCCACATTCTAACATGGGTGATACCCAGGAAGTTCAGAGCTGGAAGCCTGAGGAGCAACCAAAACTGGTGCCAGGGATCACAAGAGGCTTCAAACTCTTTTTTAGCCAGGCTGCTGCCATCAGTCTTTGTAGGGCACAAGAAGTCATGGACATGGTGTTCACACCTGGGCTTCATTTAACTTTCCCTCATTCTCCTTCTTCTGCAACAGAAGAGAGTATCTCCCACTGCTGTGTAAATACTCCCACTATGGTTTTGGTAGCAGCTGCCACTCCAAAGAGTACAGGTTATATCTTCTTGGGAAGAGTGTTTGGCCTCCAAAAGCCATTTGCTAGCAACACCTAAGTGGCATGAGCGGTGGTGCTCTCTGGAGATACTGCTGGGGCAACTTGTTGTCCTGAGTGACCACAGCAGGCTATTAGAAGGAAAGAGTAGGGACCTCTCCAGTTCCTCTGCCGTGCCAAATCTCCTTCCCATTCCTGTCCTCTCTCCCACCACTCACACTTGGAGATCACGCTTCAGGGATGGGCCTGAGTTTGAAAATTTGCACCTGGCCCTACCATTTGGGTTCGTCAGTTTGCAGAAACAGAGGGCTGACTACAAAAATCACATATGAATTTTCTCCAAGTGCAGTGGGATTTGGATTTCAGAATTTGTTTTAGTCCTAATTCTATTTTAGCCTGACAGCTTCTCCACTTAATACTTATTACTGCTGAAAACAAACAAACAAACAAACAAACAGCAAAGGTCTATGTGGCAGGCAGAAATGTGACCTTTTATGCTTTCTTGCACAATGTTTAAATAAAAATATGTGACCATGTCAGTACAGACTGCAAGCTAGTGATGGGTCTTGCTGTGACTAATCCACCCAGTCGTACTGGCTGCTTGCAGTATTGACTCCAGAGGTCAGGGCTGGAGCTCTTTCTTTGTAATCGACCTGCTACGTAACACTAAGCTTGGCCATGCCTAAACGTCTCTGCTTGAAGATGATGCCAGTGAATGCAGCTTTCAAATACAGAGATCATCATCTGTAAATATAACATTTGTCATCTAAAGGCTTCAAAAAACCTTTTTATTTCTTGTAAAGAGCATTGAGTGTAAGAATGAAAAGAGCTACATTAAAGCTAAATTGGTATTATTATCAACAAACACTAGCTTAAATGAATAATCTTGTAAACTGCTGGCAGTTTACTTCATTGAAATCCACTGCAAATGTGCTCCAACCCATGATATCTATACGCAAAAGATTATAAAATTTTTTTCATGTTTAAGTTGAAAACTGTAAATTCCATGTTTTTAAGTCATTCAATTTGTTATATGGGGATTTTTTTTTAATTACTTTCTTGATATTTGGAAGGGCTTTTCAGGAGTAAAGAATCTGTCTCTCCAATTATAAAGAGGAAACAGTTCATGTGACATTTAGCTTTGTAAAATGCATAAAAAAGCTGTCTGGATTAATTACTCTACCTTTGCTAACATTAAAAGCAAAATCAGTGATTTCAACTGTTTCTATAAAGTACAAAGAGAGGAAATAAAGGGTTCAAATATAATACCACTGTAATTCTATATCTGCATGGCTACAGTGTCATAGAACAGGATTTAACCAAAACAAGGAGGTGTTCTAACTATAACTACAGACATTACTTCAATGAAGACATTTTCAGCAGTACAGGTTATTTCTGACCATAATATAAGTGCAGGATAATTTAAATTAATATAAAAGATCCTTTGGGGGGCCATATTTTTTAATTGCAATTACACAATGAATATTTGATACCTATATTTGGCATATAATGAGGATTAAAATTATATTCCCCAAACAGAGGTTTAATAACAATGTAAACTACTGAGAACTTCATTAAAGGGGCTAAGGGATTAAAAATGAGATTTAAAGGTGGCCAAGGGGAAAATCAGAAACTTCAAACACCTTTCCTAATATAAATCGCAATAGTTAATATAAAACATGAAGAATTGATGCGGACCTCAATCAAAGTGCTAAAAAGCTGCCTTTGAAACCGAGCCATGGCCGAATGAAAACCCCGTAGCTGAAGAAGCTGCCCTCACCCCGAGGATTAGCGTGCTAAAGCCCAGCTCCTGGTGGGAGCCATGCTCAGCCCCGCGCAGGGGTGTTTTGCTGGCTCCCTGGCCAGGCTCCCGCCTGCAGCGGGGGAGCACGCGGGGCTGCTCCGGGGGGAATTGGTGCTGCCAGGTGTCCTTGCCAAGGCCGGGGATTGCACCGCGGACCTTCACGGCATAAGCCTCTACAGCTTTCGCTAAAGAGCATGTCTCCTGGGTTGAGAACAGGAGCAGACTCCTACTCTGCAGCGCAGCCGTAGAGCGGGATGTGCAATGCTCACTGACCTGTGGGTATATTATGTATTATGCAGCGCATTTGCATTTGCTCCTTCTCCCCGAGCCAGCTGTGAGCCAAACGCCTGCTCCGACCCAACGGCAGCGCGACCTGCCCAGGGAGAAAGCCCAGCCTCGACCTCTCGGTCTCTGGGAGGGTCCTACGTGCATCGGACTGCGCCAAGGTGCCCAACAGTCTCTGTGGTGGGAAGGCACAGTGTATCTTCTGCCTCACCCCATTTTAGGGAGGTGATCATGATGCCTATGGCGCTGGTGCTGCAGTCGGGGCAGGGGGCCTGGAGATCCTAATGTTTCCTTCCAGAATTTCAGTCATTCAAAATTAAGAGCTAAGATTTTCAAAAACGGATCCTCGCACAAGGCTCCTAAGTCAGTCTTCGGCTATCTAGACAGGTATCAGAAAGCACAAAATAACTGGCAACTCCCTTGAGGTTCCGCAGCCTTTCCAAACTCAGGCTGTGTATTTTCATAAATACGTCTGCATGCCAGTGCCCAGCGTCAGGCGCCGTCTTCTGCCCGTCTCAGGTAAAACAGAGAGGGCAGCTCACCTCCTTCCAACCCAAACAGTCTTCCCCGACACAAGCTGGGGACTCCTGCGCGGCACAGGGAGGCCGTGGGGCACACGTTCCCACCTGCCTCAATCCCACCCTGCAGCAGGAGGTCCCCCTCCGGGTATTTCATGTCAGGATCAGTCTTACAGCAAATAATTATTGCCAGGCCCCAAAGCAGCCAAGGTGTCTCACAGGTTGCTCCCCTTCTCCTCTGACAAAGGCTTTGAGGCTGCTCACATCTCTTGAACACGTTTTCTTCCACATAAATAAGTCTAAGTACACGCCTGTCTTTTCATGAGCAGACAGTGTTATTTCCAGCTGCAGCAGTGTGCGTCACTTGACTAAGAAGCTATATATACATAGCTATACGTCTATATCTATAGATGTGTGTATGTATGTGAGTATATACATATGCTATATACAGATGTATGTATGCGTTTGTGTATATTTACGTATATATGTATTTGTGTGCATTCACCTGTGTGTGCGGCAGGGCAGGCGGTTCAGAGCACGCATCCTGTCCTGCCTCGGCAAATGTCATCACCTGGGCGCTGCCTGTGACGTTTCACATCTAGAAATGAATGATACACCTGCAAACTGCAAAGTTGTGCCTCCTCTCAGCTCCGATTGCTTTTGTTTTTACTTTATTAATCATCTCCCGCTGATATGTGGGAGGAGATTCTGATGATGAATATGTGTTAAATAATTTGCAAGCATTCGTTTTTTTGTCCCGGTTTTCCAACCTACCAAACTGGCATAAATATTGGCAGAATTTCCTTTAATCCTCCAAGGGATCCATGCCTCGCTCTCCATCCCAAGTCCTAATCTCTCTAATATGTTGTTGGGTCAGTTATCCAAGATGGAGCGCGTACATCCTTTCCTGCCTCGTTTTCTTTCTTTCCCTTTTGCTAACATTGGCTTTGACAGGAGAATTGCCCCCTCCCTCTCTGCTCGTCGGATAAATCTGCATCCCACCCTATGCAGAAGGGAGAATGGATGGAGTAGCTAGATATTTTGGACACGAAGTGGTACCTTTGCGGGTCCCTAATTCACCCTTCCAAGTCTCATAATTGCCAACAGAGGTCTTTTTTCCTTCTCATAACGTACAAAATGATCTGCCCTTTTATGATTGCCTTGAGAATATCCCACAAAGCTGACAGTGAGGGAGCAGATGCCTCATTCAATTCCAAATAGAAGGAAATCTGTTGTCTCAAATAATCCCTAAATTCAGACACTTTCAGCCAGCTATTATCAAGAGACCACATTTTAAGAGCAGATGTGTTATTAAGGCTGAGAAATGTTATGAGTACTTCGTGATCTGACAAATGAATTCAGGCTATCCAGCATTCCAACATTTGATCTTTTAATAATTCAAAAAATGAAATGGAAACCACTGGGAGCAGAGGGGGGTGTCCCTTCCACAAGACACTGACCTGGAATTTTAGGGCTCACTTACATTTTTGGGACAATATTGCCAGTGCAGATTTGAGGCGCATACTGCCTACACCAATATTATCATTTCTTCCCTGTGATGGCTAGACCTCTGCCTTATGAGTTAATTTGGCATTTTTGCTGCCCGGACTCGTGCCGTACGCCCATCTAATGAAAAGGTTTGTTTGGAAACAGGAGCATTTAGAGGCTACTAAAAAGGCGAGTCTGGTTCTCATCTCACTTCGGCGCGTGTGACTGCGCTGCCTGCCATGAAGCGCTTCTGCTTCGCACATGTGTGAGGGAGGTTAGACACAGGGACGGGGTCGTGCCGAAAGGGCGTGAACACTCCATAAAAGTTTGCCTTGCCAATGGAACAGCTAACTTGCATTTCACCAGGCAGCGTGTAAAAATTGCTGTAACCGTCCTTAAGCCGGGGTCCGGACAAGCTGCTCATTTTCTCTCCTGCCTTCAAGTCCTTCCCTCCAGCTGATGCTTGAGCTGGTGTCCTGGGGGGCAAACGCAGCCTGGCTGCCTACGCGGGCAGCAGGCGAGGAGCGAGCGGTGCCGCAGCCCCGCGCCATGGGGAAGTCCGCAAGCACATGTGTGCACGAAGGGCAGGGAGGCACAGCGGTAGGAGGTGCCGGGGCACTGCTGTCTAGACGGCAACCAAATGAGCAGTCTGGGTGTGTGGAGGAGCTGACATGGCCGTTTACCTGGCTGTGGTAAATTAGCTGGCTCGCCGCTGGCGCTGCCCACAGGACAGCTTGCTGTGGGTTGCTTGGCTCCAGGCTGGCACCAGGACTGCTTTGTCCTACTCACAGACCCAAAAGGGAGGAAGTCTCTCCCTCACTGCTTAGATGCTGGGCTTGGTAGTGTTGACTTCACAGGTTCCCTCTTCCCCTCCTGAGTCATTTGAGCTTCTAGTACTGTATAGCTGGGGAGACAAGCAAGCCGTGACAGACATACTGAGCCTCTTCAGCGCCCACAAAATCTCTGCTCCTATTCGCACAGCTTCAAGACGATGAAAAAGTCAGCTGCTTTTGAAATCTTCACCAACTCCGCTGGGGTCACTCTACAGAGGAGGGCAAGAACATACCACCATTCTCAGAGTGCTGACCAAGAAAACACAGCACTGAGAAGGTTAATGATTTCTCCAAGAAGGAAGTACCAGAGTCAGAATCAGAGGCACTGTTGCATCACTTGGGTCACACCACCGCTCCACAAAACCACAAAATACACAGAGCCCTTTCTCATCACGTGTCCTGGGCTACACACACCTCTAGGTACTTGCAATGGGAAGTCCGCAGGGATGAAGGCAGACAAATCCCTGGAAAAAAAAAAAATCCAGTTAGAAACTGCATTGCCAGGGACCAGCCCTAGAGCAGGAAAGCTGCAGATAAAGCTTT
This sequence comes from Himantopus leucocephalus, assembly GCA_003993805.1. Lineage (NCBI taxonomy): Eukaryota > Metazoa > Chordata > Aves > Charadriiformes > Recurvirostridae > Himantopus > Himantopus leucocephalus. Next base: position 39,053,680 of record RSEF01000003.1, on the reverse strand, counting down.
CAAAGATGCCTGAGTGACACAGATGCTCAGACTAAAAACTCTTTCGTGCACTTCTGGGATCCCTGCTCAGCATTCCCACAGAAAACCTTTCAGCTTTTCCTCAATACCCCCTTCAGTGTTTTCTATTAACTTTGACGCTTGCAGATTTGAGGTTGGAGAAGGGGCCACATGACCTCAAATGAGGCAGGGCTGCAGTAATCCCGGGGAGCCTTTAGGAGTGTCTTGCAGTACCCCCACCTCTAGTACACTGGATTTGCCACTACCGGCAGAAAGAACATGCTGCGTTGGTCCAGGAACCAAAGCCAAACGCTGCTCAGGCATGCCATCTGTAAAAAATAATGACACTCTCCTCCCCACCATTCTGGGATTTTTACTTCAATTTGGTCATTCTGAGCTTTTCTGATCATTAGAGAAAACCTCCTGCCCCTAAGCAGGGTTTGTTCAAAAAGCGTATTTCAACATCTTTTACTTCTGAGCTGAAAAGGAAGCAGCCTGCATAGAAACCTAGTTTTCCTCACTCAGATATACCACATTTTAAATTCAGAAACAAAGAGATGCACATGGGTAAGCGAAAGCACATCTTGCAGAGATCATCCGAGAGCTCCTACATCTTTCAGACTACTACCATAAGCACAACTCGCCGACCACTCCATCTGAGGGAAGAAATGAGAAATTATGAGGGTCACTGAGCACTCCGTGTATCTCCAAGTGCTGCAGTTATTCAACGAGTCGGCTATTGTAGTGGCGACACCAGGAGAAGGGCCGCGCTCCTCAGTGGGCTCCACACGCTCCACTGCCTGTGCGCTGAGGTGGCTCGGCCGCCACGCAGAGGACGAGTTAGCAAACCCCCCCAAATCGAGACTGTTTCCCGACAGCCGGGGCTGGGGTGTTATCCTCATGTTTGTGATTCTTTTTCACAGGAAGATTGCAATGTGTGGGGTTTTTTTTTCTTTCTTTCTTTTTAAATGCACATTTAGTCTGAGCAGTAATGCAGGAGATCTGAGGTGCTAATATATGATGTGAGGAAGGACTGAAGTCTCCTGAGGGGGGAGGGGGTCTTTTTGGCAATGACTTGCTTCAGTGAGAGGTTTGAATGAGGAATGCTACGTGCACCGAAAATCACTCACGGGACACATGCACACAGAGGTGAAAGCTTGGTTGGTGCGGGGAGGGAGCTTCTCCTCCTCGTGGTGCCCCCTTTCCCCATCCCCGGGATACTCGTCCTGTCCTGGATTCTCCATTTCCTCCTTCTCAGCAGCCACGCGATTCTTCCCCAGCAAATTCTTCTGCGGGTCAAACCTGCTGGTGCACATGGTGCTGCAGGGACAGGACTGGCACATTTCCAGGTCTTATCTAAAACGGATGGGATTTAATGTGTGCACGCGGCTGGATTTGTGGGTAGAGGTTAGAAAAGCTACGATTTTCCAAATTGGATTCCTTACTCCTCAGGACAAGCAGTGACGCCAGGTTTTCTGCTGCAGATGTAACCGTCATGCCGTTGGCACAAGCAGCCCCACCAGGTTGCACCAGTTCTAAATCAGTTACTAAAATAAATAGCAGTACTAGTTAAATTAGTTATTTCTGATCAGAAAATGAAGATGAATTAGCAAAACCAGATCAAATACTCAAAAAAAATGACAACATTTTAAATTAAGACTTCTTTTCAACTCAAGATTTTGAAATGGAAAGTAAAGGTTTTAAAAAAGCAAGCAGTAGTCGTTTTAAAAAATGAGTGAGCCCCCACACACTAAATTTCCCCCTGTATTCTACCACAATAAAAGACATGTCTGTGATCAAAGCCGATTCCATCAGGAGTGTTATGATAGATGTCCTTATAGCGTGCATATACTCTTTAAAGATCAAAATCTTTCTAATTGCTTTGGAGGCTTATAATGTTAGACTACTTCGTCATTATTTGTTTAAAAGGTAAAATCGGGACAGCAGTTTAATTGCAAGGTAGTATATTTGACCAGAGAAATTGTTTTCAGTGTGGTACAAAAAACCCAGAGATATCTGGATAGGCCTGAGAATGGCGTCTATGGAACAGAAACCTCTAGTCAGTAGGCTTAAATGTTCTGCTCAGCATGTTTATGTGATGCTATTATCACAGAATTATAGAACATTTGAGGCTGGAAGGGACATCTGAAGGTCATCCCATCCAACCTTGCTGCTTAAGCAGGGTCACCTAGAGCAGATTGCCCAGGACCACGTCCAGACAGCTTTTGAATATTTCCAAGGATTGAGACACCACCACCTCTCTGGGCAACCTGTGCCAATACTCAGTCCCCCGCACAGTGAAAAAGTATTTCCTGATGCTCAGACGGTGCCTCCTGTGTTTCAGTTTGTGCCCACTGCCTCTGGTCTTGTCACTGTACACCACTGGCAATAGCCTGACTCTGTCTTCTTTACAGCCTGCCTTCAGATATTTGTACACATTGATGAGAAGACCCCTGAGCCTTCTCTTCTCCAGGCTGAAGAGTCCCAGCTCTCTCAGCCTTTCCTCATAAGAGAGATGCTCCAATCCCTTCTAACCATCTTTTTGGCCCTTTTCTGGACTCTCTCTGGTAGCTCTGTATCTCTCTTGCACTGGGGAGCCCAGACCTGGACACAGCACTCCAGGTGTGGCCTCACCACTGCTGATTAGAGAGGAAGGATCACCTCCCCTGACCTGCTGACAACGCTCCTCCTCAGGCAGCCCAGGCTGTCGTCAGCCGCCTTTGCTGCAGGGGCATATGGCTGGCTCATGCTCAACTTGGTGTCCACCAGGACCCGAGGTCCTTTTCCACAAAGCTGCTTTCCAGCCAGTCGGCCCATGTTTGATACACATGGCATGTTGCAGAGTGCAAATCTAGGAAGCAGTTTGCTGTAAGTAGAAGGGTTTTCCCAGCTGTAATGTACCACGATACCTCAAACAGGTCGCGTCCTTAGCAGTAGGTATAGAGGGTACACTGCTTTCTGAAGTGATATATAGGGCAATGGTGCCATCAGTAGTGGGCAGAGTTAAGGTTCACAGAGCTCTAAGGCTGAATCTTTCAAGTATATTTTGAAATATCTTGAAAACTTTGTCTTATCTTAGAATTTCCAAACTGAATATGAAACAGACTCAACATAGGAGACTGGTTTTTTCCTTATAGTACATATTTGCATTTACAGCCTAAGTGTGTTAATTAAGCATTTGATATACAATTTTTTAGGGATTCCTTCCTCTACATTTTCTTCAAAAATGTCTTGGGTAAATCTTGCTTGCAAAGGGAGACCATCATTATTCTCAGCAAAAAAAATAAGGGAAAAAAGTCTGTTCTGTGCAAAGCTTATGTGCTCTGCAGGAGTTTATTTGTGGCAGTTACGATCACAGAAGGAGTTCTGGGTGATAAATATGTCCAAGCCTTCAGTGCTGTAATGCTATACAGTACTCATGCCGTATTGTCAAAGCATCTGGGTTTTCCGATGGACAGTATTTCTTTACCTGTGAACTCCAAGTTACACAAACGCTGTGGCCACTTGTTTTAATATGTAATAAAATTTGGATACTTTAAGGTATACTTAAGATATACGCTTTCCTGAAGGTTCAATTTTAAGTGTCACTACAGTACCGTCCAAAAGCAGTCAGAGTGCTAGTGGGCAAGAGGCCAGTATAAATAAGAAGATTTCTAGCTCTTAGGGGAAGAAAAAATTTAGATAAAGTATCAGAAAAAAAAAATCCTTACTTTTTGAACTTTCAAGTTGCCAGGAAGGCAGTTCTTCTCAACACTACTTTTAAAAACAAAGCAAAACACCTAGCAAAGGAGTAAATCTATAAACCCCTAAACCTATGATTATTCAGGTCAGTCATTTTAGGTTAGATGATGCGAGGGGGATAGAAATTGCTTTTTTACCAGCAATCTAAGTACGTCATTATCTACAGAGAATTTACCATCTCCCCATAATAATATCCCATCTCTAGAAATACACATCCCTTAAAAACAATCAGTTGCAAATTTGAATATAACCAAATTCTGTAGGGAAACATTTTAACGATGCATATTTTCCAGTATTGCTCCCTTCTCTCTTTCTCTTCGTTCCTGTTGGTGACGTGTGAATTGGTGTAAAATAACGCCAGGCAGCAGGACCTTTCTGCACTTTACCACAGCCTCCCTGTTACGCTGGCTTTAGGTAACGGGTTTGCACCTTTTTTTGTGTGAAGAGGAGAACTTGCCTTCGCAGCCTTGCATGCAGAAAGGCCTGTCTACAGCAAATCAAGTTACAATTTTGAGCCACATTCTGCTTTCCATGTTTGCATAAAACTCCCACTGACATGAATAAGAGTTCTGTGTATATCATGCTGTGTAATAAATAGCATTCAAAACAGAACCTATGCAAAGCTTTCTCACTGTTTTGGGCTACCAATTTATCCTTGTATTTACAGAATATTGATGTAAGCAGATGCCCAAACTGCCTGTCATTTTTAAAATATGCAGAGATGACTGGTGCAGTGGCTACTGACTATAAAACCACCGCAAACTTTCTGGGGCTGCGATCTTGCCGGTCCCTCTTTTCCGCTCCCCCAGGCCACGACAAAAGATGCCCTGTCCCTGACTCAGCCGCGGGCACACAGGCACACTCACCAGCTTGGCAAACGATGTGCAGCTGAGCTCACCCTTGCCTCCACTCGCACATCAATGTCCTCACAGCTGCGTTGTCTCTAAGTTAGGGATGGGGGAGGAAAAAGAAGCGCAACTCCCAATCCACCAGGTTTGATCCGGAGGGGTTGTGTACAGCCCTATCTGCCTATTAAAAGGAGTGGATCCTTTCTGATCCCTTGGGCTGTGAAGCAAAAGCAGAGCAGCAGCTTCCATGGCGGCCAGAGGCAGGACAGAGCGGTTCCCTCTTCCCACAACACACAGACCTCTGACCCTTCCTTATTTCCAGCATCAGAAGGAAGACTTTCCTCTCCTTTCTCCCATCTTGGACGTTGTCTCCAAGTTTCTGGGGTTTAACAAGGCAATTGACAAATAGCATCAACACAGCATAAATCAAACGCTAAATATTTATGTGCCGCATAAATCTCAGGAAATTCTGTCATCTTTTGTCTACCTGTTTCAGAGCTTCAGTGTGCTCATTACTCGTGCTAAGGGGGCCGGAGGAGAAAATGAGTAACTAAGCTGGTTACAACTGTAACTTTCCTCAGTGAAAGTCTAATACAAACATAATGAGAGGCGAGCAGGGCACACCAGACTGGTGTATGGAAATTGTCATCAGCAAGCACTGTGCTTGGAGATGCCGGGATGGCTCTGCTAGGTATGATACACAGTTTCCGGATTGTTTGTGGTTATCCTTTGATTAAAGCTCTCCACAACCAGTTTTGGCCTGGGATGCAAGCTCGTTCCAGCCATGGCTCCCTGCTCCCAGCGGCCAGCACAGCCCCCAGCGTATTGCTGGCACCTTCCTGCGCAGTGTCTCCCACAGGGGATGCCAGTCCCGGCCACTCTCACCCTGCCTGCCCTGCTGGGGAGTCACAGAGGAGCCGAGGACAGGGCAGGACTGCTCTTCCCAGCTGTGACCGACCACCGGTACAGAAAAGATGAGAAATGCTATTCAGCCTGGCAGCAGGCAGCAGCTCATTGACTAGCGTCCTCCAATACTTGACTTCTTCCAAGCCAGCAAAATAGCTCTGTGCCTGCAGTCCATGCGTGTGTGTGCTTGCATGCCTGGGTGCATGCAAATAAGCTTTCCGAAAGCACCCTGTCTTCACTGAGTGTGCTTTGGTGGTGTGCCACTCCACAAATATTGGAAAAGCCCTGCAGAGCTATTTTGTTTTATTTTTGAGCATTGCTAATATATGACGACATCGTTTCCACCCTTTGCAATTTTCCACAGATGATTTCTACGTTATTTTGTGTTGATTCTAAAACTATTTAATAGGGTTTCCACAGAGCTCGGCCATCTCATGAAGGAAAATAAATGGTTCTGCTGCCCTGAGGAAGCCAGAGGAAGACAACTCTCAAAAAGATATCTGAATGCACACTGTATGTTGGGGAAGAGAAGTCACCGAGACAAGAGCAAAAATTGTAGCTAGTAAATCAGAAATTAATTTCTCTGCATAAGAAAAGCCACTTCCAAGTCAAAGAAGTTCTGGCTGTACAACATCTGCAGCAAAGCACCAAGCGATAACACCCTGTACCATTAAAGGAAAGATACAGACACAGTCATAATGCTGTCATTGGTGACACTTATTTTAAGAGCTGAACGCTTTCATTTAGTGACCGCTGAGTGATAACAGGCCCTGAGGTACCTGCACAAAACTGGTTGCCATAAAACTTTTTCATTTTCCAAATTTTTCATTTGTAGCTGTCTTGGATGTGGCAAATAGTTTTGGAGCCAAGGAGACACTCCTGTGCATTTCCATGAAAATAAGTCACTGTTTGTATGTTTACTCAGAACGGGATGAAAAATATTTAGTGATTTCCTACACCCCACTTATTGATTGTACAGCTAAGAAATTTGACATTTGTGAAGTGTGCTTGTGGAATGAAAAATAGCAAATTCCCAGCCTTATTTTTCATTTCATAATTTTGATTTTGGTTTTTGAAAGTAAGAGCACGGTATCTATTTCCATCACATATTTTAATGTGACGTGTTGACTTTACAAGATCTTTTAGGACGCATGAAAATCCACTTTAACTGGTAAACAAGAGGGAAAGACAGAAGCATACCAAAAATTAAAGGGAGGAGGGGATAATAATGATTACAAGTGTCTTGGGGCTGCTGTTTATTATAAAACCTGCCCACAGCTTTGTATTACAAGACCATGGTTTTGGCAGCTTACAGCTGTGCCAAACATTAATCATTTGAAGTTAAATTTACCATACTGTTCAGATTGATTGATTTTTATTTAAAAAAAAAAAAAATCTGATCCATCAGCTTTGGCCTTTCCAAGAATGAGATTTGGGAAAAATATGTTGGTTTGCCCAAATTTAAATGTTCTGGCAACTTTTTCTTGGAACCATTGTAGCATTCCCATGCTTCGAAGCAGGGCTTGAAATCTGGCAGGGGATTGGCCTCGACTTCAGGGATGTGCCTTATACCATCTTTCTGATAATCCACCTAATTTGGCCAACGCATGCTTTTGGGGGAAAAAAAAAATCTGACTTCATAGCTGCTCAGTGGAGACTCTATAGATGTTAATAGATAAACCCCCCAAGAATGCCACTGTCATGGAGCTTGGTCCACCTCATCACTATCTCCAAGAGACAAAAGAGACTGAACATGTACCTCTCTGTGAAATAACAGCACGCCTGAGGCCAGCGTTACGGGAGAGAAGCCAGACTTTCCCTGTAATAGCCACTCCAGGCTCAGTTAGAGCCAGCACTGAGAAGAGAGGCCATATCTGTAGCATACAGGACTATATCCATATGATACCCTCAAGTTATGTTTATGCCGGTGGACCTGCAAAGATGTCCAAACTCTTGTAGGTGGGTATTCATCAGGTTGCCACTCAGCTGGCCTCCAGAGGGGCGGGCAGAGGCTCTGTCCAGGTCTCTGATGCAGATGACCAGGGAATTGGGACTGCAGATCACAAAACCTTGAGTACTTTCTGCTCAGTCAACTTACTGCCTTAGCAACCCTCCTGGTAGTGGCTGTTTAAGTTGGAGGCTTCAAATGCAGAGGAAACAGCAACTGGCATGAGGATGGGAAAAGGGATGGAAAGACTGAAGCAAAGAGGTCTTTTGACACCAGAGCTAGGACAGCAAGATCAACTGGGGTTGGGATTAGCTGGACAAGTAGGCTGGGAATGGGAGCTGGGGCAGGAAGCAACAGAGTGTTGAAGTGAGTGAGCACAGGAAAGGAGTTGTGGGCAGACAACGGGATCATCTGTGGAGCTGGGTCAGGACGAAGGGGATAATCAGACCAGTGGAGGTGGAGAACAGAACCGAAGAAGGAAGACAAATGTGGTAAGGAAGCAGTTATAGAGGATGGCCTGGGACAAGACGTAGAAGCGCCAAAGTAGAGATGGAGAGGAGCATCAGAACTGGACAGAAAGCTCAGGAACTAGGCCTGTTGGCCAGTATGAGAAAAAAGGTGTAGACCATAAATCAGAGTGCAAGCTGTCAGGGAGAGACTGGATCTAGTGAGGTAAGGAGCCCGGGGTAAATAAGTTTGAGGTCTAGAAGGCAAGGGAAACAAGAAAGCAAAAATGAGAAGTAGAGAGGCTGTGGCATAAGTCGTTTAGAGGGCAGGAGGCAGAGCAGGCCAAAGTGTGAAGGGGAATGGGCAGACCAACCATGACCAGCAGAGTGTATTTCTTAGTAACTTTCTGGCAGCGTCTGGAAAGAACAACTGTACTGTTATGGGGGATCCCAATGGATTTCCAATTTGGAGAAACATGTCTGCAGGAGAGCACTGTAGATGAGACTGCTTTGACACAAGAGACATGGCAGCCAGCATGACGGAATTTCAGTTTGGACTTCCTTATGGTGTGTGAAGATCAAATAATGAGTGGACTGGAAGTTGGTGGCTGCTTAGGGACCTTTATCATGACCTGACTGCACTCACTACACCAAAGACAATATTCCCAGTACGTATACTTGACACTTGAGAAGGGCCAATACCTCAGGGTGATAAGAAATGTGAGGAAAACAGGGAGTAAAAATTTGCAAAGACACCAAGAAGGGTGTGCAAGAATACTCAGGTCATGATATGGTCAAGAGGTCAAGCTTTCACAATTAAGAAAAAGGGCAGATTTGTCTAACAACTCATTCTGTTTGCAAGACAAAGAGGAGCCATCTCTATGGGGAAAAAAATGCAAATGGAAGGGCCAGAGAGACCAAAAAAGAGGCATTATAACTTACCAAGTTTTAACAAAAACAAAGTAGGTTCAAAGAGCAGGGGAAACAGTGGACTGAGAAGGTCAAGAACAATTTATTTAATATAGTAGAAGCAAAAGGAATTGGCATCAGCCTATTGTTGGTGGGGGGGATGCCAACACTGTTAATAATGCGGAAATACCGAGTGCATCTTTTTGTTCTACTTGGAACAAAGTGGGGCAACGAATCTATCAAATGAAGATGTGAAATTCCTTTCCAATCTACAAATAACTGAAGGGTATATAAAATTACTCCTAGAGAGATTAATATTTTAAAATTAGCTGTTTTGGATAACTAGCGTGCAAGAGCTGTAAAAGTTTTGCTGAGAGAATCTCTTTCCCACTATTATTTCTAGCAAATATTTGGATATGAAGGAAATCCCAGAGAGATCCTACACAATACAAGGCAAAGCAGATTTTCCACAGTGGATACCAAGATTTCCTACTACAGTCTTTCGTGTAGAAGTCCTGAGCTCCCACATCCAGGTGGGAGCCTGTGTGGGGAGCACAGAAAGCCCAGGAGCCCTGCAGGGACCACCCCAAAGAACGGGATCCTTCCTGTCTCCCTGTGTAATCCACCATCTGTGAACAGGAATAATTCCACCTTCTCATCTCCGAAAGGTGTGGTGAAGATGAAGCCCTCCGGTACGAGAGTGGTAAGTACACTAGAAGGGCCTGCAGGAAAGTGAATTGCTCCCGGGGTCTGAGCAGTGTTCAGTGAAGAAGGCACAGGGTCTTGCGCTGAGCACAGACCCAATATAAATAGCTGCTCATTAAGCGAGCACCACCTGCTCCAAGAGCTGGATGAGGCAGGGGTTCTGTGGGACAAACAGCACAGGATTATGCTCATGTAATTAAAGACTGCTGCAACGCATGTATACGCACAGAGGGGCCAAACTGAAGCTCCGCAAGCCAGCTTAGCAGTGGCCTTTTCTAGCTTCTCAGCGCTTGATTTTGCCACCCTTAGGAATGATCTTTCACTGCGGTTTGTGTGTGTAACGTCATTACGTAGTCTTTGGTAAGGGACTGAAGCAGACTTGGCATTGTGGAACTCAGTGGAACCTCTTTTAATTGCCTCTGAGACATGACTGGTGTGAAGCAAAACAAAGGTGGTAGAGGGAGTAGACAAAAGGAACTACGAGACTCCTCATATTCCAGAACACAGGCAGTGAGGAGGCGGGAAGGCAAAGAGAAAGAAGAAATGCCGAATGTGATGCTTGAGTGAAAAATGCAACCAAACCCCTCTTTGTCTCCCTAAGACCCCAAACTTTGGGGAAGTTTGCCTTCTGATCCCGGTTCCAGCTCTGTGACTCAGGCTTCACTCTCCAGATCCGCAGTGTATCTTCCCATTTATCTCTAACTAGGACAATTTCTGAGTCCTATATGAGTCATCGGTGGGTTTTATATAGAAACCAAAGAAGGTTCTTCCAGTCTCTCAGTAAGATCTGCCGTGCTGCCAGGGAAGCACTTTTGGTTGTTCTGACGAGCAATTGTAACTGTTCTGAATTGCCAGAAATACCGTCTGAAGAGCAAAAGGATCGTTTGCCATCTAAATCCAAAAGGGTTTATAATGCAATCTTTGTGTCGCCTGAATGCGCTGATCCCACCTTGCAATCGCTGATATTAGGCTTTGCAAACTGGCCAGATCCCAGTGGGTATAATTTTCAGGCTGGCTAGCTCGCAGGGTTCGAGTGATGCCACTCGGGGGCTCGGAGCCAGCGGAGGGGAGGGGGGCGGCGTGCGGCACACGGGAAGGGGTCTGAGTCAGGGCTCCCCAGAGCAAGGAGACCTGCCTCCTCCTCGCTCCTTCCTGCTTCTGGAAACCGCTCCTCGCGAGCAAGCCGGGTCCGCTCGCTGACAGCCACCTACCCCGCAGTTAGGTCCTGTCCTTTCTCAGCTGAGACAGGAGGGACAGGTGGCCCATGCCGGAAGCAGTGGCTGCGGCACAGGAGCAGGGGGGGGATCCTGGTCGAGAGCCCAGAGCTGCCGTGTGACAAACAGGAGGGCCAGGTATTAACAGGTGGGTGAGAAGACAGGGGCTGGCTGCCTGCTCGGGGAAGCGGCCGTTTTAAAACCAAGGCGGCAAGGATCACAGGGAGAGCGTGCACGGTGGGGAGGGCATATTTTGAAGAGGAGGAGGAAGGAGCTGTTTTGGAATTGGGTGTAAAGCCATTTGTTTGGAGGGGTGCCAGGGTAGCAGTAGGTGCCCAGAACAAACGCGCGCAGCCATCCCAGCACTCGGAGCCTGCATGCTCGTCCTTCGCAGTACCTAAGTAGGTCAGCCCGTTTCTTCAACCTTTCCTCTTCCCTTTCTCACTTGCTCTCTTTGTGGGAGGTGGCGGTGGCGGTAGCAGAGGGGCTACACCCGTTTTCACTGATTTCCAACACTGTCTACGTGTGAACAAGAGAAGCGGAGGGAAGCTAAAGCTGCTTTCTTATTAACAGCTGGTGACAGTCCCTTTGCACAGTGCATGTCGCATTTCTTAGCCGAGGTAGAAAGGAGTGAAAGAGGAAGGCAGTTATTTAAAGTTTAACATTACAGACAAATTACAAGGATATTCTGGGGCTCACAGTCCCCCTCAGCACTCCTGCGCGCCCCGGGGCTGGCCTCGCCACACCTTTGCAAGCGACTATTTTAGGCAAGTGTGCTCATCGGGTTCGGGAGGACGACGGCTCCAAGTAATTCTGGGATGCAGGTTTCGCACCACAGGATGCCAGCGGGATCCAGTGAAGGTTATGGACTGTCTAGCCTGAACTCCATCTGTGCCCTGAAGTTTCCTCTTGGCTGGGCACCGCTGAAGGACCAGAAGCAGCCAGTAGGAAGCAGTAGGCACAGGGGCTCATGGGGAATTTAAGCCATCTGAACGTGGCACTCAGTTTTTTAAGACAACATTTTTTTCAACGCTGTGAACATATTGCACCCAATTATAATTGCGTTATGTACTCCGTGCCGTGCGATGAGTGCATGCCTCCTCCTAGCTATGGAGGGGCAAATCTGACACACATACAACAAGTGCGCTGTTTTCTCCGATGTAGCTTCTCCCAGGCTGCTTATCACGATAGTATCTGCACGCCTCCCAGTAGGGCACTGAACTGTGTGGCTAACATCTGCCACGTGTTGTTTGTTCTGTCCTCCTCTCCCAAGGAAGGAGGTGAGTGTAGTGGAGCATCTTGTTTTTGCAGCACATTTGTTCAGCTTTTGCTTTCCCTGCATGCGGAGCTATGTATTTGTGTTAACGAAAGTAAGGGCACAGAAATGTGTCCTGCCATTGGAAGCGCCTTTATTTCAGTAAGGAGAATTACAGCTAATTAAGTCAAATTAAAAAAGGAAGGGAGAGTTGATTTTCTTTATTCTCAGCATACTCTGTTTGACAAATGGGTCTTAACCACAGATGACAGTATTAGCTTCAGCCTCTCAGACAAGGAAATCTTGGCTGCTATTCCCTCTGCCCATTTATCTATGATAAATTTAAAGACACATGTTCCCCCTTCCTGGACAAACACTCTTCAACTTTTTTTTTTTTTTTTTTTTTNAAAATATGTTTGAAATCTCTTTACACATGTCCTTTTTCTCTTTCTTTGAATGGGCAGCCTCATACACGATACCCTCCGTGGACCTTGCCAGACAATAACACTGGCTCTGGACATGGCTCTGTTTTGTGGCAGTTTGGGTCTGCACTTGATTTAGTGGCAGGGGCACTTCTGAAGCCTAGAAGCGTGGCCTATATGTACTTCTATCTCCAGGGCTGTATTTTAAGTATTTTCACCCTCACATTATGCTGAGGTTTATTAACAAGTCTTAACCAAGCAAATAACTAGTATTACCCAAACAACAATTCTGGTATTCTAGGGGGCACTGAAACACAGAACAGACTGACTTTTCAAGACTGGAGGGAAAATCTGTATTTTAGCCAGAAACTCAAACGTCATTTCTTGAG
>RSEF01000003.1:39008305-39040800 GCA_003993805.1 Himantopus leucocephalus | reverse complement strand
GCCGCCGACAGACCGAGGGCAGGAGTCAGCACTGCGCTTTGAGGTGCAAGAGCTGGCTGGTGTCCGCTCTTCCCTGCCTCCCCCCCCAAAAAAAAATTTGTTTGTCTTAAATACAGCTTCTTTTCCTTGGGCTGCCACAGATTTTCCACCTCAGCAGCCAACCAACGGCCGGTGAGGAACGTTCATTAGCGGCCAGGAGGAACACCGTCTCTCCCAGTGCCGGGCCCTTCTGGTGAGGGAGGCAGTCGGCAGCTTCGCGTAAAATGCCAAACAACCTTCCTTGTTTTCCTTGGTTGCCAGGGTAGGAACTGACATTGTCCCCAGCGGAGCACAAGGACTCCCCGTGACACGGCGGGGACAATGGGAAGGTATGTTTTCTTGACCCGCTGCAGGAAATCCTGTGCGTCTTGCCGGGGAAACGCAGCATTTTCCTGCCCCGTCTGCGGCCGGGCTGCGGCTCCGGGGGCTGGCGGCAGCCTGCCTGAACGCGCCTCTCTTAAATTTTGAGCCCCTCTTAAATTTTAACAGACTCGGCTTTATTCAGTGCCCGGGGGGACCTGGGCGCTGTGAACCACGTCCTCGGGCACTGGGGTGGCACTGGGTGCCTCCCTCCGGCGCTGAGAGGGGACAGTACGTGCCGAGAACAACGCTGAACTTCGCGGCTGTTACCTGCTATAGTGGACGCTGTCTCTCTCTCCCGGCTGAAGCTAAACGGACCATTTCCACTCGTCGTTACTGCTGCTGTTGATTAACCGATTTATGGGTTTTTTTAAAAAAGAAACAATTCAGAAAGTGACGCATTACTTCTGCCTGTGGACAGAGGGAACAGCTGAAACGTGGGAGTCCAGACTACAGCTGTGTGACTACAGCTTTTAAAAAAAAAAAAAAAGAAAAAAAACCCACAACGCATATTTTAGTGAATAAAAACTACTGATTCCCTCTGCTGGTGTTATGGACCTTATTTACTTGCCACGATGGTGGTTGTAGTCACCAGACTACCTGTGAAAAGTGAGACAAGCAGGAGAAGCCATGACCTCTTCACAACTGGGGGGTGTTTAAACCACAGCAGTCACCCTGCCCGGCCTCCTTCCTCCGCTCCATCCATACATCTGTATCTTCTCCTCTTCTCTTGGACATCACTTAGGGTCCTGGCACGCAAAGCAGCCTAACTGCCACAGACGCTTGCATCCATCAGGGGAATGGTGTCATTGCTAGGAAATAAATATTCACACAGATAAATTAGCCACAGAAGGGCTTCTGCAGCCATTTGGAAAAGCCTCACACTCTAAGATCCATCAAATGTTTAGGGAATGTGTGTGGATAATTTCTGAACAGGAAAAAACAGAACAAAACAAATTTTTTCCTATGGCAGCCATACAGAGAGACAATGCCATTAAGGCTGGGTGTCAGATCCGTCGGGGAAAATGATTAGCCAAGACTCCAAACTACCTGTTTACCGACAAGTTCAGGGTGGCATTTTTAAAGGTTTCTCTTTTTTTGCCCTGATTTGTTGCCAGGCAGCTATGAACAGGGGCAAGCCCATGAACTTAGTGCACCCTGTGTGCAAAATTCATGCTGTGAGGAGAAGGCTGCATTTGTTGGAGAATTAATTTGCAAGAGCTAACGGGACTGGCTGGAAGCCTCCCTCTACCTTTCCCCTTCTCTTTTCCCTTTCAGAACAGATGCAGGAAGGGAAACATCTCCTGGAAACATTTGTGCCGGAATCGTGTGATTCCTTGCACTTCCAAAATAACCTCCCTTACACAAATGCCTGCGATGGGTACATGCCGTTAGAGCATGAGGGACACCTCCTTGCCTACATGCTGTTTCCCGGCAGCAGTGCAACAAGGCAGCTACCACGAGCATAATCTTATCATTAATCTGCGGATCAGGGACACACGCAGACACAGGCTGCTCGAGAAGGAGACTGCATGTTAGCAGGACCTCACGTAAACAGCTCCACAAAACAGATGTGATACACAACGTGCCAGTGGACCTAAACATGGGAAACTTTCACCTTGCCCCAGGTGGGTCTGGCTTCTGGTCTGCTCATCAGTAGACGAGGAAATGTGTGCTGCTTTCCTGGAAATTAGGCTTTAAACTTAGCAGCTGGAGAGTGAGAGCACATAGGAATCAGGACTTTCATCAAGCATTTCTACTGGTGGTGCATACAGGGGTACATCCTTTGACATACCAACATCTAAGCACCTACCTCTCCAGCTGTCCTTCCTACTGACACTGCACCCATCCCTGTGCCCAGGAGACAAAGCGCCTCTGGGAAGAAATGTTTGCACAGGGAACATACAAATACATTGGAGCAGAGTTACAAATGCTGAGAGATTTTGTCATCTGGCTTTTTGCCCCCCCTCTGGTGTTTCCTCCTCTCTCTGCATCTTCTCACTTGTTCTCTTTCGTCATCTGTGCTTTGTCTCCCTCCTCACCGCGTATCTTTGCTCGTCGCCCCCACACTCGCCCTCCCTTTCCCCTCTCAGCTCTTCTGCCTTCTTCTGAGGTCCTGTAGCCTATTCCTAGTGCTTGGAAAATGAATATAAAAACTGCAACCTCAACGGGAAAAGAAAGCAAAGAGTTGCGATAAGCAACTCTTCTTCTTGGGAGCAGTCTGACCGATGAGTTGTTCCCAGGGCTTTTGAAATGACAACAGGCATCTTCTCTTGTCTTTGCTGTTACTGTCGTTGTGTTCCTCACAGCAATGCTTACCAGCCAGTGGAGAATGGGGCCCCCTTATGCTTGCTGCTGCATAAATCATTTTCTTTAGCCTGGGGAAAAAAGAAAAAAAAAAACACCTAAAGATGAATACATGATTCAAGGATTTACTGCTCAGATCGCTTTGGGGGTCTTTTATTCCTCACCCTTTCCTTTGTTTCTCTCCCAGGCTGCCTCTCCTGCTGGCCTAGCCCTTCACCCCACCCCATCACACTCATGTCTGGCTGGCCCTATCTGATTTACCTTCCATTTGTCCTTTGTCCACCCGCATGCTTCTCTTGCTGTCACTTACTCCCTCTCCCATGTGGCCAGATCCCCTGATTGCCTTCTCCATTCTGCGATACTGGGTAGCTTTTCATCACCTTGCTGGTGGAATCAAGAGATGCAAAATATTCAGTGTGAGGTAGACACTGAATGGTTAAAACTTGGCAAAGTTATAGAAAACTGAAAACAGGCTCTCATAGCAGAAAGTGTCAGGTACCACCAGCTCCAGCTAAATTAAATTCTGTCCCTGTAGTGTGTATGCACAGACATTTATATTCATATTTTTAACAGCCTTCTAAACTCTGCAGTTCACTGACAAACCCTTCATGAAGCTATCATTCCTTTTTTAACACCTGAACTTTAAAATGTCACATATAGCATTTAAAAGGACAGGCAAATAACCAAGGAAACATCCTAGCATGCATTTTGCTTCCTCTCCTTATGGTTGATCTAAAGTCCGTGGAAATCAATGGCAGTCTTTCCATCTAGTTCAGCAGAGTTCGCATCCAGTAGGTTGGTTCCTCCTAAAATTTCAGACGAAAAAGACCCCACACAAATGTGTTTTTTTGAGTTTTCTTTTACTCATATATCTGGTAAAACTGATGTGCTGTCAAATGATCTTTTCAGTGCTAAATATATACCATTAACTACTAATAAAAAAACAGGCTTTAAAAATTCAGCTCTTTTTGGCATCTGTACAGAGCATTCCACTTGATCTCACAAGATGTATGGTTTGCACTAGGATTGCAGTCACAGTTTTCTTGTTAAAGCTGTCAACCGTTCCAGTGTCTATCTTTACAATGCAATTCAAACCTTGGTTAGGAAAATAGGCGCTTTTGCTTGAACTATGATATTAAGATCCTTTGCCAGTTCTTTCCTGCATCCATTTGCAGGCTACAGCTCCTGTTAAAACTAGGTTGCAATGTGAAAACAAGGTAGGGAAGAGGCTGATCCTTTTTGTTTGAGACACTTCCTCCCAGTGGCAGAGATACGGTGGACATTAAATGCTTCCTTAAACATGCTATTTTTTTGAAAAAACATTTCGTTAGAACCACTTACAAGGCAAAACTTCACTGTCTCATCTTGTTAGAGTTACAAAGGTAACTCCAGGACAGAACATTGCCTTTTGCCTCTCTTAAAATCAGCAGAGAAATTCTCCTGAACATGAGATTATTTGCCATAGCATTGCATTGGTATCCGATTGGACTCATTAGCAGATATTTGCTAATGGCATGGGAGAGGTGGAATCAAGTCGATCACTGTTTTCTTGTGAAAACTGATCACCTTCTAAAGACAAATGTGTAGAGCATTTTTGACAAGCCAGTGTAAATCTTCAGTCAATATTGCATGAATCAACTTTAATGTAATGACGTAAAGCAAAGGGAAAATACAGGTACGGGATAAACATATGTCTTCTAACGCTTAGGCGCAATGGGGAGCCCCCTTATCTGCTTCCATAATGCGCCTTATTATGCTTAAGTAATGGGTATTAGAAGCCAAGCAGTATGTTACATCTCCTCCTACATGGTACATTCCCATACTGCCTAGATACATATGAATCCTGCATGTCACATGTCATTACATTTTCTGAGACTGTATCTCCATCCATGCTAAAAATACACGGAGAGAAAGAGAGAGAGAGAACTTGAGTGTAAGCAACAGATACTTCTGCACAGACCCTTGGCAATACCAAAGACTGAGAGATTTATACATGTGTTTATTATTCCTCATTGTTTGAGGAAGAGCATTTGTGAAGATAACCGGCCCTAGGGGTTTTCATAGCAAACGCCTGCTAGGTGCTTGCACCCGTTCATTCCCAAGCTGGATACGCTCAAGCGAAGCCCTCTCCACCTGCCTTTTCATCTACATGGTGGCCTGATTTTTTTTCTGAAGTGCTTAGTTACAGAGCCATTCCCGTAAAAATAACTCCAGAGCTAGCCATAAATACTCTCGCTCAGAAATTCCAGGCAGTGAACAAATCTGTGAAACGCGTGACCTGCTGGTGTCCCGCTCCTCTGCTGTCAAAATATAGGGACCGCAGAGCCCTGAACCTGCTGCAGGGACGAGCCACCTTCCAGCAGCCTCTGCCCTGCCCCCTCTCCCCTCTCCCAGAGAGGGTCCCCGCTGCTGGGCCACCTGCCAGCAGCACGGGGTGGCCTCCAGAAGTCCGTGTTGCAATAGCAATGCAAGGCAGACCTTTTGGACCAGACTCCTCTCCCCTAAAAAAACAGGGAAATCATTAGTGGCCTAAAACCTCGCTGTAGCAGCTTTATCGCTGGCGCTCCGGAGTTGGATTTGGTCTTATGTACGAGAGACAGGGGAGGAGCAGCGGTCCCCTGGTGACACGCGTCAGGCAGGAACATGGCACATGCTCGACGTACCCCCAGTGTCCCGGGCTTTTGCACTTCTGCGTGAACAGCCGAGTGGGCAGACCCCTCCTGCTCGGCTGCAGCAGATGGAGCGGTGAGGCAGGCTGCGTGTCTGCGGGGCTGGGCAGCGGAGCTGTGCTCTCGAGCTCCAACTAATGAAGCTGATTTGATGAGCTGATTATTCTTGTGTATTAGTGCGTCGCTGGCATGGTGCTCCGTGCTGTACCAGACGCAGAAGGAAGGGTACAACACGGGCCCCCTACCGAGCTTTCCACCTAGGCGAATGGAGCAGACGATCCAGAAAGACGGGGTTCTGGATGACAAGGAGGAGACGAAGCCCCTCTTTGTAACAGAGCACTGCAGCTCTCTGAGCTGGAATGTAGCAGCATTCCTAATTTAGATACTCTGGTTGAATTTTAAGTGGAAGTGAACAAAACATTTGAAAAGCTGTCCCTGTTCTCTCAGCAGGGAGACTTCGAGAATTTTCTGGGTTTGGGGAAGAAATACTGGCACAAAAGCGGCCAGAGTTTTCCCAGGTAGAGCTGTGATTCCTGGAAGCAAGCACAGGTTTTCTAGATGTGATGGATGTAAACAAAGAGGGGTTGGTTATCAGGAGGTGATTCATGATGGGAGGGATAATGATGAATAGGTGTTATGACAACAACTGCTCTGCAGCTGTAGCTCTCTCCTCTGCCACAAACTGCCAAAAACTCACCAGCTTTCTCCTGGGACCTTCTAATGACAGTAAACAAGGCTTGACAGTGTCCAACACAGAAGGTACATGACTGTTGACCTCCTCATGGCAGGAGAAAATTGGCTAAATAACATCAAGACATGGAATTGCAGGTACCTGTTACGTCTCTGGGTTTTTGCAGACAGCAAAACATCCCCCAGACAACATTATTCCTGGTTTACATAAGCCATTAATTATGTTAATAATGTTTCTACCTGTGCAGTTTCTCCAATTTTAGCTCAATATTCCTCCCTCAAAATGCAGAAAAGTACCCTCTGGGAGCACAAGGACGGCTTTTTATATATTTTTTGTTCATTTCCACTCCAAATTGAACGAGAGCAAGCCCCGGCAGAATTTTTTTTCAGGCAGAGTGGCGGTTCTGCTCTTGCTGAATCATCTGTGACAATGATTAGGCAAGAACACAAAAATAAACATTCCTTGGCAGCCAGGCTCCGATCTCCCCTACAAAGTATCGAACCCACCATTTACAGATCAGCCGCAGAGTTTGAAAAATACTGCGCTGGGTCGCTTGGTCTGTGCTTGGCACAGAGAACAAGCTGTACCGAACACGGAGCAGCTCGGCACAGTCCAGAGGAGGGACCAGCTATACACTGGTGATCAGGTGCTCCAACAGAGCTACTGCGTAGTCTCCACCACGGTATCTGCATATACGCAGAATAAACAGGAGAGCTTTGCTAGAGGGTCCAACGCGAGGCTGAATGCATACAGAGGTCTGCTGGAAAGCAGGGCTGACAAATGATAGCATTGCTCCTAATATTTATGTATTCATATATGTTTGAGTATCTTTCCAGATTCCCTTGCTTCAAGTGCCTTATTCATGCGAGTCCCACGCTTCACCCCATCCGGGAGGTTTCTGCTCGTCAGCTCCTCAGCTCTGTCATTCCTCATTACAACAGTCACCTATGAGAATAGGTAGAGAAACAAAAGGCCAGATGCACAGCTGCACAGATGAGTGGAGCACGCTGTAACAAAGGAGAGCAACTCTCTTTGGACATAACTAACATGTGCAAACTTGCTTGACTGTTTGTAATCCATTTCTTGTTGCCTGTTCTCACAGCCATGCTGAATTTAAACATACAGCGCTTTCCAGCCACAAGTGTGCTCTTTTTCATATGATAAGGCCTATTGAATATATATGTTCAGGCATTGAGAAGAATGTGGATTCAGGGAGAAGGAAGTATGAAGGGGAAGGAAAGGTTAGGGTTACGGCAGAGAACTTCAAGTCAAAGTCACTGAGTTCCTTTCCCAGTTCTAACAGAAATTTTCCTGCATGCTGTTGGACGTGCCACTTCATCGTGTGCCCCAACTGGGAAATCTGTCAAATGGGAACACCAGACAGCCCACACCATGAGGTCTTGCTAGCTGTCCTTGATGCGTGTTTGTGAGTTTCTGAGATCCCACTTAGGCTAGCACCATAGAGAAGCTTTTACCTAACCAGGCAGAAAAGGAAGCGGAGGCTCTGAGATCTGGAAACATCAGTCTGAGGATTCATGCCTGCCAAAGAATGTCAATAATACTGCCAAGCGTATTCTGCTGAACTTTCTGTGAGGGGACTCTTCTTGTTTCTACACAACAGCAAATACCCCATGAGGTATGAGAGACCACTGCCATATACCTCCACCACATTTCCACTGAAAACCAAAATACTCATTGATTAAAGTTTCAAAGAAGTCATGGGATGGTGAAAGGAGTGGTGAGTTCAAGGACCAAGAGCAAGGGGAAATTCCAGTTTCCCGTGCTATTCTTAATTGCTTCTGAAGCCCTTGTACATCCAGTGCCTTTATAGCTGAAAAGTTGTGTTGCACAGAAAGGCTGAGTTTTCCACACAGAATCTACAAACCAGAACCTCATTCATGGCAGAGAGTTAGTGGACACCCCCTCCCTCCCTTTTGCCTTGGAAAGCTCAGATGATGAGGAGGTGCTCAGGCAGGAGATGGTATCTGCTGTCCACAGGCACCTCTACTCTGTAGTGGGATGGGATTGGGTTGGACATGCAGCTGGTCTGCACAACTTTATGGTGCAGGCCTTTCTGGTTGTCTTACCTCCAGAAGCAGAAGTCTGGATTACACAGACAGTCCTCTGTCTTAAGAGCTCTGCTGCCAGTCCTGAGATACTGGCCCGGCACAGGAGCTGTACGGGGCAGTCACAGAGGCAGAGCACAGCTCTCCTGCAGAGCCACGGTCATCACCTCCCTACGAGTTGCTCCAGGAGCTCCTTCTCCACTCAGCTTCCCACTACATATTTTGTGGTTGTCAGTCTCATGAAGATTTTGATAAGAGTCTTCCTGAGCCAGGGAAATTGGCTGCCTGCTCCTTATTTGTGCTGTTGTGACAGTGTAGGACCCCACATTTCAAGGCTGGACGGAAAGCGATAAATAGCTCCACAAGACACTCTTATCTGAGGTTTATTGAGCTGTCTTAATAAATTTCTGCTCTCCAGTCCATCTCTCCACTGACTACACAGGTTACCTAAGGTGTGTCTCAGGGAGGTGTCTCAGGTCTCCTCCCAAAGCTTTGGTAAGATAAAACCAGGCCTGCATGTGCAACAACCCCTGCAGTGGTTAATAAGCTGGGTGTGCTGTGCCCGTCTCCTTGTGCCTTCAGCTGTGCCTTTCTGTTTGCCAGGCATCCCTTTTCCCCTCCTTCTTTCTCTCTAGCTCCTTTATTTTTCATCCCTTTTTTCAGGGATGAATACGTAACTCCCCATCTTTTCATAAAGGGGTTATACAACACCCAGAACAGCCCCCAGACAGGCAATGCGCTGGTCCCTGCTGGAGACCTCTCAGTGCTCCTGCAGTCCCTTAAATCTGACCATCAAGAAGCACCTGTTACCAACCGCTCGCTCTGAGTCAGCTTCCTCTACCACCATGTACATGCAAATTAAACATATTTTTCTGCACAGGCCATTGAGAATAACATGAGTGCTTATTTTCTGAGCCATGCTATAGCTTTCTTCTCGGTAAAACAGAAAGTTAAAAAAACAAACAATCATGCTCACTTTAAATGACTACTGAAGGAATGCCTAATGGATAAATAAGGGATTTCGTGGCTGTGAAGGTGGCACCTTTCAGTGACAACCCATGAGGAAAGCTTTGGGAGTGATGACCTGGTATGGTGGCACATTAATGTGAACAACCTCTCTCAGCTACGCATTTTATGACAGGATCTGAAGAGCGAAGGATTAAGAATATATTAGTTCTCAACTTCTTTTTGGATGAGTTTCTTAATACAGTAAGGCTTAAAGGCAAGCTGGTAGGGTGCTGCGAAATCTATAGATATTTATGAAACAGTGAGCAAACCTAAAAGGCTGTGTTTTTTGAATGTGACTTGATAATTTTGTAGCGCAGTTATAAAAGAGAAAAGATCTGCATTTGGATTATTGTTTTGGAGACTTGTTGCTTACATAAATCTTGATGCAAACCATTTCTGATATGGAAGTTGGGTGGGAGAAAATTCTCCCACACCCTGTTTGCACCCCCTCTGCCCTGTGGTAGAAGTGAGGTCTTGGTGAGTGTTGCCAAGAAAAGGAGTGGCAGCATTTGGGGATGGAGAGGCAGAAACCTAAGCCGGGACACCTGGGAGATGCTCTGATCCAGCACATGCACCTCTCTGGCAGGATGAACCAACACACCAAGTATGTACTTGTTCCTCCTCTTTTCCTCTTCTTGATTCCTCCAAAACCCAAGTTTTGTTTTAAGGGAACAACCAAGCCCTAGAAAATTTTACTCTGACACCATAATTCTGAATGTTGGGTTTTTTCTAGGAAAGGAGGGTAAATGAAATGGAGCCTGAAGGAGACTACACCTTAAATGGGGCAGAAGCTTGCATACGAGAAGATTAACACTGGAGAGCTGGCTAGGAAAGGGCCAGAGTAAATCATTTCTCTTCCTCAGAAAATTAAGCATATGCAAGGAGTAGCAGACAGTGACTATGGGAAAACCTGTCAGAACAAAGTAGCAGCCTTCCATTCTCTCCTACCTACAGACGCAGCCAAACACACAAGAATGGGGTTGGGGGTTGTTCATAAATAGTCTGGCTGCTGTTTGTCAGAGGCAACAGTTGAAATGTCCGTGCACAATTGCTACTTTAGCATGTGCTAAAAATGACAATGGCATCCAGTCGCAATGGCCCCGCTGAGAACTGTCGTTCCAAGTCACAGTCATAAAACTACTAGTGGGTGGTCTTCATCTCCGCTTGTCCTCATTATCATTTCATTGTGTTTCTGTGGCCCACTGCACCATGGCACTCCCTGCATTTTAAAGCATTTCATTGACGGGGCAGTTTGACATTCATATTTATATGTCCTTGTTGTATTGCAGTGGTTTCTCCTATTCTTGGGATCCAAGCCTTTTGTGAAATGGTGCGAGGAAGATGTGTATTCAGATCTTGGCCCAATGAATTGGGTATTGTCAAGAAATAACAGAAAGTATTGAGGATTTAAACATCCTGGACCCTATCCTGCTGCTCCTGAACGTATTCAAGGGTTTTTTCTTGCCAGGGACTGAAAGCGAGGCTGTGGAAGAGGTCAGATGGGCAGCACATACCTGGTTTGGGGTTCAAGAGCAAACTTTCCGAGTTGCAATGTTAACAGGAAACAGTCTGCTCTCCTTCCTCCTCTGCCAGGAGTGGACAACAAAGCTCCTGTTGACTCCAAAACCAGAAAGTCCAAACCCTAATAATATCTCTTTTTATTTCCTGATTCTTGTTTAGCATGCAAGTCAAAAGTTAAGCAAAGCCTATATGCAGCTCAGTGACTGGGCAAAGCTTGAGCTGTAAAAGCAAAACGTTTGCCAAACCTGTGGAAAATAAAACCAAGAGAGACAGCTTACACAGTAGAAAAGGGAAAAAAAAACAACCAACCCTGCTATTGAAACCTGAAGATTTACTTCAATTGTTTTACATTGTGCTCTTGGCTGATGGCTCCTCTGCTTCAAGAACTGGGGCCAGAGCGGAGGATTTGTCCTCTCCCTCCGTTCCTCTGGCAGGACAGCTGCAGGGGAGCACAGCAGAGGCTCGACACATGCCGGGCTGCCTTGCCCTAGCTGGAGACCAGAGTAAAGTGGGTAGGCGTAGGAGGCACATAGGGCTTCTGCCATTTTGCAGGGCCAACGTGTACATAGCTGGCTTGCTGTGCAGCAAATACCCCGGCTCTGCATACATCGGGCTGCACTACACGGCTCTTCCGACTTTCCAAGTTTTGCTTGTTCCAGGCACATAAAGGAGCAGCTGCTGCTCATGTGTGCATGCGTTGTTGCCCAGTGAGGAGTTGAGGATGTGTCTTGGCAAATGGCAAGAGCCTTAAGTTTGCAGGTAAAATGCCACAGAAGGGAAATGGAACGACCGGCCCAACTAAAAACATAAGAAAGTGTTTGTTTAAATGCTCTATGGATGACTGTTCAAAGTAGGGCAAAGTATGGCTTGCAAATCAACCTAAAGAATGAATAAAATATCTGACAGGGGCTTTTTCCAAATTTTCTTTAAAAAAATTACTTGTGGACAAGAAGTCAAGGGTCTGCTTTTAGCCCAAAGACCAGTCTGCTCCAGAAATGCCCCTTCCTGGAGTATAGCTTTAAACCTGACCACCTTCTCAAACCATTAGTGAGAATGCCAAAATTGCCAGAAGTGCCCTTAGCCCCATGAGATAGTAATTCCCTTCTTGACCCAGAGAACAGGACCATGCAAGAAGGAGGTGTGCAGGCATCTCGCATGCCTCAGACCTGATCTGCAAGCTTTCAGAGCAGGATTCATCCCCTGTGCTCATTCAGTCCTTGGCCTCAGCTGTTGGTGCCAAACATGAGAGTGATGAGAGCCAAGTGGGATGGCAGCTTTTGTGCTGTGCTCCTTGGCCCACTAGAAACTGGACAGTGGGACAGCAATAAAGATGGTTTTCTCAACCATTGTGCCTAGATCCACAGCAAACCACCAGCAGCAATAACTGAATCCTATAATTTCATGCTTATACAGCAACAACCTGAGATGGAAGAGGTGGCTCTGGACACGCAGAGTGCCACCAGTACACATCTCTGTGGAGCATCTCTGTCGTGCTCCAAACTCAGGGCAGGAGATCCCTGCCTAACACTGCTCTGTGAGACAGGAGTTGTGCACAGCAGAGCTAGCAATAGTAATGCTATTTCTTTAAATGTTATTTGCCATGGCTGTAGCACTTCTGCTGGTGAATGATTGATGGACCAGCTGGAACTGCATTGAACATATTCATTAAGTTTTTTGGTATATTTTTGCTTTTGGCTGTCAATGGTTTAGACTCATTATTTTCATCTTGTGCCTTATTTATGAGCTGTTTGAGTTGACAGTTTCCTATTTGCCATTCACCCCTCATGGTATTGAGTTGATCACCTAAACCACACAGTACCCCTTCTGTTTCCCTCTGGGTAGGTGAAACTTGTCAAAGAGAACAGTAAACAAGGAAGTACCACCACAAACACATAAACATTTGTGTTTTTTGTGTGAATAAGGACATCGCAAAGAGCAACCAACCACTCCAACAATAGTCAACCCTCACTTACCTCAGGAAATATCCAGAAGACACAGCATGGAATGAGAATTCAAATGGAATTTAAACAAGTGTTCACCAGTCCTGGTTTTCAGCACTTAACCTGCTGTGTTATTTGGAGCCTCAGTCTTTGTTCATGTTGGAGTCTTTCTTGGAGATAATATTAGCTTGTGTTTTTCATGCTAGTGTGTGATTTCCTGATGAATTCTCTTACCGCTCATGCAGGAGAGGTTCACATTAAGTAGCCTAACCAGTTATTTGGTTATTCTTTTGGTCTGTAACGTGTGTTCTTACNCTTTTGGTCTGTAACGTGTGCTCTTACCAGACTAAAAAAGAAATGAACTTTAGACAAGGTTCTGACCTACATGCAAAAACGAGACCTGACATTTGAAACTTATTAAGCGCTTTAATTTAAAAGGCAAGTAATTTCATCAAATGCATGTAGCTTCCTCCCATACTTGGAATTGCACGGGTGCTCAAGTCTTTCACCAAACCGGGAGCGTCACTCATTTTAAAGGGGAATTGCTTCCCCTCCCCAAATAACCTGCGAAACAGAATCTATAACAATTCTGTTGTGATTTAACTTTTTTCCCCACATTGCTAACAAGAAAAAGGCGGGGGGGGGGGGGGGGGGGGGGGGGGGGCACACGCACGGACGAGAAGCANACATCCTGCCTTGATTCATTTAAGAAAGACAGCAAGAACATAAGATTGTAAGAGAAATTGTTATGAAGGATTGTGAAAAGATGAATCTTGGAAGAGATTGCACAAGAAAGGTTGTTATAAATCATGTGCAGAGACTGTCTATAGACTGCAGGGAAATATGGAAAGAAGAGAAAAGAAACCTTTTTCCTAAATACGGAAAAGACAGGTTTAAAAAAAGAAGCAAGGGACACCAGAACACTGCTGCTTTGAATGTTGCATTATGTTTAGTTGGATTTCGTGTAACAGTATGTGTCACTGACGTGACTCCTTCAGCATATACATAAGGATAAAATTTTGCACAGTGGTATTTTACATTGCGTGTAGCAAAGAGGAAAATAGAAATACCCTTTCAAAAAAGTGTTGTTTTTTTTTTTTTATTTTAGTTTTCTTTTGTCATTATTGGTACTGGAACTTCTGCCTGTGGATACTGTTGTAATTAGGAGAGGTTTTGCCGTGCATTGTCCTCAGCGCCTGGCTGGCTGCTCGGAGCCTGCTCTGCTCACTTAGAAGCACTCAGCAGGGAAACAGGGTCATGTTGGGAATCAGCACGGACAGCTGTGACCCAGCGTTGCCCAGTATCCAGCATTACAGAGAGGGCCCAGTCGTAGGCGGGCGAAGTGCCCCGGTCCCCAAGAGCCGTCACCTATATTACCGTATGTACACTCTGATAGGGTTCCCCAACAAGCTCCTCACGCTCCCCCACTCCCTCCAGCC
The DNA here is from genome assembly GCA_003993805.1 of Himantopus leucocephalus. Lineage (NCBI taxonomy): Eukaryota > Metazoa > Chordata > Aves > Charadriiformes > Recurvirostridae > Himantopus > Himantopus leucocephalus. The sequence goes on along the minus strand of RSEF01000003.1, from coordinate 39,026,760 downwards.
CCATCCCACCCGATTTCTCCAGGACACCAGGTCCTCGCACCTTCCCTGGCTCAGCGGGAAAGTTGCTTCCCAAGAAATTAAGCTGCCCCAAAGGCACCCGTCCCAAGATGAGAGAAAACAGCCGTTCCTGGACCGGACGGGCATGTGGAAGTGCAGGCACCGGGGTCTGGGGTCTGGAAAGGTTCCTTCCAAAATGCTAGGAGTAACATTGTGTTTTGAAGGCTTAATTTGGTAACTGGGCAGCACCCCCCCTCCCGCCCCCCCCCCGGCCATCTGTGCCGAGCGGTATCTGCTCTCGCTGGCTGGGCAGAGGCACTTGGCTCCCCCCCGACAACAGCCTGACACCTCCGATTAGGAGCACAGCTTCCCCGTGCCCTGCTCTCCCTCCACCCTCTCCGGGAGAGGCAGCTCCTGCCAGGGGGGTGTTTGGGTGCCCAAACCCAGGCAGAAGCGTGGCTGGACCGGGTCTCACCAGCAGCACCTCTACTACAACAGGAGCCGATAGCAGGTGCCGAAGCAGGAGACGGGTACAGCGCTTCCCTGCTGCACCCTCCCAGCCTTCGGGGGTCTGCAGATCGGAGAGGCAGCAAGGCTGTGTTCACAGCCACAGCTCCTTCCATGTCCACCGAGCCTCCAATTTTGAAGCTTTTCTTCCAGGCCTAGGCACTGTTCTTGTAAGTGACTCCAAAAACCGTATTGAACATCAGCATTCAGAAGCACCAGCAATTTTTTTTGTCGTGCAGATGTTTTTGGACAAATTCTCAATATTAGACTATCACCTCTTCAAACAATCCCCCTTGAAGGAAGAAAAATCAAGTGTGGGAATGCCTAGGTGGTCTGAAAAAACCTTCAGTGCTGTTTTGATACCAGCGGCGGCATTGCATTTCATTCTGGGAGGAATATTCATGGCTAAGCTCTAAGCCTCTGATTTATAATGGAAATACTGATAGATCCAGATCCATTTGCAGATGCTATTATAATGTTTCATCCTGGGGAGGGGAGGGGGAAGGGAAACAGCCTCCTTCCCTTTTCATTTTAAATATCGGTACACTCTGATATTGGTTTCATGAAGCATTTGGATGGGTCCTTATCCACAAATGAATAAAAATGAGTAAAGTCCTCAGAATCAAAGGTAAGCCAAAACTGGCACCCATAAGCACAAGGCAACCCAGAGAGCCCATCTGCAGCCAAACCATGCAGCAGACCCAGACACAGCTTAAAGGCTGGCAACAAGACCGCCTGCAGAATCTGCCAAGGAGCCAGATGCTGTTGCTTCCCAAGCTTGGCATGAGGGTTCCTGATTGCCATCCAACAAAGAGGAAAAAGAGGAATGATATAATGTGGTGGGATAAAACACATCCCACCTCAACCTCCTTTATTGCTCATTGAAAAAAAATCGTGGAAGATACTATTGGAAATGTATCATTGTTTTCAGAAATACATACATTAGCCACAACAATGGCCTTGCCAAATGGGAAAAGTAGGAGCTATTTAAATGTATGTGCCATTTAAAAAAAAAAATTAAATCTTCATATGCTGTGTTTTGGGTATGGATGTCTTTGTGTCTTTTGTTAACTGTTACAGTGATAACCACTAAAATGAATACAAGTGTGGCAAAAAGCTTCCAGTTTTTTACAGCAATATTTCAAAATCCCCTGTCTCGGCACAGCTGTCTAGATCAGATAGATCACGGTGATGGCTACCGAATGTAAAGAAGCCAGGTTTGTAAAACGAGGTGCAGAGAAATAAAAAAGGAAACTCTAAATAAAGATATGTGCTGAGAAAGACATTAGAAAACAAAAAAATATATCAAGGCATAATACAGATAAGGGCTCTGCTTTTCCGCAGTTGCACAACTCTGTGTTGATGTAACTTGATTTCATTGGCGTCACACCTGAGGGAAATCAAAGTAACGCTGTGAAGGATTTGGCCCAGGCAATATAAAAAGGAGTCATGGGGCTGTGCACCTGAGGATGTATAAAGCCATGTCAGCACCATCACCTGTGGCAGTGGAAAGGACGAAGCAAAATAAATAGGAGAATATGCATACAGTAATATGCTGCAGGTACGTAAAGAAATAAGAAGCAGTAAAAAAGTGATGTAAAAGAAGAAATAAGAAAATACTGTTAGAGTTACCTGAACAATAACAGCTGTTATCATTACTCTTATCATCATCATCAATATTTTGGAAAATACCAGGTGCTTCCATAAATGATACTTCAGGGCAGCTCAAACATATTTGCAAATCCAACTGAGTTTTGCCAGAGACTTTCAGCTGAAAGAAATACATCAGAACATGGTAGACAAACCGGTCCCATAATTTCCATTGCTAGCTGTTTTAGCATAGCCAAAAAATTCAAGCACCCGTTAAAAAACAGGAGGCTTCCTATAAAATCAAGGATGAGGGATCCCCTTTTATTCAATAGCACAGTGGTTAGAGCAGTCACTGAGGACAAGGAGACTCAGCTCCAACTAAGCCTGTAGTCCCGTGTCCAGGGTGTTGTCTGAACAGGGCTGTGGCGCGGCTTCAGATCTCTTCTGGGCACGGAAGAGTATTGAATATTAAACCTGAGCCCTCCCCGTTAACAAAACTACGCTGGCTGCTGCAATACTGGCTCACAGGAGCACTTGTCTCCCGTTCTGTCATCCCAGATTTTACATCTCTTGGCTTTCATTAGTATTTTTTATTGTAATTATTTTATTGTAATTGTTTTGGCTTAGGAAGATGTTCCATTTTCTTTACATGAATCAAATCACTTTTAGATTTTCTTTTTCAATTCTTGTCTGGTTTTGGTCAGTCTAACCCATTTTAATTCTTTATCAAATCCAATTATTCACAGTTTCATTACACACATTCAATAACCCAATTAGTTGCACAGTCCTTACAACGTTTTCAGCAGGTTAAGTTGAAAATACTTGGTGAAATATGAGGTATGGAAATATGTTTATTGTAAAGCAAGAATATAAAATAGTGAGAAGTATATTGTGAAGTGTTACATACTAAAAGATGCAAGGTTCTTGGTGCATCTCTCTAAGTTTCAAACACATATTTATATTTACAGAGCGCTATCTGTGATAAATTCATTGTATGTGTAAAATACCCACTGTTAAGAATTTCAGTGACAAGCACATTTATGCACTGGGAACTGAAGAACTGTGATACCATGAGAAGGTGTATCTCAAATTGTTTCTCTCACCTTTGCAACCCACTGGGAGATGTTTCCCTTTCTGGATGTGGACATTTCAGACTAGTAATAAGGAAGGCTTCAGATTGAAAGGCTGCTTTGTGTTTTTACAGCTGACCACTCCAAAGTATGTAGCCTAAAATGTATGTATTATAATACATTTGTTTCTTGCTCAATATAACACTCTTCTTAGGGGAAAACATTGCCTACTGCAGCAATATCATGTCATGATATCATATCATATAATGAATTACAGTATTACAGAAAGCACCGGCACTAACCAGCACTGCAGACTATAAGCAGGATGGCCCAAGATTTTCTATTCTAAAACCTTGCTTTGTTGTGTCCTAACTTGGCTGAACATTCACCACTTGAGGTAAAATTTTCCATGATGCTTGGCTGTCTCAGGCTGATAATTACGGTTCTTGTTTTGCTAAGTTTTAGAAAAAAAGCTCCTTCCTTAAATAGGGCCATTTTCTCATGTGAAATGAGTTCTTACATTAATTGACTGGCTTACGACTTCTGTTCTTTGATGGAAGGAATAGGAAAAAATGTCAGCTCTCTGAGATTTGATAACAATATTGTGTATCAGCAAAATGCTGCCTGGTCTGACCATGTTACAGCTTTGAAGAAACCAAGTTGGTTGTGTCCGGCACAGATGGGCTGGAGTCAAGCACCGAAGTCCTCTGGGCAGACCTGAGCAGAGGTCACTTTGGGGTGGTGTGCCTACATCCCACTCCCTCACCCTTGCTGCCCCAAGGTGCTGCTGCCGCCTACAACACCCTCCCCTTTCCCACTTTGGGGAGCAGGAGCCGCCTCCCTGGGCTCCAGCCCTACACCGGAATAATAGGAAACCTCCTTTCTGGGGGTGTTGAGGCTGCAGGGGCAAACAGTGGCTTTCACGATGTGATCACTTGCGTTTCTCCAGCTGCCTTCATCACTGCACGGGGCTCATGGCGAGAGCCCTACCGCTGCGCCCAGCAGCAGCCCTGGGGGTCGGGGAACGCCCTGTCCGTCCCCTGCAGCCGGGAAGAAGTTGCAAAGAGGTTCGCGCAGATCCTGGACCTGATTCCCAGCCCTGCCTGAGACAGTCGGCTGCTTCGGCAGAGCAAGTGTGCCCGGGTGCCAGTGGAGGTCCCTCCGCTGAGGACTTCTTGGCCGTCGGGACGTCCCCGGCCGATGGAGCACCTGGAGAGCTGGCACCTGCCGGCAGCAGCTGTGGCGGAGGGGGCTGGTGGGCCAGCAGGCTGGGCAGCGAGTGGCAGGGGGGCACCCTGAGGGGCCCCGTCCCCAGTAGCGGAGGGGAAAGAAGGCTCCGGGTTATTAACGGCTTCCTTGGAAGGCGAGCCGAGGCCTGGGCCAGTGCAGGCAGGCAGCCAGCCCTGCACCCTGGGAGGCTTCCTCGGCTCTCTTCGCCCTCCTCTTTTGCTCCATCCAGTGGTGAGGAGCCACCTCGGAGCCTCCAGGCTTTGTGGCTGAGGCCAAGAGGCATAGGGTGCCTCAGCCACCCTGCCTGGGTTTCCTGCAGCCCTCAAAGAGGATGCTCTCACCTGCCCCAGCTCCTCCCCAGGTACCAGGGTGCCGGGGGCACACACAACCCCTCCATCGCCCCCACAGAGAACGGCTGGCTCAGGGCTCCAGCACCCCTCCGACCGCAAGACACCATCGCTGCCTTAACAGCCCCAGCTGCCAAAGAAGCAGGAGCAGCAGCCGGGGACCCTTGCCTTTGGGTACCAGCGGTGCTCTACAGCCAGCCATCTGCCTGTCCAAGTCCTCCCTGGGGTAGGGGCGGTGAGGAAGGGGCAGATGATTTCCCCATCACTTCTGGGAAGAGGCAGAACAACAGGGGCCAAGGCCAGGAGGGCCCTCTTCACTTCAGTCTGAGCCCAGGGGGAGCGTTGGCTGCTGGAGCAAGCCCTCAGCCCCAGGTTTCTACCCGTACCCAAGGCAAAGGCAGCCTGAAGGGTCTACTGACTATAGCCAGAGCAGCTCCTCAGGTGCTCATCACCAAGGGCAGCATTTGGCCCCCTGTAGTTTGTTTGGGATTTTCTTTTTATTTTTTCTTCTTCTTCTTCTTTTTTTTCTTTTTTGTCTTTGACATTCATGTCTGTTTCGTCAAGGCTAAAACCAGAAAACCTGCGTTCCCACAGTAATTTACATGTTGCCTAAAAGAAATGCGCATTGTGTCAGCAGCAGGGACCCAGCAGTAAAGAGTGAGAACCTTCAACACCCTCCTTCCCGGTCTGTCCTCTCCTACCTGGGGTGTTTCGATGCTCCAGGATAAAAATAAATAAAAGCAAGTACTTCCACTTCCTCAGAGCGGAGCTGATATGGCAGTAGCTCACTGGATGAGAGCAGCTCAGACCTGAAAAGCTTTCTTCTCTGTTGGGATCACAGCTTGAGCGTAGGCTTGTTGTGTCGGAATGGGCCTACTGTACCCAAACATCTGAGCTTTCTCCAGCTCCTAGAGGAACATTTTATACTCATTATACATGCAGCAGAATTTCAAAATATGTCCCTGGGACCAGAATGCAGGAGGAGGACATTAAAGGTTAGGAGGTAGTAGGGGAAAAGCAAAAGGAATGAGTAATCTGGAGTTGCCTGATAACCCTTCGAGGCTTAGCCAAAATTAACCGTATTGAGCTGTCGTGAAAGGGGAAGATGTGCTACTTGATGTATTGTTAACAAAAAGAGGATTTTATTGCTTTAGGTACCTTTTAGAAGTAAAAAGCAAAGGATCAGCTCCACATCCCAGGTTTCAAAATGTTATGATCTAAGCGCAGAATTCATCACTGCCACCGCTAAGAGATCATACATCCTGGAGTGTCATGAGCCATCCGTGATTTGTGTCATTGCAGAGGATGATAAATCACTGCTAAAGACATAACAAGCAGCATCATCGCTGCAACACAATAGATCATGATGCATCAAGATCTTTGCTAAAATATTATTTACAGTTAGCAGGGGCTTGGAATGGCAAAGCAGAAGCTGATATTAATCTTCCCTGCATTGTGCCTTTGTGCACACTAAGGGCCCTGCCCTGGGAAAAATGGGATCTGGAACATTCACTGATGAAATAACCACTGGTTGTATACACTGGGGCTGAGAGGGATTCAGTACATATATATATATTTATGGAGAAAAGGAGCGACAGCAAGAGCAAGTGAAGTCCCATTCTTCAGAGCTTTGCAAACTTGGTGATTACGCTGTTTAGAGCCCATCTGTAAATGCAGACATGTAAAGGTCTCTGTTCCTTACAGCAACACGAGGGAGAGAATTTAGTCATAAAGCTTCAGGGGAAAAGGGACTTACTGGTTTTCAAGAAAAGCTCTAAAGGTCTGGAAAAGTCTTAGGAGTTCTTCCAGCCCTCCTCCTATACAGCACATGCAAAGACTTAAACAAATTAAGCTTTAGTCCCAAAACTACTTTGGGAATCACTTTAACAATTTAACATAATTAATATTTTGGGGGGGGGTTGCCTCAAAAATAAAATTATCTGAAAAAATACATACCCCCAAAACCCAAAAAACCCCACACCCAGACAATTCAAACTTCTGAAAACTGCTACCAGCTATTTTTATAGGAGACTCTCTGGAAACAGACTCTCACTCTGTCAATCCAGACAAGTGTTTCTGAGGCACTGGGGACTGTGTGTTATTTCTCTTTCTTATGCAGGACATTGCTGATTTAGGTCACATCAACAGGACTAACAGTTCCATTTAAAGAAACGCTGAGATGGGTAGAAAGTTTTTTTTTTTAAAAAAAAAAAAAAAAAACTTCCTGCTGGAAGGAAATCTGCATTTCCAAGCTGCTGATGACCTTTTTGACAACAAAAACCTGTAATGTTTTACGAGAGTCTGCTCAGCTCCAGCCTTACCCTGTCAGCGCAGGAATATTATCCACCTCCTGCCATCCTAAAGACAAAAGACGCAAGTAAAGTGCCTTTCAGTTTTATATCAGTTACTCATCCTGTGTTTGCCTCATGATGTGAAGCTGAACCCTCCCACAGACTTTAATTGAGTTAAATCATTGCCAGAACCTTTTAGGCTCCCTCTCGTGCACCCTTCAATGCGTGCATCTCTGATGAGGCGTGTGAGCGGGGACGCACTCCCAGGACATCTGGGCAGCAAGCCATCTACCTGTGGGCTCCAAATATTTCCATCAACTATATTTCACTTGAACGTTTCTTTCCTGTTCAGGCGATCATCAAAGTTGGGGAGGGGAATAAGGAGGAGCCACAAGCAATTTACTGGAATATATACAGGCATTCCCCAGATTTCCCATCCTCCTCCTTAATTGGATATTATCCCTCATTAATGACTCTGTCAGAGCCTGTAGAGTACTAATTGTCTGTGGTTCCTCTCTCTTTCCTTCTCCTCTCCCCTCCCAGAGATTAGTCTTTTGTCCAAGTTCATGAAGTTTAATTTCTGTTCCTCTCACCGAGATGGGCAGCACATCCAGCCTTTGTTCCACCAGAGCCCTCAGAGCCTGGCATCACCTCCCTGGGATGGTGTTTTAGGATAAGGGGAAGACCCAAAACCTCCTGCCTGCTTCATTATCAGTCACCAAAGCCTGGCTACGCCAACGCTCTCGCCGTGATCCAGCATAGCAGTGAGCCTGTTGCCACCTCGCGCACCCACAAAGCTCCTGTTTCACATCTCAGGCAGGTGGAAACCCAGAAGGAGAGTCAGAAGTCATCTAAGCCTTTCAAAAAAAGCAGAGGGCGGGTGGACATTTGCTGCATGTCGCCTCCATTTATCTTTTGAGGGGCTTGTGTTCTTTCAAAGCGAAACAGCTAATCCCAGAAGAACAAACAAACAAACAAACAAAACTTAATTTAAGCGCCTATTAATCAAGGACTGACGTGAAAAACGAATGGGTTTGAATGGCCGAATTATTTTGCATTGCTGACTGCCTTGGTAAGCTTCTGGCCGGATTTTGGCATTTTTCTGACTGGGTACCTTGCTAGGATATTTTAGGTCAGTTTATTTAAAGCATGAAACCCGGTAAAGTTTCTACTGGTGCTAGCAAATCCCCTGACATGATTTTGGGTGTGATAGCCTGTTTTGACTTATGGCCTACTTGGTCGGGGCCGGCGTGCGTTCCTGCCATTGTCTCCCTCGTTGCTCTGGAGATGCTCGTCCCCGAGGCTCGCCCTCCTTAGCATACAACGCAGCCGGGAGCCATCGGGCTGTGACCCCCAGCGCTGGGGGGGAGCCCCGCCAGGTCCAGCCGTTCCCGCAGCTCTGCCCCGGCATTGCAGGCGCTCAGGGAGACGGGTGGCCTCTCTCTTAGACCTCGTCTGGGATTTCTGCCATGCCTGTGGAGCACAGCCCTCCTGTCCCAGTTGCTTTTGTGACGGGGACGCTGCAGCCAAAGCCTGGGCAGCGTGGGGAGGCGGGGGGGGGGGGGNCTTTGCTGATGTATTCAGCAGTCACTACCTGCTTTCTGATGTCCTGGGGCCCTGCTAGCAGGAATCACAGATATGCTGCCTGTGCATACGTTTTCCCTTTCCTATAACTGCCCTGCTTCTACAGCCACAGGCTGACTTGTTACTGCCTGCAGTCAGCACAGAGCGATACAGAACCTGGCAATGTGCAGAGAACATGAGTGCATCTTTTAACCACTGCTGCCGAGGGAAGCCTCACTTTCCAACAAGCATCAGATGACTTGAAGGCAATTCTTCAGAAGGACCCTCCATAACAGGAAATTGCTACTTGAAAAAAGATCAAACCTTTTAAAAAAAAAACCCCACAGAATGGTAGTTTTCTGCTAGCTAAACCAAATGGGTTAAGGTAAATGTAAGCTATTTGTCTAAGGAGCTACAGGGTCTCCAGCCATCAAGTTAGCCTGAAGTGGATCAGTGTCCAGGTCATCCCAGGACACTGACAAGGCGATGGCAAATGATCTGGCTCCCATCCGGAGGCCTCACATTTCAGGCTGGTCTGTCTGTCGGGGAGGTCCTGCCGGTGCCTCGTGGCTATCCATCCGTTCCACTTCAGCCAAGGTCAGCCCTGCCCGGGCTACAGGCACAACCTGCCACTCGGTCCCTGGTTTCCAGCCCCAGCACGGCTCCTGCCGCGGCTGCCAGGTCTCTGCTACGTGCCTGTTGTCGAATGGGTCTTGTCGGTCTTCCTCCTCCCCTCCAGCCCCTGGCCATGGTGTATCACCATATCCAGAGCACTTGCAGGTGCCTGGGCTTCGTCCCATGCTTCCTGGGATCTGTTTGCTCCCCAAACTCTCATTCTTGGGATGGCGACATCTGGGCTGATCATTTTACTTTTGCATGATTCGGATGTGGAGACTGCTTACTTTTCTGAAGACGACAGACGGGAAGGCAGACCTTCCTCTCGCACACACCAGCACCGCCTCAGTAGCATTTTAGGAGAGAAACTGTTCCAGGGGTTTGGGACACCTGGAGCAGGAGAGTTAGTGTTCCCCACTGTCATCCTGAGAAATATAGGACAGCAGAGACTATCTGGTGGTTAGAAACTCTGCTATAAGGTCTGACCCATTTTTGTCCTCTAAAAGCAATATAACATCTGCTCTCAGTATTTCTGTGTGCCATTTCAGAAATATCTCTGGAAAAGCACTGCTAATTCATGCCCTGTCCACTTTCAAATTGCATTGTTGCAGCCTCTAGTTTATATATGCTTGGGGATGGATCTTTATATAAACTAAAACTTCCACAGAAAATTATCTTGGGGATAAATTCAGTAGCAAAATGGACCTGTATCTGGCAGTTAAAGCTCAGATCGGTCCAGCTGTCCTGCAGAGCCTGCTGCAAATAAGTGGGAATAAATGTTAGTTGCTCTGTGCTGAGGCATCCCTACAGAGCAGCAGCTTTTTAGAGGTTCTTGGGACTTTGTTTCTGGAGGTGGTGGGGAGAAAGGCCTTGGGAAGACATGTCCCCACAGCTACCCAGCCGGCGCAAGCAGCAGGTGAGACAGACCCGTGGGCTTGGTGGGGTAAGGGAAAGAGAGGCGATGGAGATCCCAGAGGTTGCAGCTCCCAGGTTGCCCATGCTTCAGTGTCATGACCTGGAAATGATGAACAGAAATCCCTGTGCTTAGCCCCCAAGGGAGTCACTTCAGCGGTGTGCAGTCGAGAGGCAGAGGGCCTTGGCTCTGTTTATCAGGGTGCCTTCCATGCTCTGGAAGAAGAAAGCAAAATGTCTGTGGACCCTTCGTGCCAGCCTCAGGTCTGGGAGACCTGATGGCTCCCAGAGGTCCTGGCCACTGCTAAAACTCTTCTTCCATTCCTGAGAGAGAAGTTTTTGTTCTGCAGATATTATCTGCCAGTAAATATTCCTCTAATCTGAGAGCCATCAAAAATGCTGGCTCCACTTATTTTAGAGTCCATCTTTGACCTTTACTGCTGTGAAATACATCTACTGATATTCCACCAGAGGCTATAAAACATCTGGCCTGACTGAGCACCAAATAGCTAGAATTTTCTATCCATTTCCATCTGTGGCATTGACCCCAAAAGACGATTTATCTGCACCATTTCTGAGTCCCCTGGAACCCGTGCGGCCCGAGATGCTGCAAGCAGCATCGATCTACCGAGCAAACCCAGCCTGCTCCTGTGTGAATGGAGAAGACTCAGTTTTGAAAGAAGAACTCTGGTCTTACCTAGCATCATACTGCAGCCTTCAAGGCAGATTGAAGGATGTCTGCCCTTGCACACACCCTCCCTGTGCCCAGCGTCACTGCTGGGTGGCAAAGCAATGGGAAAAGGCAGAAGAGATGTAGAAAGTCAGGCAGGGTGACACCAGTTGTCAGAGGCTGGGTTTCGCAGCCACTGTGGCTGTGCCCCTGCACCTCCAAACCCCTCAGGGGCCCTGAGCAGCGCGGAAAAGAGCCAGGTGCAGGGGTTATTAGCTCAGACAAACGCACGGCCAAAAGCGGTGACTTTCGGCAGGCCTGGGAGCAGGGGCGAGGAGAAGACACCTGCATGTCGGCAGGTGGGCTCAGCTGCTTCAGTGCTGCACTTGCCGCAGCTGCAAAATGCCCACCGCTGCCTCGGCTTAGGGTCCCCCCAAAATCTGCAGTCTGCCAGGGCTGAGAGATGGTGCTGTGCCCCTCACCCTGGGTGTCTGACTCGGTCCCTCCCCCTGTCTGTTCTCCACAGACCGTGGGGCTGCCGGCTGGTGAGGCTGGAGAGGACTGGACATCATTTTGAAGTAATTTTCTTGGAGCGCAAACAACACTTGACCTTGCATCTCTTTTGGTGGGCCGCCAGGAAGGTCAGCTGCCCAGCGGCGTTTTTGGTGGTGGCAACCATAGCGGCGAGGCATTGCAATATCTTCGAGTGCACATCTAATTCCCTGTGTTTTCTGCTACAGATGAATAGACAAAAGACCTCCCAGGCAGGGAGGGGGGCCCTGCTTCACCAGAATTTGGATTTTTCACTGTCAGCCAAGCAGAGGATCCAAACTCCAACAATGAGCTCCCTGCTCCAGATGAAAAACATTTATAACCTCTCCAAGCTGAGCTCTGGCAGGGCGATACAAACTGTGAGCTCCGCAAGCTAATGACCTTGAAAGTATCCATTTATCTCGGCCTTTCCCCCCAGCTTGAGATGCCACAGAAAATGTGAGGCTTGCTTTCTTCTTAGCTTCCCCCCCCCCCCNCCCCCTTTTTGAGCAAAAGGGATGAATATTCAGGGAACGCAGGCAACATGGAAACTGCTCAGTTTCACCTCTCTGGCTGGGCCTCAGTGCTGAGACCCCAGTGGAAACCAAAAGCGGGGGGCAATTGGTCCTCCTGTCCTTGCTATGCCAGGAGGGCAGTCTGCAGGGAAGGGACATCAGTGCTCTACCTCCATTACCTGACCACTCCACACTGACTGCTCCTTCATTCATCTTCACCAATAAACAATATTTATAACCAACAAAACCCGATCCTTCAAGCCCGTTGTTCTTACCTGCTAAAGGCAGCTTATCACTTGGTGTGATGTGACAATCTGAACTGCAGGGAACAGGTTAGAAATGTCCCTGGAACAAATGGAGCTGGTGCACAGTAAATGGTATTTCCTGAGGGAGCACGGTGACTCCCTGGAGGGTTTTACTTTTCCAAGTCAGTGTCTGTTTTCTATGCATTGCCACTGTATGGAAACCACTAGTTGGCACAGCAGGGTGCTCCCTTTCTTACGGGATATACAACTTGGGTGTAAAATAATCCCACTTCATTTCCTTTGGTGCTCAGTACAGACAGCTTAAAGTGAAAAAGGAAGTTGCACAAAGCAGCCGACAACGGACATGGGCAGAAGCTGCTACTAAGGAACATCTGCCTACTTATAGAAAAAAACCCTGATTTGCCAAGACATTTTCTGACTGCTGCATGGTTTAGTCCTCTTACAGATGTGGTGGGACCCAACCACTTTATTTGCAGATATTCTCCAGTGAACAGCCCAATCTGGCTGCTGCTCTGCAGATGCTCCAGCACCTGCGGGCTGGGACCTGCCACTCACCTTTGCTCTCAGCCAGTATGGTGGGCTGTCTGCTGGGACTAGCATTTGGGCTCCAGAGAGAATTTGCTGGCTGCTGCCTTTGAAGCTGTAGAAGCAAGCACCAGCTCATGTTTCCATTTTAGGCATACATGTAATGTACATCTTTGCTTACTGGACACTCTGGGATGCAATCCAGCCTCAGGAATTCTTGGCTTCCCTCTGGGTTTTGATGACTTTATAAGAGGTGGTGTTGCACTGAAAGGGTCCGCGGTAGTCATCTCCTGACTCACTGCCAGCAGCATGGAGACTCATATGGAGACTTGAAGAACTGAATTTTCATTCCAGAAGACGCACCCCGCAAGGGAGGTGCTGCCCTCCCCGCACACCCAGAGCTGCCCGCCCAGTGCCATCACTGGAGATGTTGCTGTAGGACCAGGCATACCAAGGATGCAAGGCTTGGTGTGACCATGAACTGCAGGTGAAGGCTGTCCCCATGACTCCACTGGCCAGGTCTGTGCTTTTTGGCAGGGTTGGGGGATTGGGCCAACTCCTTGTACTTCCCCCGTCCTACCCCCTCAAGTGCCTGGCTCCCTGGCTGCTAACCAAACACCCCAGATCACTGGATAAGGCCTCAATTCAGCCAGGTACTTCAGCACCAGCTTTAAGCGAGCAATTAAAGGTTTGTCAGTATTCAGAGAAGTACTTAGGGGACTGCTTGCACCGCCAGATCATATTTAGCTTGAATACAGCTATCGGAGTCTGGCTGCTTTAAAAGTACCTTTATGATACACAGGTTTAATTATTTCTTTAAAAACAAAAATCCCTTCACAGAAAAGGAAATGCCAAAGCCTTTTCAAAGCTCATTAACACAGTGAATAAGAAGCCAGGGTTGATTTACATAACAGAGATATACATACGTATGTATACGTGCATGTACATTTGCATGAAAAGCATTTGCAGAGCATTCTAAAAATAGGAGACATTTCAGAGGTTTTTGGGCAAGTAAATCTTTACGTGCTTTTCTGTTTTATTGCTTTCCTCCAAATTAATAGTTTAAATTAAAATCCAGTCCTCTTGTCTTGTACAATCTGCAAGCCAGTGAACCACACACTTTCCTACAAACACCCATCTCTCATTCCTCCGTTGTAGGAGCAACCAAGAACACCCAGGGCTACAGGGATGAAGGTCAGTAAAGGAGAGATGTCTTTGTCTCTAGTCTTGCAGTTCTCCTAGAATGAAATTCACCCCTTAATTTGGAGGGCAATTTTCCTCCAAGGAAGGTAGGAAAATGATAATAGTTCCCTGCGAAACACTCAGTGTTTTAACATGAAAATGTTTGGAGGTTTGAGGTATCTAAGCAGAAATGGGAGGTTAGATACCAGCTCTTGTGAGCTGTGTGCTCCAAATACTTGAAACGATGCTTAACCTAAAGCTTGGGCATACCCTCACCAACTTGGGTGGAGTGGCTCTGATACTTCACGCTTAGCGTATGCTTAACTGCTCCTCTGGGTCGGGGCCCCAATTAGCACACCAAGATCTAATTTTATTCTCAGTTACAGCTGCATAAGACTATATTAAGCAAATAGTTTTGTACCAGTAAAAAAAAATAGATTGAAATTTGTCTCAGGGTAGAAAGGGAGAGCACGACACAGAAAAAGGTATCTTGTTGTTTGCTGCTGCTGCCTCTGTTACATATGTTTGTATCCTGACAGCTCTTTGTCCTCCTAAAACATGTCTGCTCCAACCTCTTCTCACTCAGACCAATCTTTCTAATTCCTTCGGCAAAACAACCTCTCAGCAGAAAGTGCATGTCAGTAAGATAACACCTTGCCCAAGGATCCCCCAATTTCTAAAACAAAGCCTGTTAGCTAAAACCTATGCAAACCCATAGGTAAAATGCATGTCTGTGAGTTAAAACTGTGCCTTTGTCCATGAGTAACCACATGTTGGTGTCACTGTAATCCCTATTTCTTCATCCTTCCCTTCTCCATCAAGCCATTTAGACCCTGATCCCGGTGCTTCGGGCACCAGCTAACGTTACTCAGAAGTAAAGCTTATCTTAGGTGTATTCTCACGGTCCCTGTTTAGGGAAGCACGCCTTTTAGATGAATTACGCTAAACTATCCAGAATTACACTAAATTATCCACTTACAGCTAAATATGTGTTTTGGTGTTTTCCTGAACAAGATGAACTTAAACATGAACTCAAGATTATGTCTGACCATATTCCCCCCTCAAGGTGCAACCAGCTTGTAAGATCCACCCTTAAATTGTGTCCCCCCCAGTACAGGCAGCTGCCTTCTGCACACTGGCTTCAAAATGCCTCACGCACTGCTGGTCTGCAAACAGAATCGTAGAATCATAGAATGGTTTGAGTTGGAGGGGACCTTAGAGATCATCTAGTTCCAACGCCCCTGCCATGGGCAGGGACACCTCCCACTAGACCAGGTTGCTCAAAGCCCCATCCAGACTGGCCTTGAACACCTCCAGGGATGGAACATCCACAGCTTTTCTGGGCAACCTGTTCCAGTGTCTCACCACCCTCATAGTGAAGATTTTCTTCCTTATATCTAATCTAAATCTACCCTCTTCCAGTTTAAAACTGTTACCCCTCATCCTATTGCTACACTCCCTGATAAAGAGTCGCTCCCCACCTTTTCTTAGGCCCCCTTTAAGTACTGGAAGGCTGCTATAAGGTCTCCCCAGAGCCTTCTCTTCTCCAGGCTGTACAACCCCAAGTCTTTCAGCCTGTCTTCATAGGAGATGTGCTCCGACCCTCTGATAATCTTGGTGGCCCTCCTCCCATCAGGTAACGCTAATGCATTTGGTTTGTCTGTCATTTGCACCTGTAAAAATCAGGGGTAAATCCAGCAGAGATCAGTTAGGGGAAGCAAGAGGCCAGCCAGTTCAGTGCTCCCAGCTTTCCTGCTCACCGGGAGCCACAGCAGGATGGGAAGCTTCCCTCAGCACAGCGAGGCTGCGAGGTTTGGCCAAGGGCCCCAGAAGGCTTGGGGTTGGCTTTGGCCAAGCATCCAGAAGCTGATACGTGCGATGCAATGTCAAACAGATCCCGGCGGCTCCCATCATGGCTCAGAGGGGATGAATGTACAAGTCAGAGCCGACACGTGGTTTACCCCAATCTCCAGCAGCGACCAGTCTGGTTTTTTAAAATACAATTTCGACTGCATACAAGGGAAGTAGGAAAAGGCAGCACGGACAGAGGCACACATCAAGATGAACAAAGCGCAGCTCTTGTTTGAAGCACTGGCAGGAGCCCAGCGTCTCTCAGGGCCAGGCACTGGGGTCAGTCCTGTCTGGATGTCCCTGCCCAGGGAGGACAAGGAGCTTTAAATTTTATTAAATGCGTTTAGTTTAGTTTTCCTGTTAGTGGCTTGCCGCTTTTTTTTTTTTTTTTTTTTTATTNTTTTTTTTTTGCAATTGGTGGTAGTGGTTGTGCTATGCAGTGTAAGCCAGAGGGTTTGTAGAATTACTGGTAGGACAGCGTCGATGTGGCAAGCCAAAAGTTTGAAGAAAAATTCATGCATGCAGGCTCCTAAATATGGATCTACATGGTTATTTTCAGCCAGAGTCTTGCACATCCATAGTTCTGGGTTAGAAAACATAAGCCCCAGGTGAAATGCATTTGGAGGCTCTCTGCCATCTGATGTGAAGGAAGACCCCTGTCACAAAATCATCTGTATGACCTACTTGCTTCTCCCCGCTAAGGAATTGTCCAGGACTCATGTAACAACTTCAAACTCAGGCACATTCCTCGAGCTGTGTGAGGAAGCTTGCACATTGCCTGACCACATTATATCTGCCTCTAGGCAGTGTTATCACTCCTTCCCTTCCATATGCTTAAGCAGAATTTTTACAAAAATAAATGAAATACATATGTACATTATGCAAAGAGTGTTCTTGAGCCGTGCTATATTTGGTTTTGCATGATACGTATCCAGCGTGTAGACCATTGGCACTCGTTTTTTAACTGTTAGAGATAAGCAGAGTCACAGCAAGCTACAAAAGAGTGTAAAATATGCAGGGCCTGATTCTCCGGCTCGCGGAGGCCCCTTTACATCACGCTGGCACCGCGCTGGTGTCTAAAAGCAAGTGCACATGTGACTGGAATCCACTTTCAGGCCCTTTTATACTGCCAAAAGAGCTTAAAGTTGCCTGAATTCAAATGAGACTCAGATGCTTGTAGTACAAGCCGGTAGCCGTCATTAAAAGCTTCGTTAATACTGCTGCCCCTCTGCCTCCCAGCACCGAGGCGGGGAGCAGCAGTCACCCCTGGGCGCAGGGTGGTGCCGGAGGATCGGGAAGCACCGACCTTGTCCCCATCCCTGGGTGCGCGGGGCTTTCCCAGGACCGGGCATGGTGGGACGGGTCTGGTGGATGTGGGGACAGGCGACCAGGGAGCGGGTGGGCAGCTGGGTAGGGAGGGGTACGTGGGGTCGAGCACCCCGCTTCTCCCAGCTGGTTCTCTGCCCAAAGTGGGATCTGCATCACCCGCGTCTCCCTTTTCACGGTTGGTTTTTCTCCCGACAAAGAGCCGACACAGAACAAGCTGTACATACAAGCACAGGTACACCCGTCCTCGGTTTTAATCATTCAGCGCCAGCCAAAGAGGGAGGGACAGGAGCGCTCTGCCGCCTTCCTGCTTTCCCTACAGCGGCTGCCTCCACCTCGGCCCAGGTTGGATCCAGCCATCCTCCGTGCCGGCTCTGGCTCCGCGTGCCTCGCCCCAGGGCCCAGACGCAGCTGCTTCTGCAGCCAGGAGGGAAACCAGAGCTGCTGGCTCGTGACTGGCGCACAGATCACCAGTTCATGACTCTCTCCCGTGAAAAAAAAGTTTGCTTGCATTTAAAGCGCTGGGGGAAAGGATTTTTTTTTTTTCTTTTCCAATCCCCAGTCACATGGCCAGACTATTTTAAACATTCCTGGCTATTCCCCCATGCACCAGCTCCCTTGGCTGGCACTGGGGTATTCTCGAAGCTCGGGTAGGAGAGTAAACTCTGCATGTATAATTTATCCATTGTAAAGGATGCAAAATCTACTGGGAACAGGAGGGGATAAGAAAGAGCGAAGACACTTGTGGATGCCAAGAATTCCAAGTGCCAGACCTTGCTAGCGCTCTTCCAAAATGGAGGGTCCTACACGGCTCCCGTTTAGCTAGAGCTGAGCCTAGCCTTGCCTGCTGTGTTGAGATTTGGCAGGCTGCAGCTCGCCATTGTTGCGAGCTCTCATCCAGGCGGCAGTGCCAAGCCTCCCCTCCGGCTGCAGCCCTTCCAGCGCTGCACTAATCCCCTAGTATCTGCCTCTCCCAGATCCGGCAGGGGCACCCTTTGGAGCTGGGGATGGAGAGGGGAGAGTCCTCTCTGCAGACACCCCTCTCCCAACGAGCCTTGTGAAGCCCCGTTTGTTCACCCTAATGAATCGCCGCTATCAACACAGTGGAATCATTATAAATAAGCAGGGGGGAACATGGAATTTTATTCCTAATCCTCCCTCCCAGACCAAGCCAAGGGGCCTTTCCAAAGCGGGCAGTGATGCTAAACGCCCTGGGCGCAGTCCCATGGCTGCCGAGGCCCTGGCGAGGGATCCGGCTGCCTCGAGCAGGGATCCGCTTGCCCCATGCACCGGAGCGGGGTGGCCCAGCACTGGCGCTGTCACTGCAGCTCCACAGTTTTTGGGAGAAAGTGGGGGGTCGCGCAGTAAAGCCAAACTTCTCACACTATTTTTAAAGTTTTCTCTTCTGTGAGCCTGCCTGTCTGTTCACAGAATCACAGAATCGCAGAATGGTCAGGGTTGGAAGGG
>RSEF01000003.1:38982938-39008205 GCA_003993805.1 Himantopus leucocephalus | reverse complement strand
CCTTTCCTCGTAAGAAAGATGCTCCAGTCCCCTAATCATCTGTTGAAAGCTCGTAGGAGACATAGACCACTCACTCTCCCCAGCCGCCCCTTGGACCACGAGTCGAAGCTGCGGATGCGGCTGGTGAGGGGTGTTTGTCCCAGCATCGCCAGCCATGTCTGTGCACCCCCCCAAGGAAACAGAGGGTCTGCCCAGCAGCGAGAGCACCTGCTTCTTTCCGCTTTCCAGCACTTTTTAGTGACTCTATCGTGTTTTGTGTGGAGGTGGAAAGGCAGATTTTTACACCGCAGCAGGGCAACGCTACAGTTTTGAGAAGCAAGGCGGCGCCAGTGGCACTGCAATACTGGGCAGTCCCGCTGCACTTCAGCCCCTCTCCCCTTCGGCACCTCCCTGCAGGGCCAGCACAGGGGCCCACGGCCCCTTCCCCTTGGTGGGGGCACTCAAGCCCTTGAAGCCCCCACACAGGGCAGGAGCGAGGGAGGCCGCAGCCCCCAGGCGCCCGCAGAGGGGCCTGTGGCTGAGGCTGGCCTTCCCTGGAGCCCACCTTTTGTAGGCATGGGAGGCCCAATGCCACAGCTATGCAATTGCTGTAATTAGTTGTGTGGGTTTTCTTTTTTAACCCCATTTTGGCACTGGACTAGTTGAACTGGATTTTGCAAAATGTGTATTTTGCAAAACGTGAATTTTGCAAAAGAAAGGATCAAGCTCTGAACGCCGTCCCTCTGCCCTGGCTGCCACCCCAAATAAATCCCTGGGGAGGGGATGCAACAACCACACTGGCCCCCAGCTGCATCCCAGCTCCATCCAGGAGCAAAACTGTGTCCATGGCACCCGGCCCTCCTGCCCAGACCTCTGCTCATTCCTGCAGAGAGGCTCTGAGCTTGGCCCTCTTTGCAAGCCACAACAGGGTTTTGCCTGTGGCATGGGGAAGCGCAGGCTGCCCGGTGCCCTGGTGCAGATCAACCAAGGGTCAGTCATGGGTGCCACACTGCTGTGGTGGCTCCGACCCTGTGTGGGGACAACCCGTGTCTGACTACCTCAGAGCAGCCTCGGGAGCTGGTGGGGAGCCCCCACGGAGGTGCCCCCTCTGCACCATCAAAGCCCTTGAGCTCAAGCGGGATGGAAACTGCCCACAAGTGATTTTCAGAGAAAACCCCTACTTTTGCAAAAGCAGTGCTAGCTCAGAGCACGCTGTGCCAACCTGCACCCGTAGATGCTTGAAGTGATAAGACCGAACTGCTGCTTGTCCAACCGTGGGGTCTCATGTTGGCTCCAGGCTGCTCCCGCTGGGATCGCTCCCAGAGGGGCAGGGGAGATGCTCTCCCTCCCTGTCCTAGCAGGGCTTAAAAATGCCTTTTCCATCCAATGTGATCACCACCTCCCTTCAGCAAAGCCGCTGTTTTTTTCAACCACCACCATCAAGATTTCCCCAGCGAGGTGTGAAGGGATGGCTTTGGCCACAGTGGTGCTCCATGGGCCCACCTGCCAGCACGTGCCCGGGTGTTTTAAACAGCTCATGGGGAGCTGTGCTGCACCCCCTCACCCCTGCGCACGTGGCCCGAGCTGTGCCCCGACGCCTCGGTCCCCGCCACGGTGCTGCTGCCCAGGTGCTGCCCTTCGCCCTGTCCCCGGGACGTGCCAGGGTGGTTTCCCATCACGTGGAGCCAAGGACAGTGGGGCACCCCATGGCCCAAGAACTCCCCTGCAGGGCCTCCCTCCAGCCTCGCTACTCTCACTGTGCCACTGGGAAAGCCTTCCCTCGTGTTGCCGCTGACTTACTTTAAAGATTTTACCTTCATTTCCCCAGGTTGCACTTACTGTGGGTTTTGCTGGGCTGCACGTGTCTGTCCTGTCCTTACTGGGGAGGCGAGGCAAGGCAGGGCAAGAAAATGATCCTCTATTGTCTTATGCCACTTTGATGACCAGATGTAAATCTATGAAAGAGGCAGAGCAGCACTTCTGATGCTAAACTCTGTATTAACTTGCTTTACTCCAGCTTCCAGCGCGTTAGAAAAAGGGACTTGCCCGTTAAAAAAAATCCCACCTTCTCCATAAAGAAAAACAAACATAAGCAATCTGAATACATCAACAGCCCTCTTGAAGGAAGAAAGTCTGTATCCTTCAGGGAGGACAAGGCGCTATCACTACACAGCCCAAGCTGAACCCTTAATTGCCGGCTGTCAGGTGCCATACATCTCCAAACTTTCTGAAGTGCGGGGGGGTGGTGTGATGGGAATAGATAACACGCAAACACCACAGGCTGGGCAGAGGGATGGAAATATTATGTATAAGGGCTCAGCTTGGCACTGGAATATTTCTGTGTATTCAGGCTGAGGAAGCAGTGTGTGGGATCTTAGCAGAGCAAGGCGGTCCTGCAGAAGATACAGGGGGTTCATGCATAAGGCAAGCTAAATTTGTCTAACAGTTAGGAGCCAATCAACCAAAATTAAGTTTCTTTGTAATTTCCAATAATAGCTTATGAGAAAAGAAAAAGCTCTGACAGCCTCTTTAAAAAGAGAAGGAATAACCTTTGCTTGCTGTCTTGTTGGAAGCCAACTGAGCATCTTCTTGTGCAGAAGATGGATAATAAACGTCATCTTGAGAGATTCTCCCAGATGTTGGCTAAAGTTGAGTCTGTAATGGGAGCTATTGAAATCTCTGTCGTAATTGTTTAGTACACAAGCTGCACTTCAGAAAAAAAAACTGCACTGAGAGTCCCATTAATATAATGACTAATGGTAAACACAGTTACTGCGCACAGAGAGGGGAACTGCTCTGAAAGGGCAGCCTCTGAATGGTGTGCTGCCCTGGTTTGGTGAGGGCAACCAACCAGAGTCAGCTGGCTAGGGACATTTCTCCCATTGCAGGAGGAGTGGTGGGTTTTGTCCAGGCAGTGGGAGGAGGGGGGGCGGCTCATTCTGAAGAGCAAGTTTGGAGGGAGGAGGTCGGGCAGTCCTGCACAGCGGGACTCCCCACTGTCCCCAGGGACCCCCTCCAGCAGGTCTGTGGAAGCCTGGCTTGACAAAATTCGCAAAGATAGATGGTGGGCAGGACTCGTCCAGGGCAGGGGGGAAGTTTTTCTGATAGCTCAGCATGGGGGATAGGGCCAAAGACTTTGCAACCACAGCAGCAGCCACTGGAGAGGTCCTTGGCCAAGCCCCTCGCTGCCCCCTGGGGTAGGCTGCCTGGGGGTCTGTGCTGCCTGGCACCCTGCGGAGCTGGAGCTTGTACTTAACAGTGCCATGAGCCAACATGGGACTGGAAAGCCAGGCATCCTCATCATTGTCGTCTTCTTGGGATGCAAATACAGCGTATGTTTCTTCCCAAATGCACAAGAGGAATATTTACTGATTGCAAAGCCTTTTTGTATAATGTTTTACTGACAGTTTATGGTTTCCATTTAGTGACACACTGTTATTCAGATTTCCTATGGTAAAAACATTAATTGCCTTTAACTATAACTTTGTATAATAGTAAGCCATTATTTTTTATTGAACCAATTCTATGCAGTTCCTTGCTTCTAGACAATACTCATTGCAACCGACTTTCTTCCACTGGTGTATGTGCATCCACGTGACGCAAACTCTGAGCCTCCCAGACATGTCATGGTCAACACGGAAATGCCAAAGGTTGGAAGGAAACCACGAAGCCCGCCTCTTCTGTTGGCCACTCCTGAAGGGCACCAATGCACACATCCAGCGTTCAGGGAAGGCTCTGCAGCGTCTCTCCCCTTACTAGTGGACTTCCAGCTCCATTTACATGTGTGTGCAAATACAATTATGTATGCACCGTCCACACATAACCTGCACAAACATGTGTCTTTAGACATATATACATATAACTTCAGTTACATTCCCTTCTGATCAGGTTAGGCATAACCTCTCCAGCCTTTGAGTTTAGGGATAAGACATTTAAGAAGATATCTTTCAGCAATAACAATTAACATTATTCTTGTTCTCTCTCGCAGGTTACTCAGCCCATAATCTCTAGCAACCTAAGCACCAATTGTCACTAATTAGTACTGTGTTTTACCTTTTCTTTTTGCACCAAAAAAATGAGGTCATGATCATTTTGTACCTAAGCAACCGCCAACTTTTATTTCCATGATTAACTCCTCTGTCTCTCAAGATGGCATCTGATGCAGGACCCCTCTGGGACAGCAGCAGGGCTGCCTGAGTTAGGAGATGGCCTTTTCCAACGCTGAGACTGCCCACCTCCACCAAGGGCACAGCAGGAGAGGACCTCCTGCGGAGGCTTCCCCCATGCTCGCACTCAGCCATGGCCGTGCCAGCTCGGTTCGGCAATGCCTGTGGGGCTGATGGAGGTCGCTTGGTTTGCAGGGCAGCAGCCACCGTGTCCAGCCCCAGGACCCTCCATGCCCTCACTGGTGGGGCAGTCCATCCCCACAGATTTTTTTGGGGAGGGGTTTTCTGCCTTCCCCCGGCATGGCTGCCTCCCTTGCTGTGCACCAAGTGAGGAGGGAGACTCCTCAACCCTTTCATCCCTCGGCCACAAATATCTGGCGGCGGCTGGGCGGCTGGCAGGCACCAGACTGACACCTGCGTGCCAGATCCGTCCAGCTGTGCCTGTGACACACCATCCATCTCCAGTGCTTCTCATGTGCTGCCGCCAGTTGCTTTCCCTGGGGCCGGCTGGGAAAGGACCTGGGGCTGGTGGGAGGGAGGGAGCCGCAGCAAAATTTTCAAACAACGCTTTGCCTCCTGATTTATTTCCTTCTGTCACCTCCTCACATGGGGCAGGCTCACACCTAATGGAACCGGAGGATGCCCAGCCCGACAGGGCCAGGCGGTACTTGGCTGCTCGCTCCAGGGCCGGGGGTGTGCCGCAGTGCTGGGGCATCCCTGGTAGCTCCTTTCAGGCTGAGGAGCACTTCCTGTGCAGATAATATGGCCAAGGCCCTTGGTACTGGTTATCTCCCGCTTTTCCTGGCCCAGGCACTTGAGGGGTTTGCTGCGTGTTCTGTTTTTCACAAAACTGCCTTACACCCAGGGCAGTTGAAGCCAGCAGCAAAACTCCCCCTGACTTTGCAGGGAGTGGTGCTGAGCTCTGCGTGGGCAGTGGGAGGAGAAGCAGAACATGGCTCTTCCAAATTAATTTTGGAGTATCTCACTAGCTGATAACTCAGACCTACATGATTTTTCTCATCTTCAAAGTCTCCATCCATGACAACAGCTTGGCAGGAAATGAAACAGCGTTTGAGCAGGAGCGTGCTCTCGGGGAGGTAGGGGCAAAATGTTTTGTGACGTGGTTGAAGGCATAAGGGAACCACCTCATCTGCTCTTCTCCCCTCGCTAACCATCACCCCAGCAGGCTCCCCAGCAGCTCTGCACTTGCCTTCCCAGGCCATCCAGCCCGCTTGTGCATGCCCTGTGATGCTACATGAAAAAGATTGATTGAAAGAGAAACTTGAAAAAAATAAACCTAAAGAAACACCAGCCAGCAAAGGGGTTGACCTTGGTTAGCGCGAGCCGTTGCACTGCCGGAGTGAGGCCCGACCTCCGGTGAAGATGGCCAAGCTCCCTTGCACCCGGGTGGTCCCCGACCCACCGCCCAGCGCACAGGGGCTGCTCTCTCAGCACATGGCTCCCAGGGAGGCTGCTCCAGGCACCCCAAACATGCACCTCTTGTTTCGGCACGCATCCAGGCAGCCACAAAGGGCCCCACAGAGAAAGAAGGATGCCCCCAGAAAAGCACAAAATGAAAATACCTTGGTGAGCCCAGGCGAGCAGTCACAGCGCGTACTGGCAGTGTCGCTGTGGCCTTGCTTAACCCTGCTCGAAGCAAGGCTGGATGGTAATTAAAGGAACGCTGGTGCCAGTGAAGCTGGCAATCTTGCTGCTGCTGCATCTGCATTAGTTCAGTGGCAGAAGATTTCATAAAGAAAAGGGCCTTGGCTGCTTCGCTGCATTTGCCGCAGCAGAGGGGTTCACCCATCACTGCCACGACCCACCATCCCACCGCTCGCCACACGCCGGGGCACAGCAAGGATTCTGCAGGCACAAGGTCCCTGGGAAGCATGGCTGGGAACAACCAGACTGGAACCTATTAAGCTGTTTGTCCCCCAAGGGAACCCTCAAGTCCCCGATGCTTTTCCACAAATGCATCCATCACCCAAAAGCTCTGCACCCTGCTTTTGCTTTGCAATAAAACGGCAGGAAAATTCCTCCTCCTACCACTCCTGCCCTGAATGGAAAACTTCCTTCCCCTGTGTTCTCCACCGCACTTCCCAAATGACCTTTGCATTTTTACTTTTTTTTAAATACCTGCCCCAGTTGTCTCGTGTGGGTCAAACGTGAGCCTGCTGGTGCCCACTTTGCCACACTCCCAGCTCAGCGCATCCTTCTCCTCATCATCATGCAGAGTGTAATTTTCACCTGTTATTGAAAATTCAATATTGGGATCTTTTAATTCCAAAGATTTTGATTTTTCAATAAAAAAGTGAAAATGAATCTCGGCGGGATTGCAGCAGAAATGTTGCAAATGAGCTGGTCACATAAGGGAGAGAGGGAAGGGAAATAGGGAGGAAGAGAAGGACAGAGCGAAGGAGAGGAATACACGGAGACGGCACTTCCAGGAAAAGGCTTAAATAATTCAGGTGAAAAATATGACCAGCAGCAGAGATGTAGTTTTTTGGGCTGTTCTGCACAATCCAACAGAAGATAGTGCTGCTTGCTCACTGCCCCATCCGTCGGCTGGTCCGTATCCCACTGCCACAGCATCCCTGATCGCCCTGTTTACTTCAGTGCTCATGTGCTGACAGCTCAGTTTAGGCCACCTGTGTATCAGGACCCCGTAGATTTTGTAGTCATTCTATAACATGTCTATAACTCCTTGTCAATGTCATCCTTATTAAATCGAGTGGGACTTTTCCCTCAGGGTTAATTGGATTGGTTAAAACAAAGGAAAAGTGGTGTTTAAAAAAAAAGAGTCCAATAACCAAAGTTAAATATGGGCCTGTTTTCCCTATTATTTCTAATAAAATAGCCTATGTTAAATATTAATGGATCATTTTCTGGTCTTCTGTGTAGCTGGAAATCTCACTGGATGAAGGGCATGGTGCTAGTCCTTCATTAGGCATAAAAGACGTCCACTATTACATCTGTGCAGGGGCATGAAGAGGGAGAAACATCACCTCCATGTGTCCTGGTCCAGCCAGCAAGGCTTTGGGTGGATCCTCATACCGCAGAACCAGAAGTTGTTTGAAGTTTTCATTAATATCTGTTTTGGGGACGTGTTATTTTGTCTCCCAGATGTAATGCTTTACTGGAGACCTGTCTCCTGCCCATATCAAAACCTGAAGTCTCTCAGCTTTGTGTGGACAAGCAGCCATCAGCTTGCACCCAGCAGGGCTGTAACACGGCTGCCCACCTTTTGGCTCTCCCTCCTGGGGACCCTGCAGTTTCTGATAGTTCTGCACAACCCTGTCCCTCCACTCAGACACCCACCCATCCCTCTGTTCCTCCACCCATCCCTCCGTCCCTCCATCCATCGCTCCATGCTGTCGCTCCCCGGAGTCACCTGGGCAGTGGCTCCCACGGGTGCCTCCCCTGGGCTCATATCCAAGCTTGCTCTCTGCTGCTTGCAGATTCTTTCTGCATAACATCTCTGAGATATGGCCTTCCTTACCCATCTGTACAGCTAAAACTCTTGTCAAGACTCTCAGCATTTCACATCTCAATTACTGTAAAATCCTTCTCCCTGCTTGGCAAATGCAGCCTCATCCAGCGCTTCCTACTCCATCTCCCTGCCCAGCCACTACCGTACCCGCCAACCACAGCTTAAAATCATTTATGCTCCAAAGGATCACACACAAACACCTCCTGTGAGTTATTTTTCTCGCTGACGATCACAAAACAATGGTGAAGGTACAGACTCCCGCCTGGATGTGATTTTACAGGTGCAGCCCTCGACGCTGGGAGCAGTGAGCAGGAGCTGATTTACGCATCTTGCCATCGCACTGAGATAAAATAGTGCAACTGGGGACCAAGCTTGGCCAGGAAGTTATCGTTGCCTTTTGTTCCCCCTAGCAATGCTGCGAGGGGACCGGCTCTGGTTTACAAACCCCACGTCCCTCGCCTCGTCCGCAACAGCTCGCCCACGTGAGCATGCGGCATCCCCCAACGCTGACCCCTCTCCAACCTGACACGAACTTGCACCTTTTGCTGAGCAGAAGTTGCGCTGGCCCCATCGCCGTACTGGTGCGTTTAATACTTACAAACCCTTTCCTGTTGGTCTGTACATGCTTACCTCTTCCTCCCTCATCCTCTTTTCCCAGAGCTGCTTTTCTTCTTCCTTCCCCTCCTGCTGCTTCTCTCTTCCCCTTCATCTCCCCTCCACCATGCGGGGAAGCCTGGAGCTGGCTCCCACATTTCGCTCCTATTTATTTGCAGGTCTCCGCAGCTTTTACTTCGTGTTTTCTATTATGAAGATGACAGCAAACTGAAAGTTTAAACAAATTTGGCTTTAGGTGCTTTAATGAAAAATTAACAGATTTAATACTGGCTTCACCATCAAAAGAAGAACATTAATGTTTAATATTTAAACAACACGTCTTCACAATAATTCCACCACATTTCACATTGAGAACCCACAGTAAATGCCTGGGGTAAGGAAATAAAAAAACCCCAAACTGTAATGCTATTTACTATTTTAACCCTTCATCGACTGTCTTCTCCAGTTTACACAATGTTCTTTTACGGAGAGAATCAAGACATTTTTAATTACATTTCCCCCTGTCCTCTGCCACCACAAAAGGTAAGAATATTAGATTTCAGATTGTAGTCCTGGCTCCTTAAGCCTTTTCAAGACCAGGGATATGAAAATGTTATGCAAACGAGTTGCCCTTTAAATGTATCTTTAAAAAAAAAATGCAACAACATCTCACTGAAGAATGATTGAGTTGACATTTCATCTTCAGTGCATGCTGTCCAGGTACAGGTCTCAAAGAGTGGCTCCAGCATCCATAAATTTGTGACGTCTCCCCAAATTACTGTACTAAAGGGATTTCTTGCCTTAAAATTGAACTGTACTTTTCAGTGTGGGCAGAGCATCACCCCACCTGGGTCCGGACTCCTCGCTCCCAGGAGCACCCTCCCTAGAAAGTGCAAACCCACCATGAATGCCAACACTTTGGGGCAGACATTGACGGTGACACTTGGCCTCAGGAGGAGCTGTGGGCTTATTCTCTCTCTGTTTTCACTTCAGCTGATGGCCAAGACTTCCGTATGCTCATTATTTATGAATAACCTTTTGAGTACGCAGTGCTCTCCCTGATGCAACACAAACAACTTGGAAAAAAACCACCTCACCAAGGAGGAAACATTGATTACCTTGTATTGCCTGGCTCGGCCTCAAGATCCTTTTGCACATAAAATGAGAGTGATTTCTTAAACTGAGAGCATTTAATTGGAGAAAGGATTCTCACTTCAGTAAACCACCATCTATAAAAAAGCATGATCCAGCTGGATAGCAAGAAAACAAATCGCATGCACTGTAATACAGAGGAAAGAAACTACAGTGCTTCCAGATGCATATTACAGGAAAATAATTAAATAGCAGCCCTGGAAGGAGACATCACAGTTGAAGTAGATAAATAAGAAAGCTCTGTTGATGTGAACCCAGAAGTAAAGCAGAGGAAAGCACTTAAATATAAAAAGTCATCAAAGAAGTTATGTGTCTGCCTTGATCGTGCTTCCAGAAAGTTTCTGGGTCATCTGTCCATGCAATTTTCCTGCTTTCAAAGCTAAATTCTGTGGCACAACAACCATTAGACAGAAAGAGATGGACAGCCGAAACAAGATGCAGACAAGGCTTCTCAGGCCTAGACGAGAAACATCTCCTGGAAATATTGATTAAAATGTTTCTCTTTACCTGGCACCCGTAAGCCAGTAAATACACCATTAGAAAAAGCACTGGAATGAGACTTCCTCAGCCTCCGAGCTGGGACCCCTGCATGCACTAGCTTCCCTCCTATGCTGTATGCCATGTTTTGATTCCCCAGGTAAAAGATGTTGTTAAGATCAAGAATGTTCTTCTAAAAGCTGCCATGTCCAGACAGTCATGGAGTATGTATGCTGAAGGTTCACGTTGGTTTTAATCACCGATCTTCCTGGAGTGGTTTGGAGAACTGTTCGCATGAAGCCTGACGGCTTCCAGGTGTCACTCCCAAAATCCTGATGTCCCCGCACAGCCAGAGCCTTCCTACTGATGGCTACCACGCACCCTCCATCCCGTGAGGCTGCAAGCAGTCTCATATATAGCCAATATCCTCCAGTCCTGCTCTTTGCGGCATTATCCTTCACCCAACTGCTTTTTTGGTTTTGCAGCCTTCTATGATACTCTTAAGTTTACCGCAAACCAGGAGTATTTCTTCCTGCAGATTGTTGTGCCCTCAGCTCCCAGTGGGGCCGGTTTCCCTGCCCCCAGCCAGGCTGATGGGCTCTGGCTGGGGGCCGTTTCGGCGGGGTGCGAGGAAGCACCCAGCTCAGATCTCAATTAAGCGGAGAACGCAGCGTCCTTGTGTTACGCAGTTGCGCATGGTGCAGCACAGAGGGTCCTGCAATTCAGACTGCAGCTGCAATTCAAATCACAAGTAAAATGAACGTATTTTTTGAGGGGTTGAACCAGCGACACACAAGCCCTGTCTGCACTATGGCTAATTCCACTTTCCTTGGCTATCGTTTCCTCCCCTGGCAGTCGCTGCCCCATCTGAAAGGTCTTTGGTGAGAGGAAAGCCTCGTATCAGGGACCTCAAGAAGGGCAACGTGGGGACACGTTGTGAAGCTCAGGAAACTCACGTCCATGCCGAACAGCAGTTTTGTAAGGGGTTCGGATTTTCACCAGTCTGAATCACATTCAGCAGCAGCCTTACAAGCTCATGATAAAGCCTTTTAACTCAGCTTTCTCACTCGTTTCCAGAAATTTTCACTGGTGGCAAGCACTAGGAGAGGGAGATGCTGCTTCCCTGCAGGGGCAGGTGATACCTGCTAGTTTAGGATGGTTTCCATTAGCATACGGGGCCAGGAAAATGTCAGACTAGGAAGGAGAAGAGGAATGGCCTCAGATGCACTCGCTGAACTACTCCGGTAGGAAAAGCATTTACTTCATTCAGTTGCATGTCACAGCTTTTTTGTGTTGGTGCCATACACAAATACGCACTTTGAGGCGATTTTTGCACACTCTCGCAGGTCCTTCACCTTGGGTAGAAGAGGAACCTGGACTCGGTGTCAGCGAGCCAATGCGAGTAAACGGTGTCTAATCCAAAAACTTTTTACTGTGTTGTAACTTTGCAAAGAGCTTCACATGAAAGCCCACATTGTTTCGAAGTGCTAGACATTTTCCTGCTCGAAAGTTTCTAACAGGGAACTTCTGGTGGGTTTTGGATTCAGGTCTTGTCGGTTCCCCGGCTGCCAAAATGACTTTTGTGAGGCAGATAAAACTTGGAATAGATCTGGTTCAACCTTTGCAGCCAGCTCCTACGCCTATGAAGTTTCTGAAACAAAACCCAGAGTCTCTGGGGGAAGAGAAAAAAAAAAAAAAAAAAAAAGAAAAAGGAAAAAAAAAACCCTCCTCCTGCACTCTTTGATTGTCGTTCAGTTCTCAGTGAGGTTTTATAGTTTGGACTCATCACAGCCCGAAATCCCCTTTCAAACCGGTCGTTGCTTTAATTCTTTTTTTCCCCTTTTGAGGTGCGCGCGCGCGGCGGGTGGCTAACAAAGAAACAAAGGGGATGGCCAGCAAACGGGGGCGACGGGCGACCGCTCCCCGCTGACCCGGGGCTCCAGCGGACCTCTTCATTCACTCAAGCACAGGACGTTTGCCTGTGCCACCGAGAAGCCGCCTGAAAATTTACCTTGTATTGTATAGGACAGGGGGAAAAAAGGGGGGGGGGAATAAATGTTTAAGCACAGTAATGCCTCGGGTGCTTTAACACACACACACAACCCCACACACTCACACACCCACACCCGGTCCCCGCTGACCGCGCTCCCCCGGCAGCCGCCGTGGCTACGAGCGGGCAGCTCGGCGGTACGGGCCCCCCAGCCGCCCTCCGGGGCCGGCGGGAGCGGGAGGCGCTGCCCGGGCCGCGGTGGCGGAGGGGAAGGCTGCGGCGGCGGCAGCGGCTCCCTTGAGCCGCCGGTGCCCGGTACCCGCCCGCTTCCGCACCCGGCGCGGTCCCGCCGCCGCCGCCCAACCGTGAGCGGCGGGAGACCCCTAGCGGCCGCCGGGAGGGACAGACCGGCCGCCGGGCCCGGCCCCGGCTCCACCTGCCGCCCGCCCGCTGCTGCCCCCCGGGGTTCCCCCCACCACCACCACCCGGCGCCGCCCGCTCAGCCCCGCCGCCCCGGCCCGCGCCGCTGCGGGCTCCCGGCAGCCGGGAGAGTGCGGCCGGAGGAAACTTCAAACAAAAATAAACAATAAATTCGCTCGTGTGTTGCCGTTACGGGCCCCCCCGGGTGACTCCTCTGCTTTCCCCACGCCCCCCTCCCCCCAGCGTCCAGCGCTCCACAGGGACCTGGCACAAACGGTCAGCCCGAGCCCCGTGGGGCGCCCCTCGCCTCGCCAAATCAAACCTTTAGCACCTCGGGTAATTGGCAGGCTGGGCCAATTAACACCGGGGCTGAGCCTCCGTATCCAACATCTTCCTCGGGGTGGGGAGGGTGTACGGATGCCCCAGCCTGCACAGCACCTCGCGTCTCTCTGGAGGGTCAGAGGGAGAGTTTGTGTCCGGGCAGCTGCCGTCACTTTGCAAAACTTTTAATGCTTAACCAATGTCCAAAAATAAAAAGCATACTAACACTTGCTCTGAGAGGCTGTTGGGAAGAGCTCTGCAGGCCTCTTGTCTCCTTCTCCTGTGGCGTGTGCTGACGGGCTTCCCTGTCCCTGTTCCTGTCCCCATCCCTATCCCACTCCCTGCCCCTGCTCCCTGAAGCATCGTCCTTCCCAGCCTGGCCCCGTGCAAAGCAGCAGGAGAGCAAAAGCTGAGGGGTTTCCTTCGAGGAAAACCCGAAAGTGGCCTTAAAGGGTAGCAAGGCTGCGTTTGTGTAAGTCCACACATGGACTGCAGACATGACGCTGCGGCAGCCGTCCTGCTCCCTTTCTCTGGCACGTGCTTCACCTCACCGCGCAGGCACAAGCACGGCGCTTCTCCCAAAGCTCAGCCCAAGGCTGGGCCACAGCAGCCCTCGGCGTGGGGTGTGGACACCACTTCACGCTGAGCCTTCACCAGCAAGCAGCCGCTGCCGAACCACCAGACAGGCCAGCCTTACCGAAAACATGACTTTTCAGGAATGGTCGATGGCATTGTGTTTGTTCACTCTAGAAAGGAGAAGACAGAGGGAGGACATGGTAACGAGGAAAGAAAGAGGCAGTTTTCCATGCTGGTTGTTAGCAGAGAGGGAAGCGGCACAGGCAGACGGCGGCAAGGGAAGGTGCCGCCAGGAGAGGTCCTGCTTCTCGGCTCAGCAAGCAGGCATTTACTGCCCTCACCCTTTTCCTGGGAAAGGGCTTTTAAACAAGACCTGTTGGGCAGGAAATGTGCCAGTGCTCTTTGTGCAGGTTCCCCTGCCTCGCACATGGGTCAGCAGCAGTGTTTGGGCACCCGCTCAGCTCTTGACGGCACCTGTGAGATGCATTTCCCAAGTGAGCAAGCGCGGGGGTTTGGTGGTTGTCTCAGGGGACCGCAAAGTGTGTCTGTTTTGAGATTTGGGAGCCTGAGAAAAGTGGCAGCCTGGCAGGGCCCCCAAATTGCCTCGGCAAAACAGCCAGGAGAGCTGCAGAGCCAGCAGCAACTGCGGAGCCGGAGCTGGTGCCTGACCCTCAGGGCTCTGCCGTTCAGCATCCTCTGAGCAGGCACCCTCCCGCTGCCCCTCCTACTGTCCCCACAGTCCAGACCTGGCCTCTGCCCCCTCACCCAAAATCATTGCCCAAAATTATTGCCTCCTGAGCTCAGCCTGTGGGCAGTCAATCTTTGCCTTCCAAGGAAACCATCCCCAGTGAGAAGTTGAGCACACGGTGAAAGCACCACACCTGTTTCTGGGTGTCTATGGGTTCTTTTACCTCTCTTGTCCTTCCTCATTCTCCATCTGTCTGCTGAAACACCCAGAACTTCAATAAAGCCACTTCTCTTTCCTTCTCTTTGTCTCGTTTGAGCTCCAAGACTCACACGCTGATGTACAAGTGTGTGGATAACGTTGTATCCTTTGTTTTGTGTGAAGGAGAACTGGAAAGACTCACCTACAATACAAAGAGGGGTCAATTTGTTTTCCCACAGTAGAAAGTAATGTTTGTCCTGCCCTGCTGTTTTTTTCTTGGAAGCCTGGAAGGATGACAGAGGATCTTGTCAGATTGAGACAGAGAAGGAAAAAAGCAGGTGAAAATTGATTTGCAAGGAAGTTACTTAATCATATTTTTGTACTTTTGGTTGTGCCTCGAGCTTTTGTTTATATCTGTGTACCTCGTCAATTTGGGAGATGCTTGAGAGACGCGACAGCCCTGTTGATGCATCAATTAAGGACCGCACTGACAAGTGCCAAGCTCTTCAAGGTGCCCAATGAGTTCTGAGACAAGATTCAACGTTCCTGGAAAACAAACTTCAGAGGAAAAACAACTGTTGTGACCAGGATATCTTTTTTAGTTTTACCTGGAAATATAAAAAACCCTTTGCCCTAGCAGCTATATATCATGAGCAATGAAGCAAGGGTGTCCTTTTATTTTTTCCACAGAAAGCCGCTTCTAAAAGACTTAAGCATGGAGGAGGAGAAGCACAGTCTTGCATGCCAGTGCCGTTGCACCCCCACTGATCTCCCCACATTTATACAGAAAGATGCAGGTGCGTGCACACATGGCCACCTCTGAGCCAAGCCACACACCCCGAGTTAGACAGAGCGCTCATGTCCTCCCTGCTGTGGCAGCCGTGCTGGGCCCACGGCGCTCACAGCCCAAAAAACATCGTCTCATACGCAAGGCAGCATGACACCTCTCGGAGATGAAAGCTGCCGGAGGCACCTGCATGGCATTTGGGGATGGGGACATGCTGGCAGCTCTGGGGCAATGTCCGTCAGCTCCTGCGAGGGGGACCAGTGCAGGGACGAGCTTGTGGTGGGTCCTATAGACTGTCCCCAAATCAACAGTGCCAAAAACTATGAGAGCCCATCAGCTGAGTCGTGGAGGGGGCGCAAGCAAAGAGGCAGAAGTGTGGGAGGGATGCGGAGAGGAGAAGATGGCTGAGGGTATTGCAAGAGGGTGCAACCAAGACATGATCTCCACACTGATGCCGTGACCCAAAAAGTTTGTGTATGAGACTGCGTGAACTGGGAGAAGAAAATCAGTCGCCGAAGGTCTGGTCTGTGCAAAGTTACCACCTCTGGCCCCATCCCTGAGCTGCTGAGGAGCGTGCTTAGGGGGAACATTGCAAGGTAGGTGCTTGCCACCTGTCTTCCAGCATCGGAGGGACAGGCTGGAGATCCTGATGGACCGCTCTGCTCCAGCACAGCCTTCTCCTGGCTGGGTATCACACCCCCTTACAAACCCCAGGACTGTGGTCAGGAGGAGCAGGGAAACACTGTCACTTGAGATGAACAGAGCCAGACTGCAGGGGAGATGGCAGCGGGTGAGGCTCAGTCTGCATCGTGAGGGGATGCTGGGCTCCTCGTTAGCGCCACGTTTTCCTTTCCTCTCCCTGCTGGTGTGAGAAAACGCACGCTGCATTTGTTCGGCTGCCAGGAGTATGGCAGCTCAAGCACCATCTTGTTCGCTTTGCTGTGTGTCTTTTCCCACAGCATTGCTTTAAATAATGAAGGGAGTCATGATCCACCAGCTGGATTAGACGTTATGAACTTCTCTGGCTCAAATTCAATGGTGATATATTTGGTCTCATTATTTTATGCACAAATGCCACAAAACAGCACAAGATTTTTAATTCTTTTTCCTAAATACTCTTTTTCTTTTAGCACTGACATTTCTCTTATTTGCATTAAGATTTGCACTGAACAGTCTGTGCCAGACCAAATTTGTCAGATACTTCTGCTTTTATGGCTGGTTTGTTCCAGGAAATCAGGGTTGGAAATTGTGTCCCCTGACCTCGGGGCTGGGCCAGTGAGTGTTCCCAGGGAGGGGAACACCTCCTTGCATTCATGGACCTGCTGTCAGAAGAAGTGGGGGAACCAGTGAAGGCTGCTGGGGCCACGGCCAGGACATCCGCTGAAGAAAATGGAAACCGAGGTCCTCATATGGTATGACTTTTAGCAAGCATCTGAGCTGTAGCTTCCCCAGCTGTATGGGTAAGATAATAATATTCATCCTGCTTTATAAAGTACTCAGAGGCTTACAAGACTTTTATTAAATGGAGATCTAGATGGAAATGGTGGGAAGTGCTGTTATGTGAACTGCGCCCATGCTCTTGCTGTTTCCAGCGGAGGTACTCAACGCGCTGCGTGCAGGGTGATGGATGCAACGGGGCAGGGAAGCAGCCGCGCTTGCTGTGGAGTGCAAGACTTTGCACCCCGTGTGGTGGGAATGAGCCTCCCTGTCACCTGGGAGACAGAGACAGGGGAGATTTTGCAAGGGAGGGCAGCTAACTGCCTGCAAAAGCCAGAGATACCAAGGGGCTCAGAGATCTGGGGTGGATGCTTTGAGCACAGAAAGATTAGAGGGCAGAAGCCTTCACTGTGGTTAATTTGAGCTTGCAGCGCTACAGATCCAGCAGAGTTTGGCCCTACCTGAGAAGCACGAAATTGCCTCAGACCAGGCTCTTGTGTCCTGCTATTCCAGAAAAGTAAAATAAAAAATTCACAAAGAGATGTGAGCCATCTGGGATGGTAATGCCCATCAGCTTCAAAATTACGATTTCTCTGTGATAAAAGTGCAAGAAACAAGGGTGTTGTATGGGAGGCTTTACCCAGTCATCCTGGCAAGATCCCACCGTGTTAAAATTCAATTCAGCCTTCAGGCAACACACTCCTGCTCTGCCTCCGGAACCAGTCAATGTCGGCTCTGGGTATTTCATCTAACAATCCAGAGAGAAAGGGAGATTAGAGAAGCAGAAACCTACAAAGTTTGGAAAAAGGGGTCTTTTTTTTTTTCTCCCCTTTTGTTTTGTGTTTCATAGAGTCTTAGGCCAGTACGTGCCATTGTGCTGAGTCTGCTATTTGAAGTAGTTGCTGAAAAGTCAAGGCCAAGTTTGGGAGCATCTGGAAAAAATGTGAACACGATGAATCTGAAAAGGAAAATCAGGTTCTCCCCATTTTGTTTTTCATTAAGCAGAGAAAGGAGAGTGTTCCGTGTATTCAGCCATTCAAGTGCGATGTACTCAAATACTGTCTGGGTGAGCCCAAGCATCGCTCTGCAAATATTGACAGTCTCTTCGTTTAAGCAAGAGCTCTCAGAGTCTAATTTAAGTGCTCATTTTGTGTATTCCTCAATAAAAGTCATGCAATTAGGGGAAGAACAAGCCCACGTGTGTTTGGTGTCTCTTCCAGGCATTTCCGCCCAACACCGTGAAGAACCTACTCGTGACACGGCTGCACCATTGCTGTTGTCAGAGCTGAGCCTCCTCCACAACAGTTTTAATCTTTCATACAAATCTAATAACTTAAGGTGAAGCTTAAAAGTGCATTCATTTTTTGTTAAATTTTGCTAATATTTCAGTCTTTAGCAGACTCAGGAACATTTTACAGCCTCATAAAAATGCCTGCAGGGCTGAAGAGCTCGTCTCAAGGCAGTAAGCGCCGTTCCCAGGCACTTCACAAGCTGAAACGACACGTTAGGATCTCCCAAATTCACAGCGGAAAAGCTCCCAGCTCGGGAGCAATATGCAGTAACTATTTGATTGACTACAGTTTAATAACATTACGGGAAAACTCAGGGCAGGAAGGAGATAATGCCTCTTTCTTGCAATTCAATCAGGAAGTAGGATTTAGGAACCTGGAGTGTATTTCCACGCGTGTGTCCGTGTCCCCCCCCCCCCNCAAATGTGCTCAGGATGTGGGTGCTAGTCCTGCAAAAAGCACCACTAGATCTTTAATGGCCACAGGTGGCCGGGATTTTGACTACCCATCATTCGCAGACAGTTCAATAAAAGAAAGGCGAGCGTGCTCTCTCTGCTGGGACGGTCCCTAACCCCATGGCTCCTGATGTAAATCACAGGCCATCTGTGCGCTAAGATGGCCCTCTCTCTTTTCCTGGGCTACAGAAATGAGAAACAATAATTGGACCCTCCGAGCTGAAAGGACATAGGGCCAGTGCTTAGTCCTTAATGCAATTATACGAGGCGACAGGCAAAGATTTCAGGAGCATTTTAAAACCGTCAGATAATCAATACAGAGGCCAAGTAGCAATGGTGGGGTTCACAGCTGAACGGATAAGGTGTCGCATCATGTTTGACCTATTTCACAGCATAAGCATCGCTTCTGCCCCAGTTGTCTTTTAAAAGATATCACTGGATACTGCTACCACCGGAGAGCAACTCTTTCACTGAGGTGTTAAATGGGCGCCATCAGGGGTTAAATTACCAAGCCCCAGTTTAATTCTTTTGTAATATTTCTCTAACATTGAAAACAAAATTGAATGGTCCCACAATTGCGCAGGGCAGGCTGTCAGCAGGAGCCTGGCTTTCGCATGCCCATGGGTACGCCCAGCCAGCATCACGCACATTTCGGTCCCTCTCAGGCAGCCTCACCCCTACAGGGGAACAGGGCAGCATCTCCCATTCCTGCCCTCCCGCAGCCGCTCCAGGCTGACTATTGCCGAATTCAGGACCCCGTCAATCCGCCAGGCCAGAGGAGGCAGGCAAAGCAGGCAGGTGCAACACCGTAAGAGCGTGATCATCCTGGTTCGCCTTGTAAAATAAGTCCATGCTATGAGAAAAACAAAGCCGTGCTGATGGTATTTGCGTGTTAGGGGTCCTGCCACAAAGAGGTGCGTTGGCTCACAAGTCTCCTGTCCCAGCACCTGTGGGAGGTCAGCCCCGAATGCCATCACATACCACAGCGAAGAAGTTGCTAGACTAGGAGGCTCCTGCAGGCATCTTGCAAAAGCACTGTACAGGAACTATAAGGTCACTAGGTCAATGAAGGGGTAGTCAATGAGGAGCTGGTCCAGCTGAATCTCGAGAGAAGGCAAAAGCAGCCACAGAGGACACTATTCCGGGCTGCCCCAGTACCTGAACCTGTGGCACTCCAGTACGTGACTGCCCCCAGTTTTGCATGTTTCAGTGTATAGGAGCACACAGCTGTTAGATGGTTCTTGTTCCCAAAGAGGGTACAGGTCTGTCTTGGGTGAAATCCAGGTGCATGCAAGAGTGGGACCATCCCTGACACGGCACAAAGTGTTTTTCACCACTGGGACTCCATGCACCAAATAATTTCCTCCTCGGGAAGTTGCTCTTACGCTGTGCTTCCAGGATCCCTTGCTGCAAGGCAAAGATAACACCTGAACCGGGATATTTAGAAACAGAGGCAGCAATTTGTATCTCTCCTTTAACGCTCAGAGCCAGCCCCCCACATGCTAGGTTGAAACATAGATGAAGTAGCTTGGATCCTTGTCTAGTGCTTAGTGGTCTCTGCTCGCTGCATTACCAGGCAGAAACACAGACTTTTCGGCTATACGCTGCTTCAGCTCTGTATCAGATTCATAGCCAGAGGGGCTTGAAGTGCCTCCAGAGGACTTCCAGTCTATTTCAACCCCTCACACATGAAGACTGATGAAGGTGGCAGGAGGGAGTTCCTCCTGGTTTTGGGTTTATGCACTTCTCAGTCCTGTTCTCCTGTGCCATCCAGGCCCAGCAGCTCAGTACATCTCGGTACAGTACACCTCAGTGCAGCCCAGTACATCTCTGATGTCCCCTAAACTCCTCAAGTATGGGGCTTGTGCTGAGTTCTGTGCTCAGGATGCATGGGCCCCTGTGGATTTCAAAGCAGAGAAATGTGTTTCAGTCCCTGCATGGAGAAACTCATGGAAATTTCAGATTCAATTTGAANAGCTGAGTTCTGTGCTCAGGATGCATGGGCCCCTGTGGATTTGAAAGCAGAGAAATGTGCTTCAGTCCCTGCATGGAGAAACTCATGGAAATTTCAGATTCAATTTGAAATTAATTACGAATAGTTACTGCTGGGCAGCAGAATGTATGAAGCTTAGATCCCTACAACTATGTGTCCTGCTCCTGGATCACTCCACGTCTAATGTGATCCCTTCAGCAATGTGTTTTGGTCCTGCAGTGCTGAACCTGACCTCCTACAAGTCCAGGTTTGTCTTTTCTTCTGGAATGCTTATTTGCACAAAGGAACTGAACTGCAGGGTCTGAACATCTTTGAGAACATCACCTTCATCAAGCTGGTCAGAAAGTTCAGGAGAGGGAGCTAACAGAGTGATCGTCTAGGCCTTATTTCCACATGAAAAAAGGCTAAAGAAAACCCCACAGATCAAAATTTATGGAGGCCTCCTTTAGTTTTATGAGGGTCCCTTTGCCTGTCATCCCCGATAGGGCCAGTTGGTGCTCTCGCCCTTCCTCTGTCTTCATCACAGGAGTGTGCCAGACACCAAGACTCTCCAATCACCATCCCTCAGCACTGAAATAGTCTCGGTATTTACACTTCCTCCCCAGCCACCATGTGTTCCCAAGGGGGACCCTCATCTTATTTTACAGTTGCGGACCAATTGGATCTGGTTTTCCACTTGCTTCCAGTTTCCAGGTCCTCTCCCCTTGCTGCCACAACCAGAAAGCCGGACAGGTTTCTCCAGGGTGGGAGCTGACTTCTTGCGCCCCTCGTTCGCTCCTGCTTCTGCCTCGCTGATCCCCCTCCAGCACGGAGCTATTATCCCAGCATTTTTCTTTTCTGTGATAAGGGCAGCATATGTCTGGATCTGCAATTACAAGTTGTATCTTTGTGAATCGCCAAGAAATGAATACTCCTTGATCCAGCCCATGTGTTGCTTCTCCCCCCTGGTGCCAGAGCATATGATTTGAACAAGTCACCTCAGCAGAGGAGAGCTCTGCTCAAAGTTACGCTTGTGCATGAGAGCTCAGAGTCATGCAGTGCTGCTCCTCTTTCTCTCTTTAAGTGAGAAATAGGTCCAGGCTGTCATCCTCCTTCGCGTTTTCGCTACTGCAGGGTAGCCCTTCTTGCAGCAGTGGTGGCTTGTCCCCGGCGTTAGGAGAGGCTGTGGGTAGCAACATCTCCAGGTGCAACTGGGCGGCTGTTGGCACCAGCCGATGCAGAGCTGTGGGACCGTTCTGCCTGGGTGAGCCTGTATAAGCAGTTTTCCCAGCGCTGCTGTTTACGTTAAACCACTTCACGAAATCACGGAATTTTCAGAGTTGGAAGGGACCTTACTCTGTTATCTTCCAGGGGGAAATTATTTTCTTTTTGCCCCCGCTGAAGAACATTAATGCCATTAAAATAATACGAGATTTAGC
This sequence comes from Himantopus leucocephalus, assembly GCA_003993805.1. Taxonomy (NCBI): domain Eukaryota; kingdom Metazoa; phylum Chordata; class Aves; order Charadriiformes; family Recurvirostridae; genus Himantopus; species Himantopus leucocephalus. The sequence goes on along the minus strand of RSEF01000003.1, from coordinate 38,986,772 downwards.
GCATCCCTTTGCTTATATAGTGGCATGCCACAGTGACAGGCACAATATAAATAGCTAAACACTGAGATAACCAAACACTTAGGCTGATGAAAAANCTGAGATAACCAAACACTTAGGCTGATGAAAAACCCCCAGCATTTTTCCCATTCCAAATTCTTTAGAGTAATCTGATTTGACCTCCAGCACAATGCATACTTTAATGATGCCTGAATAATGACCGGGCAAGGAATTAACTCCCACAGTGGGTTAACGCACTCACTTTCACCCAGAAGACCTAAGCTCAAATCCCAAATAAATCGAATGGATTTGGTGAGCTCATTCCAGTTCCTCACGGTCCTTTGTTCACACCCCGCGATTTGACAGAGCCGGCGGCCCCCGCCTGCCTCCTGCAGAGAGGGGCCAGCATTTGGGGAACAGCAATGGCATGGGTCAGAGGGGACGTGCCTTAGCAAAAACCAGCAAGTCCCTCTAATCCAGGGATGTCAGCTGCTGAAACAACAGGGTTGGGGTAGGGAGGGCTTTCATAGCTCTCCTGGGTGTCGGACGTTCGCTGCTGTCAAACACCTTGATGTCAAAAAAACCTGTTTTTAACTGTGTAACAGATGCTCGAATATGAACTGCATAAGTGTGACCGACCACGGATTTGTCTCTCTGGGTTTATAAGTGGGAGAGCAAACACAATTCACTTAGCCTATGGCAGGGTCAAGGGAGGTCAACAGTGGGTGACTGTGCTGACAGCTTTTTATGTGTCCTATGAAGACAGTAGCGTCAGTAGGGCGTGACAAAACCCTGCACCTATCAAACAGGAAAGCTGGAGAAAAAAACATTCTTCTGGCATCTCATGTTTTCTACATTTCTTTTGTGCTTGTTGCTAAGGTCACTTGGACAGCAATGGGAACCTTTGAGTGGTGTTTCCAAATCCCGTTACCAAAAGCTAGATGCCTGGCACCCATACTGGAGCCCACAAATGACGTCGGTGAAAGCCAAAGTGCTCAGTGGCTATGAAAATTACATCACTCCTGCCTAGACGCTCCACTTTGGGTAAACAAATTGAAAGGCTGCTTTGTTTTCTTTCATTTTTTTATTTAATTTCTCCCGCTAAGACCTTACCCAAAGCACAGCCAGTAACACCACAGACAAGTGCCGTGGAAATAACTGAGTCAGAATATTCTATTATTTTACCTTTCAAAATGTGGGCAGCAAAACCCAAAGGTCGATGAAACAAAGTGCATGTATCCATGCAAATATAACTGGTATTAAAAACACCATGCAGGTAGCAGGCCATCCCAAAGAAGACAGAAACATACTTCAAAATTTTCCAGGAAGCCTCATTCAGCATGTAAATCTGGAAGGACTAAGTGCTTTTTAAGAGATTATGCGGACAAGTTTTAACAAGTTTTAACTGTGTTCTTCTTTTCCTCAAAGTGCCATTGAGGTCCAGAGCGTGATGTGAAGATAGCTTGTGGCAGCTGAGTAGCAGTGGTTGCTAAAATTCTGGTCACACCAGTGTCCATGGGAGCTTGTGCCGTCGTCTAAATAGTGACAGGATGTCATCCCATCTTTTCAAATTCTTGATGTGCCAGTCTTTTTTGATGCTGCGCGGTACTGAAATACTTGGAAAACAGTTTAGGTTTCAGTTAGGAAACCAGAGAAGCCTTGCTGGTACCGAGCAGGATATCCTTCCTGTGCTGGCTTGATAGAGAGAAGCTTTATTTCACGTGTGAAACATACGGGACAAATCAATGGAGTTGAATTATGGAGACCAAATGATGGCTACCAACTTCAGCAGGCGCGGTCCTTAGCCTTTGTAGCATCAATCCTATTTATTAGCAGTGGCAGGGGGGGCTGACAGCTCCTTCCCAGCTGCAGCTCAGCAGTGAGTGCCTTCTGGGCTTAGCTCAGTATTTGTGAGCTGCACCTGAGGTACAGATGCTGTGTGTCTGGGTAAAGTGAATCCTCTGAGCCCATTACTGGTGGTTAAGCTAAGGCACAGAGGGATAACATCGCTCCTCAGCATAATCTCCAGGAGGAGCCTCTGTCAGGGAGCAGAGCTGGAAGGAGGTCTCAGCAGACCAGCACCCTTTTCCTACCTACTAAGCACCCATGGCTCTTGCCTTAGAAGAACAGGGAACCTCATGCTGTCTCTCCAGGTATGGAAAACCATGTCCACCCCATCACAGCTCACTGCCCTAAAGCAGCCAGTCACCAAGTCCTGGTTACAGGCGGGAAGTGGGAGCAGACAACCACTGCGGCAGGCAGGAATGGCAGCGAAACCCAGGTGGATCCACAACCACCACCACCACCTTCTAGGTTCCTCAGGAGGGAAAACTCAGCCGTCTCAGGAGCCCACAGCAGCTCCTGGGAAATGAGTCACGTAAGCCGGGGAGGGCTGCAGCAGCAAATGGTGCAAGCGCTTTGAAAACATCCTGCAGCCCTGCGGCGGCTGGACGGGGTCAGCCTGGTCCCCGGCAGTGCAGCCGGTGAGGGGACAGAAATGAAATAGGCTGGCAGAGAGCACGCTGCCACCGTGCACGGTCTGCTCCTGCCGGACAAGGGTGATGAGGCCGTGATAGAGCACAGTGAGAGACCAAGTGAAATTAGCGCTGAGGGACATGGCTTAGTGATAACTTGGGAGTGCTAGGTCAACGGTTGGACTTGATGATCTTAAAAGTCTCTTCCAACCGAAACTATTCTGTGATTCTGTGAAATTAATCTCACTCACTACACTTCAGCACATGCAACGGGGGCTCACGCTCCTGCAGAGGCTGGGAGTTAGGAGTAAGAAGGTCTTTAAAAACGTTTCTGTGTCAGGAGGTCTTTGTGGCATTGGGCAGCTTGGCAAGCCAAGGTGGAGCAAAGCCCTTGAAAACCCCTGGGAGATAGATTCCTAGCGGGGTTTTCAAAAGCTCTGCCTCCCCGAGGGATTCCCAGAGGCCACCCTGGCTGGGGGGCCGGCAGCCGGCGAGGCCTCTCCCTCGCCCCCATGCCCCCCGGGGCAGGGCATCGCACCCCCAGGAGACACGCACGCCGCGCTGTTTGTGCTTGCGCTGTGTACACACATGAATTTAAAGCGTCTCCCCCGGTTTCTCTGCAAATTGCTGCATTCAGATGAAGTGGCAGCTGCTGTAATTAAGACACAGTTAATTACATATCCCCTTAATTGCGATGATAGGATTTTGTCAATTTGGTAAATAAGAATTGTTAGGTTTCTTCCGGCAAGTGCAGCCTCAGCGCGGCTCAGCCGCGGCTGCCTTTGTCTCCCGGCAAGCGGTGAGCCGCCCGGCGCTGGACCGGGGTGTCCGGCTGCTCTCAGGGGGTAAAGGTGCTCGTTTTGGCTTGCCGGCAAACTGCAGCTCTTGGCTGCCTCCGTCCGAAAAGCCCTTGCAGAGGGTGGCATCTGAAGGGAAATGTTTAGCGAGAGCTCCAATGCAAGTGTCGTATTGGGAAACTTCAAGGGGGGGTAAGTCAACAGGAAAGAGGCAAATCTTCTTGCTCCTTTCCTTTTCTTTATTTAAGAAAGAAAAAGATAATGGGGATGAGTTGGATTTCTTACAGTAAGGAATGAAATCTCCCACTCACCTGCTACTGGGCACAGACCACAGCCGTAAGCAGGACCAGTGTCACAAGCAAGGAGCATTTAAATTCCAGCTCTGCCCTCAAGAAAGAGTATAAAAATAACTTTGCAGGTTTGCTTTATTTACTGTGTCTAATTTTCTCCCTTACTGTCTGTGCTGAATTTGTAAATTGCTCTTTCTCTTCTAAGCCACCAACCCAGCGCAGCCCAGGGCTGCGCCAGCCCTTTGCCACTATCACTTTCTCCCTCTCATCTCCCGC
>RSEF01000003.1:38930832-38982838 GCA_003993805.1 Himantopus leucocephalus | reverse complement strand
GAAAGCAAGCAAAGCTCTTCCTTCTTCCCCACCCCACCTTGTCTTTCCTGAAGTTTCCCTATTTCAGTGCCAAGATGTAGGTCACAGCTCATATGACAGAAGGGTGCATAAAAAAATCCAGACTCAAATTACGCCTACGTTTCTAATTCCAGAAAGGTTAAAGAAAGCTTTACCTTCTGTCTCCAGCAAGTAAGATGTATTGGAGAGCATGTCCAACAAAACATCAGAAGAAGGCTTACCCTTAAAGATCCAACCCTGGACTCATTCCTCCTGTGTCAGATCTTCTTTTTTGTTTTCTCACCCTTTGACTTTCTTCTTGAAACTTCACCACCATCAGGAGATGCTCCTACACTCAGATCGATGAGTAACTTGAGGACTGCGCAACCTGAGACGCTGCAGCCTAATTTACCAAAGTGCAGCAGCACTCAGGACAGTGGCTCCGGTGCGAGGGGGCACAGGTTTCCAAGTGATTTGCTGACAGATCAGCTTTTCCCCTCCCCTCCCTCCCTCTTGCTTTCCTTAGGCTCTCATCTTCAGTACGACACCACTCCTTCATTTTATTGTGTATATAGTCCAACTGCAACATTGCAAGTAAACTGGCCCCAACAGCACTCAAAAATGCACCCGCGAGGCCAAGGGGCGCTGCCCTGTCAATGCCAGGAGTGGTTCCTCCATTCCGTCACAAAGCTGAGCTTAGTGAGGCAGAGGGACTTGCTCGCGCCGGCTTAGCAAGGGAGAGGGAGCTCGGGCAGACAGCCCCCGCGACTGCGCCTGCAAGCTTTGCCTTGCCTGATCTGCCTTCCGTGATTTAACTAAGTCCATAACCCCACTGTGCGTGAACCGGGAAAGGTAAGCTCACGTTGCAGCCTCAATCTTTGCTCAATCCGTAAATGGAAATACCACTTAGTTAAGTGAACTTTACTGGTACGGGCTTCCTCGGTTTTTGAAAGCAGATTGGATTTCATCCTGGAAAAAGAATCCTTTTTCATTGTGTTGAGTTAGATAAGTTAAAAAAGATTAAGATTTTTTTAATGGATAATTATTATTTAGCATGAACAGGTGGATTACAGGTGGTCCCACACTTTTAATTGGACGGCTGTACCATGTGGATGTACGCCTTTCCCTTGTCCGTCATGGGCTTCCTGCAGGCCCCTACATGAACCATTTAGCTTCTGTCTTTGGCTCTCCCCTTCCTACCGGGCTTTATGCCCCTTGTCTGTTAAGACCAAAGCCACTTTAGTTCACAGTATGCCGAGTTTTCCAATACATCAGGTCTCAAAAGCTTGAGAGACTTGTAACTGAAGTTTTTACGTGCAAAGTTACAATAGAAAGCTGTAACCCAGGCATTCAAATAGCAAATTTTAAAAATATTCCTGGATGTATCCAGGGTGGAGGATAAATTCTGAGATGAGAGCCTTTGAAATGTACACCAGGAGACAGGTAAGCAGCCTGAGGTTTGGAAGAAAGCTCATCAATTCTGTGGTAGACACAGTCGCTGCTGGCACTATCTCAGGTAGCTGCGCTGGCAACCTGAACACGATTCCCGCTGGAGGTAGGAAGATGCAACATCCCCCATTTCCCAAAGATGAGGGATGACAAACGCTTCCCGCTGAAGCCACGCCAAGGGTAAAAATTGGAGGAGAAGAATCACCCCCAGGGAGAGGAGAGGAATCTCTGTTGGTGCTGCTGACTATGATGAGGACAACAGTTGTGCAGAACTGGCTGACAGGGATATGGAAATGTTGGTAAATATAACAGTGATTCTCAACAGCTCATATTGTGTGTGAGTGTTGGAGTTGTCACTTTTGTATGTTGTATAGCTACATTTTCCAAGATTGACTGAAATTATCTAAAGCATGAAAATACATTCTTTTGTAGACTGAATTGGATAAGGAGTTTTTACATCATGCTCTACAACTTACTGGAAGATGCAATGGTCTCAGTCCTAGGAAAAAAAAAATCAAACTGTGGATGTATTCAAGGAGTTTCTAAGACAGCTGTGTCATGATACTATTCAAAACAATAGTCTGACTAAGATCTCTGGTGAGAACTGATTTTAACATCAAACCACTGGAGCTGCAATATTAATTCACACTCCAGTGAAGTAGTTGCCATGGAGTGGCCAAAACATAATTCACCAACTCTGATGGGCAACAAAATACAGAAAACATCTACTTTGTTTTGCAAATACTCATGAGTCACTGTTTTATACACAGCAGCCAAATTTCATTCCTCAGGAGGTAGAATAAATTATTAGTTAATTGTGACAAACGAGCAGACCATCAGACTCACTGGTATAATTAATCAGTCTGCAAAGAAATTCTGCTTTGAGTCACAGAACAGCACACTGTTGTCCTGAATTATAAAAGTCTGTTTAAATAAGTTAACTGGTTCCTGCATTCGTGTTTGCTCTAAGACCTGCCACTAATATTGTGCAACTCATTCCAGAAACTCCCATCTCTCTGCAAAATTTAATATTTTGTAGAACCTTTGCTTTTACATGCATAGGTATGCTATCCCAGAGCAGATTTTGCTACAAAACGGAGATTAACACATTCAAGCCATGTAAGCAAGATATTTNCTTAACTCCTTTCTCCAATTAAGTAAAAACATTCACAGAAGAGCAGCTCATTAAAAAAAAAAAAAAAAAAAATATTTACATCACTGTTTGTAGGAATTTGGCATGTTGTACTCTGAAGAGAAACTAAGGGAGTTTATAGATCCTGCACCGATCTTGCCACCAGGGTAAGCCTCCTGAACCACACAGCACACATTATGCGCACAGGCCAGGCTATCAGTTAGTTGTGTAAATAAAATTTGCTCAAGACTCTTAACGTTTCAGAAGGGTACTTTGCGGGGGGTGTGTGTGTGTGTGTGTGTGTGTGTGTGTGAAGGATGGGAAGCTCGCACGGCTTTTATTTCTTAAATAAAAACCATTCACCTGCACAAACCCACTTTTTTTCAAAAGATACAAGATTTTGCCTTGTTATCGAGGTCATTCCCTTATTTGCTTCTAAGTTCTGTACTGGGTGAAAAATACTTCTTTTCCATAACTGCCATACCAAAAAAAAATTGCTTTTCCACAGCTTGGGTGGGATTCTTGCTCTCTAGTCCCCTGCTTGTACTTTCACCATCTTGTACTTGCTTCCTTCGTCAGCTCAGTTGTTTGTCCTGGAAAGGACGTCTGCGGTTTCTACCCGGGGCAAGTAGGACGGGTCCACAGGGCACATGCATCCAGAGGAGCTCCAGGGTAAGCTGGTGTGTTAAAGTAAACCTGTTAGGCCTGTGGAACAAGCCTTTCTCTTTTATGCCTACTGCAGGCAACGTTGCAACAACTTCTAATGTTTTTTTATGATTTTAGCCTAAAAGAGGAACAAGAGAATCAAGGCAGAGTAAACCAAAACTACATCCAAAAGTTTTTTGCCATACCAGGAGTGCTGCGTGACCTGAATTCATTATGTATATCAGAATCTAGAATGGAAATGGTTGTAAAAAAAAAAAATAATGCTGGGGTTTTTTCCTCCCTATGAAAATTTATTGTATTGCACATCAAAATCTGTTTAATTTAAAAAAAAAATTAAAACGTCGTAGGCTATTTCTGTTGGGAAGCCAAGGCTTTAAAAATTCTAGTAATATTAAACTAATGCAGCTAGTTGCTTGACTGCAAGAGGCACAACCCTTATCGTGCTAATTACAAGTCAGATGGAGCCAATCGAACAATACTGAATTATTAAGGTCTTACTGTACATTCTCAGGCTGTTAATATCTATTAGATTACAGCTGCATTACACTGAGTGCTCATTTCAGCAGGAGATTAGGAAGTACATTTATAATGCTGGCTACCCTTTGGGTGGATCATGGTATTTACATACCATATGTCAGCATGAGATTACAGAATGATTTATGCTTTTTGCCCAGACCTTTCAGTAAACTGCAACTGGCTCCCGTAAACTATGAAGCTGAAACTCCATTCCAACCTGACTTTGACAATTCAGTTCTCAGGAAGCACGTGCATTTTCAAAAAATAATGAAAAAGACCACCAGCGACTGGTACAATCAAACTTCGTACAAAGCAGCATTTGACTTGCCGTATCTCAACACAAGTAAGTAATCCATGCTGGTTTTGCTGCCGAGATAGGCATAGAAGATGAATTAGGAAGGTTGGCTCCGCTGTAAACAAACTAGTCCTAAATTGCACAGAGAAAAAAGTGAAACGTCATCTCACTTTTTCCAAAAAAGGAGCTGCCACCTGTCCCCGAAAGCCACACCGCCTCTCCACTACCAACACTCAGGTAATCCCAGCTCCCTCCGTAATATGCAGAAGGCAACCAGTGAACATGAACAAGGCAAACTCTTTGTACTTGTGCAGATTGTTATCTAAAAATAGTTACTCAAACACCCTGTGGATAATGCCAATAGTGTATATTGAAGGAGCTAAAGAGTAAGCACCTGGATGTACGCACAAATTGATTCATCACTGAAAAAAAAACCCCAATATAGTGGAAGAAAATACATTGCTTTGATACACTTGATTTAATAGTTCTAAAGTGGCAGTGAAGAACATTAGGATTTAACTCAACATTACCTGCTTAGGTTGAATGGAAGATATTAGAATGTGTATTTATTGCAAGGTATTTTAAAGATGACATGTCAAATGAGTTTTAACACTCAGACCAACAAAAAAATGGTGTAAAATTTTAAGTCTCTGCAAATAATGCATCATCTATGTATGTATGCACAGCAGTCTGCCTTAAGTAGGTAAAGCTGTCACACACTACAAGAAGTCTGCTTGATTACTATACCACTAGGTTCATTAAGTTTCAGAGACTAGGAACAGTATGGGCAGGAGAAAACTCACCAGATTGAGTTGTCCCTTATTTTCATTCCCAACGACTCTGCCTTTTACTTTTTCTAAACCAGCCAAACCTTTGATTATATTTCATTAAGGGAGCTGGCTGTGACAGCAAAAGGAAACTACAATCTTCTATTAGAAAGTAGATTTCCAGGATGATGATAGATGAAAGCAGCTGTCATGCATGACATCAACATTGTCTGCCTGCCACTTTATCTCAAGGTTTTGTCCATTAGCTATATGCCAAAACCCAATTACACATGGAATACAAATGGAAAGGCTAAGCAGCAGAAGTATCCCTCACTTCCCCTCCTATTAGTTACCAAAGGAGACTCACTAAACCGTAGGGACATAAGGGCTATTAAATGCTGCAGTACAGCACGAGCCTAGGAGAATCAACCTCATAAATATTTCAGTGGCAGCAAGAATGGCATGAGATCAAAATACCTTGTCTGTCATCAGCCTTGTCAGGTCTAACAGGTATCCGTGCCTCCTGTAAACATCCCATTAGCAGGAGGGGACACTTGGAGAAGAATCAATTTCAACTACTAGCCTATGCTGCCATCCTCTCTTACATGCTAGCAACAGAAGAGACTTCACAGAGGAAGGGAGTATACAGGAAGGGCCTGATAAATACATGCTTGTCGTTGAACTACAAAGGTTTTTCCTTTTATTACAGCTTACTACTAGCCTGTGACAGACAACCAAAAGCCTTTTGCCAATGACTGCGGCAATTCCTTTGAGGCCAAAGGGCTCTTGACTAATGAAGGGGGGAAAAAAGCAGAACAGTGAATTTTGGCTAGAGAAAAAAAACTACAAGTGCCTTCAAAGTCATGTAACACTGCCCCTGCTAAACACACTGCTCGTGGTACAGTATTAGGCGGCTGTTCTCTTCCTCCTTGGCTCCATGGTTGTACGTAGCATGGTTTCAAGAGCAGAGCATACACCGCTTGAAACGATCTCCGTAATTTTTAACATTTGTTTCCAGAACATTCAGGTTGGTGATAACACATCCCAGCCTATTTCCCTACATGTACAAATGAGCAGCATTGCGAAAGGGGAGAATTTGGTAGAATATAATCATTCCATAACCACTCTTTAACACCAGGAAAGTGTTTGTGTACCAGTCCAAGAGTTCACTCTAGCAGAGCTTAAGCAAAACTGGCATTCAGGGACCACATAATAAGCTTTACAGATGCTAAGAGAAAATTCTTCATTCCAGGTTACAAGAGTAAACATACACCAACAGATCCTGGACCATGTATGATCTCGATGAGTACTGCTGGGAGGACATTTTCAACTTTCCAGGCCTGCACTTGAGTGGAAGAATCAAAGAAACTGAATCAGCTGAACTTAAAAGAAAGCAAAAGAACATAAATCACTTGCATCCAAGACAATTCTAGTTTGTTTCTTTAACTGCGCAAATACTTTCTATCATTTTAGGCTATGGCTATATTGCTTCGAAATCCTGCTGCATCTGGGAATATGAATTCCTCAATTGAAAAACAAAGGTAGTTTGTACCGTTGAACAATTGAAACAGGTGTGTTTCAGTTGAAACTTGAAGGTCTCTCCTTGGCAGAAGTGAAACACCACTACATAGTAAGCCCTCAGTTATTCACTCACTATAGAAGGAAAGCATGTCCTCATTTATTTCCTCACTCCTTGAACCAGCTAGGCCCCCAGTCCTTGGCTGCTAGTTTCACTGACCGCACAAATCCCCTTGGTGCCTCCTACAGCTACAGGAAGATAAGAATACTTAGTACCTATTACCTATTGTTCACATTGCAAGGTCAATTCCCTCCATCCCCTAGAAAGTAGCAACATTGGGTTTTTTCCTTCTAAATGAAGATTGGAAGTTACGTTTCACACAGTTATATCCCTCCTTCTCTTCATCAGGGAATTAGGAAGAGTTTTTTACTTCAAGATGGTCCTTCGCTGGGGAGGGATGGTATGGTTCACTCCCAGACTCTGAAGCTGACAGCAAAACTAGACCCTCATCCCCTCCAGAAAAAAAAGAGTACGAAGTTTTTTGTTTTTTAATGCTGAGGAGAATGATCTTTACATGCAATGCTGATACGAAGGTCTCTCAATGCATTTGCCAGTTTTCCAGCATTCTGTGGTATCCTCTTCTTTCCACATATTACACAAGAAAAGTAAACACCTTTCTAACTGCTGTCACATACAAACAAGGCAGTAGAAAATGCACCTGAAATATCAGTAGTTTTATCCTTCAACCCTCCTGTTCCCTTACGATAAGCAATTTTATTTTACATTAATTGAGAACATAAACATTGTGCTGAACACCTCAACAGCAGCATCAATCCAACAAATCTACTCCATTTCAGGCAACATCTGGTTACCTAAGACATAATCACAAAGGCCTCATATCTTTTATTTTGCATTAAGAGTCTCTTGTATTCACCTGCATTGCTGAAATATACTAAACTAAATCTACAACTACTACTCCACCCCGATACAAACTTTTTTTTAAGAAACAAAGTAAGTTTTATTCAAAGTGATAAGGAAGCACATGAATACCATAGTATAGCGTGTAAAAACAAAGTCATTCTCAAAAAATCTGGAAAGGGAATATGTAATTATTGGGTTGCTGCCAAAAGAAATCAAGATTCTTTGGAATATATAATAATGGTTATAACTTAAAATAATTCTAGAACGTTTCCCAACACTAATAAGCCAAAATATGTCAGATGTCATGAGGTGAATTACTTGCTCTCTTCCCTACATCTAAAGCAAATACGTTGAATACTTTAAATGTTATTTCTAAAGCATCTTCAATTTATAATTACAGAAGTGTCTGTGCTTTGCCAGTTCTCCAGAGAAAGATCTTCTATTGGCTATGTAGAAAGGAATTTAAAAGGGCATCAAAATGTTAGACTTCTTAGCAAATATAACCTCCTTTAATTAGGGAAACGGTTTGAGAACAGTTTCTTAGAAGTAGAGAAGAGCAGGGTTTTTAAAATACCAGAAAAAAAATGAGTAACATTATAAAACATTTAACTCAAAATCAGAATAGTTCTTTAATAATCGCAAATGAACTTTTTACAATACCAATTTTCTAACTTTCTGGGCACACTTCCTGGTAACACTTGAGTGTCCTCTGTGAGTTACAAAGAGTAAGTTTTCTGTGTTACATGGCTAAAAAAACCTGGACATTCTTAACAACTTGGCATCACATCTTTTTTTAAAAAACAGATCACACAATAATTTAGACAGCATTTATAGCATTATAAAATCAGAGTCCCCCTCTTTAATCACTCACAAGAGCAGCCATTAAGAATACAACAGCTTTAGGAATACAAATAATGAGGATGTAAAACTATCTGTGCAAAACTGCATTATTTTTACTGTCTAAAATTTCAGGGAAGTAACACCGCCAAAAGCAGAGAGAGGATAACAAGGACAAACAGTCATGAAAGTAATGCTACCTTAGATTTTCAAACAGGAATTACATTATGAAGTAAATATTAGGTAAAGAAGAAAAAAAAATCTGATGGCACCTTGAACGACAAATGACAAATGTCCTGAAAACTGCAGTTGAACAAGAACTGATATAGGTTCATGTTAAAGTCTCTTTCAGGAGTAGCGATTGATTTGGGGATATCAACTCTAGCATTTCTTTCCATGCAAAAATCTATCTTTCCAACATCTTTGCTTTGCGGGCTACTAATGCATTTAAGAATGAGCAGTCTTTTGAGGAGTGTGCTTTCTTCCATGCATCTGAAATCTTTAAAACAGCTGGATCATTGATTCCCTGGATTTCCCTACTCCGATCCATTTAACTGCAGGAGAGAAAAGCAAACTTTTATTAAAAGTAATACAAAGCAAGATCAGATTGTATCTCAAGGTAAGATACAAACTTATCTTTTTAAGTGCTTAAGATCTTAAGTACCATAGTCTGAAGAAAAACACAGCATATACTACTAGTACATTAAGAAACAATAACTATGTCTGTTGTTCTCAAAGTAAGAATGCACTGGTAACTTCGAAAAACAGGAATAGTCTTGAAGCTGCCATAATAAATAAATTAGTTTTCCAGATCATAGGAAAAAAAGATACAAAGAAACTGTGAGAAAAGTAAAGATTTGCATCATCTCTTAAGTCCCAGCTTTGGATGGAACCACAGGATCACCCTTATTAGGGAGCATAAGAGAAATTTGTTAGTTTGGGACCTCTTAGTGTCACATATTTAATCATATTAATATACCACTAGTCCCAATGACTTTATAATGGCAGCAGAACTAAAGCCCTATTATAACCAATCTGAAAAACACTTAAGCAAGTCATAAAAATCTCAGTTGAATAAGAACTATAGTATAAGCCAAAGAAAGAATGCATATTAAAACTTTTGAAAATTTTCAATTCAATAGCTAAATAGATAAAAAGAAGTAAAACAATAACTACAAATATCACCAGGTACATCAGAATAAGCACAGCTACAAACTAGTTTTCAATATTTTGAATGTTCATTAAGGCAAAGTACAAGAAAAAAAACCAAAACAACAACAAAATCTGTTTCACTTACCAGGAACACCCAACTCCATTTCTATAAAGCGAACATAATTTTGTGCATTTACAGGCAGCTCATCAAAAGTCCTTGCATTTGATATGTCCGTATCCCATCCTGGGAGTGTCTCATACTGAACCTCTACTTTATTTAAGACTTCCTGGTTGGCTGAGAAGCAAACAGGAACAAAATTATGTCTACAAGGATTATATATTCTCTATCACTAAAAGCATAATTGTAAAGCTTTTTATTCTTTTCTTCTACAAAGAGGTTTACTCATAAGATAATATACCAGCACTGAAGGTGCTGAAGTGTCCTTTTTTCTTAATATAAGCAGAGAAAAAGAAAATTCCAATAACTATCATGACTTAGACTTTAGGACTCAGAGTCACATGCATATATTTTGCTTAAACCACAATCTTTTCAGTTCAGAGAACAGCTTTTCAGGAAAAGTAATTTCCCAAAATGTTGATTTTTTTATTTTCTGAACAAATACCAAGATCCAACTCCCCCTTCATGAGGGAATTTGGTGATGTGAAAACAAAATTAGGCATCAGCTTCTAAGTATCAGGCAGTTAAAACATATTTTAAAATGGCACAGGAGTGTACTTTTTACTAAACATAGTTATAAGATGTAGTTTATATATAATATACTTCTAATGCCCACAGACCCTTTGCCTCAAAACTCCAAAATGAATTTGTCAACCAGTGTGGAGTCCCACATGATGTATGAACAGCAACTGTTCCAATTACTTCTTAGAATAGAAGCAATGAGTATATTCCATTTTGTCCTTCATTTAGTAACTTGGTACAATGTTGTCCATTAACTCTGAACCCTGCGATGATGTCAAGTTCTGGAAAAGATGCTAAGCACATTGTTCTGGAATTGAATCATTCCAGAAACTATCTGAACATTAGTCTTTGAATGACACTGGGCATTGAAACAAAAGCCTTAAGCCTAAAAATGGTGAAAATACATTGATAAAAAAATACACTGGGAGGTGTCAGGCATTCTTGCCTTCCTGAAAAAGAAGGATTTTGCTAAAGGCACTGTAATTAACGTTATGTAGGCTCCATGTCTCAGATCAAGTCACTCCTGCAAAGATAGCTAGTCAACCTGGGAAAGGGGTTTAGGTGCAAGAGGCACAGTAGAGATGCAAATACAAAACCATAGCTAATCCCCTCCAGTGCGTGTGTAGACAACAAATTCAGGCTCAGCATATTGAATAGTGTGTCCTGGCGCAGGTAAGAGTTCAATTGTAGCAATGTTGTAAGGACAGCCTTCATGAACCAGGCATTCTTAGTAAGGGTGAAAGAGGACTATGCTCTACTGACTTTAAAGCCTACAACAGTGAGGAAATGGACAATTTTTGGACTGAGGTGTTCACAGGTTAAGGCAAATGATCCTGAATCAATACTTGCTGTAATCAGGACAAATAGACAGGCACGTTAAGGATGCTGGGTTGCAGAGGCCAAGGATAAGCACTTTCTTTAATGTCATCAGCATGACAGTAGACAACTGGGGTGTTGTCTACTGTCCAGGTGATCTGTAAAATAGTATAGCTATATTCAAAGTGCAAAACCACAAACTAATCTCTGGGCATTGCAGATGGTCTAGAATAAGACGTTAGCCTCCCTCGTTCTGAAGAGAGAAAGTGACTGAACACCTAATCTTGGAGGTCCACAGGCATTTTTACTTTGAAGCCTCCCTGATGAGGCTAGCTGGGAGAAAGCCGAAAGCACTAAGAATTGAATGATCTAATCCTATCTACAATCTTCCATTACTCTGTGTTACTTCAATTCCTTACTTCCCCAAAAGAGAAGAAAAAGAAGGGATAAATTTTTTGATGCTTCAAATGATTCTCTGATTTTGCTCCAGCAGGTTTAATAAAAGATGATGTGTGGCAAAGATAAGCCATAAACTGAACTCAGTGTAGTAACAGATTTAGTCACCATCTAGATTTCTCTCAGCTCTTCCCTTAGGAGATTTATCTTTTAGGCTTTCTGGAATATTCTTTATTAACAGCTGAATTAGATAACAGAGAAAGCAGATATAACAATATCTGGTAGTCTGGCACTATAATTTGGAGAGGGAATGATGTGATGTTACTTCCAGCTCAAAAAGAATAGGGGAGATTTGGGATCTTGGCACCATTGTAAGAGAAAGATCCTCCAGCAATTTCCAGAAACTGAACATAAAACCAGTCATAGAGGTCAGACCAAAGGTGCATCTAGCACAGTGCACTAGCTCTTTAATCTACAGTAGATGCTTAGGGAAAGAGCACAAGAGGGGGAAAAAAAAGAAAGCAAGCATGAAGTAAACCTTTGCCAATTTCCTAAGGATCTGTGTTTTCAAAGTCTCCTGAGCTAGAGGTTGTGTCAGTCTGTGATGAGATCAACTGATGCCTGAACTTGGACAAGAGACACTAGCAGGACTAGACCATGGCTTTCACATTCCTTTTAAACCGATCAGCTCACAGCTAGCAGGGACTTCTATCTTTCTTTAATAAACTCCTATGACTGAACAGAAATGGAGATACTGGCCAGCTCCATAGCAAAAGACTACAACCTCAATGATACCAACTGAAGTCAGCTGTAAATTTACAAGACATTTTCAGTTCTTTCTTAACAGAAGATTATGAAATGCCCACAGAAATCTAAGCTAAAAAAACCTGAGTGAGACTCGTATGATTCTCTGATCCAGCTGGAAAAAGCAACAATATATGAAATATGGCATGTTTTTCCTGAGATGGTGGGCACTGTGTGTGCTTCTAATTTAGAGACAGTCATTTCACAAGAAGGGTAAATCACTAACATCTCCAAGAGAGTGGGAGGGTGGGGAGGGGAAAGAGAAAGAAATACCCTGCCAGCGAGAGATTCCCAGACTAGATGTCTTCTAAATTAAATTAAAAATGCCACAGTGGCAAGTTTTTAAAAAAATAAATAAATTATACAAGTGCACAGCATGCAGAGATGTTGACATCAGAAATAATGTAATTGTCCGCAAAACACAAAGTGGGAAGAAAGTTACCTTCTGGGTTTTATGCCAGGGGCAGGGGTAATAAGTAACCTGCAGCATATGTGCTGAAAATGCTGCCAAATGTTGAGGAGTATAGCAAAGAGAGAGGCGTGGAACACAGAGACACTGTGAGAGACAGCATCTTCCAGCTTACCAGAAGTTCAGCTCAAACTCCTTCCTGACACTTAAGGAAGACAGCATGTCAACAGCAAAGATAACAGTTTCTACTAAATTTCTACCAGAATTCTTAATTGTTCATACAGTAAAAAAAAATAGGCAGGTGAGCCATGTTGTGCTGCTATGACCAAAGGTCAGCTACCTGTTATCTGGGCATATACAGGGAGCAAAATCCACCCTCAGGAGTTGTAACAAGATTCTGGCCCCATTTGAGACACAATAAACAGGGGGAGGGAAGTAATCACTGAAGTCTTAGTACTGTAAAACACAGCCACCCGTTTATGTCAACTTTAACAATGGACTGCCAGAGAAGGTCTTTCTGGCTTGAGCACAAGACAGTCCAAATAGCCCCCAGGTTAGATGACAGGGCTACAGATGGAGCATCTACTGAGCAGCTCTCGATTCAAACATGCAATCTCCATTATGTTCAAAGGCCACCTAAAGTACACACGGATTTCCTTAATATTTTGATAATGGTATCAATTAGGGAATATCTGAGTCTCAAAAAGGGAAAAGCATTCCCTGGTTTAGTGCAAGATGATTAACAAATTTCCTGAATAGAAGTGCATGCCATGTCATTCAGTATGCATTCAGATTTTAACTGTCACTTTTGTTTGAAGATACTGGAGGGCAAATCAATTCCAGAGCCCTACCAGGCACATGGAGAAACAGAAGATTTTTTTATTAATTCCTTATGAACCTCCCCAACAGATATGTGCTATTTTCAAGGACTACTGGCAGATCATCACTTATTCCTTTATACATAATTACATCTTTATACTACAACTCACAGCTGGATTTATGTAGCTCATTACTACAGTTGATGTCCTCAGCTCCAAAAAGTTCTCTGCTGATGATATTATATGAAAAATTGTAACCTGTGACCAGCCTCAAACGCTGAGGTAGCAATTAAAATGGAAACAAGCATCTATGCGCACATTAGAAAATTAGAAAGCCCAGTCCTTAGTACTGGTTAATGTTCTTCCTTTTTCTGGAGTACCTCTACTACAGCAAACTGAAAAAGATGCATTATGCATGAAAACAATGTTTTGCAATATTTGAATATTTTAACATGCAGATATAATTTTCAGGTAAAAATGATCACTAAAATGACCACTGTCCTCCTCAGGAGCTATAGTTTCTATCATGCTAAGCTGATGTATGTTGGTCCTGCATTAGAAAATAGTCTTGCTTTCACCTGAGCTAATTGCTCATTTCCTCCCTCCCCCTTTTTCCCTCTTTTCCATTGCATAGGTGTGTCAGGTTTTTGGCTGCTCTGTGAACCATTAAAGGGAACTGAACTGTTAGAAAAATAACACAGGGAGAGAAAAACCTGGCTTTTCAACTGGATCGGTTCTCCCATGTGGTTCACTGCATGCTTAAATGAAGACTTGTCCTGCTAGAAGAGGGGATGAATACAATAGTGGGAATAAGACACTGGGTTTAGAGTGTGAAATGAGCTTCCAATTTAGCTTGAAGCTAACGCAGGCTGTATTAAAGGAAAAGGATAAAACAGTAACAACGTTTACATTTAAGAAGCTTTATATAGCACTTTGCATCTTTCTAGTAGACAAAGGACAGTATTTGGTACATGTGTCTTTAGGGTGCAGGTACAGGTGTGGTACGGGGTGTCTCTGGTGCATCTGGGAAGAAATTAATGGCTTGATGCTGAAGTAACGCATTTCTGTCATAAATTTTACTTAAATGCATTTGACTTTTACTTGTATCAGATTACATTTCACCAAAATCTAAAATTGTTAAACAAGCAGTCTTACCAGGAAAATGAGGTATGATTTCACCATCTAGTTTGTATGCAACACCAACTTTGATTTCTGTAAATACATCCAAGATATCCAATTTGGTAAGTGCCAATCTGTAAAGAAACATTACTCTGGTTAAACAAGTTCAACAACTGTCAACTCTAATCCCATTGTAAAAATACCAAAAGAAAAACTGATTCCTGCACATTGTGATTAATTGTCTTTCCTTAGAAAAATGGCACGAATCTATTTATCTGGTGTGACTTAAAAAAAAAAGACAAAAACTTAAACAGCCTTTTTGTTGTGTCCTTAGATCTAGCACTATAAGAAAATGGCAAAATTCAAAGAACAGGTATTCTCCAATTAAGTGACTCATCTGTAGCTTTAAGTGTTAGAATTTTAACTGGTCAGGATGCAGCCAAGATACTTTATGACCATTCATTTGAGAGGGCTTCATAGCATGATGCCTGTTGCTGTCTGTTCCTGGCCTACAGTGCAGGCAGCAAAATAATCCAACACTGGCTCTGTAAATACCTGGCTGTACCCTATTTTAAATAAAAAACACAAAGGACGAGAAAAACAGGAAAATTTAAGTAAAGTGTGTATTAGAGTTTGGTCTACTAGAAATTTTATGCCTGTTTTGTTTCAGACACCTATTTTCATTTTAATTAAAATCCCAAAGTCATATCCAAATTTTCTACATTTACACATACTGCTAAAGATACTGATGGTTTCCCATTTGTCTTATTTTGAAAGCAGACTAACAAAACAAAACCCCACAAACTATATCCAGTTTTAAGGCACTTATAATGCACTTGATTTGGTTTGGGTTTGGAGGGATGGCAGGGGTTGGGGCAGCTTGAAGCATCAAGTACTAAGATACATAAGTGCTTCTTGGATCGTTTTAAATGAGAAATAATGATATGCTACAAGGAAAGGAAAGAAAAAATTATGAGCACGAAAATGTCAAACATAAAAACGTTTAGTGCTAGGCAAAATGAGGGACAGTTCATTTATCAAAATATCAAAACAATCAACAAGTCAATACTAACAGTCCAAATGTTACTGCAAATTGTACACATACTAGTTAGTAACCTGCAGCATTTCACGATTTTATGTCAAGTTGCCAGCAAAGCTGTCAAAATAACTCACGCAGTAAATCCATTAATCATGTAGGCATATCGGAGTAACACAAGGTCCAGCCAGCCACATCTTCTCTTTCTACCAGTGGTAACACCAAACTCTTTACCTCTTGTTTGTAGCAATTCTCCAATTTCCTAACAAAGAGTAATACTATTACGTGAGCCTTTTTTTTTTTTGTAATATGCAATACATGATGCAGGTGTATACTTAACAACACTTTACAATAGTGTAAATTACCTTAAAAGTTCTTCCCTGAGTTTTTCACAAAGTTGTCCATTGGGATGAAAACAGAAATACAAAACGCTATTTCTAATTCAAGAGAATGTTATTTCAGCAAATCTCTCAAAATTTCTATTCCATAGGAAGGTCTGAGAAACTGACAATCAGATTCGTCAGCCCTGTAAGCTCACTCTAGAATCAGAAGAATGAGACCGTCTCTACTTGCATTTAACCAGTAACACTGTTTTAACATAAGACAGACACACCAAGTTATGTCACCCAGTCACCTCTAGGGCTGATAACACTCACATTATCTTGTTCTGTAGGAAAGGCACCAATTCCAACTCTTGTTGTATATGCTTTCACAACTCCATACACTTCCCCGACATTCTGCGGTGGCATGCCCAGACCTGTACACACACCTCCAACTGTGCAGTTCGATGAAGTCACAAAAGGGTATGTGCCTATTAAAAAAAATTATTTTAAAAACTTATTAAAACACTAAACTATTAAAAAAAATAATAAATCTAACCTGGTGAGGAATAGTACTTGCATTGCACTAACCTAGGTTTTACAACACTAAAAAACAAAACAAAACAAAACACAGAATAAATGTATTTTGCAGTCAAAAACATATTTCATGAGCTCTTAGCTTTGTATGTACATTTTATGATCCTTCTTTATTGAAAAAGGTAGAAACCTTACCACTTCAACTGGTACAAAAGCTGACTACATAACAATTCTGAATGATCATACAAGTCAAAAATTGGAATAAGACACCAGAAATCCATGCCTTGCTATCTTATATAAAATATACTCACTAATAGAACAATAGGAAAATTTGAAGGGAGACTCTTAAGAAAATGGTATTAAAAGGTTAGAAAATACAGGTTTACCAGTATTCATTTTGGAAGAAAAAATAAAATAGAAGGTCTAGAAACTGGTCAGCACATTATAAGGATAAGAAATTGCAAAGTAATGTAGAATTCTGGAAAGAACAACTTTGCTTACATAATCAAATGGAAAAAATATTTCCAAAATTAAAGAAAATAATTAAAAAAAAATTTCCTGGAATATAGTCTAGTTCATTAGTGGTTAGTTTGTCTCCAGTTAAATATTCAGGCCTCATTTAAAAAGCAGCCTGGACAGCAAAGACAGAAAGAGTTAAACATCTCAAAATCCTTAGGTTGATTTGAATTGTGAACAAATGCTTCAGCCACAGAGTAACTATGAGAGACTTCTACCTCATGCTTTAGACTTTTTTTTTTTTGTTTTGGTATAAGAGTCAGAGATGAGTAAGAGAGGAACAGCCAAGACAAAAGGAACTGAAAGCAATACAAACAACTTTAAAAACTCAAAATCCTTCAGAGACTATTCAGTGAGGTTTTGCAGACTAGCTTCAGGTATCTCTAGATTCTTTTGCTTAACTCAAATTTCTCAAGAGAAAGACAGAGGCTTACAGGTGATATGTAACAGCTGCTTGCAAGCAGTCATTAGTCTTTTATCTTTCTTAGGACACAGTAGTTGCGCTTTTCTTTACTGACAGGTAAATATAGCTAGTGGATGTCACAAACAGAATCAATGAGACAATTCTTACTCATTTTCAGCTCCCAGCCTGGTATAACGACATTGTTTTATCCTCACTCAGTGTTGAAACACACAGAAGACCACACACCTCCACACCTACACCCCCACACCCAGACACACACACGAGCTTCATTACACGCTCCAGAAAAGTGGGGTGAACAGCAAGGCTAGGCATTTACCATCTCCACTGCCAACAGACACACATTCGTAAAACTCACTTTGGTAGTAAGAATTCTGTGCACCAAGGCACAGAAAATAGCCTCATTCAGAATAGTCAACAATCAAATTTGGCATTGTCAAATCTTTTGACTTAGGACTTGCCTATTGTTAACCCAAGTGTCCAATCCACTGATAGAATCTACCCAAGGAGAGCAGATATTCTCTCTGGGTGTGGGTCTCACAGCACAACCAAGAGAAAAATCTAAGCGACCCAAACAACTCTGTAAGTATTATAGACATACCTGATGAGTTTTCTGACTATTTGCATTTCCTATACTTATAGGAAATCTAAAATCCTCACTACTTGCAAAAAACAACCCCACTAGAGTTTTCCGCAAATATCTCAGCTTTGCATCAAATATTTCCCTGTGACAAGTGTATTTGAAGACTTTTTTTTTTTTTTGGACTTGTTAAAAAAGGAAGTTTCTTCCAATATTCAGACTACCATGGAAAAACTTGGTGCTTACACTTATAGTGACTAGTCTTAGACATATCTTCCTCTTAAAAGAAGAGGCTTTCAAACTCCGTATGTTTGAAAATGCCCAGTATCAAAACTCCTATCAGTTGAAAGCAGAGTGCATGCCAATTTTGTATTTGTTTCACAGTAGTTCTTACAGGCTTCAATTTCAGACTTAAGCATCTTGCCAACAATAAAAATGATGCAGTTAGAAGGCTAGCGAGACTGAAGAAAAATGTGACAAAATGCAGGAGCCAATCACACAGGCTGCTTATGCCTATACAGTACAGTATAACAACTTTTCTGTCCTTACAATATAATGATAACAAACATAATCTCATTTAAAAAAAGCTGCTGTTATCAATAAGCTTCTGATTTAATTAAGAAAATTACAGTGTTTTAAGAAAAACAGCAGCATTTATAAGTTCAAATTGATCGGAATAATCTTTTCCCTCTTGCCTCATTAACAATCCAGATCCCCAACTTCTTTCCATACATCATGAAACAGTGGAAAACTATGTATTATATAAGGGGTTTAAAAAAAAATATGCAAGTTGATTCTTCAAAAGTCAACAAGTCTTTTGCATACATACTTTGCCTCTCAAAACTCTTTTTCAAACAAAAGTTTCTTCTCAAGTGTTTTCCATAAATGTATGAAATAACTGTTGTATATGAAATGTATAGAGACTGAAGTAATAGCTACACTCTATTTAAGAAAAGTCACCTGATCTTTACTGTCATTCAAATAACTAATCTTGGGAGAGTCTAAAGCTTTTTGAAAGAATTTAATTAAAAACTTGTACCCGCCTCTAATTATTTACTAGTCATAGAGAATACTGCTCTTCCAAAATACAAAACACTTATGCCATAAGAACAGCTAAGCATGGAAGAGTTTATATTTAGTGTTCCCCTTTCACAACATAAGTATATTGCAACACGCGTCTCAAAAAGGTTATACCTACCAAAATCTATGTCCAGCAGTGCTGCATTTGCACCTTCTACTAAGATCTTCTTTGGTGGTCCGTGTAAAGCTTCATACATGAAATAAACACCATCCCTTACCATCGGTTTTATTTTTTCCATGCAGCCCTGAATAATACAAAAGACTATTGTATAGTATAATTTCATTATGATAAAGCCAGCCAGAGTACAAATGCTATTGCTCCCTCATAAAAATGCTCTTATTCCTTTCGAAAAGGAAAAGCAAACAAAGAAATGCTAAGTATGCCATAATGTGTGAACAAGGGAAGGAAGAATGTTAGACTCAGATTTACACAATAGACATATATGCTCTTCCTAGGAAGAAAGAAAGAAAGAAGAGGGGAAAAAAAGGGAAAAAAGAAATGAGAAATAAAATCCAAACTTTTGAAACACTTTAGAAATATTCAAGCTTGAGTATAATCACAATGCTTTAGTGTGTTTGGTATTTAATTTCCAAGTGTTCAAAGTTTCTCCCCCAAAACCAGCATGTGGGGAGTTCTACTTCTGGCCATCTCAAGCTAACAAATGCACACAGTTGTAAAGCAGCATGAATTTGTGATATATATAGGTAAGTTTGGAAGTAAAAGTAAAAAGTTATTTATTGGAATTAAGTGTCAAGTGCCTGAATGCCACCGAGTAGCTAGATGTAAGAAGCCAGTAATGTTACGATTAACACTCGATACACAGCATTTTTCCCCATGAGAACACACAGAAGTTCTCATTCTAATGATTTACTTCACATGAAATATAACACTTTGTATTTCAAAATTTAATCAAGTGCATTAGCATAAAACAAACACTAAGTGCAAGTAATTTTCCTCAAGCTACAAATACGTTTCCACCCTAACAATGAGTTTCAGATATTCTGTAATCCTAATGTGTATTAAGTAAACTATAAAGCATTATAGAACACTCAACTGTAACTGATTTTTAGGTCTACATATTGATAAAAATACTACAACTCAACACATGTAACAGATATTATTAAAAGTAATACAAACAGAAGTGCTAAGAACTCCCATATACTCCATTCTAGTGCTGGCAAACTGAATTCAGTGGCAACTGAAGATACAAGAAGGATTATTTCTTTGGCCTGATTTTCTGAAAAAAATCAAACATGTAACTGTGCACCCCCTCCCCTGTTCCACACAAACCTCAATGGTTTTTAAACAATTTGCCAAATTTGGTTGAAGTTTTCTAAGGGGTTAAAAAAAAAAAAAATCATACAGTTACGTTTCTATAAAATGCATGAACAAAAATGCTGGGTCAGGGTAAGACACCTGACATTTTTTTTCAAGAACTTGGGCGCACCACAAAAATCGCACTATTAGGCATAAGAGAATTAATACTAGTGAGAAATTTCACAACTGTCCCAATTGCAGGGAAAGCATCAAATCAGAATTCATTTGCTGGCAAGACTAGTTTGCTGGCAATCAGGCTTCATTAGTTCTGCTATCAACTTACATTTCTCTATGTTGTTAGACAGTATTTTTTTTTCCTTAAGGCTTATTACTTAGAATAATAATTTACTTCAGTTCTTAAGTTTCTGACACAAGGAATTAATATTGCGATGAAACATACTTTCCCCTACTACAATCATGTGTATTTTTCTCCTAGCCAGTATGTTTGAGTAAGTGGAAGTCAAAAATAATTCTCCCTATACAAGCCTTTTTCTTAAGCTTTACAATATTTCTGTTGAAACCAAGTTTTTAAATGTTGCATAAAGCGGGGTCAAAAATTTCTTTAAGGATGCTACTGGACTCTTTAAAATTGATACATACCAATTTCTCATGATATGTATTATGTTTTAACTCCTCACACAAGCATAACCATCAGCCACCAAAAGATTTACATATCAGTAACTGCACACAGTGATTATATCATTTAACAGACCGAAGCAGGCTTACCTTAAGCTTTTTCAATTCCCCTTCAATATCTATCTCTAAGGTAGGATATATCGCTTTGTACTGATTGGCTAACACTTTGAACCTGGAAGGCAAAAATGCTTCACTAAGGTTTTTGTTTGTTTTCCTTCTCATGCCCCCACCAACCTTGGGTTCTACTGGTTATACATCTGCAATTATTTGGTGATTAAACAATTTCAAACAATAAAATATTTTAATAACTATAAATAAATAATTTAATAAAAACATAAATGTTTGGTTTCATATTTTAAAATAAGTTTTAATTTAAAAAGTAACAGCAACCAGATGTAATTGCTTACAAAGGGTACTACCCAGAAACTGAAAACCATGCTTACAAATGTGCATTAAAATACAGAAATTACCTCTCAGAAAATTCATCAAAGTCAGAAACAAGATCACACATTCTGAGTCCACTTCGAGCTGCTTTTGAAGAATATACTGGACCAATTCCTTTTTTGGTAGTTCCCAAACTTTGAAAAGATAATAACAGGAGTTATTCTTGATATAAAACTAAGGTGTTTTTTCTTTAAAGCCAATACATCCTTAGCATAAAATGAAATGCTGTTAATTGCAAGCATTTAGTATCTTGTTTTAAGCATTTAAAACACGAGATACTTTTAGTATGCAACTTAGTTTCAGAATATTACTGTTTATAAACATATTAATCTTTTACATACTTCTTGTTTTAAACCAGTAACATCTCATAGTTTAGTGAACTCTTATGTATTTATTTGTACATAATTCCCAACTTTTATACTTAGAGAACTGAATACCAAGAAGACATCCTTCAGTACTACGACCTGAAACTAACAAACCACCTTCCTAAAAAACTGTCCTGAAGAAAGTCCTCCATAAAGCAACAGCACAAACAGTATGGATTTCAAGTTTGTATATAAGAAATATTTCATTTAATTCTAAATGCCTCAGTAGGAGCCAGGAAAACAGAAGACACTGCCGAGTATCTAAGAGTGACAATGATACTCAAAATGCTGTAAGTTAGAAAGGGTTCCACTGCAGCCAACCCACTCTGCCTGAAAAGACTTTTCCAGCTTAAGTCAGTGATATCATAAGATACAACTCGCTTGCACTGTACTGTCAGAGAAGCACAGCTAGCTCAGAAAGCGTCTTCTGCCAGAGTCTTGCTGAATAGCTACCAAAATGTAGCCAAACTGCACTCATCATAGGCAGATTATCAAACATCGTCCCTATTGCTCTCAAAAGATTATTTTTAAGGAGAAGTGAAAAGGTTGTGCAGCATTTTTAGAAGTGTGCTGTACACTGCTAAGCTTAGTTTTGCACTTAGTTTTAACTCGTTTGTGTTTGGTTTTTTTCCCCCCTGAGCAGACACACAAATCCTTATCTTCTTCAATTATAAATTCTGTATATGCAGAGTGGCCCAGATTTCTTCAAACTGCCTTTTATAAAGCAAATTAGCAACTAGGAACTTTTTCATAAGGCAAAATACCAAGATACAACCCTTTCATTAAGAATATAATCTTTTGCTAGCCACTGGAAGACAAAACTGTAAGGAATGATCGCTGCATATTCCACATTGAAGAGTTACAAGGATAATTAATACTTTTTTAAACCCAATGACAAACTGTAACAGAAATCCAAGGTATTAACTCATATGTTTGTAGTAAATCATCCTATGTTTGACAAAATAAAACTACCTACTTTTTTCCTGCTTGTTCTTGCCTCTGTTGTTCTTGGATGCCATCAGCAGCTTGGTGGAAATCAAATACTACAAAAATAAAAATAAGTAGAAAATTTGTGTCAAACAAATTACCATATCACTAACCATTTATTCAAACTAACTCTTCCCCTGTTTATCAATGTGGAAAACAAAAACATACACACTGAAGAGAGGCAAATAAAATGGCAGGAGCAAAGAGAGGCAAATAAAATGACAAGAGTTTTTTGTCCTTTTTTACAGGTTAATATTTTTCACAGAGAAGAGTTCTGAGGTTTTTCAGAGACCTTTTTTTTTTTTTTTTAAGGGTTTATTTTGTAGAATACTTGCAGACTGTGTATACACCTCCCACAGAACAACTAAGTCATTTCAGCTTCGTAGTGGCCCAAAAGAATGTATGGACAATAAACAAAGAAAACAGGCAGGTGAAAAAAATCCTGGAAAACAAGTTCTAGTAAAAAAATCATACTGCTGAAATTTAAGGTGGGAACTTCAAATAAACATTCTCATTCATTCTAAAGATTTCTTATTTTTTTATTTTTATATTTTAGACAACATACATTAAAATACATTTGGAATTACAAAAGCTCCCACCGATGTGTTATGTAAACTGAAGTCATCTTTCACAAGCCCTGATTTTTTTAAAGCATTACATATCATTAATGATAAAGATTATGCAAAGTATTCCTTGCACCAATTCTTTGTCTACNAAAAAAAAAAAAAAAAAAAAAAAACCTGACAAGATTCATGTCAAATGCAGTTTGCAGGTTAAACAGAAGCCATCTTATTTTAAGTACTATCTCCCAAACGTTAAACTACTAATCTACACGTTACACAGGAAAGACCAAAAACTTGAAAGAAACAGACTCATTTAAGAAGTACACTAGTCTCTCTAGAACAAGAGTGGTTTTCCTTGTTTGTCTTACCAATTTATTTTTGTGCTTATTTCCGCACATCCCCATAATTTAAAGGATTAGATTATCCCCAGCAGCTTGAACCTATTTTTGGTTGATCTTTTGTTACAGACTAATCATTCACAGATCGTCAATATCCATTTTAGAGAAGGCATATTTATCATGGCAACAGATCTCCAGACTGTCATCAAAACTTTCTAAACAGAAGCTGTGAAAGTTCGTTTACGTTAAGAGGTTGAATGATTATGAGTGACAGTCCTTTTTACTCAGGGCCTGTTTAGCTATGAAAACTTCATAGTATGGCCATTGCAATATGATCATTGCAGAACAGTTTTTCTAATAAGCTAGCCATTTCCAAGGAATCCACCTACAGTGATTCTAATCTCAGAAAGGATTTTAGTAACTTAGAAAGTTACTCAACTATTTCAAACTCAGTAGTTACTCCAAAGTAAAAATCTATTTATTCTTAAATAACATGTTCATTCACTAAGCTATTCCAGATCAGTTAAAAAAAAAATTTAACAAAACCAAACCAAATAAACAAACAAACCCCCACACCAAGCCAAAAAAACAAAACCAAAAGCAAAACCTTTTTTCTGGTGTTATAAGCTTTTATCTGATAAACACCTAAAAAGTTTGCATCATCAGAAGATGACTACCAGAGCAGCAATAAGCCTATTTCCTAATACATGCGGTTATGCAATTACTATGTTACAATAATCTAAAAAATCTACTTTAAAGGATGAATTTGTGTAGTAAAGATGTTACAGGAGTGAAGAGCCTCTGAAGCTCTGTGTTGGTGGTTTCGACTCTAAATACTATTTTACTCCAGGCTCTGAACTGCAGAGTTGTCTGGAATCAATGCCCAACTGATGAGCTCCCTGCAAGGAGGGCAGCAGCCATTCACTCCATCCCTATAGAGTCCTTCCCATAAAGTCTCCTTTCTGAAGTACATGACAATTTACTTGGCAGGGAGCCCATTAGTTTGGGAGTCATGCCCAGTCACATGATTTCCCAGCAAAAAAGTTGCTACAAGTAACACTCCTTTTACACCAAAGGAGGAAATGAGTCCTTTAGTCAATTAACTTCTGAACTGCTTTTTGACTGCTTTGCACCTCTAATCTTTGGCTTGGAAAGTGAACCAGCTTTCCTGACTAGGTTATGCTTATGGAATAGGATTAAAGAGTTGCTAGAATATAAACCTGGGAGGGTCCTGAGTGGTGAATGAATTTTTTCTAGGATCTTCAATAAACCAAAGCAGCATATGGAGACTTAATCCAAAGAAAAGTACATACCTATATAAAGAGATGGCTAAAAATTGTCACGCTTTTACTGCCATGGAAAGGTCAGAGAAAACAAAGACTTAACAAAAAAAGAAANAAAAAAAAAAAAACAACAAACCACAAACAGGAACTTACCAATATGAGCCCTGTCAGAAATGATTAGTCTTTTTTCCCAGCCTTCTAGCCCTTAAAAGACAAAATTAAATAGTTCAAATTATGTTTTGTATAGAATTTTTGTCTTCTGACGTATAAAGCATAAATACTTTTCATGTTTAGCCTGTAGTCAATTTATTTAAAGATTGAGCAATCACGTTCCAGAGGAAAAAAAAGTAAATTTCAATAATTAAAACTTGGCATCAGCGTATAAAGCTGAGAAAGTCAGGTTTACTCTGAGGAAGAATTCTAGCTATTCTACTAGTTATTCAATTTCAATTAGTAGCTTTTTGGTTTTTAATAATCTAAACCATTGATTTACCTCACTTATAGCAGACTGCTGCCAAGCATGGCCATAGACATAAGAGAAAGTATCAAAAAACTGAGTTCTGAATCAAGAAGTGATTACCACACCATTTGTTTACATTAACATGTATCATCAAACAGTACACTAAAATTCTAAGAGGTAAACCAACTATGAACAGGTAACACTTTAACAAGTTGTTTCACGTCTTAATTTCATTGCTTTAAGGAAAGAAAAATGTCTACAGATAATTCATATTTAGAATATGTTCTCTTCTGAAACTGTACAGAAGCTCCTTTTGTCTGGCTTCCCATGAGGGCCCTGGGACTTCTAGCGAGAGTCCTGTGAGAAACTAGCAGAAAAACAGAGTATATGTGACCTCTACAGAGGCATTCTCTATCTAAATCTTTTGAGGAGGGCCCCACAAACTATTTTAAGAGTAGTATCTTAAAAATTTTCTCACCTTTTCCTTTCTTTAAGTTTTTTTCAGCTTCTTCAAAGAGTCCTGGCAAATGAATTACAACGCCATTTCCTAAAAACAAACAAAAAAAAATTACACAAAATTTAATGAATTATGTTGAGCATGAAAAAAATATTCCAAACAATTCAAAGACACTTCATGTTTTGTATGCAGAGTATTTTATTTAAATTTTTAAACTTTCAAAACGTTGCAATTTTTATTCTTGGGAATCCATCCATAAAAGACTGATTTACACCTGAAGTACGCGTTTCTAACTATGTGCACTGAATCTTTTAAATAAACTCAACAAACTTTCATTTTACATCAGGACAAACAGTAATAGCATTGTGGGACAGTCCGGAATGCTACTTCCTCTTCCTCCTATCTAAAATTAACTTCCCTCTTTGTACTTCAGTTTAATAACCCTATTGTTTTTTAAAAGCTTAGCACATTTCTATCATCATTATAAACACTAGCATCCCCTTCAGGCACTCTTCTGCTGTAAACAGAAACAGAATACCCCGTATATAGAGTTGGGGTTGTTCACAAACCAGCGAAAACAACAGAGAAAAAAGCTCTATCAAAAGCAAGCTTGCTTTCCTACAGCTGCCGCATTGATCAGAAAAAGACTACTAGCTCATACAATTAACCAGTATCACTGAGTGCCCAAAAACAAGCATTTCCATATAGTAAAACTGAACCATCTTAAGGTCATACCAAACTCAGTAGATCATTAGACCCAAAGCTATCAGCATGATAACATCTAGCTAAAGAATGAAGGGACCTGCCATTTGAAACTATTTGCACATCGTCTAATTTCCCATGGATAACAGCATTCTGAACACCAAAATATTTAAGACTTCTTCACTATAACCTTCATGGCATAGTCTAATCAATAGTAATAATCTATTATAATGTTCCAATCATTTTCCCCTTGCCCCTGTTTTTTTTTTTTTTAACCTATAAGCCCTCTCAGTGGAATCCTAAGCCAGATTTTTTTTTTCCAAAAGAGATTTTAAACACAAGGCAAACTGTCCAGGTGTCAGTTGGGACAGAGTTAATTTTCTTCCTAGTAGCTGCTGTGATTTGGATTTAGTGTGAGAATAATGTTGATAACACATTGTTCTAGCTGTTGCTAAGTAATACTTACATTAAGTCAAGGACTTTTTCAGCTTTCCATAGAAGCTGAGAGGGACCATAGGCAGGACAAGCTGGCCAAAGGAATATTCCATACCATAGATGTCATGCTCAGCATATAAAATAGGGTTGGCCCGGGGGCAGGAACCTGCAATCGCTGCTCAGGACGGGCTAGGCAATCTATTACCAGGTGGTAAGCAATTGTATTGCATCACTGGTTTTGTATATTCTTTTACCATTATTATTATTATTTTCTCTTCTGTTACTGTTCTATTAAACTGTCTTTAGCTCAACCCACAAGGTTTCAGGTTTTTTTTCCCCTTTTGTCCCTCATGTCCCTATCCCGCTGACCGCGGGGGTGGGCGTGGTGTGTGTGTGAGTGAATGGCTGCATGGTCCTAGTTGCTGGCTGGGGTTACACCACAAAAACAACGACATAAACCTAAAAGATGTTAGAAGAACAAACTTCAGATTTGAGACAAGATCAAGAGATAGCAGATACAGACAAGAGAATTTGTAAACAGCTCTCTCCTGCCTACTGTACTTTTAAAGGCTAGGGTCCTTCTTACTTCACTGAGTCTACCAAACAAAACATGGCAAATGAGCATCCTTTTTTTACTGTTTTCAAGCAATAATCTTTTAAAGAAACACAATACAGTAACATATCTGAAGAGAATAAAAGTAGTATCATCTGCCACAGCCCTCAAAACTAGAAGCAGTTAATATCCCAACCATGCCTTCATCAGAGGGAATCTATTTCCATGCCCATTGGCTCGATTTCTGTAGAAGTATTAGGCAGGACAAGTTGATCCAAAACTACCCCACTATCAAGTTACAGCCAAAAAGAGGCAATTAACCACCAATTCCTACCAAGTAAAGAGTTAATGCTGACTGCGAGTATACAGTCACTACAAGCTGGACCCAAGAATCCAGCAAGTACTGTTTATGAATCAAGTAACTAGCGACAGAGGCTCTTTAGTTGCTTTGCTGTTTAGCAAACTGACAATGACCACTTACTCTTGGCACATGTACCAAGCTGAGAGGCAAGACCACAGGCTCAAAGCAATGAGATGTGCAGGAAGAAGTGACAGAAAGAGCATGGCAATACAGTCCTCATTTGGAGAAGTACACTGTGTAAGGGACAGGAGTTCTGGGTATCAAAAAAGCAGGATGGAAGTGTTGATAGGTCATAGCCTTTAGTGACCCAGATTTCTGAAAACAGCACACAAGCACATGCATAGTTATAACACTCTGTAGACATGTTTTATATTTACCTCCATTTTTAGAAGGAAATTTTAACGGCTATGCAGCATTATTAAGTAGGTTGGTTATACAAGCAATCCGAATTAAAAAATCAAGTAGGATTGGAAACAGAATTCCAAGAGAGGGAGGGGGTAAGAAAGCTTGTAGGGACAACAGAGAAGACTATCTAAACCCCCTTTCAGGAAGCAAACAGATTCTAGATCCTGACGTCACATAGTACTGCCACTGCCCTAAACTTTCTAATGTACTCTCCTGAGATGATTTCTTGGTAAGAACTATATAGTACAGCGCAGAAGTCTTTTTAGAGTCAGCATTCATTTCACAATCCAATGGAAAAGGGAGGAAAGATCTACGTTTCAAAAGGTACTGGTAGTTCCTTAGCAGGGCTGAAGATAAAAACAGAGAGGAGGAATTCTGAGAATAAAAGAAATAATAGGTAGAGCAAATAAGAGGGAATGGGAGAATGAAAACATGCTGGGCAGCTAGCTGTTTGCATTGACAGGACAGATAACAAAGATGAACTACCCAAGACAGCAAAAGAAACCTCTGCAATCCAAAATTCACAATTGAATTAAGACAATATTAACAAGATAGTAGAGCAGTTCAGGTCTATGAGAATCTGAGGAAGAAAAATCCTGATCCTGTACGTTCTCAGATATATGTTGTTATTTAAATATGTCAGGAGTCTGTAACTACAGTATTGTCTATTTTTTAGAGATGTCCCACTTACCAATGAATGCAGTGACTTTTGGATTGATGATCCCACTTGGCAGAAGATGAAAGTCATACTCCACAGAATCCACAACAACTGTATGCCCTGCATTATTGCCTCCCTGGGGAATGGGGAATAGAAAAAAGTGTTAATAGTTTTTGAAACTAAAGACAAAAGAACACACAGTATAGAGATGGAATAAACTGATTCCAGCTCCAATTCTGCAGCTTTCATCTCTGTTACTGACAAAGGATCTTTCAGAGATCTCCCAGGAAATCAGCCGAACTTGTTTTGTCAAACTCAACAATTTCAACATCAGTATTATCTGTCATGCAGACTTTGGACAGTATTTTTGTTCATCAGAAGTACAAGAGCTTGGAATAAGATTAAAATGTTTCTAAAAATTATTAGACAGAAGCATAAATATTCTAGAACATGCAAACATTTCTAAAAGCCATCATCAGTTTTACTAAGTTCCTATTACAGTTATGGAGAGCAAGTATTAAAAGTGGAACTGCAACCTTAGCAAAGAAAAAAAAAATCACCCGTTTAACTGAGTATATAAAACCATATAGTTATTGGGAAAGATAAGTCTCTCTTGAATGTTTTTCTACGAATAGCGACCAGCAAAGTTAACTTGTTCTTTTNGCAAAGAAAAAAAAAATCACCCGTTTAACTGAGTATATAAAACCGTATAGTTATTGGGAAAGATAAGTCTCTCTTGAATGTTTTTCTATGAATAGCGACCAGCAAAGTTAACTTGTTCTTTCGATACATCTTCAGCGATAAGAGAGGTCTGTAATAGTACAAGTCATTTATATCTGAAACGTGCTGTGAAGGAGTGAACCTAGAGGCAACTAAGATGCTTGTGGTTTCGTAAGTTACAGGAAGCCATTTACATCAAACCAACACCTAACATTTCTAGCTTTTTTCATTACCACAAAGAGAGTATTAAGAGGTTTGTTAAACTGTGAAGTATGTCTAAAATACAAAAAGAAGCCTGTGACCAAGTCTTAAAGAGGGTCAAGATAGGCTTATGAAACTAAAAAGATTACAAAATAGTTACCAAATATCCCCAGTTCTTGTTTGTTGTACTTCTGAAAATAAGCTTACACTCTTGTGACTGAGTCATTTGTGCAAGACAAGGTTACATACAAAATGGTTCTCTTTGTCATAAGTACAGGGACAATCTTCAGAGACATCTTGCACCAGAAATAAACAAACTGCTTCATAGAAGGAAAGCCTTAAAGGAAAGACTTAATCTAAGCCTTCTTGCAGCACAAGACAAACTGAAGAAAGGCATTTTAGGAAAAGAAGAAAAAAGAAACAATATGAAATACTAATCTATGGAATTAGAAATCTGAAATATTGCAGAATAATGTATCACAGGTCTTTTCTAAGCAATGGACTCAACAGCTACTCACTACTTATACAACACTTACAAAGTATGAATGCAATACATAAAGCCATATATCTGACATTGCAAATAAAGAATATTCTCAGATATCAAACATTTGTGCCAGTATATAAACACACATGCCACAGGTAAAAGCCTAATCTCCAGCATTATTTATTTGAGGATTTACAGCCATTCCACCTCCTTTGGAAACAGAGAGAAGACTTACAAACTTTCAAACAACAAATGAAGTGTCTGAATTTAAGAAAAGTTTAAATGATTTAGTAATACAATGTAGAATTTTTCCATGTAGTAAACAGTACCTCGAAGAAGTTGTAGAGATTTCTGAATGCAGATGGTTTTCACTGTAAATGACCTGACTTTATCATAGAAGGCCAAATTTTCGATTCACGTGTGAAACACTGAATGCATAAATAAAACAAGCCTTTCAAGTTTATTAAGAAAATAAATGCTCGGTGATAACCTTCCTCCTCCTCCCATCCTTTCTACTTAACAGTAGCTGTTGATACCACCTCTACAGTTGTATCTTTGATTTAAAAGGATGTTAACTAGCTACATTTAAAACTATTTTTGAAATGCAATGCTGATACTCTTGAGCTACTGCAAGTTACTCCAAAACTAGATAATATTCTAAGAATTATTAAGTTATATACATACATAAAATATACAAGCTTTTTTTAGTACGAAAAGACATTGGTTTTCTACTCAGTGTTTGAGAACCTAAGCAAAACTTTTCTTGGGGAAAAAAGAACAGTTATGTATTAAAGCAGAGGTAGTAGTAATTAACAAATGGGAAGACAAGTCCAAACTCTCTCGCTGCAGCATAAATAAACTGGACTAACCCATAAGCAACACTAAGATTAGTGAATGACTGTTCATTTGGAATCCCCTACTAACTGCATGATTTTATTTCATGTTTTGCTTCTCAATTTACTTTAAAAAAAAAAGCTTTTCTAGCATCATGAACGTCAAATAAAGAGAAGGAAAGATTTGTGATTGTAGAAATTAGATCATGATTAACAATAAATTCTTACTCTCTTAAAGTCTGCCAAGCTACTGGTGTCATTCAGACATAACTTAAAGTTCGGTGTCACATCTACTTGAGTAAGGTGTACAGCACACAGATTGAGGCTCTGTTAATCATGGAACGTAGCTGCTGAGTTTTGGTGGTGTCAAGATTTCTCCCTTGCACTCTTGAGTGATACCAAGGTGTGCTGGTTCCGTGCTTATTGAAAAATACCCCACGGCTGACAGAACAAAAATGGCATGTTACCTTTTAAACCTTGAACTACACACATAGCACAGCTCATACTTCATCTAGAAGCAAGCTAGTTATATATACTTCTGCATGCTTACTGTGAGCAGTTATATTCTAAGGGATTTTGCTAGAGTCTTGAGTAGACAACTTGTTATTATGTGTATGAATCACCATCTGAACACACTCTTAGGCCATGCCGTCTGAAATTACTGAAAAGGAAATTGGTTCTGTTTTACCTTAAGCCAGGACACATACTAATACCTCAAGGTTTCCAAATGCTTATTTTCAGATTAGACTCAAATCTGAATCTTAGAATTTAGTTGTTTGTAATATTATGATGCTTACAACACAAAAACATTCAATCCCCAAAGTGCTATTGACAGCAGCTGTCTGGTAGAACATTAAGTCAGTCCCCATCCTGCTTTGGATGTCATTCTGTCAAAATGTGTCATTTTGAAAAATATTTTTAATTTCAAACCATATTTTAGGAAAGCATTAAAACAACAGCATTTCATGAATTCAGTTTTCAAAATTCTGCTGTTGATTTACAGGTAAGCTACCCTAACTGCAGAAGTTCAAGTGTGTAGTTACACAGTTAGGAATTGTAGTATATTAAAAGAATGGTTCACACTGTACACTTACAGTGAACTAACAATAAAGTGTACACATGTTGTGTGCTCAGACATTGCACAACACAGGTTCAGTAAACAATTCTTATTACAAAAACCTGAACTCAGAGTTCCAGTGGTGGTGGGGTGGAGGGGTGGGTTGTTGTTAGGTTATGGGGTTTGGGTTTGGTTTGAGTTTGTTTTTTTGATAATGCCAACATCATTGTAATGTAGGAAAGTATTGAGCCTGGGCATAATTCAAGGTATAAATTGATAAAGTCACTCCTGGCTTCAGTGCTTTCCATGCGGATTTCTCGCTCCTCCTCCCTCATTGCACTAAACCAAACGGGACCAGTTATGTCATTCAAGCTAACACTCCTTTGATTCAAATGTTTAAACATTATTAATGGAGAACTAACTGTGGAATTTATTTTCACTATTAGTTAAACAAAGTTCATGCTCAAATGATCTTCAATACATTGTCTAGAGTTTTGGCCAGAGGGAAATTAAGATATACAAGTCATTTCTTGAGGCTGGCAATACTCCCTGTTTAACTAAATATAGTAATCAGTCTACCATATCTTGGGTAGACTTCTAGGGACCCAAGCTACCCCCAGCCATGTGACAACTGAAATGCCTACCTTGGGCCAACACATAAAGAGAGAGGCCAAGTGCATGGCAAGACCAAAAGGTGCTCTTGCTTAGTCTGGAATACACTACGTCCGTGTAGCAGTGGCTCCTTTCCCTTTCTCCCTGCACAATGGCAAGATTTCCTTCAGCCGAGCCAAGAAGTGTGCCAGGGCCAGCACACTCACTCATTAGGGCAAGGCAACTCTGGATTCAGCCACACACAGATGGATTGCACAAAAGGACTGGGGGTGGGGTGGTGGTGGTGTAGAACTGGGGATAGAACTGGGTATATTTGGCAACTATTTTGTAATCTTTTTAGAAACTCTACTTGTTTCTTTAAGTGCTTCCTAAAAACATTTTGTGATTTTCTTTTTTTCACTGCTCCATCTCACATGAGATTACAATATCAGATACAGTATTGTAAACCCTCAGATCATCTGCCAGAACAGCAGAAGCAAAACTTTGAACCTAAATAAGACTCTCTTAAAAGTCATTTAAGAACCTTTTCCCCAAATGAGACCTCATGTCTCTGTAAGTTTAAATAGCTATTAAGAAAAATACTGTAATTTTAAAAATAATTAAAAATTCATAATGCTCTAAACATTAATAATTGAAAATTAATTCTGATTTTTATCCTACTAACAACTGTGTATATTTGTTTTCCTAAACATACAATTACCATGCAGGAGATAATTTGGTTTTTTGCATACTGTATACCCATGCACATTGTTCAAGTTTGGATACATACAGCAGAATCCTTACACACCATGAGCTTCTCATTTCAACAGACACAATCTAGAACGTCCCAACATTTTTTATTTCAAGTCTTTTAATTCTGGAAATCATGCCAAAAGGTATCTGCTAGTTACCTGAAAATTTTCTAAGTGTAGCATCATCCCTGAAACATACCAAGGACACAAAGTCAGACAACAAACACAACAGAAAAACAGGTGTTTATTGCCCAAAAGGCTGTCACCTAGCATTCAAATACTGTGAACTGGAAGTATATTTTTGGAAATTATTAGAAAAAAACCAGTTCTTGTTAATATTACACCAGAGACTAAGCACTTCCTAAGTTTAATATGCATAATGCTTGACTTGTGCTTATTTAACACTGAAATCTCTCTAGATTTGGTTATTACTAGGCTACTTCAGTAAGAATATAAACAACCTTCTCCCTTAAGTTTTATTAAAACTCACTAGCTCACTTAGAAGAGAGANAAAAAAAAAAAAAAAAACAGAAAAAAGTGAAACCGTTTCTCTTTAGGTTTTCTTCACAGTGGAAAACAGCCTCTGGACTTGGGCTTATTACATCACAGAAAACTGAGCATATAGGAAGAAATAGGCTCATACAGTGCTAAAGAACAGAACGTAAAACAGATTCTCCATCAAGCAACAAAGCAGCTACACAAAACAAAGAGCAATAAGAACCAGTAACAACACACTATACTCCTATCAAGAGGCTAACACAGGCTTACTGCTCCTGAAGTCCCAAGCACACTTTGCTTAGATACAGCACCATTTATCTGAGCATCTCTGTCAAGGCACAGCACTGCAGTTTTAGCATACTCTAAGGTTTCCAAAATTGGATCTTCAGAAGTCAGCGATCTTCTTCGAACTCTATTTTGAGGTAGATTAAAAAAGGTTAAAAGCATTCAGTTTGTTTGTCCTTTCTCCTTTCCTTGCACTATTGGTTCTCCTCGTATCTTTCAACACAGTATTTGGGAGAGTTCTCTCACCTCTCCCTAAAGGATTCTTTGGTGACCGAGGGATCAGACCTTTCAGCAGCCCACAGCTTTACTAAATTACAATATGAAATTGTGTCTCTAATTGAATTCCCCAACTTTTCAACTGTCGGAAGCGTGAACTTTGTGATACAAATACAATGTTGTCCTTCCTTAACTTTTGACTTTTCCTTGTGGTCAATACCTAGGCCCACTGTTGTTCAAGACTTTGAAACAACATACCAAAATTAGGGTGGTTGGTTTCACAGTTGGACCCAGTCTCCAGTTTTCAGATTACCAGTTGCTGCCTACAGCGCTGCCAGCAATGCTGAAGGAGTAACTGCCACCAGGTGACACTCAACATTTGTGCTGATAACAGGGGAAAACATGAGCTTGCTCAAAGGGCAGGGAGAACCAAACACCGTTCTTTTTCCCCAACAATATCAGTTCACACAATTCATGGAATTATGAAGTTGGGCATCTTGGAAATAGCTCTTTTAATCATAGCCTTGATGCAAAAAGAAACAAAAAAGAAAAAACAAAAAAAAACCTCAACCATGAAAGTTTCCTGGCACTCTCTATTTAAAGAGTTGTTGGTTTGTTTCTGAGGGGTTTGGTTTGTTATTGTTTTGTTGTGTTGGTTCTTTTTAAACTTCTGCACATATCCAGCTCAAAAGAGTGCCATCTGGATTGGAATGAATAAAATTTATTTCCATTTATTTGGAGACACAGTGTGAAAGTCATCATGAACAACAAGCATGAACCTATGCATTTCAGTATATGCATTTAGTTTAGGGACTTTTTAGTTTGACGCTCTGATGGATGAACAATTTCAAATCCTATTAAGACACAGTAGCCTTTTTTCTCCTTTCATGATCCCGATACTATTAAATTATACTATTATTTTAGAGTATTTTAAGTCATTAACTGGAAGACAAAGTAAGATCAGGCACAAGAGCATTACTCAATCTATAACATTTTAAGTAAAATCTGTTGTTGTAAGGTAACTAAATGCATAAGCTTTTTAAAAGGGCATTATTCCAGTTTCAGTGGTGTGGTATGCTTCAATCACTTCCTTGAAAAAGTACATGATCCCTGACCACTAGCTGGTAATCCTGAAATATCCAAGCTATTCAACATGTAGAACAGCTAAGTATATGGGACTCTGACAGAAAGGTGCATACTAATAGACAAATTATCACACAAGTACTGTTAGAATGACAGTAATCCTGGTAACAAAACCCCTTATTTACCCACTTTCTAGAATGTTCTTTCCAAAAAAACATTCCCTATGAAATACCACTTTTGTAAGATTCCTTTTACAGTGGTAAGCTGCTCAGAGATATTATTACTTTTTTTAAAGCAAACAAAAAAAAAATAGGGTTTTTTCTTTAGCTTGCTAAAGAAGATCAAGTAGCTTAAAAATCCTTCTCACTGTAAGCACCACACCCAAGAATCTGCATCCATATATTCAATTTAGATAGGTTAGTCAGTACTACACACAAAACAAGATACTATTCTAAAACATACCTATCCTGGCAAATGTGAACAGAATCAGTTACATGGGCACAGAAGGGGAATAAGATAGCAAAGGCAACTGTACGTATTGCACATCTGAGGGCTGATTGATAAACTTTCTTAGGAAACACCCTTTTTGCAATAGTTTTGAGTGCCTGAAAATACTAATTTGGAAGGAAAAAAAGTCATTATCTGCTCGTTGACATTTTACTGGAAACATGCTTGAAGTTTCAATAAATCTAACAAGTGACTCCTGGTAGCCAAAAAACACTATCAAAGCACTGGAAGGCAATACTTACCCCAAACAATACATTTATGCACACAACACAAACACACCAGTTACCACAATACTGTACCACAGTCCAGATAGTATCACTGGAAAACATACTGAACATTAACCAATAATATCGAAGAGGACTACATTTTAAAAATATTGACTGAACAGTATTTCTGACATCTATGGTAATTTTAAGGTAAATCATTTCAGCACTTCCCCTATCTTTGCAAAATGGCTTATTTTCTCTTGCATTCTATAGCTTTTAAATATCTTAACTGCCAGCTAAAGTATTTTGGGTAAAGAACTGAATAGAACTAAGCAACAATATTAATGCAAGTACCTGACCACAGGTTTTTTTTTATTTTTTTTTCCTTGTAGGTCTGAAGACTGAAAACAATTTTTAGAAGTGTAACTCGTAGAAAGGTGTATTCTGGAGTCAAACCAGTAATCTCAGAAGAGTGTATGAACAAACTTGAAGCAAGACAAATCTTCTCACTTTGAACTTTCTGGTAGCACAAGAGTTCTTTAGCTTGCTACATTTTGTCCACGCAGAACAGCTTCTAAATCTTGTACAAAGCATGGAGAAAGAGCATTCATAATAAAATTTAACATCAATTTTTCTTCTGGCATTGCATTGGTGTACTAGTCAAAAGCCCCAAGGGAACATTCATGCATTGAGCTGATTCATTGGGCAAATAAGAACCAATCTTTTTTGGAGTTATGGCAGAGTCTTGATAATTTAATGAAGTTAATTTGACAAAATAGTAATGACTTAGGCCTGTCTTCAGAAAGTCTAACTGATGACTACTTCACCAGCCTTTTTGCATCATGACCTTTACTGTCAGGATTAAAGAGAGATGCTCTTTTTAGACAAAAAGATTATTTTCTTGCTGAATTAAAATAATGCAAGAAAGTTTATCAGGTAAGACTTCAGGTTTACAATGCTTAACCAGCCACTACCAAAACTCATCTAACAGAACACTGAAGTTGAAATGACCACCCCCTGGGGTTTTGTTTTGGGTTTTACTAAATATGAAGGTATAACTAGAATGCTTCCTAAGAAGTCATTTATTCAAGAATAACTTATTTGACTTTCCATAAATATACTTCAACAATATTGATGTTTACCAAGGACATAAAAAATTTAAATTAAAAAAAAAAAAAAAACCAAAAGAAACATCAAACTGGGAGGTACAAGCTCCAGTATGGTTTATATGCAATGCCCGCTAACTTAAGAGCTCATCTGCTGAAGCTAAGTGAAGCCAATGATTGAGGAAGCATGGAACCTCATTTTCCAAAAAGACTCTGAAAATTATACAAAGCCCAGTACCCAAATGCATATAGAGAAATCCTGAATCAGAATATTTTCCTCTGGTGAGTTTACTCAGAAAAGCTCCATGCTCCTGGGCTTGCAGCCAGTCTCACTGATTTACCTGAAAAATATGCAAAGGACTTGACCAGTTGTCCTTCCACTTTAAATTAAGGGAGAAGGATTTGCACTTCTCTTTTCCTGGCACATGGGACTCTTCCAGGAAAAACGTATACACTTACATCCATCATTCACTGAAAGACCCTCACTCTTCACCTTAAGTTCATGTAGCTTCAAACTTTGGGGTTTTCCCCTCCTTTTTTTAAAAAAAAAAGTGCAAACAGTCTAATAGGAAACATTAATGTACCAACTTGGAGCAAGCAAAAACAAACAGGAAAGCAGAGTTGCTTGTTTATAAACTGAAAGNAAAAAAAAAAAAAAAAAAAAACACCACACCAAACACAACAGTAAGACATTCTCTGCTTTTTAAAACCTTTGTGTAGAGCACAAACAGCAAGAGTAAATGTGTGCCATGTGTGCTAGGCAAGGAAGTGTATGCTTAAGTATAAGGCATGTGT
Source organism: Himantopus leucocephalus (assembly GCA_003993805.1). Classification (NCBI taxonomy): domain Eukaryota; kingdom Metazoa; phylum Chordata; class Aves; order Charadriiformes; family Recurvirostridae; genus Himantopus; species Himantopus leucocephalus. The sequence continues at coordinate 38,944,736 of RSEF01000003.1, read as the reverse complement.
ACATACCTAAATAGAACATGCAAGTAAGAAATCACTGCAGGAACAAATAAAAAATACAATGTATTTGAAACTAAGATGGAGGAACAACAGCCTATCTTTCTCAAGTTTAGATCTATGTAAGTTCAAAATATGCATTTTATTTTCAGAGCTTATCTTCATTAGTCAAGGACAGGCAAGTATAATAACCAGAACAGTTAAATCCATTTTTGAGCATAGCAATACCAGGTTAGAACCCTGATGCCTCACCTACAGCAGTACTCTCATAACTGCTAAGACCAGTCTACATTACTGGAACTTTACCTAACAGTGGAGGTGCACAGGGAAAAAAACATCTATTAGAAAAGCAGACTGAAATTACTATTAAAAGCATTCTGTGAATGGCTCTCTATACAGATACTAAATACAAAACTATTTAAAGCAGCTCTGGAATACTGACATATGCATTTAAGAGAACTATCTACCCAAAAAGTCTACAATGACAATCACTGCCTTTTCTTATGACATGATCATGCCAAGTTGTCTATCTCAAAAATATGATGCCTCAGGGTAGAGCAAAGACGTCTTTCAAGTTACCTCCTCTAGAATAGAAATTAGTTGTCTAGTTTAAAGAGATGTTATCTCATGCTACATTAAGGAAGAAGCCATACTCTCCTTTCAACTCTCGCCATCAGATGTGTGTGTGCATAATTTTTTCTACAGTTTACTTTTATTGCTACCACATTCCAGCATTCTTTTTTAGCTCAGGGCAACCACTGTTGTTTCTGAGCTAGCTATACAAGTGACTGCCAAGTTGGGCAAGAAGCAAGTCAATGTTGCTTTGGCATCATATGGTTGTAAACATTTTCATTTAACTCTAAGATGAAAAGTCAAAAGTGCATCAAGAAAGCTGGGTACTACCATTATTTACAATAAACATAAGACAGGCTCCTTCTTGCCACAATCAGATTCTGGGAATGCTGAACACACCTTTAAAAAGTTGATCAGTCTAGCAAAGAGACCCCTATGATGCACCCTAACTAGACATAGCTTTGCAATTACTAGGCTATTTGTTCCTCATTTCAATACATATTGCCAAAAATCTATTTTCAACTTCAGATTGCAAACCATCCCCCTTTAAAAAAAAAAAAAAAAGCCCCCCAAAAACCCCCCAAGGCTTTGATAACTAATTCATTCTCTCACATCCCAGATTTTGTGATTAATTTCTTGATCTCTGCCCCCTCCACCCCCAATGAATTAGCAGCTAACAAACTCTACTGTATAACCTACACCTGCATTTCAGTATAAACAACATCCAGCAGCTAACAATTTTCTTCCTTGACAATCCATTCATGTTTGTAAGATCTAAACCTAGTTCCAGGAGCCATGTTAGACACTTAATAAGAGTTTCTAAAACTTTGGCTAAACTTCAGAAATTTTTGTGTAGTACACAAAAAAAAAAAATGTGTAGTACAAGAACTGTTGCATCAGAACAAGATCAAGAGCATGGTTTGAGGCAGAATATGAGAGAATACGCACATTATGTGTTACACAGTCGCCTATTTTCTCCTAACAAATAAAAGAAAACATTAACTTTACTTTTACGTCTATTGATCTCAAAAGCTCCATACATTTATCTACACTGCTAGAACTTGCTCTGAGGAACTGCTACTGAAAGACAATACTCAGAAAGACTCTTTAGACCTGGTTTTGGCTTAGTTTCACCTGATCTGCAAAACCTTGTACTGTTGCAATGCCTACATATGTTAGGTGGGGAACAGGATTCATTATCCAAGTCCAGAATAAAGACCAACCTATCCCCAAGAAATAAGAGATCAAGGAAGGCAGGCAGATGAGGAACAAGAAAATGTTGGAAGCACGGACTGGTCCAGCACTACATTGTTTCAGTGCACAAAACCCCACCGTTTGCTACATTTCACAAGAATATTTAAGAAAGGACATGAAAAACAAAAAGTGACTTTGGGAATATTTACCAAGAACATCTTCCAAATGTGTGAGGTACTACAGTAAAAATAAAAAATATATTTGAAATCTTAATAAGCTGCTATAGAGTACTGCCTCTTAACCAATCAACCAACCACAGTAAGCTTTTGTAGTAACAGTAAGGTTGAAAGAACAATAAGAAACCAGTAGATCAAGGTGTAATTTGCTCTTTAGTGCTATTAAGATCTCCTTTGTTCATGGTACAAAGTTTATGAACTGGAAAATCAGATTTCAACTGTTCTGTTTGAAATAATTTAGACATTATGTGATTGTTTACAATAACAAGAGATCACCTGATGGTGATGCTCTAAAGCAGGTCTGTAAAGCTTATGACTCACCGATGGGGCAGACCAAAGAACTCACTTTACCGACCTCTCTTTCCTCACCAGAGCACATAATTGGCATGCTGCCAACCACTACAAGGTCCAAAAGTGCACCCAAAAAAGAAAAAAAAAAAAGAGTTCTAGCTAGACATCACATGTCAAATGCCTGAGCAGCTAAAAAAGCACCAATAGCTATAGCTACTGATTCTGCTATTCCTAATTCTGCATCACCTGCAAAGGCAAAGACTAAAACACCTCTTCAAACGAGAATATTTACAAAAAGAAAAAAAGTGGGCTTGGTGAGTGGAAGATAAGAAAATCCCTGTTTAAAAAATAAATAAAGTGGCTATATACAGACTAGTGATATGGAGGTGTCAGGCAGCATTGGTCTAAGGCCTTCAGTCGGCAGTTATCAATTGTAACTGCTTAACCCCAAGAACCTGCACACTGAAAACTTCTCTACTAATTGTTGCACTGTAATTGCCACATATCAAGTGATGAGCGGTGGCACCGCTATACACACTGTTGTTTGGGTGGAGGAAGAGGAAAAGAGAGTACGAAGAATGCAAACGTTGCAATTACCATGCTCTAGCAGTTCAGGAGTAGGAATCATGTGAGCCCACAGCAAGCAGAGCAGTAATGGTAAGTCGCAGGCAGACCATACTGAAATCAGTTGAGAAGACTGGGTAAGAAGCTGTGATTCTGTTTTAAAGTATTAACAAGATGTACAATGGAACTGAGGAAGCAGGAAAACAGGATTCTTTAGCATAGGGAGCATGGCTTGAATATAATCTCAAGACTTAGAAATCTTATTCACCCATGTGAATCATATACTCTGAATAAATCAGCTACCTCCAATAGCAAGAACAGGAAGTGACCAAAAATTTGCTGATGAAATGAGTAAATGAGAATAGAATCATGCAGAGCAGACATTACATTTTTTTGCTGTATGCATACACTGGTAGATTGGGTGGAGGGGGTGGTGTTCATGTAAGAGATACATATCGTATTTGGGTACTATACTTGTTTTGATAAAAGGGTTATCTAAAATAATTTGCTTGCATTAATTTGCCATTCCCATATCCACCAACAAATAAAACTCTGGTAATTAAATTCCCTAATTTGGTTGCATTCTGCAATTATAGGAAGTCCCTTAATCAGAACAAGAAATGTTTTCCTTTTACTTTACATTACCCATGGAATTGACAAAAACACAATGTATACTTTAAAATGGCAGCAAGGCTAGCTGCTTACCAAGAGGAAATGGTGTCAATCAAAAAATACAAAAGCACAGTCTTTCTGGCAACTACTCCTGAGTCTCAAACCAATTCTTGCTCTGTTTATTTTCTGGACTATGATTTATGTGATAGCAGGTAAACAGACTTTGCTCTGTAAGCCACTGAAAAGCAGATATAGGTTTAAGTGCAAGTCTCACCAATACATTTGTTTTATCAAAAGTATCATTTTACCAGATACCTCCTTGAGGTAAATTAAGGAGAATTCAAATTTAACAGTGGAAAAACAAATATATACTTTGCCTGTCACGTAAACACGTTTGTATTAACTGCATCTGAACCCTCTGTACAGCAGTGCCCTCATCAAACTATCATAGCTGCCAGTGCAGCTGCATTAGCAGCTACATATGCAACCCCTGGATATATTTTCATTTTAGCTCGGTCTCTTCAAACACTTGGTTTTGAAACCATAATACCATTTTTGATAAATGTGAATCTGTCTTCTGAAAAGAAAATCACATACTTTTGCACTGAGCACAAGAGTCCTTTCAACAACCTCTAAACCTAAGAAAAAATACTTTGGAGGGTGGTATTTAGAGAAATAGAGCCATAATACAGCTTATTTACTGACACACTTATTTGGCTGACTGTGCCTAAGCAAGCACCTCGGCAAGCATCTCATTCCAGATGCCATAGTCCACCAGTCAAACAAGTGACTAAAGTCATTAGCACACCTGCTACGTAGGAGACAAGAAGGTATGGCCATAGATTTCAGAGTACAACTTCTTGCAAAGCCTTTACAGGTGTTGTAAAACTAAGTGATAGTTCTCAGCTCTGGGACAGGACCATTTTTATGCTCTGCATCTGCACAGAACCAGGGACAGTGACATGAAAGCCACACTAGAGCTCCCAGTTTCAGTGAAAATATAACGCAAGTTTCCAAGACATCTTAGACCTGCTACAACAACTTCCCAAGTCCTCCAAGAAAACAGTTGTACTAATAAATTTTTCACAAGAACACGCTAAAAATACTTGATCTCATCCACAGGCACTCTAGCAACTCTGTGGCATAAGGAATAGAAAGAACCATCCTAGAATGAACAAGAGTATAATGGCGTATATTCAGAAGCTCCAGTTACAGAAAGCTGATATTAACAAGGGGCAGACTGAGTGTGTTACAGTCTTTCTTTCTGGACTTGTACCGCTATGAAAAGCACAAGAATCATACACTAATTTATCAGCAGTAACAAAAATATCTAGAATATGCTTGCATACATAGCAAGATTACTTAATAGCTCAGTACCACTGAAAGACAATACTCCTATTTTCCCCTCTTGTTCTGAGAAACTGTTCTTTGTGCTTACCCTGTCCTGGGGTCCTCTTTTCATCAAGGTCCTCTGAGCTAATTAAATTAACTTTTATTTACCAAAGCAGTAGAAAGTAAATCCAACAAAAAATAGTTCCCTGCCATTTTGGCAAGTTAAGTCAACTTAGAGAAGTGTTCAAGTGCCAGAGTCAGTGCATGGGAGGAGACCCAGACAGCACAGCTATGAACAGGAAGGGGAAGGAAGGATGAAAAACTCCTTCCTTCAGCACGAGCAACAAGCTGTTAGAAATGGCAGAACTGACCATGAAATTCAAGCCAGAGACAACAGCATAATTTCTCCCTTTTCTTGATCCTTTACGCAGCTGATTCAAAAGTAGTAACAAATACATAAAAACACATGCATGCAAAAATTCAGGCTGTCCCTCTCCACCAAAACTTCTGAGCATTAAACATACACACTCACCTAGATGTCCTTCAAGTTTCAAGAACAAAGTTGTAAAGGACAAACTGAGTCAGTGTGTTCTATAACCCACAAAGCCCGGCAATCATGCCACAGCACCACATCAGATTTTATGATTTTAAAAAAAACCAACCGAGATACATGGGAAAAAGTAATTCATTTGCAAAAATAGCTATTTAAGAATACGTTTTACTTCAAAATCAAAGTCTCTGAAGTTCAAGTTTTTGATTTGTAAGCTTTGCAACTGACTTGGTTTTGAAAGCACCAGTTTTATGTGCAGTTCTCATTAGATAATACAATGCTTCAGTGTTTGCACTCTTCGGGAAATGGTGCGCTCTTCCAAAATCTATTTATTTTAGAGCAAATTGAATTTGTGCATTCAACAAAAGCATACACATAATGACACTTACATGAAGTCTGCGCTTGCTGTGGGCATTTTACACTGCTGTATCTCTTAACTTCAAGAAAAAAAGCGTCCATAGCTATAGGTAGCTATGTTGTACTCTACAGAATTACTATACGTGAAATGTTAAGAAAAACATGTCCTTTAAGAAAAACAACACATCTGTGTTGTTTTAACGTAGGCATGTAAGTAAGAGTAGTGTGCTTTCACGCTGCACTCACTTCTTTTTTTGCTCTTTTGCTGGAATCNAAGAAAAACAACACATCTGTGTTGTTTTAACGTAGGCATGTAAGAGTAGTGTGCTTTCAGGCTGCACTCACTTCTTTTTTTTGCTCTTTTGCTGGAATCAGGCCTCCATACAGAGAAGAAAAATTAAAAAAAAAAAAATCAACAGAGAAAGGTGGGATTTCATTGACACGACAATGATCTTGAAGCAAGGGCAGGCGAGTCCTTTAAAAGCTAGTTTTATCTGAAGACGACCGAGTAGTTGCGGACTCCATGCGCACCCCCACGTGCATCCTGTAACCAACTGCTGTTTCCGTGCCGGGGCCCAGCATTGCCCCTCCGGGGGCGGAGGGGGGGGGGGGGGTTACGGCGANGGGGGGGGGGGGGGGGGGGGGGTTACGGCGAGCACGCTTACCGGCGGTGCGGCTTAGGCCACGCCGCCACCGGGGAGGGCTCCCGGCCCCGCAGCGCCCGCTCCCACCAGCGATGCTGCGGGAACCGCCGAGCGCGGCCCCTTCCCGCCGCCCCCCAGACAAAGAGTGCGGCGGCGGGCCTGAGGTGGGGGGGGAAACGCGACCCCGGGCGCATTCCTCTTCTTCTTCCTCCTCCTCCTCCTCCTCGCGGCGCCGGGACGGGGACAAAGGAGGAGCGGGAGGGCTGCAGAGCCCGGCGGCGGGGCTCTCGCCGGGGCTCCTGCCCCACCGGGGAAGGCTTCGCTGCCCCGCAGCCCGCCCTGCGCGGCGGGAGTCCCGCCGCCTCACCGGGGCGCCGGCCCTGCGCTGAGGCGGGCGCCCCGGGGGAGAAGGGCGGCGGGGTGGGGGGGGCGAGAACAAGTGCCCGCGCGGAGCCGGGCGGCGGGGCGGGCGGCCGGTGGGGCCGGTGGCGGGGCCGCCCGCCTCAAGGTGACACCCGCGGCCTCCCCCGCGCCCCGGCCGCCTCCTCACCTGGCACCTGCAGACGATGTCGGCGTCCTGCGCCAGCAGGTCCACCACCTTGCCTTTGCCCTCGTCGCCCCACTGGGCCCCCAGCACGACGGTCACCTTGTTGCCGGGGCGGCGGGCGGCGCACTCGCCGTTGGGGATGGCGGGCGCCGGGGCGCCATGCTCCGCCATGGCTCGCGCTGCCCGCTCCGGCTCCGCTCCAGGCACATGCGGCAGCGCGCGCGGCGGCTCCGCTCCGCTCCCCCCGCCTCCTCCGCCGCCGCCGCCGCCTCCTCCTCCCGGGCGGGCGGTGATGCCGCCGCTGCCGCCTCCAGGTGCCGCCGCCTACCGGCCCCACCAGCGCGGCCTCCCCCGCCGCTCCCCGCCAGGCAGACCCCTGCCCTCAGGCGGAGCCGAGCCCCGCCCCGCTCGCCCGCCGAAAAACGAAGCCGCCGCCGCCACTCCCGGCGGACTTTTTTGCCTTCCTCGCCCTTGTACCGCTCCCGCGCTCCTCGCAGCGAGGACTACATTACCCAGCGCGCTGCGCGGCCTCCCCCGCGCAGGGCGCCGCGCGGAGCCGGGCGCGGTGCATGCTGGGGCGCGTAGTCCTCGGGGGCCGCACCTGTGGCCGGACGGTTCCTTGTCGGTTGCCCCATGCGCCCCCGCGGCGGCACGAGGCCGCGTCGGTTGGGGAGTAGGGGAAGGGGCGGCTGCGGAGGAGCGGCCGCGGCGCCCCGCAGGGCGCTGACCGGCCCTGGGGTGTCTGGGCGGCGGCTGCGCCTTGTGGAAGGAGGGGAAGGGGCGCTGAGGGGAGCCGGGGCGGGCGGGGGTTGCCTTTGTGCGTTGGGTCTGGCCTGGGCCCGGGATCCGCTCAAGCCGCGGCCTTGGGTTTGGTGGCCGCAGGTCCCGTGTCCCGTCCCCACAGCGGGCTCTCTGGGGCGCAGCAGCCCGCGGCCTGGCGTGCTACAGGTGTCCCCGCACCGCTCCTGAAGCAGAGCGGGTGCCTCTGGGCCTTGCCAGCCCGTGTGGCTGCCTCTTTCCCCGCCACATTACGTCTGTCACGGGTGTCAAACGGGCAGACGTGCGTTTGCAGTGTGTCACGGCTTTGCCTGTGTGGTTAGTGTCGCTGACTTAGTGATGGGAATGTAAATTCGTGTTTGTAGAACCACGGGCTAAATGTAAGAGGCCATTTTCTGCAGAGACACCGGAACACGGCCCCAAGCTTATTCATGAGGAAAAAAAAATAATGGAAAAAACCCATAGCAGAGTAATGCCTTCATCATGCATACTTGAGGGTTTAGAAGTGGAACTGATGTCTCAGTGGCTGTTTTCATTCTTTCCTGCTTCACAGAATCAACACCCCTGGGGGAAGATTTTTTTGTGTAAAGTAGCTATTAAAAAGACATAAATCTGAATGATGTAATTATTGCTAAAACAGCTATTTAAAAACCTGAGTCACTGAGCAGTCACAATCTGCAGCTGTCTGGCATGTTGTAGAGTTTGATTTTAGTTGCTGCTTCGCTCCTTCAGGTTTACTCTAACCAAGAATTTGAGGATCTATACAAGCCACTGGTGACAAGTTTATCTATGTCTTGTAAAGCTGGGGAGTTATATAACAGAAAATTAAATATGAAGTTGACATTTTTTTAAAGAACATTAAAGAACATTTTTTTTAAAGAACAACTGAAAATTCCTAAATCTTGAATGTCTGTGCAAAGAGATGCTATGACCAAGTAGTCAGTTGAGTACGAAGTTGTTGAGCAATTGCAAATGATACCAGGCAATTGTGTGTATACACTTTAAAGAGCACATAGTTCCTTAAACATTCAATATAGTCTATAGCATTAATATTTTTGTTTGCTTGTGCTAAAAAATACATACTCAGGATTTCTGTATCACAGAAAGCACACAAGCACAGAGCTTGTGGGAAGTCACTAAAAGCCACAAGGAGCTTCTGATGTCAGTTTCTCCAGTCTTGCCGACACAATGGCAAACCGGTTTAGTGCACTCACTTCTGAGGCCATAGATCATCTCATGACTCCCCAAACAATGGTCTAGATTAATGTTTCAGGATACGATTTTCCAGTATAGCTGAATCATATTAACACCTCACCATTGCCAACACAAATATTCCCTCATCTCAAAATAATCTCAAATAATTGAGATTAAACAAAAAAAAATAATCTCAAAATAAATTTGAGCCTGTCATGGTAGTGTCCTAGCAATGTGATATTAGTGTAATGCCGCTTTCCGAAGATGTCTCAGCCACACAAATCCATTGTTCTGCTATTTTTATTTGATGTAGAAGAGTTTTGAGATTCATGTTCTTGGTAGGTATAGAACCAGTGAAGAAAACTATGAACTCTTCACTTCCAGAAAACCTGTAAGTATTTAATGAAGATCAAGCTAATCGGTACTGATTGGTACTGCAAGGTTTAGAATTTTTATTTAATATATGGTATTATGGGCCTGTCATTCCTCCACTCCCTTTACTTTGCAAACTAAATGGAGGCTTTCATTCTAATACTGTAAAAGATATTAAATACTCTTCATTGACATGATTCACTATTTATAGTGTAGTTCTAAAACATGGTAACTCTTGACCAAAGTACAAACAAAACTGGTGTCTAATGGCCCTTGTCAAAAACAGGCATTTGCTGTAGTATAAGTAAGAGCTTAGAATAAAACTGTGCAGAAACTCCCAACTGCACTTATTTTGGTACATTTTCTATGAGCAAGAAAACCAGGAAGAGCATGCAGTGTTACCGTACTGTTTTTTTCCTCTAAAATGTATGGACTATATTAACTTTTTTTGCTGTTTGGGCAAGCTGAACCTGCTCTGTGAGAGGTCAGGTGGGCATTTAGAGGTGGCAAGAGTTTATGGTCAAGGAACGAAGGATTGTGACTGCCTTTTCTGGCATTAGGAAGCTGGTATATGGGATTGACTCTGTAAAACTGAACCCATGGTAGAAGTGTACACTGATAAACGTTAGGTTGTATTCTCTTCTGAATTGCTCAGTGTTATTGACTGGATATGAAGACCTGAGGCAGTTACACTGATCACAGATTTTACTCCAATTTGGGTACAGTGAGGCTTTTCATATGACTGAAGTTCCTGCCTCCCAATAAATTGCAAGACACTCAGACAGGAATTTTTCATACATAAACACTGAACGGAAGCTGTGTGAGATCTGCATTTCATTCAGATGTGTTAAAGAGATATATGGAATTGTTACATCTGTATGTTTTCAATTATTCTGCTGAAGTATCCCACATATTCTGATTATGTATTTTTAAAAAATAGACACACAAAGTAGTTTGGAGGAGAATTTAGGTAACAACTTCAGTAGTTCAGAAAATCAGGAGTGAGCATGAATGAAGGGAAAATGCTCTAAAAAGCAAGAAGGCCAGCTGGGCTATTACCTAATGCCATTTCTCCATGTTAATACTTCTTAATTGTGTTGGAGGACTACTGACGATGTTAATACTTTTCTGGTACTGTTTTTCCTACTGTAAGCAATTTCTGAGTTCCAGGAAAAGTATAGATTGAAAAAATAGCCCTTGGCAATGAAAATGTCAGGGCACATGGTCCATGGTACGAGTTTTCTGTTAAAATTGGTTCTGCCTGTGACAATGATGTAATACTTAGATATTTTACACTGAGGTCTTACCTACACTAGAACAGTGGTTGCAGAAAAGTAGTCTGTCGGCCATGGTTAGCTAATCTGCAGGTGTCCTACAGAACTGTGTTAAACAACAACATTTGAAATTTGTCACATTAATGTTATTAAAACATTCAATAAAAGGTAAGTTATTTTTACTTTCTGATTGTTTACAGCATCTTCAGAGCATTTTCCTGGTTTAATTTGATGTTAAGATGTACAGTGGCTCACAAAAAATTTTGGGTGTTGATAGTGCCATAGTCTAAAAAAGTCTAAGAATCATTGTGCCAGATACAGTTGGCATCTGTAGCACTTCAAACTCTCCAGAATGCTGTCAGCTTAGCTTAGGAGGAAGACAAATCATTATACAGTTAGGACATACATAATTTTATTTCAACAGTGTCCTAATGTAATTGATCCCTGCTTGTTGCTTGTTATTACTCATTTTAAATTAGTTTTTCCAGTTAAAATGTCCCTTAATTATTTTTGTTACATTCATTAATCTTTTTATCATGATAAAAATGAGATTAAGAACATTAGAAAGTAATATTTGTGTATGTTGTCACGATTGATACATTTGCACACACTAGCAAGTGTTTTCAACTCTTTGGTTAGATATATCTAGAATACGAAGGATCTTCATTTATTGAGTGGGAATTTCCTGATGTATGTACTGCAGAAGGTAAAAGGTAAGAATTTAAAAAATCATAAACATCACCATAATAGGACAATTTTGAATTCAGTGGGACAACAGTTAAGATAATATAGGATAGTTTTGAAATTTCATCGGTAGTTTACAGAAGTGCGTTTTTTACATGCAAATGTAAATAAGGTAGCAGCTGACAACACTGGAGATACACAGGAAAATAAAATACTGTCGTTGAAAAGTTGTAGAGCTAAATTCTTTGCTTGGAAATGAGATTTGTAAATTATCATTTGCAAAGACAACTATTTTATATAATAATAATTTTTTTAAAAGTAAAAAAAATTCAAGATAGTTCTTCAGATCTGCATATTCCATTGTTCCCTAGAAGAACAGCAAATGAATTGCTGTCTTTACAGAGCAGAAATGAAATGGAGTTTTCTGTATGTATGATATTGGAATTTAAATATTTACCTATAAATCATTAAATACGAAAATGGACGTATATGATGCAAGCTAACTTTTATTACAGTGTTCCCTCCAGAATGTGATTGCATATTGCGATCTGAGCAGCAGCTTACCCTCAGAGGCAAGTGTAAATAAATTGCCTGTTCCTGAGTGTTACAACATGTTAAATGTGTGTAAAGACACTGTGTCTTGTCCTTTGACAGCATCAGCCATTAAACGTTTAATAGAATGCATGTGCGATAGATAATTTGGGTGATTAATTTTTTGCAGGACTTTCTAGATTTATATATTTCTTACAATATGTCTCTGAGTCAGGGAGAATGAAGAACTGTGTAAGGGAAACAAAAAAACCCCAATGCATGTATGAATCCTTTTTGTTGTTTTTATTAATTAAAACAGGATGCCAAATACTGCACAATATTTGACTAAGAAAGATCGACTAAGATTGGTTGAAAGCTTTTTCTTTTTCCTAGGTCTGTTTTTTGGTCAGAGTAGTTCCCTTATCTGGGTCATTGCAGAAGTGTCAGCTCAAGGGAGGAGAGTACAGTAGCTCCAAAGTACATCAACTTTATCTGCATGAAAACAGCACCCTTAGTTCACCATCTCTTGAAAGTGCCAAAAGGGCTGTGGGTGAGAGCTAACGCATCAACTAAGATTGTATTTGGTTGTTAAATATAGGTTAGAATAAAGATTGTTGGCTGTGTTATATCTGCTAACCTGTAACCCATAATACTTGAGCCGTGATTAAATCCTTCACTTATTTTGCTCTTATCTGATGTTTTGGGACAAGATGGGTGAGAATAAACTTGTGAATGGGGTGAAGTGTGACCTCAAAGGGAGGCGATCAGGATGTGCAGGCCTCTAGAATGACCCATACCGCATTCTTGGAGAGCTCGGCGACTGGGAAATGTGCCTGGCCAGTCGGCTGTCATTAGGGGGCTTGTTTATACAGCTGTTGAGAGACAGTCGTCTTGTAGTTCCCCAAAGCGTCACTCTGATACTGTACAGTAGCTAGGTTGTCTCGCATACATGTAAGAAAAACTTGAGCCAAAAGCTTCATGAATATTTTACATGCTTTTAGGCTCAAGTTTCACATTCTTCTTTTTTTTTTTCCTTTTAAATTTGGTGCAATGTGTTTATAAACAATGCTCTAAACCTCTAATCATCCAATCTTAGAGACATAGATTGTCACTGTAGCGCTGAACTGCTAGTGTTCTCCCTTTAAGAGAAATGTGGGGGTTTTCTCTTGCACAAGCTTTTGAAGAGGACCCTGAAATCCTAAATTTTCAAGATTTAATCTAAGTAGATTCTCAGATGCATATCTCTGATGTTAAATAGTGTTAAACATTTGTGTTATGTGTGGTGTTTATTTTTTAAATAATTTAGTTCAACAACAACAACACTGAACTATCCGTTTGCTGGGACTCATAGAGTAAAACCAAAAGTAAAGACTGAGGTAAGATATGAAAATAAACTGTGAGAAAATTAATTGTGGACTGATCATTGTGTACTCGGAGATGGTTTGGATGCAGATGTCTCTCATAGCATCCATAGTCTCNCTGGGACTCATAGAGTAAAACCAAAAGTAAAGACTGAGGTAAGATGTGAAAATAAACTGTGAGAAAATTAATTGTGGTCTGATCATTGTGTACTCAGAGATGGTTTGGATGCAGATGTCTCTCATAGCATCCATAGTCTCTTGTGAAATGGAACTCCAGAACGGAATATGCTATTTACAGAATAACCTGTCTTTATCTCTAAAGGTTGTGAAGGAGAACTTGCAAGTAAGAACAGAATTTAACTAGTATAGTGATGGTTTGTTTGCTTGCAAGATGAATCAATGAATTCTGAGATTTCTGATAGCCTCTTTTATTTTATTGAAATATTAAATATTTTACACTTATCCCTTTAAAATCTGGTTACTGTGCTTGCTTTACAGAGCTACCCGCATCGTCTGTCTTCACTGGGGACAAAAAACAGCTGCTTATCATATAGCTGCAAAAAACCTCAGCTTTCTCACAGTAGTTTTTGTAGTGACCATTGAGTGTTCTTATACCAAATTCTGTAGTATGATTAAAGCTAAAAAAAAGTATGGGGCAATGTTAGTGGATTTTAATCTTACGCTAAATGAGAGATAAGAAACCATTGTGCAGACATGATTCCTTTTCCTGTTAGGTTCATCAGAACTCTTGATTCTTAAATGGGCTTGTAGTAATTGTATTTCCTCCCCGTTACGCTGGAATGGCACAGATTATGTG
>RSEF01000003.1:38898736-38930732 GCA_003993805.1 Himantopus leucocephalus | reverse complement strand
TGAACTTTTCAGAAGAGATGCTTTCTTTAAATAGTACATATTTTGGTAAGAGAGAAGCTACATTATAAAAAAGCCTATGAAAGATGCTTAGAGTATGTTTTTAAATGAGAAATATCAGCAAATATAGATCTCTTTAAATATTAAAATATTTATGCAGTGGAATAACCAAAGCCAATATGTTAAAAACATTATTTTAGACACTGTATACCCATCTCATACAAGCAAATTGATTTCAATCATGTAAAATAGTTTTATTCAATAGCAAGCTTTTTAATGATAATTTCAAGTAATATGTCACTTATTGTTCTTGTAGAAGAGATCCACTCTCCATAAGTGAAAGCCAGGTAAATTTGAGTTTGAATGTGTTCTTTGGTCTTATATCTTAACCTAGCTCTTCTCAATTTTTTTTCCTCATTTTTGTGAAATACAATTTTGACACAAATTCAGGCTGATTGATGGCAGACTTTGGCAAACCAGCCTATTATTCATGTCTTTGAATTTGTGTGTTTGATTGAGATTTTTAACGTGTGTGACATACAATGAATCTGATTAAATATTCCATTGGTACAGTAAATTATTATAATCTTGTTTATAAAATTCCTTATTTCATAACATTTGCAAAGTTTAATATGAAGAGATGATAACACAAATTATTTCCTACCTCACCCCCTCTCTGACTGCGAGAGAGATTGTAATCATGTGTGGAAATATGAAAACTTTAAGTAATTTAAAAAGTGTCCTTGCTAACAAACTGAATTCAGGGAGCTGCTGCATAAGTAGTTTGCAGTCTGCTAAAAATGATTGAACTTCACAGCTGTGGAAGCAAGCTTATATTTTCCCTGTGCAAGTTCTTCTATGCAGCTACCTCTGAGCAAGCAGCTGTGTGATTACTCAGCTTGCCCTATTCCCAGGACAGATTGCAAGACTTGGCATTTTGATTTGAGTAGATGAACAGGAAACGGCGGGATGCGAACTGTAGGATGTAAACTTGCAGCGTGTCAGCTGTTTTACGAGAAGTGCCTCTGCGCACATCCTTACACCGCTATGCTTTGTGGTAAAGGTGGTGGGTCTGCCTCACCGAACGGTTATTCCCCTTGCGTGTACCGTGAGGTGGGAATACCAGGTGTTTGCCTTCTTCCTGACTGAAAGAACAGTATGTCAGCTATGTGCCAGTCATGGAAGCATACATGATGCATATTTAAGTAACAGCTTTGTAACATTTCCTTGACAAGAAACAAGTTCTGTTTTGTTTTAACAGTGAGTAACCCCTCTTCCTTTGCTGCAGCAGAACAGGCTGTATATAGCTTCATAGGGCACAAGAATGGAGAGGGACTGAGGAAGGGCTTCTGAGGGAAGTAGGACGGCATCAGAGGACAAAAAATTCTTCTGCATAAATTCTTACTCTCTCCCCCTTTATTTCCAAGAAAGGAGGTGCTGCTTCCCTCACTTGCTGTTGCCTGTTCACATCAAAAAGAAACAAAGAGTACAAGATTAGCTTGCAGCATATGCGTTGCCCAAGTTAATACTGTTAACGTTATCTTATGTGTTGTCACAAGAAGAAATGCTATCACAGTGATGGAATATTAGTGTTTGTTAAAAACCTAGCAACTTGTGTCTCTTTTTTACTTTTTAGAATTTTGTGGATATATGATCCTGAAAGTGCAGATACTTCCAAACTGAATCACACTGCAGTTAACCCATCACAAGTATGTTGAAATGATGCCACTTAAGAAAAAAGTTAAAATGCATGTCTTGTGAAAATTTGTCAGTTGAAAGTGAAAATGTCTTATTGAAATATACTGCCTGCATACATCTTTACTTATTTCCTTTTACTGCGTTAGGAAAAATAAATTTGCAAGGTTTTCTCTCCTGTTAATACTGCAGCAGTAACACATGTGTAATGAGCAAGATGAAATCTATTGTCTATTTNGAAATTTCTTATTGAAATATACTGCCTGCATACATCTTTACTTATTTCCTTTTACTGTGTTAGGAAAAATAAATTTGCAAGGTTTTCTCTCCTGTTAATACTGCAGCAGTAACACATGTGTAATGAGCAAGATGAAATCTATTGTCTATTTCATAGAGACAGAATAATTAGCAAGTTTTAGTGATGCAGTCAAATTTTAGTCTTTGTGAAAACTGTATTCAGAAAGTGTAACTGGCAGTAACATGTGATAGTTAAATAGAAGCCTCTCTTCAGATTTCCTCATGCACCTCTGTAGCAAACTGTTGGAATAAGGCTTAAGCAAAAGCCTTGTGGAAGTCATGATATGTGATAAACAGAGATGTCAATTTACCTGTTTAATTTAGACCTAAAGTGTGACAACCTGTTGTATAAGCTGATCTGTAAAGATAGATCTCTGGACTGACTGGAGATTCATTTAAAAGATCATCCCACATGTAAGGATTAATATGCACAGTAAATTTTGTTAGGAGGGGGGGTTGTACCTAAACAAATGGCAGAAAGTAATTAGTCTTTGGTACAGTACCTGACATGAGGTATGCAGGCATGGTACCACAATTTATTTTAATTTTTTTAATTATTACTTTAAGTTGCCATCATTCTATCTTTTAATTTTTTAACATTTGTTACTATCTTCAAGATTAAAATGAAACAGAAGAAAAAAGTAGCAATATTAATTGTATTGTGAAGGCATTTTTGCTGTTAGATAACTAGATATTAGGAAAGTGTTTTTGTTCCTGTCTGCTGCTGCTATGGATAGAATGCAGAGAAAAACAGAACTTGAATCTGAATGTTGTGTGTTCTGAAATGAATAGATTAAGTAAATATGAATTTAATGGTATGTCATTGTTTGAAAATTTATTTTATAATATCAAAGCTTGTTCCAACTTCAGAATTTCAAAAGAGAAATGTAGTCATAAACAGCCTTACACTAGCTGGACAAAAATATAATTAATAATAACCTTTATTTTAGTTAAACAGAGTTCTCAGATACTCGGCAGGCTGTTTTGGAATTTGGGACAGGAACCTGTTGTTCATACCTATTTGAAAAAAGAAAAGTCCTATTCTCAGGAACATCCAAAATTAGGGTATGGTATTTGATTATTTTTTTTTTTTGTGGAATGCTATTCAAAATTGTTTCACTTTCAGCTGTACAAACAGCTGTTGATGAGTAGGGCCATGATAAGAGCTGTTGATGAGAGACCCATGTCTGGGCCTCTGTTTTTCTACTCTGTGCTTCAGTAATAATTTTGCCATTTTCCCTTTTCTTTGAAGAGAGCTTTTAATCTGCAGGTTTAGCTGCCCTTTGTTTCATTCACCATAGTACTTAAACTTATGTAGGCCTTTCTCTCAGTCCTAAAAAACTCACTGCTTGTAATTATTCTACTTCATATGTATAGAAGCTCATGGAGTAGAAAGCAGGACTGGACTCAAAAAAACACTTAACGTTTTTACTGTAATGAATAGTCTTTGTCATAATTGCCCAGTTGTAGGTATCAGCTTGAAGTTAAACATATCCCCCCATTCCAGCACGCCATTCCTGGAAGTTCAGAATGTGTGTGAGGTACTGTATCAAACACCTCATCCTCATTTAGAAAAAAATCTTGGACAGATACTCTTCTTCACCCTTCGCTAGACTTCTAAGTGGGGATTGCATATTTTTACTTCATGTGCTGATATTTCAGGCACAATTTCAAAAAAGAAATAAGGTAGCTCAGGAAGAGTATCATTCAGGTTCAATTAAACTGCTTCCAGTGTCTCTGCTAGCTTGTTTAGAATAAAATTCAGGTGTTGGTGCAAAAACAGGCAAATCCTTCACCTGTTGCTGAAGAATTCAGCGTTTGCTGTGAATCAACAATTAACTATACCCTTGATGAGCAGTAGCAGGGCAATGGCTGTAGTAATGTGGTTCTAAACATATGTGATAAAATAATACCCAAAGAATTAATCCTTCTTTTAATGTTTGCTTACATTACAGTCATAATTTGACTGGGGGTTTGCATATTCCACATAGGAAACAGAATAGCAAGGAGGTGGTTGGAAGGTGAGGGAAAAGTGAAAGGGATCCCAGAACCTCCTCATACTAGAGCATCCACCAGCAGGTGACATTCATAAGAGCTTTTTACTTAGGAACATCATATAGGATTCCGAAGGATGAATTCGTTTATTTCTTTTCACAAGCAACTATTGTCAGTTTTCTTAGAAATAAAAAAAAGGGGTTGTGGTAAGATTTTGGTGAGTCTGGACAGTCATGAAAAGGCAGTTCATGAATCCAGACAAACCTGACATTTGAAGAGCTTCCTGAGGCAGTGCCATCCCCTTCAATTCCTATTTTTTCTCTGCTGGAGCCCCTGATTAAACTCTTCTGCACTGTTATTTCTAGTATTTTGGACCAATAAATATGAGAACTAATATAAGGACTCTCATACTATCAGTTCTTTTATCACTGCTTACTGCATTTGAGGGCAATTACTTCTTTTCCTTTCCAGGACTATGTAGTATTCACCATATTTTGCAGTGTGCCATGAAAACACAACAGGTCAGCAGTGAGAAAAATTCACAGTTTTTATTTGATTGTGAGTTCATGAGAAAGTAGAACCAACCAGTGAAGAACAGGGATGTGAACATACCAGGAGTTACGTGTAGCAAAGGTATTTGTCACAAGTTTTGTGATTANTGTAGTATTCACCATATTTTGCAGTGTGCCGTGAAAACACAACAGGTCAGCAGTGCGAAAAATTCACAGTTTTTATTTGATTGTGAGTTCATGAGAAAATAGAACTAACCAGTGAAGAACAGGGATGTGAACATACCAGGAGTTACGTGTAGCAAAGGTATTTGTCACAAGTTTTGTGATTAGTAAAATTTTATCCTATGTAGGCCTTCAGTGAAGCTAATCCAAATACAACAGAGCTCAATTTTGTCATGGGGTAGTGAGAATGACTCTGAGTTTACATTTTACAAGGGGTTCTCAACTGCAGACGTTTCCTGCAGCGTATTTGCCATCTGTCCCTAACCCATTTTACACACTCTCTTAATGCCAATTATAAGTAGTTCACTACTATCCCGTGACTTTACATTCTTTTTTAAAGAGTTTACTCTCAGCATGTAATTAGTGCTACGTATTACACTGCAAGAAACGACTATGACTTTTAATGGAGTAGGTAGTATTGTTTATGTAGGTCTGGTTTGCTGTCGTTATCTGTTGTACCTCCCTATTTTATCACTAGATGGCAACATAGCAACACTCCATATCAAAAGTTGCTCTAACCAGAGGTGGGCTTTTTCTATCGCATTTTTCACGGCAGAGCTTAAATAATTCACCCCACCCCCCGAAATGGGAATATATGCATTGTTTCTTAATGGTGTGAGTTCTGCTATTGCTTTTTTCCTATCTTATTAAGTGCTGCTTTTCTAGGCAACTGAAGTTCAGAATAATCAAGTAAGAGAAAATAAAATTGCTTTATAAATTAACAGTCTTTTTTCTTTGAAATAAGGGAGTCTATTGATTCATCTGAATCATCTCATATATGCTTGATTGTTTTGCNGGGGCACTTGTGTTCACATCTACAAGAACAGAATTTGCACCATTTTTGCTTTTCCAAATATTTCATTTACTGAGGTAAGTCTGGGAGTTAATACATCAGTTGATAGAAAAACACTGAAGTAAGTTTGGAGTGAAACAACTTGTATCCAATAATCACATGCAAGAGTCTCCTTAGCATCCCTCTTTTGAGAGCACTGAGCCCACAGACTAATTCAAATTCTAGTCAGACTGGACAGGGTGATTATCAGTAGGTATGAAAAATGAAATTTCAAACTCAGTTCCTCAGGAGACACGTTTTCCAGTGAAATGAGAGAAAAAGAAACAAGACCAATCCTAACTGAGCTACCAGCTTCATTTGCTTTTGTAACCTTAGACAGGCTCGAAGTTTTGCTCAGTATTTGGTAAACAGCCAGTGAGGGGCTCTTAGGCTTCTTAAGTCTCCTCTGAAACTCAGCAACAGCTTCTCAGGAAACTTGAAACAGTTTGTAAGTATAGGAATAGGTTCTGTCCTGTGTCACATTTTCTCCAGAAGCCAAAACTAGAAAGCTTATACTTCCGCTTTCAGTCTGCTTTATACTGAGCTGAATTTTCCGTTCTTTGCATTTCTGTCAGCCCTGCTGTATCCTGATGTAGTGAAACAGAATGGTATCCTTGATATTTGAACAATTCTTCAGAAATGCTGGCCTTTTGCACCCCGTCAGATCCACTATTATCCTATGTATTTAATGAACAAGTCGTATTATGCCAACTGAAGTTAGGGAAGTAATACTGGAAAGCTGTGCAGCTATTATTAATTGAAAAGTAACAAAAATAATTCCTCTGTCTCGATTAACTTGCATTACCCACACTCTCTGTTACCTGGAAATGTCTGTCAAGGAAACCTCTTAAGTTTCAATCTTACTCTGGACTTGATTGGAGCTACTAGAGCTGTGTTCATATCAATGTATATCCTAATAAAGTGACAGTCTGCTATGTACCTGTAACTGGGAGGGCCACAGAGATCATTGATCTCCGTAAGGAACCCATCAATGAATGGATTAGTAGAATTCATTAATGATTCTATGGAATACACTTAGCATGGACAAGTGAAGCATATAAGCATAAGGATATAGAGTAACATAATATGATTTGTTATTTTTTTCCTGATTCTGTAAGTTAGTCACCAAGCATACGAACATTTTCTGCTGTCAGTGCTTGGAATATCTGCATTAGGGATGCAGGTGTAACTGTCAATGTGATGCATACATACACACACACACACTGAGAGTGTAAGAAACTAAGAATTCTTCTTCCCAAAGACTTAGAAATTCTCAATATTCATGGCTATTTCTGTTGTCGGGTCTGCTAGTCTGCATGATTTATAAGGAGCCTATTCCTACACGTAGGTTTTCTCTTTTAAGCCCCATTTTCTCTTATTGCTTATCAACACAACTCTTGCTAAATTATCAGTGACCCTGATCATCATCTGCAACCGGGTTTGGTATTAGTTCTTGTTAATCTGTTTTCCTCTACACATTCCAAGTAGCTGAAGGAGGCTGTGGGAAAGGTGGGGAGAACATATCCTCAGTAATAGTGAAAGCTATATTATTCCATGGAGTTACACTGTTACAACATTCATTTTTAACTCCAGATACTCTTTTCTCAGTCAGGTCTTTCAGTCATGTACAGTTCCCAGACAGCACTGAGACAGGAATATGCCTGGGTTTGTAAGTTTAGAAGTTAAGTTCCAACTGCAGGCAAATTTTCATCTTTCTCTCCCTGATTTCATGTCATCATCTATCTTCTGGAATTAGAACAGAATTTTAAAATAACTTTATACCACTGTAGATGCAGTTCTTCTAAGAATATGACATTCTTCATGTAGCTGAATTTCCTTCAGTCAGTTCAACTACCTGAAATTTTCACCTTTCAAGTTTATCTGTTGTTTCTTCTATTTCTAGATTATGGACTGTCGATGTACATGCAATCTCTGATGATATCATAGCAAAAATACGTGGAAAGCCAACAGTATTTCAGGAATGCTTTGTTCTAGATACTTCTTTTATAATTCGAAGGGCCAAACAATCATTTCCTCGCAGGAAAATTACATCTCGCTCTGTTCCCCCCAAAATAGCGACCTCTTCGTTAAATGGTCTGCAAGTTTTCCAACAACAGCAGTTTTATAAGCAAATGTTGGAGCTTTCTATACAAGTGATGGATTCAAAACTTACATAGAAATAAAAGTTCCCTCAGATGCTTTGACCCAAGGCCTAAATAACAATGTAACTGGCGTGGCTCTAACAGATAAAGGAATCATATTTTTAAGAAATGGTATTTTTTATAAAGAAGAAGCTACTAGTTTTGTTAAACTTGGAGCAGAGCACAAGCTTACTGAAAGTGAAATAACTGGAATACATTCAAGATATTGGTGTTCATCTGCCTATCTATCCAGTGCAGGTAATTTATCTGTAGTTCTCATTTGACATTTAAGATATGGATGGTCTTCATTAAACCTCTGGATGAATCTATTTTAGATCTACTTTTCATTGATTTAATGCTGGGTTTGGAAATAGAAATGACCAGACAGCAAGAAATTTATGTAAAGAACGTTTTGAAATAAGATCTGCGTGCTGTCTGTAGCTCTCACTGCATGAGCATGTGCAGCCATATGAAATCATTTTTAGGATCACAGCTTAAATTTGTAAATTAATTTCAGTGAAGCTCTCCTAATTACATTAGCTGAAAATGTATCCCAAAACATCTTGATTTTTTCATGTACATCCTTGATATAAACTTTAAGAGAAGTTACGATTTACCTAATCACTGTGCCATTTTTTTAACAGAGTGGAAAACAATTAAGTACTTTGGCAGCATGGGCATTTACTGAGGTTTATCTTGGATATAATGAAACATTTAATAAAATAGGAGATACAGCAAACTTAGTGAAGTTCTTAAATTTTCCAAACACTGATTCTTTATCTATAGAGGCTGTTAGTTATGACACAATCCCATCTGAAATTACATTGTTGCTGATCTGCAGTGGCTGCAGCTCCTCCAGACTTTTTTTCTGGCAGTTTTTAATGAAGACAGACAATTTTGGGGCTTAAGAAATTTTTACTTACCCGTTCCTTGCAGTTCTGTTATGAGGATGATATACATAAATGCAGCATTATCATCTGCGCTGCTATGGGATGATGTTTACTACACCTACAAAAACAACACAGATAATGGAGATTTTCAAGTATCTGGATCAAAACTTTCTCTATCAGAATTGTCTCATGGAAGTACTATTCACCAAATTATTCTCGGTTAAGTATATTTTAAGTAGTTATTAAGTGTTTTTCTTTGTAATTAAGTGATAAAGTGAAAGAAATTTCAAGTAAGAGATCGCTGAAGCTATCTTTTTGTAAATGACAGTAGTAGAATAATATTTATTCCTTTCATTGGTCTGTCAGGACTAAAAATTATTATTTTTAGATGGACAGACATACCAAGAAGGGAGTTAACAAACTATTGTTCTTCACGTATTGTTAACCTGCATCCCTATCTGTATGATTCTAACCTGCACCCCCTATTCAATATGATTCTAATAAGAAAACTCTGGCTTTTAGCCTTAGCATTTGTTACAGGAAGATAACTTGATTATTTTGGTCCAATTCTGTTTGACTAGAAGTTTAATGGCACAATTGCCCTGATATTTCTCAAGAGCAGGTGACTGAACTAGCATGACAATTTTTTCAGTACATCAGAGAGATTATTTTGCAACTTTCTGACTTTTTTAGGTACTCACTTTCAGATTCTAATCCCAGCATCATATTGAAAATACCTGGAATTCCCAAGTAGGACACAACTGTTACTAAGAAAAGTCCTTTTATTCATTATTCCAGCCTCAGCAAACCCCGTCAAGCCTTTTCCCAAGGTAGTTGCTCATCTTTAGTTGGCTATTAAAGGAGAATTCAACTGAGCAGGTGCTATTCAGTCTACAGACAAGGGTATGTCTTTTTCACTACTTGAGTCACCTGGTAAATGTACAAAAGTCCAATCTGAGTTCATCTCTATGAAGTTCAGTGGAGTAGTGCTGGACACTACCACAGCCATGTCCTACAAAATTCTTCATGAAATTTGAGAGATCTTATTCTACAGTTTTGAGCTGCCATTCTAATCCAAAACTCTTCTGAGAATGCAGGATCATGTGGAAAAGCCCTCTTGGGCAAAATTTGCCAGCTCCAAAGGCCATGATAAATATTCATTGGGACCAGGCTTGCAAGATGAACTTATCAGCCTTATTGGACACTCAGTCTTACCTACTTATGCATCTTATGTAACATAGAGGATGGATCCTAACAAGGTAGACTGGTGATGGCTTGAGAGCCAAGCTTATCATTGCAAATACAGCAGCAGCTGAGAGACTGCTTACAAAGAACAAGAAGCAGCTGGGCAGAGTATGGCAGAACTGCCAGCCCAACTATTGCGCAGTGCAGCTGGCCAGACCAAGGGTACTGGCAAGAAGATTTCCAAAGAGGACTTGATAAATATTTCTGCTAAAAATAAAAACCTCAAGATACCTCCAGGTACCCTAGAAAGGCATACTGACAGTGCCATGAGAGGAGGTCCAAGTGGTAGTACTGAAGCCATTTTCTTGGTGGTCTTTTTTAAAGAGAAGTCTGGCTTATGAAGGCTCACAGAAGACTGTACTTTAGTACCATTTACGTACCGACTCAGCAAGGAAAAGCATGAGAAGGAAACACATTAATCAGTCTTCCAGCGTGCTCTGTTGAGAGAGAGTTTCTGCCTTGTAGTCACTGCAACTTCTCTAGCCTAACTAGAGCTGATCCACAAAAGTCTTGTGTTACGACCCCTGGCAAAGGCAAGAGACAGCTCTGCCCAAACGGGAACACAGGCTAAGCCTCTGGCCTATTTCTTGGGGGACTGTGGGATGTTTAAAATAGAAGTGCACTTTAATATACTGTAGCTATAAACAGGTCTGCATGACTCAAAATCAAGTCCAGCAACATATCCTACATGAGATAATGATGGAGCTCAAATGCAAAACCAAAGTGTACAGGAGATGGAAGCAGAAACAAGCTACCAAGGACGTGCAGGGACGGAATTGGGAAAACCTAAGCATGGCTGTAATTGAAACTAGCAAGGGATATGAAGGGTAACAAGAAAGGCTTCTGCAGGTGCTTCAACAACATAGGAAGAAAAAGGAAAAGGTGGGCCCACTGCTGGATCAGGCTGGAGATCTACTGTCTAAGGATAAAAAGAAGGCTGAAGTATTCAGTGCCTTCCTCCCTCAGTCTTTATTGACAAATTCTGTTTTCAGTCTTACCAGGTCTCCATCCACATTAGTAAATTTTGTGGGCTACAGTATCAATGGATTTAATTAGGGACTACTTAGAGAAGATGGACGTGTACCATCCACAGGATCAGACAGGACACCTTTAAAACTTCTGAGAGAGCTGGCAGATGTCATTGCAAGGCCATTCTTCATCATCTTTGAATAGTTGTGGTGATCAGGGGAAAAGGCAAACATCTCAGCAGTCTTAAGAAGGAGAGAAGGAAGACAAGGGAGAACTATGGGCCAATCAGTCTAACCTCAGTCCTTAGGAATATTATCGATCAAATAATCCTGGGAGGTGTTCCCAGTCACAGAAAGAATGAGAAAGTGATTGCAAAGAGTCAGCATGGTTTTACCAAGAAAAAATCATGCTTGACCAACCTAATGATTTTCAGTGAGAAGATGGCTGCTTTGGTGGACAAGGGTGTAAAAGTAGATGTCAGTTACCTTGACCTTAGCAAAGCATTTGCTATACAATGAATGACTGGTGCACAAGGTGGGTGGAAAACTGGCTGACCCCAGAGGGTCAACAGTTCAAAGTCTAACTGGCAGAGGTGGGCTGATATGTTAGAACACCTCCATCAGTGGCATGAAACACACCCTCAGTAAATTCACAAATGATACAAAATTGGGGGCAGTAGCTGACAACCTGGAGAAGTGGTGATACCTCCTCATGACTTGGAGTTAGTCTATTTTCACCATCCCTTTCAGATTATACTAGATTAAGAGAGGCACAGCTAGCTTTCAGAAGGGAGTGGACCACAGCATGAAAAACAGTACCAAATACAGGGCCTGGAAAACGCATATGCATCAGTGCGAGAAACACAGTCAATGAAAATAAATACACCATTAGTGGATTTGAGTAGTGTTTCAGCCATGTGGTTAGGGATAAGAAGATAAAAGGTAAATGAGGCTGTATTCAACCATGAATCGAAATAATAATAATGGATTGTCACTATTATTTTCTGCTACATTTTCTAGTTTGCTCGCTCATTCATTGGTTTCACCAGAGGTGTCCTAAAGGAGAAGATAATCTGATAGATAGCCTCAACAGACTTTTGGAGTGTTCAGGGAAAGACATGGCAAACAGCTGATCCTTGTGCAGAATTAATACTAGAAACTGTTGCCTCCAGGGTAAAAATTGGAACAGTATTGTCTCAGGAGGCTGACTGACAGAAATGCAGTCTTCAATACCTGAGTCGGAGAAGGCTTACTCAACTTCACAGCTCTGATGTTCATTCAGAGTTGGGTTAAGAGCTTCCGTCTGTCAGAACAGCCTGTTCTCCAATAGGAGTTACACTTGCTGCTCCCGACTTTGGTAAACTGGACATCTGAGTTTATGGTGATATGGTTTGCTCATTCACCACTGTAGAAAGGTGGTCACTTCAACCAGGGTAAAAAAATAAAAATCAAAACACTCTTGTTCTATGGGGAGTGGTCTGGAACTCATTCAAAATTTCAATCATATGTGAATTTCATTAGAGTGAAGAAATTAATTAATCTGTGTTGTTTCCTAAACCCCCTTTAGTTTCAGAGCTGAGTTGGACAGCAGACAGATCTTAATCTGAATAGGACCAAATTACTTAGACAAACTCCTCTTTCATGCTTTCTGTAGCTAGAGGAATGAAAAGCACAATTACAAAGCCTGTTCAGCTGAATCAAGACCCTCTACAAAATTAAGTGAAAGTGGTTTCAGAGATTAAGGTATACTAATCAGAACTGAAAAATGTCAGACATCCACAAGCAGCTACCTGGTGTTCCACCTACAATGCCATTGTAAAAGCATCTATGAATGTGTTAGAGCAATCTTTTTCTTAACATACGCTAACTCCATATCAGCTCTGGATGTGAAGGGGATGCTTCTTGTTATCACCATTAGTACAGCTGTTTGTGTATACTGTCAGAGAAAAATTAAAGGGCTACTTACCATTAATCAAAGTTCTTTGAGATGTGTATGCCATATGCCTATTCATCTTCTGTCTCTGGAAGAGGTCCTCATAGAGCTGTTTAGATCTAGAATTACAGGGTTGAGGGGACTACAGAATACATGGTGTGGTGTCCTTTATGTCCCTGTGTGCAAAAAGATGAAGCATGAGCGTGCTTCATGAATACTGCTCAAACCGTATGGCTTCAAGTACTAACAGCCCATGCATCCATATTGGCAGCGTGTCTATGGGGAGTATATCTTCAAAAACTCCAGCTAGTGCTGAGTAACTTCCTTTTTTCTCAGAAACATTCCTGCATCTGAAAGGTATATAATAACCACCAGGCATTTCGTTATTACACAAAACATTGTGCAGTATGGTAAGTATTTTACAGTAGCTGATCATTTGGCAAACTAGTTTGTTCAGTCATTGTTTTATTAAAGACAATGGTATGCCACTTCCTCATATGAGATCATACATGGTAACACTACCAGAGTCAGCAGATTGAAATTTATACAGTCATTAAAAGCAAATTAAGGAGTTTGCCTTCCTTCTTCAAAATGCGCTTCTTGTATCTATACAAAGACCCATCTTCAATCCCCATTACATCTGGATTCTTAAGCAAAAGGTTTCCAATTGACAAAGGAAACGATCCTGCAAGATCCTGTGGGTTTTTCTTTTTTTTTTTTTTTTTAAGTGGGAGTGAGATTGAGAGGGCAAAAGATATGGTTGTCAGCCAGTAGTCATAGCTTGTCAGAAGATTTCTCTTTAACTTTGGGATGTATATGAATGAAGTACATGTAGATACCATATAAGAAAGATAACAACTACAAGAAAAATTAATTTGAAATAAATACAGCCGTAGTCTTTTGTAAATATAAATTAAGCAAATGTGTGTTCTTTCTGATTTTCTTCTTATAGACGACTTTGGGAATGTATTGATAAAAATGAAAAATAGCTTGTTATTTGCTGCAAGAACTGGCTTGAGATAATTAGTAAAGCTTCTGGTGTGGATAAGTGGAAAGAAATCGTGGCCCTTTATTTGAATCCATCTGCTAATGTATACATGTTATTAATTGATGGTTCTAGAATATACTGCCAGACCTATCCCTTGGAAACTGAAATATTTAGCTCTACATTTAGCTCTGAAGATTCTTGCTCAGTTGTAGCTTTTCAGCCCAGCATGGATTTGAATGTCTGCTATCTGGACATGGGAGATGAAGTGACATTTTGGTCTCTGAAAGCTTTTGAGGAGAAGGTTGTAAGTACATCTGTGGAAGTCTACAGGACAGACATACTACAACTAGAAAAAAGCAGCGGTTATGAAGTTACTCATGGAATCTGTGTTAAAAATGAAGTAGGGTTGGTGGGTTTTTTAAGTTTCTTTCAAATATATAAGTTTCTTTCCACTATGTTTTGCTATATATATATTAATTTTCTGCTGTATTTGGACAATATTTGGGATAGTCCTTATGTGTATGTAGAAAGAGCGGAGAAAGGCTTCTTGCCACATGCATTCACTGCTATTGAGACTTCGCAGCAGAGTATATGTTCACATAGGTCCATGCAGATTAATTTTCTACTGATACAGCTATTATTTAAGTGTGTTTCCTTAAAACTGTAAATTAAAATATTAACTAAGTTCAGCACTGTAAATTTGTAAATTAACTGCACAATTCTGCAATATTAAGGAGGCAGATTTCTTAATAAACATGAACAATAAGTCATGTAAACTGGAAATCGTCTACCTGAATTTAGGCATATGGAACACACTTAAATATCTCTTAAGTGTTTGTCAGCATTTCATCTTGTTTATCTGCCCCCTTCCATTCTGCTGCTGCAATGTTTCATTTGGTTGCCTAAGGATCCATAGATATCAAAAGTGTCTCTCTTGTGCTTGAACAACCTGCTAATTTAGATGCCTACACCATAATCAGAGCATGTTGTGAAGCAACTGCTGTTTTGTAGAAGTTTAAGTCCTGTCTCTCTCTATAAGCTGACCCTTTTCTAAATATCTCAGAAACAAGGCTCCATTATCAAGCCCATAAATGAGGCCCAAACACCAGTATAAAAACACTGACCTAAGCATGACTTTTTTGACAAGGCTTACGACAGGTGCTGGACTAAAGAGCTAGGAAATGCCAAAAGTAGATGGTGTAGAGGACAGGTCCTATGGCACACACCTCATCCTCCTCCTAGATGCAGCATTGTGGTTCTCACTGATGAGGCAGAGCTCTGTGTCAATGCCGTGAATATCTTTACAACCTTCCTTCCTAATATATGTGAGAATGCCTGNAGGGTAGAGTGTTTCCAGCTCTGTGTCAATGCCATTAATATCTTTACAACCTTCCTTGAGACAGATTCAATTCCAGTCATGTCACAGACATCACTGTTTTCCTCTAATATATGTGAGAATGCCTGGTCATGGAGTGCAGAGTGTGTCCTTACTGTGTGTGGGAATGGTGCTGAAGGAAATTTCTTGTGCTGGTCTTAGGTGCTATCTCCTTCCCTTTGTTGTGCCTATGAAGAAGAGACACTTGAGGATTTAGGTAGTTATATAATTCTGCTGTCCACTGACCCTGGCTTCTTGCTCTTCCTTTTCTTTCCTTCATCTTCCACCCTTTCCAGCTCTCACCCTTTGTCAGGGAATTCTAACCCTCCCCTCTGTGCTTCTTCCCCATGAGAGGCTGAGAATGGGGAACTGACCACAGTGACTGAGTGCTAGTGTTTGAAATAGTGACGGTTTAGGAAAAAAAGGATTTTTTTTTTTTTCTGGAGCTGACTGTAGAGTGGGATTGGCGTATGGTCAGGTCCCCTTAGAGACACCAACTTGTTTCACTACAGCAATGTCTGCACTAGAAGTTAGTAATTTGTCTTCTGTGACATGGGGATCTTCAAAAGAAAGCAGAATGTGTGATTCCAAAAAGAAGTTATGCCAAATCGCTGAGGGTGTCTGTGTGAAGCAAGGGAAGGACACAAGATAGGAATGAAGATGCTGAGCTGTGCAGTCTTTGCAAGCATGGTGGTGCCTGTATTTTCAGATGGTTCAGGAAGGAGCTGCATTACTTAGGGTGAGAGTAGACCTCTTGAGTGCCTTTTCCAAAGGAATCTGAAGAGTGTAAAAATACTGAGAGCAGAGGCTGTCTTTTGTGGTAGGGCAATGTGTCTTAACTAAATGAAGGCTCATGGTTTATGGGATGTAACAACCTATTGTTCAAATATCTAATTTAGGGTAGATAAATCCCAGATACACTGTTTGGGCAACACAGAACCACGTGAGTAGAGAAAAGACGCAGCCTTTCACTTAACGTAAGCACTGTGGAGGACCCATACAAAATAAGTTCCAGAAGGAGAATTGGACATTTTTTCAGATTCCCCAGATGCCAAGAAGATACCTTTTATCTCACTAGAAGCATCACTGCAGTTTAAAATTTTTTATTAATCATTGTTATTCTTTATTCTCTTTTAGACAGATACGTTTTACCATCAAACTGACTATACCTTAGAATCCAATTATACAAAGGCATTGGGAGTATCAGAAAATGTTAAGGAGATGTTAAGTTGATAATGTAGTTTTAATAAGTAGAAATTAGAAGCTTCATCAGTACTACACTAACTGCCCTGACAGTTATTGCATAAATTAAATAATATAGTTAATATTGCTAATGAGAAAATACTGCTTGTTGCTGTAATACTTCAAGAAGGGCTATATGCAGCCCACAATGGACATGAGTTACATTAGGAAAAGCAAATAAAATATTTATAAAATATAAAATAGATAATCCAGTTACAAGGGGTTTATAAGGGTTCTATTGACAGAAAAGCCATGCACATTTTACCTAATACGCAGATTCATTCAAAAATTTCTTTTCACTCTTTGTGTTCCAGCTGACAGGCTTTTCAGCATTTCTATATTGCTGGGTGAAGACACAGCTGTTCGAACAAACCTACATCCCAAGGTTATATTCACTAATGAGGATCTGGGGTTGGAGATCAATCCTAACTCTCTTATCCTCACTTTTGTTTTATATTTGCGTACAGGTCTATTCAAATCTTCTCTCCACCTCTAAAAGTGTTATTGATACTCGGGTTACTCAGGAGACAGTTCTCACCTTCTTCTATACTGTTAACCACCTTTTGTCAGAAATGCAAATGTCCATTTGACAAACAAGATGCTGTTGTCTTTTGCACATGACTGAATTAATAACAAATTGATAGCCAGCTCAAGGCTAAAAAATGTCTTCTCTCACTTGGTAAGCCTTTTTGCAAATATCATCGTAGAGCCTTTCCAGACTGTAAGCCTTACATTCCACATACAAACGAAGAGCTCTTCTTCCTAGAAAGATATACAAGAGATTACTGAGTGTGGCACATGACTGAGCCACCTCATTCTTTGAAGGAGATAACTTCAGCTACTGTTAAAATAAGCACCTCAACATGTAGCCTTAGTACCGTGCTCTGGCAAAGAACCGAATGGGATTTTTGTATGTATGAGAAAGAGCGCATGAATAAGAACTAAGAAGATCCATTTGCTTTGGTGCGTAGTGTTGATAAAGCTGAGACTAATATATTTGTGTCCAGTTCTAATACCTCTGTTCAAAAGGAATGTAAAAATACTAAGAAGGCTTTAGGATCACAAAAATCATCTGGTAAGTGAAGGAAAAGTTTTACAATGTGACGCCTAAGAAATCAATTTGTTTCATGTTTGATAAAATAAAGTGGCCATTGCCCTCAACATTTTCGTAATGCTTGCAATTCTGCACAAGAAAATGAATGTAATTTAATGTCAGGCTTAAGTGTTCCATCAGGTATGCTGTAGGAATTAGGAAGTTATGATTTTCCCACTACACAATAGCCAAATTACTCTCTGTGAGGTGAAGGTGCACTTGTTTTCACTCTCCTTTGAAGCATCAGAGTTTGAGCACAGATGAATATGGTATCAGATAGACTAAACCACTGCACTAATGTAGTTGTGAGAGTGTTATCCCATAGATGCATGGATGGTTGGACCTCATTCTTAGGTTTAAAATTAATTACAATTCCTGTTATTTCAGAGGCTTCAAACCTTCATATGTCACCAAGTAGTCACCTAAGAACTGAAATGCTTCAGCTAACTAAATTTACTGTGCTTTATTTAGGAGAATCCGGATGTAATTATAATGTCCTGAGATACTCAGAAAGCAAAAGCAGATGCCTAATAGTCCTGTCTACTGCAATTTGTATGCTTTACTATCAGCTTTCCTTTATTTGTTCCCATAATTACACTCATAATATTTTAGAAGTTATTTTGCCAGTCTCATGTGTCCCTTTAAATCGGTCTGACAATTGGTAATGCTCTCAGATTCTGTATTGTGTCTTGGTTTTAATAACTTCTTTTGCTTTCCATCCAAGACAAGATTTTTACATTTTCAGTTAGGTGAAGTATCCAGCGAAAGATCTTGGCAAATGATCCATGAAGAAGGCTAAACATGCCAAATGGCCATGCTTCTTTGACTTCATCTTTGAACCAGCAGTACTGCAACCCGTGTTAAAATCACTGGCACTGGAGCTCTTATGCCAGGACTCATTGCTCTTTTTTTTTTTTCATCCAGATCCTCATTGATTTACAGGAATCATCAGACATTAGTAATACCTCCTTCATTTTGTTGAGGAAGCCCACCATTGCTTTAGGATACCAGATGATTTTAAAACCTTCTTCAACAATTAGCACAGACTTTATACTTTGGTGGGCTGTCCTGTAGTCTCCTGGATTCTTCTACCAACTATCACCCACGAGGATCTCACTGCCAATGAATGGAACAATCTTAAATCTACCATTGGCGGGGCCCTACATCTTACACCCCCATCTCCAAAGATACCGAGTCTTGGCAGAGAATAGCATATTTGTCTTCAGCTACAATGGTAATCACCTATGCCATTGATAGTAAGAGTCATGCATAAGAAGGTGAACAAACACTTATTTTCAGTTTGCTCTGTGCACCTGGGGAGAACGACTGTAAGGGACTGGATGCACATGTATTCCTCTGCCTCCATCTAACTCAGATTAGCAAATTTATCAAGCCTACTTAATGAGCAGCAATTACTTGTGTTTTTTTTGAAATAATTCTGCTTGTGTTTTGCTCAAGCACCTGCATGCAGTCAAATCTGGTTGCTTTCAGGCAGTCACTTCCCTAGTAGTCACTTTTGTGATGTGAATCCATCTTTGAGCCCTTCATTTAAGGATGTTTGATTATTTCTGACTTCCTCCTCCCTGCTCCCTCCCCTCAGCGTGCTGTTCAGTTTCTCTTTCCATATCAGCTCCTACCTGTAATGGTGGCAGGATCCTCAAAGTGTCTGTGTGGATATGCCATTCCACCCTTTTTTTGCTCCACCCAAGTCAGTCAAAATGGATTGCTTCTTGGCAAGTTATAGAATTCACACTGCTGATTTTAGCCCAGGATTCAAGGACAAAGGCCTTTACATTAACATACTGAAGTATAGAGCCATAAAGACCCCTATGAACATCTGATGATATCATTACTATGCTCTGCATCACAGCACAAAGTAGCCTGATTATTCTTTTGTGAGAAGTGGTTGATCTTTAAAAGTTTTGAATCAAGCTTCCGATTCCACTCTAATATTCTCCTTCAAGGAGTGTTAAAAATGATAGTGAACAAACCTTTCCATTTCAGAATCACAGATCAGAGATGGGAAATACAATCAGCTGTCTTCAGTACTGTTTGCAAGGACCAATGATTTTCTGAAACGGATTTCTTTATGGAAAACTGTAACAGGAGCAACCAGCTAAGCATCCTGTTTTAGGGCTGCCTGAGTCAACAGTCTCTGACTGATAGATTCCAGCTTCAGTGCAACAGTAGGTTGTCTTATGCTTTTCATCTTACCTCAATACAAGCCAGAGTTCTGCAGAAAGTTACTTCAGATAGGATGTCTGTAATTCTGCTTATTCCCATCTTCCTAATTCCAGATTCTACTGCACCTGTTAATGGGTTCAATAATAAGCCCAAATCTCCCACAACAGTTATCAACCTCCCACCCCAAACTTGACTTTTCTGCATTTCAAAATGTGGTTTCTCTGCAAACTAAAAAGAAATCTTTCATCTGTTCACATTTTCTAGGCTGTCTTCACTATCTGACTTTAATTGGACTTGTGTTTATCTATAAAGACCCATTTCACAGCAATCATTAATCCGTCCTCCCAAAGCAAAATTTATTCTAGCATTCCAAGAGAACTAGTCCTGAAACTAACATTGAAAAATGTAGTCTGTCCTTGCATAGCTGCTGTGTTATTAAAAAAGTAACCAGGAGGTCTAATAACGTCCAACTTGTTTCTCTGGAGTCAATAAACATTTAAAGATCACAGACTACCAGGACTGACTCTCGTAGGCCCTCACGCATCCACCTGTAACACCACAACTATACCTGTATTAGAACAGTGGGAGTAAAATGGGACACTGACGTTGTAGGTGATGTGATAGTAAAATAAGAAATAGTAAGTAATAATAATAGGTGCCTCTTGCCTCCAAATGAAATGACCTTGATACTGCTGCATTTCATTTCTTTGGTGTTACTGATTTGTTTCAAAATAAATTCTAACACAAATTCTTGTTTTGGGTGGGGGATTCTTTTTTAGAGAATTAACCAGTAGTTCAAAGTTTCACCCATTGTGCTGTTAATTGAAGAGCGTAAAGAAACTGGGGGCTGTAATTTTTCTGTTATCTAAATTTTTAGTTACTAGTTCTGGGTAATGCTGATAGCAATAGTTGGCTGGAAATCTTTAGAAACTAATGGTTTTAAGTTGATTTTTAATAACATAAGGAAGTTTAAACTGTGTAGTAGAAAGAAAGACTTGCTGCTTATGTTTTTAAGTCATGGAGAAGAGGGGTAGGTAGAAATCTTTCTGTCTAAACAACTGACACTACGTTATATCAAGATAAATAAAAATAAGAGGTTTAATGATTGTTGATTTTTCATTTCATTAGGAAGTTTCATTGGAACCCAACAGATGAGGACCAGGTAAGAGTTACAGGTTTCATTTTAGTTGGGCTGCATATAAGAGAGAAACAGAGTGTGACATTCAATATCTGAATAAAACACCTCCTTTTATAGATAGCCTATTATGGTTGGGATAAATACAGTTGCCTAATGGAACTTCATTATGAAGGGTATTTCCAACCTGTTATTTCCTTGTAAGTAAACTGCTGATAAGTTGTGAGGCATGAGGAAGACTTCTACCAAGGTCGTGTAGGGACACGAAGCTGCAGAAAGCATCCAAGTCCAATGGCAAGAATAATGTTATCAAATCTTTATGTTCCTTTTCGCACATGGTACAGGATGCTTTGGTTTCAGTGGGTATTGCTGCACCACATCAGTGCTGTAATTGCAAGATGCCTTAAGACGCCTTAGAGTAAAACGTCTTGTCAGCATGCTTCCTACCTGTCTTACCCTCCGCAGCAGCAGCAGCAGCTCGGCGTGCTCACTGATCCATGCACAGTCCTGAATACGAAGGCTGTTTGTGTGCTTGTGCTGTTTTATCAAGATGTCACATTCCACATCTTTTACAGATACAATGGCGATTCATATGTTAGAAATGTTGAAGCAAATGTGATATTACGGGAGATGAAAGGCAGAACTGACTATGGGTACACTTCATTCGTGAAAGAAGTAAGCCATCTACTGAGAATGTAATTTAAGTGTTGCATTTCAATTATGCATAATGTTCTACATGCAAAGTATGGCTGTTCTTACACATGTTGAAACCTCTTTAGTCTGAATGGATGTATGTAGCTGGATAACATTTTAACATTTCATATATTGGACATAACATCATAGACTATTCAAAGTTAGGTATCAAAAAAATACAGTAAACAGAAGAAAAATGTGCCAAATAAAATATGGTTTGGGAAATGCAACTTCAAAAAATGACTTTGAAATTTCAGACTGCCTTCTGTCCAAAGAGAAAAAAAATGATGTGCACTAATCCACATGGTCATCAAAATTAATTCTGCCTGATCTATTCAAAACTAAAATTAGTCCACTGCTTCCTTTTTCAGTAGGATGACAAAGGATATTTAAGCCAATTCCTCATCAACATCTAGTGTTACAGGAACTGTGGTAGCCTCCTCTGACAGCTCAATTTATGAAAGAACTCTTTGACACTCTTCCACGTATACATACACGGCTATGCTGGAGGTTTGGACATGATCCTACTTATTCATTTGCAACAACGACAAAAACAATTATCTCTTAAAGACAAGTAAATCAAACGTACTGAAGCATGATGCCACCTTTTCATGTACCATACTTTCAAATGATACACGTTTTAAATTCACATTTTTAATCTATTTTTTTTCTTTAATTTGTATTTCTAACAGGCAGGTTGTCTGTACGAAGCACAGTCTTGGCCCGTGATGCTTAAACAAAGTAAAAACTCTACATTGGATAAAATATGAGGACCACAGGTGTGAAAATGTACGTTTAGAAATAGTTGGTGATAGTGTGAATAAAATCTATTTTTATCTTACTTCATATTCTTGCACTACTAATATCCTTAGAAGAGAGGGGCACGGTGAAGCATCGACAGGGTGGAATAAAGCTCATATGACAATACTGCATTGGTCTAACCATAAAATGATCTAAAAGGATAATTTTGTGCTGAAAATACATTATCAGCATTGTTAGTTATTGTACTGCAAGAAAGGTAAAGTTATCACTTAATACTCAATAAAGCATTCTTTGTGGTCAACAATAGGAATAATTGCAACTCTTGTGATACAGAGGAGCAGAACACAAAGCAGAGTGCTAGACAGGAAGCCAGAGGGGGATTACAGAATGGAAAAAAAATTCCTTAGATGCAAACACACAGCAGGAAGCTGTCAGAAGAAGAGTGGGTTCGAGCCAGTGGAAGTAAAATAAGCAACAAAAACTGTGTTCATCCTTCCTAAAAAATAAAGGCAAAGAATAAGTTATTTCTTGTGCACAAGGCTGGAGTATCTGGCTCGAAATTTCTGCAAAATCTTGTCTTTGCTGTGTTGTTCAGAGAGACAGAAACTTCTCTGAAATCCTCTCCACATCAAAGCCTGAGACAGTTTTGTTACCAATGCCAGTTTGGAAAGGATTCCATTTGGATATCCTATTTATCAGTAGTTTCCTTGGCATTCAGGTCAACTTCATAGCGTTTATTTCCCATCTAAACAAAACAGTTTCACAGACCCCGCCCCAAATTTGGGCTTTTGCTCAAAGGGGCAATAATGTCATTACAATTCAGTAAGCATTTTTAGTAGTTTATCTGTGGTCTTGATACTAGAAACGCAGCCATGGTTAAATTTAGGGTGACATCTATTTCATCATTAGAGTTACATCTATCTGTTTAAAATACTTCTACCATTAGAATATACTTCTAAGAAAAATGATGCTGCTTTTATGGATCAATTCATATTTAAGAAGCCTGAAGTATTTGTACCCTTCCCATTGCTACAATCTAACCTTAATCACAAATATAACTCTGGATAAATTTAAATATCTTCGTAAAATAGTTTCGAACCATAGATGAGCCCAGGTTGGAAGGAACCTCGAAACAACACCTGGTCCAACCTTTCACGGGAAAAGGAGCCTAGATGAGATTATTTAGCACCCTGCCCAGTCACATTTTGAAAACCTCCAGCGATGGGGAGGTTGTTCCAGTGAATGATTGTTCTCACTGTAAAACAATTCTTTCTTACATCGAGATGAAACCTCTCCCAGTACAACTTTTAGCCATTGTCCCTTGTCTTCTCCATGTGGCTCCTTGTGAAGAGACCTCTTTTTGCTCAGTATTGTTCTTTTTGCCTTACATATCAATAATATTATTGATGTTATGCTATAGGGGAGTCTTGACTTTCAGGTCAGCAGGAGACTTATTCCCGAACATATGGTTAGAAGAGCTGATGCACACGTTTCCCCCAGTCTCCTGCCTTTCATAGGAGATTGTCAAGGTAATGTAGGGTGAAGACCAAGTGGTTTTGCTGGCCTTCACCAGTCTAACTTCGCCTCAGCGACTTTGGCTTCGGGATCTTCTGAGACTTTCAGTCCAAAATACCAGGACACTTCCATTATTATTATACTAACTTGCAATATGTTTTTCTGCCTAAATCCTTTTCATCTCGCTGTTTGGATGTGAATGCTAGCGGGGTTAATATAACCTTGCTCTTACCAGTGAGGAACATTCCTGTAAACAGAAGAAAGGAATCCAGAAGATGTGTTGAGACAGGCAAGTTGAAAAGGCTTTCAGCTCACTATTCATGAAGATCATATTCTCCATTATGAGCTCTCCCTCAAGCAGCGATTCTTTACTGTCTATTCAAATTGGAGAGTTTTGGTCTCTCTGTTAGCTCTACTAGAGCTCTGATAGGTCTGACAGCTCATTTCATGACAGTTTTGTAGCCTTGCACAGTTCCGCTAAAGATTATTCTATGTGAAGATTAATCTACTTTTCCCACCCTCTTGATGGTAGACTTTTGAAGAAGCAAAGCAGACTCAACTTTCATGCCAGCGAACTGTTCTATTTATGGAACCTTAATTAAATTTCTGCATCTTTTGATAAAAAATCCTTTGAGTATGGGACTACAAGCCTCTTCTAAACCCGTCCACTAAGATAACCTCTTCAATCACCATTACCTTGGCCCGTTAGTGCAGGTGAGAGTCGGTTCCTCATGGCTGACCTTTTTTTCTGGTTTTCTATGAAGATAACATGACTTTTAGAACACACATAAAACTCTTACCCGTGCTTGCATGAATCTTTTTTTCCCAAAGTTCAGTCTTCTGCAGAAGCAACCCTTCACATCTTATATGTTAGTGTACCTGCTCTGTCTACAGTAACAGGAGGATTTTCTGCCTAACAGAGCTTATATACACGTACCAATGGTACAAATGTAGACATGTACATATAGACAATACATCTTAAGAAACGCTCAGGAAGTAACCTTTTTATTTTTGCTGTTTGATTGATCAGATTCCCACTGGCTTTGTCCTATCCCGGACTTTCGTGTCCAGGACTTTAGCCATAATTCTGAAGCATCTTCACGCCCCTTTCAAACTGAGGAAAATATTTTC
Source organism: Himantopus leucocephalus (assembly GCA_003993805.1). Lineage (NCBI taxonomy): Eukaryota > Metazoa > Chordata > Aves > Charadriiformes > Recurvirostridae > Himantopus > Himantopus leucocephalus. Next base: position 38,905,887 of record RSEF01000003.1, on the reverse strand, counting down.
TATAGATTTTCAAAAATAAATTCTGAGGCATCTTCAAATTTGTCTATGTATTTTATATTGTCTCTCTTCTGTCTAGTAGTAGCCGTGAGAGCTGTGTAATAGAGGCTGAATATGATCAACTGAATACAGACTTACAGCTAAGATCAGAAAATTCTCTAAGATGATGCCTTCAGGAGAAATACAGTTACTGTAAGGATTGCATTCTGTAAATTATTGGCAGTTTCTTAATAGCTCTGTCAAGGGACTGAATTATATAATTTATGTTCATACGGATATTTAATTTATCCTCAACTGAACATTTACATAGCAGAATCTATTAATCATTTTCAACCACTGCTTGCACATAAAAAAACCCACCACATGGAATCTGTTTGTGTTTAATTGCTTTTCAAAGCTACTTCAAAAATAAGTAACTCTTGTATTGTTTCTGTTCAGAATTACAGATCCTGTTTTGTGTTTCCTCAGAACAGTACAAACGAAGGACTGCATGAGCAGTATCAGATTTTAAACAGCACTTCGAACAATTACATTGTTTGGGCTACTAGTTATAGTGCCATTTATGTGTTCAGAGTGAGGATATTAGATCGAAACTACAGGTTATTGTCTTTTTTTAAATGTGGTAAAACGTAATGATGTGGGCTGAAAATGGATGAAATGTGTACCATTGATATTTTAAAAATATTTTTGCTCAGGATTTCCTTTGGCTTTGGGTGCTACCAATATTTTCACTTCTCCCTAGCTCTAACTTAGAAATTAGGGTGTCGTTTCTCAGAATCCTTGACTTTCCCATTTTTCAGACTAATCCACAGCATATACACTGAGTACATACTCTGAAAACAGGGAGGTATTTACAAACAAAGAACCATACTATTTGTAAATAAACACAGGTTATCTGAAAATCTTTGAAAATGTCCTATGTTATGTTTTACGAGAACTTACAAGAGTATTGCTTCTATTCAAGAATATTTGTCTTCCCTTTACTTCACATTAACAATTTCATATTTCAACTTTTTTATCCACTCCATTTTTTTTCCAAATTTTTTAAAATAAATGTATCTGTATAATATTCAGTGTACTACCCCACACCCCATATATTTTGGGAATATAGATAGACCTGTAAATTCCAGTAAGAAGTCAATACAATAAACCGGTATGTTCACGTTTCCTGGTGGCTTGCTTCTACTAGCCAACCTTACACTTGAAACCAACAAGTTGTTCAGCCTGAAGAACGGTCCTGGCACAGGAGAGGGTCCTGGCACAGGACAGAGTTCTGGCTTTTCTTCTCCCCTTCTTTCAAATCCGCTTGCTTGAACCACCAGCACTGAGGTCAGATGGAAAACAGCGAGGCCTGGTTAATGCACTGCAGTTTCTGCAATGTTCCCTGCTTATACTAAGCCTACAGTAAAGAGAAAAGTTTTCAAGCTTTTTCTAACCTCTCTCAAAGCTGTAAATGTTCTCTTTTATCCTGATCTTTGCAGAGACACATCCTGTTCAAACCTCCACAAGCCCTGCTGGTACTGCTGGGATGACTCTTGTAGACACAGGGCTTTTTCCATAGCAGAGGACACACAACAAAGTCTATTTACATGCCTGAATGCTCACAAAAGTTGACTTTACTGAAGAAAAAAATAATTGTAACTGCAAATGTATTAAAAATTTACTATGTGCTTCACTTTGAGTGTTACTTACAACTTTAGAAGGTTTTGAATAATGTTAATAATTTAATAAGCCTAATCTGCTTATCAAGAACTTACATTTTTTATTACATATGCAAGGATGGGTGATTCTGGGCACTGGACAGTTTTGTAAGATTCTCTGGTTTTGCTCTCCGCTGTGAAAGTAGCCTAACACGGCTTTTTTTATGTATGTCACTTCTTTGCAGTCCGTACATACAACGTAATTGAAAGCTAACAACGAACAGAAGTTTCTAAATATTATTGTTATTTAATAAATTATTTTTATAGTCTTATTTTATTATTTCATATTTGTGTGAAATAAACTTGGTATTACAAAAGCATAAAGACAAGATACCATGTTCTTGTTCACAGAAAAAGCCAGAAGAATTTATCCACACGTTTTTAATGATGCAGTTTCTCCAGAATCTTTATGTGAAATCAAACGGGAAGTTTGCTGGCCTGTCAAACCTCACTTGCTGTAATGCAAGTGTTCTTACAAGATCCACAAAGCTAGACACACCCCTTGCAACTGCTTACATTCATTTCTAGCCATTAATATTAGTCATGCAGAAATCATGTTTCTGCAGCCCCCTGGTAAAAATACAGGATTTGCATGGATGGGAGTAAAAAAACCTTGGAACATTATCCTATTAGCACTTCTTCAACATACCCAGAAACTTCAGAGAATTGCTTTAGCCAAGCCTACAACTTCTTTGACTAGGTGAAAAGTGTTGAGAGACAGTACTCAGATCCCAACCCACAGGCTTCAGCCTGGTAAACCAGCGGATACTACCTGCTTCTCATTCCAACTTTTGCAGTATTTTATTTCCCACGTTCCGTACAAAAGATACCTGGAGTTGGAAAGCTTTTTAAACCAAACAAACTTGTAAGGACCCCAGTGCAGTCACCTCTTATTGGGAAAAGGCTTTATTCTTGTTCCCTCACCAAAGGAATTGCCATTAACTGAAAAGGTCAATTGCCATTGACTGAAAAAGCAAATAATAGCAAATAATTTAGGTATTCTTATTGGATTCTGAATTTTTACAGCCATACAGATTAAAAGAAATCCTTAATAATTAACCAAATAAATATTGTCATGAGTTACTGTACCAAGTGAATGTACTGAAATCTGAGATATTCTTGACTTATCAAGGCAGGAATCTAAAAAGTAGTTGTATCTTAATCCAATTTCATATGCATTTCAGGTCACGTACACCTAGAATTACGCTCTATTCAGTCATCATGCATTTCATCTTTTTGGTCATCCTCATCATCAGCTACAAATATACTACTGCTAACACACAAGCATTACTCAGCTTTCAAGAGAACTCGGGCAAGACTGAGTACCAGTCAGTACAGGGTCCAGTATCTTACTGTCTGTCATACTAATAACAACCCATAAAACAAATTGTCAAAATATGGTGTAATTTTAGACAGCTGAAATAGCGTTTATTAATGTTTTTATAAGCACTTTTTATCTCTCTGTAATATCATTTAATCTATTTAGTTTCAAATATAAAGGACATGCTATTCCCCCCCTGTCCTGCTGAGAAGGGGAGTGAGAGAGCAACTTGGTGGGCACCTGGTGTTCAGCCAAGGTCAACCCACCACAAACAGACACCTTTCAAGCCGAACTAAGTTAAGCTGCAGTTGTGAGCCTCACGCTTGGGTTAGCCTCACCTTCTTAGGGCTTTCACTGACTTTCCTCAGCTATTAGCATATCTTTTCAGTGTGAAATCTGATAGAAAAATGCATACAAAATTTCCACTCCATCCAAGGGGCTGCAGCCAATTCAGTTCCCACAATGAGCAGCACAGCCAAAAGAGGGAATATGTTCCTGAAGACATTTTTTTGTACTACATGTTTTACATCTTGTTTAACAAATGTTAATTCTGTCTCTAAAGTACATATTTGGATTATGCATCCTCTCAAGCATATCCTCCCCTTCAATATATAAATGTAAGGGTTACAAGACTTGTTATAATAGTTAAGTGTCTTACTTGAATCTGGTTTTTAATTCCAGCTGAAGACATTTGCGCACTTCTAGCCATAATTTTCTTATTGGCAAGTCAAGATACCTTCTAAAGCTTATACTGTTAATGGCAATTGTTCTGTTTGTCGTAAAATAAGTTTAATAAAGCTCCATAGGTTGAATGGCTGAACTTCTCACAATCACTTCATTTGATATTTACAGTTNCACTGTTAATGGCAATTGTTCTGTTTGTCCTAAAATAAGTTTAATAAAGCTCTATAGGTACATAAATGGCTGAACTTCTCACAATCACTTCATTTGATATTTACAGTTTATGAAAATTTTCATAAAGATTACAAAAGCTTAGAAATCTGGCATGAAGAATACGTGAGCATTTTTAATCATTTGTTACTGATTCATTTTGCATGATTCATATCACATCTATTTCAGTACAGTTTGTACCAAGACAGAAATCAGGAAAAATCAGAAATCAATTTTGAAATTTCACCTCCAGTGAAAACAGTCTGTTCCTACTGAACCTGAAGTCGGTCTTCCTTTAAGAGAGGGTGGTCCCATGGGCTGAAGGATAGGTGAGAGCTCGCCAGTTCCTTCTGGAGCATTTGCGCATCTGTGTTCCACCATAGTTGCCTGTATGCCAAATGCAGGAGACACACAGGAGGTTTGTAGCAACACCTGTGTGGGATGCTCTGCATCTCTCTGTGAATCTAAGGTGCCTTAGTCTTCTCTCAGTTCTGTCCCATGGCTGCAATCGGCACTCCTCTAATCTTGACTATTTCTACACCTTTGAAAACTAGACAGACAATGGTATTTTCCATAAAGACAAGAAACCAGCATATTAAGCGTATTTCTCCCATACAAGGATAGGAAAATGTCATGGCATAAAGTAAATATAGTATAGATTGGTAGACAATGATTTTGGTTTGTGTTCTTCTCTGAGGAGATTTTCCGTGTTCCTATTAAGGGCTCAAGCAGCTTGGCTGTCAGGAGGCAGAAGTCCTCAGGGTTCACAATTTATATTTCTTTTGTGGTAACAGTGCCCACTACTGATCACTGCCCCTTTACCAAATTGCCAGACTGATCTTTGTGAGTATCTTGGAGTATCCCAATACCGTACTTTCTCACTCTACAAACTACTCAGATAAACACAAACTGCTCTAAAACATTCCACATAAGGCGTAACTTTCTGCATTATTCACGCATGCTTAATATTGCTTCTGTGACCTAGCTAATCAGTCTTTTTGCTCAAAAGGAGGATTTTCCTGTCTTTTGCAGATAACGGCATGAAAAGATAAACTGCATCACTGAGGAAGTCAGAGCTGTAGTATTGTGTTACTATTCTGTGTAGTAACTCTAATATTTAGATACCAAAATTCAATTTTTAAGTCAAATAAATGACACTGTGGGCTTTACTCTTCAGCTTTATTCATATAATTTTATCTCTCTCTCCCGTCACTACAAGTTATGTCTTCCTCTCCTTTTTCTTCATAGTGCGTCTTGTAGACAGACCGTGAACAGGAGAGAATGCGGACTTAGTGGTTCACTAGCAGTCATTCCAGAATCTTTATTCCTCTCTTCCAGTTAATGCATACTGTCAGCTGGAAATGGAGTCCCTGTCTTTTCAGATAATGTTTTTGACTCCTGCAGTTTTTAAGACATGATCGTATTTTCCTCAGTATTCCTCAACACAGAAGCAGCTTTTTCCCTGCAAAAATTTTAGTAACTACCAACGTGATTCCTAGCTGCCAACCACAGGAGCAGTTGAAGAACATGACCCAAAGGAGTTACAGACACCCTCTCCACAGGTTTACTCTTTTCACTGGCAAATGCATTACTGCCAACAGCCCTCATACGGCTATGACGAACGTCAGGTTTACACACCAGTCTCTCAGGCATTTGAATTTCATATTCTGTCAACCAGTAGCCAAACCTCTGGTAAGTTTTCGCACCAGTATTAGTTTCCTCTAACCAACCATCACTCCCCACAGTGGGAAATAAACTGATGCTTTTTTTAACCGCCTGCATCACCTCTTCTGCAGGCAAAACGGAGCCCAGTGTGCAGTACCCAGCAGCCAAGAGGAGTTTTACCAGAGAAAGAAGGGCCAAACACCTGCAGCCAGAAATGACAGCGGAAGGCAGAATGCCCCTGGGGCCCCTCCTGCAGCGCCTTCCTCTCAAGGGCGCATCCACAGCCTGTGGTGAACCGCTCCCCTTTTTTTAACGGGCGATAAAGGGGCAGTAGTTGTCTTTATAGAACTGAATCTGCACCTCAGATTAGCTACTGGAAGAGGGAAAGCATAAAATGGCGGTGCTGCCGGCCCCGGCCCCAGGCGAAGGCCCCGGGCCCCGGGACGGGCCTTAGGCCCGTCCCGGGGCCCGGGGCCTTCGCCTGGGGCCGGGGCCGGGGCCTGGTCCCCGCAAGGGGACCCGATGGGCCTCGACAGCCCGCACCGGGACACTCCGCGCCACTCACCCACCCCAGACACCTCCCTTAGGTCGGAGGTGGGGAAAATACCGGTGGAAGGACCCCGCAGCGGGAGCGGGAGCAGCCCCCAAGGGCCGCCGGGCGAGCCGGGAGCCGTAGTCCTCCCCGCCGCGCTGCGCGCCGGGAGCTGTAGTCCCCGCCGTCCCGCTCCCCGCGGAAGATGGGGGGCGGGATCGAGCGGCTCCATTTTGCGCCCATTGGAGGGGCTGCCAGGCCGTCCCGCGGCCCCGGCGGCGGCGCCAGCGCCAGGCGCTGCCTGCGCCTCTCCCCCGCCCGCGCCCTGCCTCGCCTCCTCCCTTCCCGTCTCTTCCCTTCCTTTCCCGCCGCCACCGGCACCGCCATCGCCACCGGGGTGGGGCCCGCGCCCGCTCCCCCCCGCGCCGCCCGGCCCCCGCCGCCGCCGGCCGCGGGCTGAGCGCGTCGTCCCGGGGGCGAGGCCCCGTCCCTCCGCGGCGGCGGCTCCATGGTGCCCGCCGCCCCCCCCCGCCCCGCAGCAACAGGCAGGACGAGGAGGAAGCGGCCCCCGGGGGTCCCCACCGCCCCGCCGCCGGCCTGAGCAGCGCCTCCGCCGCAGCGGGAGCGACCGAGCGGGCGGGGGGCGCCCGCGGGCCGCCGGCGATGGCGAACCAGCTGGTGATCCTCAACGTCTACGACATGGTGAGCGCCCGGCCCGGCGCCAGGGGCCCGCGGCGGCCCGGCCCGGGGCTGTTGGCGGCAGCGCGGCCCCGCGCCCTCACCTGTGGCGGCGGAGGCGGGCGAGGGGGTGCCGTCCCCCCTTCCGCCGGGAGGGCCGCGGCGGGGAGCGCCCTGCCGGGGGGGTGGAGGGGAACTTTTCCTGCCCGTCCCCGCCAGAGTGGGCTCCGTGGGCTCCCGCCTGTGGGGACGGTGGNTTCTACGGCTCTTTTGTGACCCGCAACCAAAGTTTTGCTGTGGCGCCGGGCCGGGCCTGGCAGTGACAGGTCGATCCGCGCCCTGTGGCGGGGGAAACTCTTTTCCCCCC
>RSEF01000003.1:38860526-38876103 GCA_003993805.1 Himantopus leucocephalus | reverse complement strand
GCACAGGAAAGACGTGGACCTGTTGGAGTGAGTCCAGAGGAGGACCATGAAGATGATGAGAGGGATGGAGCACTTCTACGAACACAGGCTGAGAGAGCTGGGGTTGTTCACGCTGGAGAAAAGAAAGCTATGGGGAGACCTTATAGCAGTCTTTCTGTACTTAATGGGGGCCTCTTTATCAGAGACTGTAGTGATAGGATGAGGGGTAACAGTTTTAAACTGAAAGAGGGTAGATTTAGATTAGGTACTAGAAAATTCTTTACTCTGAGGGCGGTGAGACACTGGAACAGGTTGCCCAGAGAAGTTGTGGATGTGTTCAAGGCCAGGTTGGATGGGGCTTTGAGCAATCTGGTCTAGTGCTAGGTTTCCCTGCCCATGGCAGGGGGATTGGAACTAGATGATATTTAAGGTCCCTTCCAACTCTAACCATTCTATGATTCTATGATAATGATATCTTTTTTCCAGTTCAGTCAATATCAGATGTTTTAAAACAAATCAATATAAAATAAAAATGTATTACAGATGTGAACTTAATTACACATATGAATTTAAGAAGATGTAATTGTCTTTGATACCTTTGATAGTTATTTTTCATCAGCGTACCTTGATGCTTGGCCGTGACTTCATACCTGCATTGAGGGACTTGAAATTCAAAGCTAGACTTTGGATAGATCATATTTGTACGATGAATCCAGTGTCTTAAACCATTTATGCCATGCTCTTTTGCCCATCTTTCCCATCTCTGACTTTGACTTTTTTGTTTCACTGCCTTCTTGGCTTCTGTACCAGTACTCTTCTCGCAGCAACTTCTCTCTTTAATTGCTGTGTGACCCTCTGCTGTGGGGTTCAGCCATCTGAGATTCACGGCCCTAGTTTGTATGGCCCCTCTGCCTGACCTTGGCTCTGGTTCACTGAGAAAATTCTTGTTTAGGTGTGAGAAAGCAGGCGAGCTAAAATTAGGCAAGATAAGGAAAGTAAAAACAGATGGAAGTGCAACCGTTGAAGCAGCAACAGTTAACAGCTCCAGGGCTCACAGGGAAAAGTACTGACGTAAAACTCTACGACCTTTCCCTCCTGCCAGCTCCAGGGAACTGGAAGACAGTAACCCAGCAGCAGCAGCAGCAGCAGCAGCAGCAGGGCAGGTCAGCCCGTTTGGGGGAGCCTGGCCCTTCCCCAGCTGACCGACAGCTTGTCTGGCCCACGAGGACTCAGCCGCTCTCAAAGGGGTTGCAAGCACGTTAGTATCTAAGCTAGAGGCTTGCTAGTTCTAGCCTGTTGTCACATGTATTATCCAACAAACAATCCCTTCATACCCCTCAGTTGTATCTTGCTGAAGAGTCTCTGCTTATGGCAAAAGCTGCCCGAACGAAGTGAAGAAAGAGGAGGGTTTACAGCTTCTAAGAAAGGACGCTGTGTCCATTGTACAGCTAGCAAAATGTTTTCCTGTCCTATGAGAAATTAGACTAAAAAGCAATTATTACCCAGAAACTTCTAACAGTCAACTGTAAAAATAGAGGAAAAATTTAGAAACGATAAAATGAGAGCACTTCATGTCTTTACGTAGTCATCTCGAAATTCAAAATCAGTGACTGACAAAGTGAAGATATTTCATCCATGTTCAAAGTACTCCCATTCTTAGAATTTAAGCCCCACTTTTCTTTGCACCAATGAAATGTTAATTGAAGACAACACTTTTGCATCGACAGTTTTGTTGCTGGTACGCATTTTCAGTGAAAAACTTTTTGCTGAAAAACATTTCTTTGTNAAATAAAGCAGACTAAGGCATGATAGCTCTAGGAAACTGAAGTTTTTAGAAACCATGTATTCATCTAACAACTCTGTGGAAAAATCCATATAGAAACTAATTTCCAGTTACTGGCACCCATGTTCTCAATGTAAGCAGCTAATAAAGGGACATCTAAATGAGCATGGAGTGACATAAACCATTCTCATGAAATCCGGTTAAGAAATTCCTGCAGGTATCTAGAAGCATAAGTCTCCCAGAATATCTAAATTCTTGCAAGTTTATGTTAACACACTATTTCCCTTTCATGAAACTAAGACTCTAAGACACAGTGACCGTGATTTCTCAGAAAGAAAGTCTCTGGCAAAGCAGGTTATTAAATTCTGTCCTTTAAATCCTACTTCAGACTTTACCTGGGACTCCTGCCTCTCACATTCTCCTTGATGTTCATGGATAGTTCAAATTCATCCGTATTGTACTGTGAGGTTTAATGATAAAACTATTCTTATAAAGACAGACACTATTACAAATACAAAAAATAATGTTAAACTACACTTTATAAGTAATGATATTGGGGGAAGTTTAATATCTGGGATAAAGGACTGACAGAAATTACAAAAACTTTATTTCGTGTAAAGTGTCAACTTCTCCCACATCCCCTTTTCACTGCCTAAGAACTTAAACTCCTTAATCCTTTTTTCATATTGGTATTGGTATAATGCAGGGAATATCTATGGATCATACATAATATTGACCTATTTAAGTCAAAGCCAAACTAAATCTTCCCAGAGTGAGATTTTTAATTAAATGTGCAGTTTATATGTTCATATTCTTCAGAGCTAATGTTCTGAACAGCATAAGGTTTCTCTCATGAGACTTCTCAATGGAAGGCATAGAGTGTGCTTTGCAAACATTAGATCCCCCAACAACACAACAACCTTATGATAATATTTTTTTGTGTCTTTGCAGATGAAGTAAATGCATACAATGTATGTCACACAGGAAGTAAATGACAGATGTTATGGAATTCAGACTCCTAAACTCTGTCAGATCAGAATCTTTAAAAAAATGTGCAGAAACCCAGTTCTTAGATATCGGAGAAAAAGAGAGTGCCAAAACAAGCAAATAATTTTGAAAGAGTATAAATAAAAATGCTGAGAGGGTTTGTTTTTTGTTTTTTTTTTTAAATTCAAACAGGATTGTATGGTTGCCTACCAGAACATAATGTTTTCAGATCAATAAAAGCAGAATAATTTCTCACATGAATGGAAGCACCAGAAGAGAATAACAGCAACCCTCAAAAATATTTTTACCAGATATTTCATTTAGTCCCTTATTATGTTAGCTCTTCCAGTTTCTGCTGCTGCTAATAATCACAGGATGCTGACATGTGTACAACCAGTTTCTGCCAATCCAAGCAAACTGTAGTAAGCACGCTGTAATTTACAATCCCGAGATGTTGACAGACTGGTTCACAAGCCAACTAAACATTACTTTCTTTTGCAGCTTCAAAGCCTGAAAGGAGGACATAGAGTTCTGTGAAAATCAGTGGGATGCTGGAAAGCTAAGGCATAAGCTAAGCTGTTCGTTACAAAGATGCTGGCCATCATTCCAGAGGGGATATCACAGATCTAACTTCAACAAAACATCTGGCAACAGGGTTGTTTCTACAAAGGCTGTAAAAAATAGGCTGAGAAAGTTTTTCTTGGGGGCCTCAGCTTGCCGTCCAGCTGTGTGTCATTTTTGTGCACGACCAGTTACATAAACCAGCAATATTTTACTTGTGTATGTTGTATTGTCTGTCTAATTCTGTACCTTGTGCAGGTATTTTCCTAACAAGATGACTGTGTCCTTTCTAAATTTTGGTATTTTGGGACAGCATTTAGCAAATTCTTCCATAATTATGCTTCTGTCAATTACATGAGGTTGAAATCCTAAAAATCTCTCTAGTTGCTATTGAAACTTTTGTCTGGCAAATGCTGAATTTTTACACATGTATTTGTGTCTCAAAACACAAAAAGGATGGATAATATATTAATACTGTCAGATTACTTTAAAGAACAATAAATCTCACTTTTGAACCATGGGAAAACATTAACCTTAATCCTAAGCCTCTAACCTCAGGACAATGGGAGATTACAAAGCCAGGACAGAGCAAAGGCCATCACAGCGCAGCACTGGATGTCTACTGACAGAAAATGTCATGCTCTACAAGAAAATTCACAGCGCTGTTATGTTCACTTGGATGTTTATAATACCAAGAACGATCTTTGTGGGTTCTGCTATATCCTTCTATTCAAACAGAACAAATCCCACTTGCACGCTGCAGCTGTCGGCCCCTGCCCCAGCGACACGCCAGTGGGGCCGGTCTCCAGCTCCCACAGCCCACTCCCATGGGCCCGGGGAGGTGCCCGTTCCCTGGGGCTGGGGCTGCCCCTGTGTCTCCCCGCTGGCTGCCTGCTCCTGGCTGGGGTGGTGGGACGGGCCCTGGCTGCCAGGCCCTGCCCCGATGGCCCTCCAGGGCCACCAGCCCTCATAGTGCCCTGATGGTTTCTCCCTTGGTGTTCTGCAGCCTCAGAGGCTCAGGCTGTTGATGGATGCCCCGGTGGCACGCTCTCCAGCTCTTCCGCCCATGTGCAACCATGGAAAGATGTCCTGCCTGAAAGACTATGAATACAACATGGTTTCAGTTCTGCATAACATACTGCAGTGACTCTCTTTCAAAAGAAGACAACTTTTCTTATGCAAAAAGTATACAGAGAGAGCTACAATACAGAAATCATAATAGTTACCAGCCAAAGAGATTGGTTTTCTTTCAGTGTCTGTTTTTTATCACAGCTATTACATTAGCACCCCACAATCTACTTGCATCCTGTTGGCTCTACAAATAGAGCTTTACAGATGTTTGCTATTATCCACAATTTAGAAACTATTTCACCAAAGAAAAAGACCCTGGGAATTAATCACCCTCTTTGTCAAAGGGCCCTTAAAGAAGCAAAAATGTCAGAGTCATTGCAAGCAAATAAAAATTTGCTTGCATGTCCATCTAAAAGAATATAACATTGCCTTTATTAAGCAAAAATGAATTTATTTTTCTTTAATTTTTTTTCTTTAATTTTTTTTTCTCCATGCAAGCCTATTACAGCCCATGCTACAGTGTGTCTAGAAAGCCCGTCCATTAGAAGGAGGAGAAAGAAAATACTTAGGTATCCAGTGATACATGGTCATGTGCAGACCAAGAGTAACAAATTAATCTGTTCAAATTCAAGAAGGGTAGTGGTCATCATATGCATAGTGACACGTAATTTGCATAAGCTAAATGGGATTATTCTTGTGTGGTTAATGAGATCTATAGGTACTAAAACTACAGTGGTCGCTATTAAGAGGTTATTTTACTCACATTTAATCTAATATGGCACCTTAACCTGAAATTGCAAAATAATTTTCTATTTTAACTGTAGAAAATTTTAACCATGGAGTTGCCAAAGAAAGAATAAGGAACCTACAGAACAAATATAATTACATTTTGTCCCAATTCCTCCTACAGATGTTGCATAGTGTCTCACTGGCAATATGTTTTCCACATATGTGAAATATGGCCTAGCGAGGGGCGAAATCAGATTTTTCACGGTATCAGGATAATACCTTACAGTAAACTATTTAAATAAAATAAATTTGAAATCTTTCTTTTTTTTTTCCTTTACATAACTGGAAAATTGTATCTATGCAATTTCTAGTTTGCATTCTAAGTATACAGTTAATTGTGAATAGTAACCAGCTGCTTTGGCTGGTAGGATCAAATAAAATTAAAATCCAAGTTCTAATACAAATGCTTGTTTATTGTGTTTTATGTCAATAGCTGTGCTATTTATGTAGATTTTCTTACTGATGACTAATTGTGAAAATTAAATTGGGCACATAAAATAATTCGAAAGTGGTAGAAGCATATTCTAAGCAAATCAATTAAACATGAAAACTATTTGCATCTCATTACTCACCCTATAGTGAATACAATACTTAATAACTCAAAAATTAGAAAATTCTACTAGCTACTTAGCTACTAAAGCTGGCTCCTTGATTGCACAGACATAAGTAATTTCTTCGGATGAAAATTATATGAAATATTATTATTAGCTGGACTCTTCACAAGCAAAAAGTCTATGCTAGAGAGTAGGTACAATAAGAATGAAGTCATATATAGCAAAATGAAGTATTTCAAACTAGAAAATGTAGTCTTTACATGTCAAATGTATTTGTCACTAATTTTGAGATACAATATAGGTAAGTTCTAAATGTCTGCTGTGATTTTTTCCAAGGCAGGGCAGTTACCACAGGAGAAAAGACCTTTGACATCATTTTGTAGATTTCTCCCTTTCATGTAAGACACCCCTGATTCATTTGTGCTTATCTTTCCTTGACCAATGCAGCATATTTCCCAAACATGTAGCCTTGTAACTAAACATGTAACTACTTGTTAGAATTAGTGATTTTGCACTCCAGGTGCTAGTTTTGGCTTTTGACATGGTTTTATTACAGGGCTCTGGGTTATATCTTAAAGCTCCAGTGCACACCTCACTCTCTTTTTTTCGTGTGTGTCTGTTTCCCCGTCTCCAAAACAGGAAAATGCTTTAAGATTTTCTGAGAATTTTGCTTTATAGAATCTACATATTGTTACTTATATGGGAACAAAGAGTGGGGGGAAGCAAGAAACTTGAAAATCTGAAATATTCGCTGCATCTAAAGAATCAGGTAAACACATAAACTTTATTTTATCATCAGAGGGCAGCTATGTTTTGATTAATGAAACCATCATACGGAGTCCTAAAAATAAACAAACAAGGATGGTCTGCAGCACATTCAGGCAGAGCACTTCTCTTCTGTAAAGGCTGTATCTCAACACTACCTGTTTGCTACTGTATGTGTCAGCTGGCTAGAACATAGAATCATAGAATTGTTAAGGTTGGAAGGGACCTCCAAGGTCATCAAGTCCAACCATTAACCTAACCTGACAAAACCACTTCTAAACCATATCCCCAAGTACCACGTCTACCCTTTTTTTAAACACCTCCAGGGATGGCGAATCCACCACCTCCCTGGGCAGCCTATTCCAATGTTGAATAACCCTTTCAGTGAAGAAATTTTTCCTAATATCCAACCTAAACCTTGCCTGGCTTAACTTGAACCCATTTCCTCTTGTCCTATCACTTGTCACTAGGGAGAAGAGGTCAGTCCCCATCTCTCTACAACCTCCTTTCAGGTAGTTGTAGAGTGATAAGGTCTCCCTTCAGCCTCCTCTTCTCCAGGCTAAATAGCTTCAGTTCCCTCAGTTGCTCCTCATGAGCGCTCAACATGATTTAGCCCAGAAGGAATTCTTAGTCACTTGATGGCACTAACCATCGTAACCCTCTCCACCAACCTGATTTGTCCATAGGCCACAACTGGCATCTTTAAGTAATCTGCAGTGCACCAAACCTAGTTAGTGTATCTGCTTCTTGACCTCACAATCAGCAGTTACAGATCCACTCTGGTGTGACTGGTGAGGGACACTCTCAGACACAGCGCACTGCCCATGGAGGCAGCCAACAGACACAGCAGTTGGCACAGAAGAGCACACAGAAAGGGAGAGAAGCTCTGCCGAGAAGAGCGTCCCTGTGCTCAGCAGTGCTGGTGATGTCCCACAGGGCACAGTCCCCAGCCTCCACTGGAGGAACTACTCCCGCACAGCAGGGGCCGGGACCCAGGGCGAGCTCCCGGAGGAGCTGTAGCTCTGCAGGAATGTGGCTGCAGGGATGCCTGGGGCCTCTTGCTGAGGCTGGGGCAGGGCCAGATGGGGTCCTTGCCTGCCTGCTCATATGTGACCGAGCAAAGGAGCTGCAGAAGGAGGTCACCATGCTGTGCAGCATCAGAGGTAAGGAGAAATAGATTGGTGTAAGGGTATGCAGAAGACGAGAGCACCCGCTTCATTAAGGTCATCATCTGATCAAGGACCTTTTCAATGCATTGATCATTATTTACTCAATAATGACTAAAGGATGAAATGATAAAAAAGAGTCCACAGACACAAACCTGGTCATAAACAAGGGATAACAGAGATGATGCCAAGGACTAGAAGCCTCCAATTGTTCATTGATGGGCCATCAAGAAGCTGCAGGCTGGACCTCGTATCTGCTAAGAAGCAGGAAACAAGCAGAACATGAGGATTTTTGTGATATTCGAGGGCAGCCTGTGTGACCATGCAAAACTTTTGAAGGAATGTTTAGGGGAAGGGGATTGGGGAGGGACAAAGCGGGAAATAGAAAGGGCAATAAAAGGGACTAGTCACATGTAAAACACGGCTAGCCAGCGCACTTGTCTGACCAAGCTCTGCGTCTGATCATCACAGTCTGTCCTATCCTTTCACTAAATCCTTTCTTAACTATCTTTCTATGGAATCTTACTCTGTCTCCTGTGTGTGAGTGCTGTAAGGGCTAGGTAACAGCTACGAGTGAGACAGGTGTCAGTTGGTTTGTTGCCAGCTACTGGAGCAGGTGAGGGTCTTACCATCAGCAGCAGGAGGGTGGCCATAGCTCTTGGGAGCATCCCTATGGGTCCCAAAGACTTTGTGTCTGGTGTGCCAGCTGGAGTCAACTGGAGTCAAACTGTGAGCGCAGACACCCCTGGCCTGTGGTGTCAGCAGCTAGAGTGAACAGGGGTCTCTGCTCCAGCCACTGGGATGGGACTACTGGGCATCCCAGGTGCAGCTACTGGGGGCACTGGGGGGAGCAAAGCGAATGAGAGGCTCAGTGACAGCACCTGGAGCAGGACTGTGGGTCACAACCCATGTGCCTGGTGCCAGCTGCTGCGGTTCGTTGGACTGCTCGCATCTTCTCCAAACCTGGTGTGCATGGCAGTGCGCCTGTGTAATTCACAAACAAACTTCAAGCCAGACCAGACAGTGAGCACGGGGCCCTGGGTTTGGCCACAGGGTCTGTACTGGTATTTGGGGAGGACCCCCGAGTGTGGGATGCCTGTGAAATGTCTCTGTCAGTGTATGCGTGTCTGCAGAGCTGGACCACACAGCAAGCATGAGATCTGTGGAGCAGTTAAGAGGACCTGGGATACGGACAGTGCTATCGGACAGACAGAGGGGCCACACTGATACTTAAGGGATCTATGACTGTACACGTTCTTCTGAATCTGTTGTGTGCTTTCATTAATGAACTTCCATCTCTACTAGCCAAAGAGGAGGAAGGATACTTGCCCATCTACACTTAGTTTTATGTGAGACCTGTCTGTAGGTACTTCTGAAGGCAGCACGTTGCTTGTGGCAGCCTGTGTAGCCAGCCACATCCCTTGTGCATCTGTATCTCTGGGATACACATTCAGCTTTGCTGCTGGTTGACCACGCAAACAGGAAAGCAGCAGCCACATCCACTGGCCTGGGATGGAGATCCCTGTTTGCCTGGGCACACTGGGCTGGGCTCCAGTGGCCAGGCAGGAGGAACCCCTGTGCCTGGAGCTGATGGAGGTGATGGTCACTCACAACATCCCTTAACAACTTTCCTTCTCCAAGACCCTGCAGCTTCAAGAGTCTGAACCTTCAACAATAATGAAGGAGGTGCAGGTAGAGTCTGTGCTTATAGGGTTGGAAAATGGAGCCTCCCATGATGGTGAAGGCTGGAAGCTGGTGACTTCCAGCACTCAGAGGTGGCTCCTGCTCTACAGATCTGCAACTTTTTGACATGCAAGTGTCATCACTTACATGACACCACCTGATAAGGTAGTCATCAGGATGAT
This sequence comes from Himantopus leucocephalus, assembly GCA_003993805.1. NCBI lineage: Eukaryota > Metazoa > Chordata > Aves > Charadriiformes > Recurvirostridae > Himantopus > Himantopus leucocephalus. The sequence goes on along the minus strand of RSEF01000003.1, from coordinate 38,866,583 downwards.
GGAGAAAAGCTATGTAACATTGCTTATTGGCAAGGAACCATTGCTTTAGTAACTCTATTATGTCATATACTGACATGACTAAAAAGTTAGAAATGGAAAAGATAACTACTTACTAGCGCTAAGAAACAATGAAACTTTTTTTTAAACTGATAACACTTAATAGGAAAGTGCATTCTAGTTTAACTTTACATCTGGTGTGGGTTCAGAATGTATGGGACACGTGAGTCATTCACTCCGTATCATTGGGAGCCATTCCCTTATTAAGTGAGTGACAATAATGGAGGCTTGCTATCAGATCCTGGATTCTGCACAGTTCCACCAAGTTAAAGAATAACTTCTTGCTAACAAGCTGATGTAAATTCCAAAAGCATTATTTCTTTGGCTGAAACCATCTTTCTCTGTTAAAGAAAAACAAAACTCGCAAATACAGGCATTCAGTTTTCTAGACCAGGTATAAAAATCATCAAGATGTACAAGTAATCTTTGTTTTAATTACTTTGAATCAAGTCCTTAAGAATTTGCTACTAACTTCATCTGTGTGTCATTTAATCTTTTTGCCTGTCTACTGACCCAAACTACAAGGTTCCTATTTGCCAGGCAGCATCTGCTGCACACCAAGAATACTTCTAAATTTAGCTGACCACACTATTGCTAATATGTTTTGACTTAAATTACACCACCAGCTATGTTAACTAACATTAATTTAAAGCATATTTTTCTTTTGTTTTCTTGTTCTTTCCTCCTATATGCTGAATATTTTTGCTAAAAAATGATGTGGCTAAGCTGGGGAGAAAATACTGTTGAATAACTCTTTACATTTCCTCTGGATCTCCCAAAAATACCATGAATCTCTTCTGGTTCCTATAGTCAGAGTGATGGGCAAGTTTTCTGGCAGACAGCAGAAGAGTGAAAATTAAAGTATATTAAAGCTAAATACAAATCTTGCATAAGACAGCTCCCTGGAGTTTCATATATTTCTTTTGCATGAATTATTCTTTTGGAGTTTCAAACTATATCAAATACATACAGAAAATATGCAACCCATAGAAAATCACTGCACTAAGCATAAGAGAAATTCAGAAGCGAAAACCACTCCTCAACTGAAGCGCAATTGTAGGCATTGCAAAAATCACTTCAAAGTGTCTGTCAACTTTTCTTAAAAAAAAAAAAAAAAAAGACCTCATTAATTAGTCCTTAAAGATTGTCAAATGACATCATGGGCAGAGGTCTGATAACTGCCAAATGAAAAAAAAACAAAACAAAACAAGCCACAAAGATAGTTTCCAATAAAAATAACTGCAATGCCAATTTTGTTTCACTAAGGTAGAAGTTGTAAAGCCACATTCTAAATTTGGGTAAGAATATTCCTGTCACTTGTATTCCTTGAAGTGAATAGTGTTCATTTTAGCTGCAGAAGTTCTGTTTGACTCCCACCCACCCCCACTCCGAGTAAAATATAGATTTAAAACTTACTTAGTAGCACGTGCCCATGCGGAAAGAATGGATGGGGATTTTTTTTACCTAAAAGCCAAACCTAGCTGCTGGATAAGAAGGCCATGCCTGGATGACAGCACCTGTCCACCTGCCTGCAGCTGCTTATGGCCGTACCCAGCTGTGTTACCAGGAGGTCCTGAATCTGGTAGAGTTGCGCAGAGAGGTCCCCGCTGTGGGTGGGTGTCAAGAGCTGCTGTGGCAGGATGACTACAGGGACGGAAACTGGAAGAAGCTGCTGTAACACCAGAGACGTTGCTCCAGGGTCTGATTGACTCTGTCTGCCTGACAGTCTGGGCGTGGTGTGAGAAGAGATCTAACCGTTAGTATCCTGCGTAATTACCTATTGTGCTGTGTAATTACCTGTAATTTGCCTATTATTCATAAAATGCCATATGCATGGAGTATTATTAAAACTTTTCTATGGTAGCACAGTCCTGTTCTTGTCAGTGTTTCTAGTGAAGTAAGCACTTCCTTTATGTACTAACTCATCGACCTGGACATTAAACTGGTTCTGACGTAACTTTTTGGTCATCATTTCAATCTCTTAAAACAGACAAATCAGAAACAAAACCCATAAACTGAATGCTGAACACATGAAAATCAAATACTGATTATTCTAAAATTAAATTTTGGAAGAAATACATTTTTACTTCACTTAGCCTATAACATGCCCAAATCTCTCCTCCATACAGCTCTGACAGGGAAGATGCAAGAAGAAAAACCATGATCAACCATGAGGATCAATACCCAGTACATACCGGATGATACGTAAATGTTCTCAATTTAATTTTTAAATGATGTAGTACCATAATGTAGGAGGTTCTAAATATAAGTGATATATCATAAACAATAAAGCAAACTTTACAGAAAACTCAGACAAAATAGGGAAAATGTTATTTTTGTAAATACAACCAAAGACCACCAGGTGTCTCTGTAATAAAAGGAATGTAAAAAGGTAATTTAAAAAAAAAATCAATATCTAACCCACAACTCCCCCACCCCCAAGGATCAGATCAAGCTGTTCTAAAAACTAAAGTTATATGGAAAGGTGACATGCTAATACAAGATCAGCAAAATTCTGCTGCCAGTGTCAACGGTATTAATGCCATCACAATTATGTTTTTAATTCAGATTCTACTTCATGTTGCACCTTGCAAAAACTGCAAGCATTCTCATGCAAAGCACGCAAAAAAATCCCCAAAGTGTACCGGAATATGTGTAATTATCTATTCTAATTAGAAACGAAACTATTTCACTACAAGTTTATCACTACTTCGAATTTAGCTATGACTAATGACAACAAACAGTTACTGGTTTAATTCATTTTATGAACCAGACTTAGGCTGTATCTGCAGAAAGGTACTGATGCAGTTAAGTGGTACAAGCCCACTATCATATATGCAGAGATATTACAACTCAGTACAGCTTATTCCTCTAATGGAAGAGAAAGAAATGAAACTAATATAAACTAATACAAAATAAAGATATAAAAATATTTATAGCGGCGTAACTTTCCATATTGTCTATTACAAAATTCAATACTGAATGATACAGTAACTGATATTCTTGTTTATAATAGTACTTATATTTCACATGAAGACAAATACTTCTCTTATAACTGCAGTTATAAAAGTGCATAGACGTGTTTTGTAAAAATATAACAACACAAGAAGCATTTCTTCACAAATATGCACTTATCACGTTCATATTAAAGCACATATCCCCCCTTCCCCTTCATTGCTACAGTCTATCAGGGTTATGTGAAAAGCTACTTGAGCAGTATTTATGTAGATTATTTATGTAGATTTTTGTTTTTCTTAGCATGCCTTTGACAGCAGTTCTTAATTGTAAGCACTGTAATCTTAACTGTTTGATAAAAGCTACATACCAAGGAGGACACTACTCTCAAAGTACGGAACACCTGTACCTCATTAAGTAATAAGAAACATATTTTTCTATACTTTCAAAAAGAAATCCCTTTTAATTTTGAAATTACTAAGTTAATTCTGGGACTGCTTCTACTAAAATTAAAATACACATTTTTCCACATGTTCTCAGATTTCATGTAACAGCAAGGAAAACATGAATAGCTGGAAAACATTTTGTATAAAATCTTTGTGTACATGTTCAGAAATAGCATTTTGTAAACTTCATTTTGACATTTACACATTTCATGTTCTATAACAGCAAATATATTTAGTAAATAATATACAATGAAGTCAAAATATACAGTAAAATTTATATAAAACAAGTAGTAAAATACAGAGATACTCCTGGTGGCAAAATCAGAAGGCATGTGAATTTCTTGGTTTGCCTTCTTCATTAGACAGAACCCCTTCTCTCTTCAGCATCTCAGCTTCTTGGCTTTTCGTAACTTCTTCCCTTAACTAAGTATCTTTCTTACACTAAACTCCAGTGAGTTTAGTAATCTATTAATAGTAACCTATTAATTCCATATTCTTTCCAAATGAAATGTTCATAGTAGAAATAATGCAAACACAAAAAGCCCTTGAGATCTCTCTAGACCTCATCTATCATTATCCTATTTATTTCTTTTGCATGTCACATGCTTTTCCCTTGATACCTTGTTACTTGGCTTCAGTGCAAGAACTATTTTTTATATGCATTTCGCATTTTAGGCAGCAAAGCTGAACTATAAATTGTATAAATAAATATACTACAGTGTTGTGTAGGCAGGTACACATGAATTTACTTACAAAGAAGTAAATATACAGTGATTCCTTCAATTTCAAAATAGTATAACTCAAGATAACTTGCAGAAGATGACTTTGGCTTGCAAAATGCAAAAGTTAGAACAATCATATTCCATTATTTGCGGAGAGAATAAACTTCAAAACTGACAAATAGGACTTCAAGGATGTGTAAATCACTTTATTCAAATCTATACAGAACTATATAAAATGTTCCTTTCACTTTAAAAGTTATTTAAAGTTATTTAAAGCCAACTGTGAACTATCTGTGTAAGAGGATTATACTAATTTAACAGTTACTTGGCTGTTCCCATTTTCTCCCATATGGATTTTCCACTAAAGGACTGATGGGGTAAATTGTTTTCATTGTCTCAGTCTAGACAGCAGCTAGATTAGGATCAAAACAGATGCCAGCTCTGATTCGGTCAGGCATACAGACACCACTTAGCTCACTGTGGTATACAGAAAATGACGTGCTGTGGAACAGAAATTCTATGCATTCAGTGAATAATTCTCATAGTTTATCCAATAGAGATGTTAGCAACTCATTAGTTCTGCTATTTACAGCAGTGGGAGAAGGAGGACAAAAGAAAAGTGAAATAGTCTTATCAAGATGTGTAATACTGCATAATCTTTCAGTGAAACGCGGGTAAGAAAAAGATGCATCCACCATAGGCCAGTCAGATACTTTTGAATCGTAATGTGAGCTATGGCACACACCCTCAGGTCTTGACCTATGTCTCAGCTAATAAACCTATGATATGTTAGCTGGCTTTTCCAAAGGGCTGGACAACTCTGGGGATCAGCTGATGAATCCAACGTGTTATACCCAGAAAGCATTAAGTGCAGGGGAGGGCCTCACCAGGCCAGGTATAGCTTAGTGAGGAAGGTAATGAATAGCCAGTTCAGTTTTATGCTAGAGAAGGAGAACATGTATTTACATACATGTAGATACACACACATGTGCACACACACACAGAGCGACCCAAAAGTGAGGCAACTGCAATGTTTGCTGCTTGTAGACCCTATCATTAGAAGATGAGACTTGAATAAGAAAAAGAAGCATAGAAGAAGATGTTGAAACTATCCTTGCCCAGCAAAGACCTCAAACATTTGCATGTACAGCTGAAGAAAGTCCAGTATAGGGAAGAAAGGCATATGTAAGAACTGATGCTGAAGGAATCAAAACTGAAAAGGAACAGATCATGGAATCATAGAATGGTTGAGGTTGGAGTCACCTGGTCCAACCCCCCTGGTCGAGCACGGTCACCTAGAGCTGGTTTTTCAGGACCATGTCCAGGCAGCTTTTGAAAATCTCAAAGGCAGAAGACTGGAGGTCAGTGCTCAGTCACCCTCATAGTGAAAAAGTGTTTCCTGATGTTCTGAGGGACCCTCCTATGTTTCAGTGTGTGCCTGTGGCCTCTGGTCCTGTCACTGGGCACCACTGGAAAAAGCCTGGCTCCATCAACTTTGCACCCTCCCTTCAGGTACTTATACACATTGATAAGATCCCCCTGAGCCGTCTCTTCTCCAGGCTGAACAGTCCCAGACAAAAAAAACCTGCTTTAACTGAACTTTTTAAAAAAAGGTTTCTCAGCTGGACTCCTTGCCCCTCCAGGACCTGCAGATCTGTACTGAAATGAAGACGAGCTAGTCGAAGATAGGAAAGACCGTAACAGGTTTGAAAGACTGGGGAAAGCTAAAGAGAATGGTACGGACATTAAGCAGCAGGGAGCAAGTTCGTGTTTTTCATAAAAATGCTGATCCTGGGTTGATGACATAGCAGTATCAGAGTTGTAGAGGGGCTTGTGTTGGAAAGGACCTTAAAGATCATGTAGTTCCAACCCCCCTG
>RSEF01000003.1:38842385-38859526 GCA_003993805.1 Himantopus leucocephalus | reverse complement strand
GGTTTTAAGACTTCCTCTTCCCTTCATTGAAGCTCCCCTGGCAATCAGTGCCTACTGCTGAGCCTTCTGTCCTACTGTGGGGACAGGGAACTGGTGGGTGCTTGTGGTGAGTGACTGCAGGGCAGCTGCCCTGTCCTTTCCTACCCCTTCTAGCACGAGGTGCTTTCTGCCTAGTTTTTGGGGAAAAAGAGGCAACGTTCAGTGCTGAGGCAGGTGTTCCCTATCCGCCAGGTTGAATTCTCTGTCTGGGCGACCAACTGGGGTCATGCCGAATTGATTTGAATGGAAAAAAGTGATATTTTCACATGCTTACAAACTTTGTCCTTCTTTCTATTTTCAGACTTTCATTCCCAAATCCTTAAAACCTCGTGTCACCCCCATCTCCCACAGCCTTCTGTTTCCTTATGGACCTCCTGACTGTCGTGTGGGTAGCCACGGGCCTGAGCAGTGGCAGGCAATTGCCTGTGCTGTTCAAGGGTTAGCATGGGTGTTTGGCACTCTTTCAGTGAAGGCCTAGGCACAGCTTGCAGTTTAGCATAGACCAGAAGTCGTCCCCAGTGGCTGTGTTTGGATACAGGCATCCTGTTTTAAGGGCTGAGAGTGTTTAGCTGAATGCTGTACCAGCTGGTCTTGAGGCCAAAATATGATTCCTTGCCCATTTTAGGTACAAGTATAGGCACAACTGTGGGCTTCAGTTATCTAAGTGACAGGTGGCACTGTAAGACTGGTCCTGACACACCTTCTGCATGTGCTGCAGGAGAGGACTTTTGCTCTGGTCCTGGCCTGATTTGGCTCTGGCTGAAGTCTCTAGTGAAATTCCCTTTATCTTTGTCATGGAAGCAAAGCTGTACTACAACCGAAAGCCTAAAACAAAATAGCACCCTTGTGTGCCATGTTTGTTACTAGAAGATTTTAATTTTTATTTTAAATTCCAAAGGATTGTCAGGGTATTCNAAACAGTGGTGAATGCTGATGTTCAGCAAAACATCTGAAACTGTCTTTGGGCTGAAAGAATGATTGATGTTTCTAAAGGTTTGGTTTTAAGTACTTAAAGCAGCAGACCAAAGGTGCATACAAGTGTGTCTTAAGCATGTTCGAAAAAACCTCACCAATTCCACATTTGGTGCCAGCCACTTTTTACCTCTTGTGAATTTGAAGATGAGGGTTGTGTTTTCTTTCTGTGTTTTTGCGGTGCAGTGGGGTGCACAATAGGGCAACAGAAAAAAATAAATATTGTAGTTATAACCAAACGTTTGGCTATGGTAAGAGTGGTTTTGTATCTGGGTTTTTGCTTCCAGCAAGAGGTGAACAAACTGGGAATAGAACAGGTGAGTGGTGAGAAGGATCATATCTAGAAAACATAATCTCCAAGGATACACTGAGAGAAACAGTGCTGTTTAAAGAGGAGGCNACAGGGCTGTTTAAAGAGGAGGCTGAGGAGGGATTCAATGATAGTCTAAAAAAGTGAAAGAGAACGCTTCCACCGTGTTTGTGATGAATGGGATAAATTATAGCAAGGATGTTTCAGACTGGACGTTTGGAAAACTTCCTATACAGTAAGGATAACGGAGCACTGTGGTAGGTAGCCTAGGAAGGTTATGGAGTTGCTGTCAGTGGACGTCTTTAAGAGTAGAGTGGGCAAACATCTGTCAGAAATGGCATAGCTACAGTCAGCTGTGGTTGGAAAACTTGTATCTGTCAGTACAGGGAAGATTAAAAGTTTTTGAGCCAGGTTTTCACAATACAAAATAAATAAATAGGTTCTATCCACAGAAACTATTAATATACAGAAGTGACTGGAATATGAAGATATAACTGAGAGAAACTTGTGCTTAAGAATAACATTACTGCAGTTTTTATTTGGCTTTGAGTGGTTTTACACTGTGGCTGTCTACAAAGAATGATTTAGATGATGCAGATAATTGCAAATGGAATTTTCAGCAAACTTTTGGCAAATCTGTTCATTCACCGTGAGTGGATTTTGCTGCTGAAAGGTTTTTCCATGTGCAAAGGGAGTTTATGATGAAAGATTTCTGTGTGAATGAGTTTCTGCAGAGGGGCTGCTCTGTTTTTCTGTTTCAGGAAAGCTCTGCACAGAAAGTGTCTTCTGACAGCAAATTGACTGTGGGTGCAATATGCATTAGAATTTCAGCACATAAATCTTTCTGGATCAGGCAGGTAATGTCAGCTCCAGTGGACGGCAGCGTGCTCAATGCTGAATTGCATTTTGAAACACTTTCAGTGCTCCTTAGTGATTTCTTTTTCAGTCAGTTTCCTCTATTTGCCTCTACTGTGATTTATAATTCACATCACTACACTTCTTACTCTTATTCTCTTCCTGTGTTGTTGTCTTGTTGCCTTTTTTCCTTTTCCATGTCCCCAGCATAGTAGGCTCTGTGTCACTGGTGCCATGTCACGTCACATGCCATGTCACTGCCATGATGTCTCCCTCTCCCTACATTTCCTCTGAATACTGCTTCATTCCAGCACTCACAGTCCAAACCTCAATGGGACTGGACTGGTCTGTGGAAAAGCATGTACTAGGTGAAGAAGACCTCTATAGTTATGTCTGATGTTTTGAAGTTATAGAGGACTCACTTGAAGGTTCATTGGTTAGTTGTCACTAGCTCAGGAATGGATGTACTAACTAGGATAAAAATCGGTGATTATGTATGTTCCTGTTCCTGGTGGGTGCGCTTATGAATAAATATTTGGTTGTCTAATCGTGAAAAACTAAATATTTTACTTCTTGTGATGTGGGCATACATTTGATTAAGGAGCCAATATGAAAGAAAAATTCATTTTTGGTGAGGAAAAAAATCCCAGATTTCTTGGAAGGCAGATTTTTGGAAAAATGCTTATAAAGAGCAGCAGATAGTTAGACGTGCTTCTGAAGTTGAAGATGTGGAGAAAACCCGCATGTGCAACTAAGAACAGAAGTTATTTTCTGCAGGTCTCTAGAGGAGGCCATACCAGTTGTATGATGTAGTATTAAACTGACGTATATATAATGAATATGACGTATATATAATTAAGGATGTTCTTGCTAAACCAGCTGCTGAAATTCTCAATTTGTGGAGAAGCTGAACTCCTACAGGTGTCAACTTAGAGTAGGAACCTAATATAGATGCTCTGAATGTCTTTTAGAGGAGTTTATCTCTCTCCACAGACTCTGTAGAAGCTAGAGATACTCCTTTTTTGGACAGCTAAATCAGGTTCACAAGGTTCAGCATTATGTATACACCCAATTGTTTTCTATGCACTTTTCCTCACTGGAGAAGGTGACATAACTGGGAATTTATGTGGAGATCTGGGAAAATAAAGTTACTGATTCAGCGTTTGGCACTCTAATTATTATTTTTGCTGCTGTCAGAACTACTCTTCTAAAAGGAGCCTAACTGTGACTTCTGCTCTTGGACTTCTTTCTGGGTTAGAACATGTCTATGCAGCCTAAGGGACACCCCAGGGCCCTCCTCTAGTTTTATATAAATCCCTTGCCCAAACTGCGCTTTCCCCTTTTTAAACTCAGACAGTATAGTGAATTGTGTGCGTTTGGTGAACTCACCAACAGCCCAGCTAACATACAAGCTAGATGCAGTCTAGTCATACAGTGTAGCCGTTGTTTTAAACTTAAGGCATTCCTAAAAGAAAATGTTATCAATTTTAATGAAAACTCTTAAATAATGTTCTCCACAGATTGTAGTTAGAATAGTTGCCTCTAAACAGTGTCTCCACTGATTGCTGCTACATTACTTATTGTAAGACTGCTTTCTTTTCCTACATTCTTTTCAGAATGTAAATTAATTTAGATTATTATAATAATTTGCCTCAGATCCTGCCAATTAAAAAAAGAAGAAAGATGGAATAGAAATACTGTTTTGCAAGTGACAATTAGTTATCTTGCACTGCCTTAGGTTGCATTTCTGTTTTTTTTTTCTAATTTCCTTTGAATACAGTTTCACGTTTCTCTTTCTTTTCACCTCTTTTATCTTTCAGGGGGATTGTCAGCAGAAAATTCTAATCTAATTATTTGTGGATGGTGTTCTTGCCATGCAAGGCCTTTCTTGCCACAAAGCCGTTTGATAGTCTCCCTGTGGTATTTTTGGCTGACATCTTCCTAGCCCTGGAGTTTTCCTATCCACATCCTGGCCATGTATTGAGGAGAGAGTGTTAAACAACTCCTTTCACTAAAAGACCTTCAAGATCCATAGGTATTAGCTTTAATGTGGCTTAGTCAGGCCATTCCATGTTCATGTAAACATGAAATGCTGCCTGTGCCCCCACATAATACAAAATGTCATAGGTCCGCTATGGACTGTGGCTTAGAACAACATCTCTGAGTAGCCAGGTGGTGGTCACACTGCCACAGCACTTTCATGACTTACTAGGTGTTGCTGTGCTCGTGCCTGCCAAACCAGAGCTATGCTCTTATGAAGCAGAAATGGCATCAGCTAACGAAGCAAAAGCCACATTGTTGCGGGAGGCCAAGCCAAAGTAGTATCACATAGTAAGCGCTCCTGCAGAACACAAGGTATGACACCAAACGGTGATGAGTTGATGTGTTAAGCAGCAGTTTTTGCAGAATGGAAATAACTTCTGGATCAAGTTCACGCTTGTTTAGTTCACTGCCCTCTCTATAATGAGCAGCTTGCAGCTTCTGAGGAAATGCCCGGAATTCTGTGGGGGTCAGCCCTGAGCACATCTTAAATGTCTTTTCCAGCCATAACAATTCTATGATTCTATGGTCTTCTGACCGCTAGTACAGCACTGTGCTGTGTTTGACCTAGGACTCTTGAGTAAGTAGCAATCTGTGCGTGATCAGCTTGGCCAGTCAAGTGGTGCACAGTTCTTCCTGGCTGAGACCAGTGGCTGCACACTCTGACTGTTCCCTAACAGTCCAGGGCAAGGAAGAAATACCCTGTGGAAATGAAGGAAATATTGTGCATGCAAGTCCTCAGCTAGATTGGAATGGCATTTCTTCAACAATCTGGATTTAGTACCAAGATTTGCCATTTTAGTAACTCAACTGTAGAGAACATGTTACACTGTGAACAGCACTTAACTGCCGTTCTTCTTTTTGTTTCTTACGGTTTATCTTTCATTATTCAATATTCTAGTTCACAGTAGATTTTCAGCAAACAAATTACCCAGAATTTTGATAGAAGTGTTGAAAAAAAAAAAGCTGTAAACATTAGACAGAACAAAAATCTTCATTCTGGAAAAAGCCCTTTCTTTTGTGTGTGGACAACAACAAAGCCCAGACCCCTCTGTCAAAAGGACTTCTGCACCTCAGCCAACTGCAATAGAACAATTTCTGGAATATATCAGTTATATATTACACTTTGCCACCTCCTACTTGTAGACAACTCCAGTCAAATTGGAGAAAAATTTTGTAGACCTGGAAGGTAGGATCTGAAAAAAACCTTAGGAAATTTTTTTTTACAGAAACGGACACTAGCACAGAGACAGCCCGTGAAAGACAAAATGTTGCATGTATCTGAAGGTAAGTCACAGTTTAGTGACAGGAAGCACAGGCACAGTGTATGTGGTTAACATTTGGATTTCATAATATAAATGGCCAGAACAGTCAGGTTACTGCTAGAGAAATGAATGTTATGCCAGCAGAGGAGACTTTTTGGTTGATCTTTTGACCTACTATTAAATAGTGATTAAAACGTTAAGAGTGTCAGTGGAAAACAAGGTCCTTCACTGGTAGAGTAGTCAAGGCTCCTCTGAAGTTTATCATCTTTCTGCCATACTCTGACATCATAGCACCTGGGAAAGGATCTGTTGACCTGTCAGTTAAATTTGGATCTAGTAAATTTATCCTTAGGTAGTGCTTCATCATTTCATCCTTGTCAGAGACTGTTATTTTAGTAGCTATGGACACCTGTGGACAAGGTACAGCTCCCGTACTCTTAGTCAAAGAGCTGCTCTGTAGGAGTGGGGGTTGTTTTGCTGATAAATGTTTTCCATGAACCACCAGGACTGCTCAGCAGATGAGTATTTATGTCACCATCACTCATCTTGCCAGACTTGTGATTTGCCTTCTCTTGCTACTTACATTGCAGAGGTCTCTGCCTAAGCTTTATTTATATAGGTGTGCACTGAGGCTGTGGGAGGAATGGGACAGGATGATCCTTTGCCTTCACCCACTGGAAGGAGAGAAGTCGATTTACATTCCTTGCTCCGTCTTTACCTCTCCAAGGCTACAAAGCATCCTAATGAGTGGAGAAAGGGGTAANGACAGGATGATCCTTTGCCTTCACCCACTGGAAGGAGAGAAGTCAATTTACATTCCCTGCTCCCTCTTTACCTCTCCAAGGGTACAAAGCATCCTAATGAGTGGAGAAAGGGGTAAAAGGACATGTTCTTCACTCAACAGAGTGAAGAGAGGCAAGGATTGGGGAGCAGGTACGGCACATATTTATGGAGTACATCTTACCTCCCACAGAATCAATCCTTCTCATTGGTTACAGCATATGTGTCGAGTGACTCACTTCTGAGTCAGTGTAATTCAGAGCCATCCCTTTAGTATTTTAGTGGTTTTAATGGTATAAGCCAAAGCCACTGATACTGGCAGTGAATCCCTATTGTTTCACAGTGAGGCAGTGCCTCACTGAATACTCAAAATCAGTATTTTTATTAAGTAGTAGCTGGTTATTAGGAGCATTAGTTGCAGCAGGGCACTGCTGATTATTTTAAAAGTCAGTTTATTTTTACAGCCAACATTTACAGAAAGCGCCCATGGTGACAGAACTGTTGCATTTCTAAAAATAAAGTAGGACAGCAGCGAGACATGATTATGCCCACCTTGTTATTGGAACTAAAGTATACAGCACTGAAAATACCATACTTGGAAAGAAAATTGATTCCTAAATATCAGCCTGTGAATTGTCCCAATACATTGGCTTGAGCACAATATGCTGTTAATAGTATTTAAGCCAGATTTTAGGTATTTAGATGCTTAACATCCGGTAGCTTTAGATATTACTGAAACCATGTAGACCCATTCCAAATTTGGCCCATTTATTACTGTGAAAGTGAACATTGTACTAAACCTTGAAAGAGAGAGCAATTAATTGAAAAAAAAAAAAAAAGACTAAGAGAAGCAAGCACAGTTTCAGACGGAGGAGAAAGCCAGCTCTTAATCCTATTTGTGGGCTTTGCTCCAGTTGGGCTAGCCATGTGGGTGAGGGAAGCAGAATTTGGCACTGGGAAGCAATAACACTGAAGAAGACATAGGGATGGGGAGATGCAGTATGCAACAGCTAAACTATATTCTCTGTTTCTAGAAACACTGGGATGCAGAAAGGAGAGTTCCTCTTTCCAGTGTTATGCTGCAGGAACATGGGAAATAGTGGCTGCACTGTTGTGAGAGACTGAGAAATTGGGGAGTTCAGAGGAGGGGATTAAGAATAATTAAAGAGTCCTAATAAAAAGGACTAAATATGTACAGTTTGGCTAAATGCTGACTAATGTGGCCTGAGGGATAGGATAGCCCACAAATATTTGACGGATGTAGCTGCCCAAAGAGGGAAAGAAGAATAATTTATTTAGCATAAAGGATGAGTTGTAGCTATAAGTAAATGGAGAAAATAAAACAAAGAAAAACTTAATCTGAGTATTGGGAATGGTTTCCTGAATGAGAGTTTAGTTATTACCCCCTGGAATAATCATCCTAAAGAAGTGTGGGAGCCTGACTTTTCCCTGTATTAAATGCTTGGCTGGAAAAATACCACACACACAACTGGAACAATCTTAGTCTTAGCGTGAGAGAAGAGAGGACATCTAGGGGTTCACCACCCTTAGGCACTCTGAAGGAATAACGCGTTCCTGGACCTGTTTTTCTTCTCTGATGTTTGGTTTTTTGTAAACAGGATCACATCCTTGAGACAGTTCTGCCTGTCTAAGCCACAGTTGTGCCTGAGGAGTGTGTGGCTTCCCCACTGTCCTGTTGCTCCCTTAGCATATTCCTGACGCTGCTTTCAGTCACATCCCCTTTGTGCTGGTGATGCCACTGGCAATGCCTTTCCTCTGAGCAGACTGTGGTGTGCTTGCTGTGCACACTGTATGCGATGTGATGCTACTGGGAGCTTACATAAATGCCATCACTTGAGGTTCTTGCAGCTGGAGGGAGATGGCGCGGTGTTGCTCAGAGTGTCTCTTTGCTGCTAGGAGGGCATGCTTCGCTTGCATGACATTCTTGTGCAAGCATTTATACCTAGGCCAACTGAGTTTAAAATACTTTAACACCTGGATTTTATGCAGGTGTAAACAATTAATGACTTTGCAAGGTAGTGAAAAACCAAGCCTCAGGTCCTCAGGCCTGCATGGTGTATCATCAACCCTGAGCAGGCTCCATTGCTATTTGAATAAAGAGACATGCAACAGTGATTCTCAAATCTCAGGAGAGTTTTTGCAAACACGTTTAAATCAAACTGTGGTAAGAGAAATGAAAATGAAAGTCACGTTATGGCAACAGCTGTGAGAATATTAATGGGATGGGGGAAGACAAAAGAAAGGCCCCTGGTGGCACAGGAAAAGAGAGAGGGGACACAGGGAATCACTTCTCATCGCACTTCTGGCTACACCTTGATTTCATGCCACAGTTTACTGATCCCTCTCCCCCTTCCTTCCTCTTCTTGTGCCAACATAACTCTGTGGGTCTGTGTTGTAAACCAGATCACTGGTAGGCTAAAAAGGCAACTCTTCAGGGGTGTGCTTGCTCTCCCGATATGACAAGCCGTGACCAGCAGGGCAGCAGAGGTAAATGCGGTTCATCTTGGCTGTTACCTCTGAGCCTTGGCTTTTGCGCTGAAGTAATTGGACTTGCCCTTTCCATCAGCCATTCCAACAGCCCAGGTTTGCATGTGTACAGGAGAAATATGTGCTACAGCTGTTTATGTTTATGTGTACTTTGCCGTGTAAATTATATTTAACTCATTTCATTACAGAGGTAAAAATTACATTCTGTGCATGTGTGTATAGAAATCAAGTGTGCGTTTTAAAGGCTTAACCTCTTCTGCTCTCTGCAAGGGAATTCCTGAGTTACAGGTTAAATGGAGTCCCAGCAGGTGTTTGCATCTCTCTCTGCCTCTCCCAGTTACACATATGCTGTGTGTCTCGCTCTTTCACAGCCACACTTACACATTGGATAGCACAGGAGAGAGAAACAGATGCAGTTTCTTTCAGAAAGCTGCAGGGAGAAGTTTGTAATGTGCTATTCAAAATGTCCTATAAATGAGAAATGTATTGCTAGAGCAGGTACTGTGTGGGGTGGGAAGTTACTGTGAAATTCAGTTGAGACACTTTCTCAGATGAAGTCTGTTCGGCAGTGGTAGCGTGTGCCCGGGGAATCGTGACTCTTCCATTCCTTCTGGCTTTGCATCAGCCCTGTGGATTTGGGGATCTTTATTGCTGGCTGTCTTCACCTCCATCCTGTTGCACTTCCGTGAGGGAAGCTGCAGCTCTAACCAGGAACATCTGAGCAAAACATTTTGTTGTCAGACATGAAGAAAAGTTTCTTGCATTTGATTATCTAGCCATAATTTAGTAATGATAATGATGGAATGGAAAGCAATGTAAGTAATGTGATTATAGTTACTTGGATGGTGAATCGGGGGAGTTTTATTACTTTCTTTGCTTCTTTTATAACTTTCAACGTGCCCATTTTAAAAGTATGATCAAAACAATATGTTTCCTTGGTTTATACATTAGTCGCTATGAAAAGTTCCTAGCATTGAGATATACAGATGTTTTTTCATGAAGGGGAGGCTTAGTATTACATGTGAAAGACGTGCTTAAGTGGGTCTTTCTCTTTTTGAATCAGCACACCAAGAACTAAATGGATAAAAGCCAGTAAAGCATTCTATTAATATTTAGTAATATTCAGTTATTGTAATTTGCTATATTTGTATTTTTATTAGCTGACCCCACTTTCATCCTTTCATCTTTTTTTTCCCTATTTTGACAGTCATTTGTGGATTAGGAGGCCTTTAGTTTTGTATCTAATCGGGATAGAAAGTGGGACAAATTTCAAGCTCTCCACGAACCAGCTGCTATGAAATCATACAGAAGTATGTGGAGTGACGCTAACTTAGATTTCCTGAAAATTTGCCCCAGATGTGTTGTGCACAGTTATATGTTAGTGCCTAAATTATGGGGTTTTTTTCCTTGAGCTTTGCAAAGTTTCTCTGTGGCATTGCATTTCTGGAGATGTACTGCTTCTGATCTATACACCTGAGCAGCCTTGGGAGAAGCATTCAGTGAGTGGTTGGTTGGGGTAAAGCTCCGCAAACCTGGGTAGTGGCCACACAATTCTTCCTTTAGTTCTCATCAGGTTAGTAACTCAAGCTGTATGAACAATTGTTTTCTGGTTTGGCATCGGAAGTGAAAGCAACAAAATTCTGGTTTGAGTTAGACACAACATTCTTCTCAATCTAATACAGATAACTTTATTTCTCTTCCCATGTATGCTAAAGCTTAAAAAAATTTATGCGTGTGTGGTTTTAAGGCACTGAAATGGTTCACCGGTCCTTTCGAAATTCTAGTACATCCCTTCATCCTAAATGCTGTTTGTAACCAAAGCTATTAGCCCAATTTTAACCCCTAACCTAGAAACCTAAGAAACTGAGGACCACATCCTGCCCTGTGTTACATGTCTGTGTTAGTAGAGGGAAATGGTAGAGGGAGTGTGTTAGTTCTCTGCACTGTCAGATTGGGGCAGCACTGGAGCACTCCCAGGCTAAGCTGGGGCAGTGACTAATGAGCCAGCTGGTATACCACAACCTTGAGGGACCCTTCTATGGTTCCAGCTAAATTGCATATAGATAGCTGATGCTTCGTTCGTTACCTTTTGGACAGAAAAGTGCTCCTTTCCCAAGCAGCAGCCACATACATGTCCCCTTCCTCCCTGAAAGTGTGTATTCCTGCCCTGAAGAATTCAGACCAGCGTTAGTGACTAGTGCTTGTAAATATGACACACTGACTGCTGCGCTCATCTCTGAGCTTACTATTTGCAAGGAAAGGCCTATTTTCCCCTTAGCTTTGGAATGGTTTAGATAGTATGTAGGCTTAATCTCCATGGCACTTTCTTCCTCTAATTCAACCTGCAAGGATTTATGTAACCAACATTATTACAGACTAATTAAAACTAACAGTCTTCAAATGGTCACACATACTTCTTTATACTTCCTTTGCTTGTGGCGATGTGACAGACGGTGTTCAAGCATCCAGAATAACTGTGCTTGCTTCCTGTTATATAAGATGACTCCTTAAAATAGACTACTGAGATTTTTTTTTGGTGGTGCTTTTCTTTTTTTCTTCCCCCCAACCAGCTTCACAGTATCACAGCGCTGTCCTCGTATAAGCCAGTGTGACTGCCCTTCTGCTGTAATCTTATTTAATCTTGGTGGAAAAGAACATGAAAATAAGCTTTGTTATTGTCATTCCCCTTCTTCCTGTGGCATCAGATAGAGCAGGGGAGATGGCATAGTCACATGCCCTATATTTATACTCCTTTAATTACCAAATGAGTTGTTCTTGAAGTTCTTGTGATAGCTTATGGGCAGCAATGGCAGCCAGCCTCCCTGTGCTTGCGAGCCATTTTTACTCCCAGCCAGGTGTTCAAAGGCTGATGTAATTCAGTCACGCTTGAAAAAATTCTGCATCTCGCTTGGTAAATAATGATAGTGTAATCATGTTTTGCCCTCCTAACACACATTGTGGTAACCCCAGTTTGGCTGGCCGCCTCACCAGCCAACTTTCCTGAGTGCCTCCTAACAATTGTATTGGCAAGCTCCATTCACAAGCTGGTTGTCTTCTGTTCTAACATTAGGGCTTTCTGTAATCTCCTCCTCTTCAATCTCTGCTTCTGCTTCCTTCAGCAGTAGTACAGGGCATAGATCATGGCGTGGGTTCTGCTCCATAGACGGGAATCCCTTTAATAACTCAGAAACTGCCCGTTCCTGAAATTTGTCCAACCCCTTAAGGTCCCATCAGTCTCTGTAGGAACTAAAGGCATGAAGCACACATCAAAGGAGGTGCTTAGGTCTTTGCAAAACTGAACTTGCACAGCAAATTTACCATACATTCAGAAACAAGTGATCTAAGATTGGCCTCAGTGAGCTGCAGAGCATGATCTTATCTCCTGAGGCTCATTGAAACTGCCCCTAACATTATTGATTTGCATTTAATGTGATCAGAGCGTGTCTCCGTGCAGTGTTAGAGATGTGAAATATAACCATGCCCCACATGGCCCCCACAGATACACTGTTTCTCCTGGTATGAAATGCAGTCTAATTATGTGTCACATAGTCCATGGGTCTTCTTTCCGTATCTTCATTTTCAGAGGTGGATATCTAGAACAGAAAATAAATCCAAAGGGGAATATAAGTGTGCTCTAGCCTGAGGAACAGAAAGGCAAATGGAAGTCTAACTTAGTGCAGTTGGCAGGAGCTAATAATAGAGTGAGGACTGTAACATCACTCCCGAATGGCCATCAGTGTGTTAGTGATAAGCTGAGTGCATTTCATTTGCCTGCCGTGTTTCCAATATTATTTGATTAAATGAATGGATGGGGCAATAACCAGAGAAAGGAAAAAACAGGTAACGCGACATATATGTAAAATAGCTACAAGAGCACATAATGAAATGAAAGACGAAAGAAGTCAGTGATATTGATGATTGAAGGAGAGAGATCTGTGGGCCAGTAGCTTTGTCTGGTGCGGTGTTCTGCTGTCCCAGCTCAAGTGTGAAACAGTGTGATGATGTTTGCCCAAGCTAACAAGGCCCCGAGTTGACTCCCTGTCCTGTGCTCCACAGTGCTTCTGTTCTTTGGTTTGTGCACGCAGGACGGGTGTACGTGTTGATCTGTACAGGGGAAAGTGAACTGGCCGTATTGCATGTGTGTGTTCACGTGTATATAAAGCAGTCATTTTTGTTGCGGGGCATATTTCTTCTTGCCAAAATAATTGTATCAGTACAGCTGCTCTTCTGTAATTGCAATTTTATCATTAGGTGGCACTTTACATTATATTCCCCTATTCCCCTTGCTCTTTGGGAATAAACTGTACCAGCATAAATACCTTCACACTAAGAAGGTTGTTTGCTATGACCGTACTGCTGAAATTACAGTGGGATAACTTATGTTTAGACAGGGATAAAAAGTATGTATTTATATGGCATAAGTCCAAGCTTGTCTGTCTGTATCACCCTTACAGTGCTTTTGCACTGAGTAGACACACAGTGTGTAGCTATTGCTTTCCCACTGAACCACCATATCAGAAAGAAGAATAAAATGTATGTTTAGAAATTTAATTAAATATTTCTTGTGGGGTAAAAAGGTTGTGTTATCAGCTACTTTAAGCTAAAGTGCTTCTCCCCACACTCCCCAATATTTGTAGCATTCTGAGTTGTAATACTCAATCAAGAATGACTTCTTGAGTGAGGCTACTTCAGTGATGTTCACAGTTTATGGTGATGCTGCAAGTGGACAAAATGGAAGATTTACTAAAAATATCCTCATTTCTGAGAGCGTGGGAGGCCTTGCAATCGTGGGCAAAGCTGTGCAGAGGGAGTCACCTGGCTGCTCTATCAGCCTTGCCCTTCACTGCAAGTTTGATGGGTCCTGTTAAAGCCAAAGGACTGGTTTTAAACTCTGCGTCTCTGTGAGAGGGTGCAGGGTGGGGTTTTTTTTTTTTGTTTTGAGAAAGGAAAGTGCTATGATATGCTTTTAGAAAGGGCTGATTGCAGTCTATGTTTGTTTGGTATTAGGACACAGAAGAATTGGGCTGGGAGGATGAAGGGAGAGTCTGCCTGAGGCTCCACAGAGTACTGCACAGTTTCGTTCTGAGCCCAGGAGTCCTAAACTGATAAAGCTAGGCAGCTTAAATAAGTCCCAAATGGATCAATACCTTACATATAGAATCAAGTTTTCATTTTGATCTAAAACTTCAATAGGATAATGTTTTACTCTGGAGGAGCTGGAGAGTTCTTTAATACAAGGAGGCAGCCCCAGACGTGCCAGATCAGTTGGGCAACTTCATTTTAACTACACTACCCACTCAATAAGGTTTCCATCCTCTTTTGTTTAAATCAGATAAAAGCATTTCAAATGAGAGCAGAGTCTTGTGACATTGGAAACTAAAATTCCAAGTTTTATTTTCTGGCTAGCCATTGTGTTAAGGGGTTTGTGGTTCTTTAAAATGACCAATATACTGGATGTGTCAAGGTGATCAGATTTTCAGAATGGAAAATAAGGGCTTCTCTTGCTGCAAACACAGGGTGAGGGAGCATTTGTGCCTTGCAGCAGGTAGCTTTAGTAGGGCAAAAGAAACAAATTCTTATCTCTCTGTTATCTTCTGGCCTGGAAAGCAAGGTATGCTCAAATTTTTCTGTATGCAGAATGTGCTTTTCCAGATAATCAACAATCCAGGCTGCAGGACATCAACATACACAATCCATTTTCTCAAAAAACTGTGGAAAGCTGCACTGCTATAATTCTAATATCATCTGATGGGTTTTGAGGTCCTTCCCTAGGGCCAAACTGATTCCTTGTAGTACTCTAGGCAGTATATACTCTTGGCCTTCTCCCATAAAGCCCTTATTCTGAAAAAATGTACCAAAAAGATGAATGAGCATTCCTGAGAGGGATGACAATGAAAGAAGTTTGACTAGAAAGCTCTATCCATGGCAAGATGAGGCAACTTGAGCTTAGAAGATGGACAATTCTGGAAGAAGATTTCATCCATCTGCCTCTTGTAAGTAGGAAAAAAGAGAATGCTTCAGTTTTAAAGGTCAACAGTAAAATAGATTGTGCCACATTGGATTGATTTTTTTTTTTTTGACATAGCTGTATAAAACCATTTAAGGTATTTGAATCATAACCTCTTTGGTGGTGGGTTTCTCAGGAATATGTTGCAACATCATCAACCCTGTAATGGGATGCATAAGAAGTCTTTGATCAGTAAACAGCTTTTTCATTCAGTTTCATAAAAAGTTGGATGCATCAAAACTACTCTGTGTGGTATGGAAGCACAGTAAATGATAAAGTGACTTTCTTTTGGATACCGTTCACTGTCTGTACAAACTGCTGCAATGCATAAGCTACTTGCTGACCTCCTCCCATATTTCTCTAATCTGAGGTAGTCCATACTGTTCCTGGTATGACCAAGGTTTTGCGTTGAATGTGTTGCATTAGCATACAGAGACATCTGTGAAATTTGGAGTTGCCTCATTCTGTTACACAGCACTTGACAGCAGTGTCAAGTTAAGCTACAGTATTTAATCAAGGGCCTTTAGTGGGGTGCCTAGCCAACGTCCAGCTGTGTATTCACTAACAGAAGAAGCCACAGCACATGGGTGATTTTCAGAAATTCAGCTGAAGTGTTTTTATCTTTGACATTACAGTATCTCTTCTGCACCTTTATAGGTGATTCTCTCTCTCTCTCTTTCCTGCCTGTGCATTTTCATCTTCAATTTCATGGGCTGATTTCTACAAAATGCATCATTGTACTCTCTTCATTGCAGAGGGCTTGATTCACCACCATTGAATTCCATCCTTCTGTTGATGTATTCCTTTCAAAGCAGTAGAAATTTACCATTCAAAACTAGAGTATCACAGTGCTGAGTTTGTCCCAGTTGCTATCTTTCTCCAGTTCTTCTTCTCCTGTCCTCTGTCTCTCATAAAAAAATATAGTAAGAAATACAATTTTTGTCTTATTCTTAGGGTACTATGTGACAGGGGCCAAACTGCAACTATTTATAATGGAGAAGAGAGATGGTAGGATGTGACTACAGGCTGTCCTGCATCTTGCTTCTAGTGTGCATAAGCTTTTCCTATATAGCAAATGAGAAAGCAGGATAAAATATATTGTAGAACCATTTAGGTGTACTTTGGCAACTACAGGAATTTCTGAGGTAGGTGTGCAGAGAAAGAGTTACTGGAAATGTTTTCCAAGTCCAACAGAAAACGTTGTCCATAAGATTCTTAGCTTAACGTTCTGGTTTCCTGACTATGGGATATTTATTATGAAGGAGGTAGATGAATCAATTTTCCAGATCTTCTCATCAAAGAAAGAACTTCACAGAGAAGTGATTCTGCCGTGATGAAGGCAATGCAGTGGCCTGATCTCTTGTGTCAGGGAGCTGCATTGCTAAGAGGTCTCTTGGAAGAGTGATTTTGTTCCTGTTTTTTCAAGTATTCTCTAAGGTTTTGGTAGAGGTAATTTTTAGCCTACTGTTTACTTTGATGATGAAGACCAGGATTTTTAGAAGACTATGCTTTGTACCGAGATGCTGTAACATAGGGAATGTGCCTTTTGATAGGATTGCACCAAGCAATACGTGCTGTGGGTCAGGAACCTATGGGTCATTGGAGGGGGAGGAATCAAGAGAGCTCACCTGGCTTTCAGTAGGCCAGCTGTCCAGGAAGAAAATTTTCAGGTGCAGACATCTCTGGGAAAGCTTCAGGTATTTATTGAGCATGATTGTCTTATGAAAGACAAGGAACAGAAAGTTTATCATGCTCCTAACCCTCAACTAGAGAATGCTGAAGAAAGACAACAGGATGGCAAGAGGAGACCTCAGAGTTACGTCTGAATCTCCCCACTTGGGAAATAAGCTTTCATTCTGGCTGCACCAGGTGAAACATTCATGCCTAGCTGTCATTAGAGCAAACAGCAATATTCTGGCCTGCAGATCGCAAAAANAGCAATATTCTGGCCTGCAGATGGCAAAAATATATCACAACATCCAGGGCTGTATCCAAAAAGAAAGAAGAGGATTAGTTTTCTATGCATTTTAAGAGAGAAAAGATTTTTCTGGCTAATATTGCTGCTTGTATTTGTCATACCTACCATGGACCCATGGGACTCGGACATTGCAGTCGCTTTGGTGATCCGGAAGAGCAGACAAGACGCCTTGCTAATTACCCCTTGCACCCACNCCTTGCTAATTACCCCTTGCACCCACAGTCTCAGCTGTATTTTATCAATATTGAACATGAGTTACTGGCACTTTATTCAGGTGGAACAGAGTTGTGAGTATGGGTATTATCAACAAATCGCAAAAGAGGTTGAGGGCCAAGTGAAATCAAACAGCAAATACAAATACAGAGAAATTGTCCGAGCAGCCAGGGA
>RSEF01000003.1:38778058-38817872 GCA_003993805.1 Himantopus leucocephalus | reverse complement strand
AACCCCTCAGATTAGGATACGAACGCTCATGTCTGACTCCCAGATTTTCAGCTGGTCTTTCTCACCTCTGTTCAGCCAAACATATCAACTTTCAAAGCAATTTTCAGTCCAGAATTTGCTTGACCCACAGTCGCTATGGGAGGGGAGAGTGAGTTTCAAAATTGGTTCCCTGTGTTCCTTTTCAACAGCAGCACACAAACTACAGGAAAATCACCCATCAGCCTCGTAAAGAGCGTCTTGTGCAACTTGTTAATTGAAAATTGTCTGAGACATTGACAAATCCAATTTGATCACACTGCAATAACTGACCTCTACCCCAAATCAGAATAGCAGGGCCTTCTGATAGTGGCACTGAACATTTTCTCTGTAGCTTTCTTTTGCAACACCGAAGTATTCTTTCAGTTCACCAATGCTGCTGTGCAGCTGCTGTCCTCTAGCAGCAGTAAGGCTCGAGTAGCTTCAGCAAGGTGAGAAGAAACTGGGGCTGGCAGATATACACCCAGAATTGCTGCAGGCAAGTTGAGCAAATGACACATATGAAATCGGTGTATCCTGATGAGTGATACAACAATAGAGGCATTTTATTTATTTTAATCTGACTCATGCATTCACTTCCTCTGTCTGAGGGCAACAAGTAGGTGAGAACAACTTTGCTTCCAATGACTGGAAGAACTTCCCCCAGATGGAACTTCCTTGGTCAGTAACTGCTGGCAAGCAGTTTGGGGAACTTTGAATAAGGTTTTAAAATAGTTTCTGAAGCAGGAAGGGACTTTCAAAAAGGCAGTGAAATTGAGTATTTCTGAACTGATCAACTAAGCCTGGACTAAGTGTGTTACCTTCTAACCATGGAAGATCAACAATGAGATCTGTAAGAGGGGCTCAGCACTACTGGAGTGGAGTGAGAATGGTAGGGTGGTACCAAGAAGTCTTCGTGGTGTTTGGACACTTTTGCTTACCCACTTCTGTAACTACACGTCTGATCTTTGCCTAGAGCTGCACACTTTCCTAGCATTTGTATTCTTTAGGGGACTTGGAAGGGGGCAGAGAACATGGCCCAGGGGTTGCTGATGGCCTCTCCTGACCCTGGCTGAATAGCTGTTCAGAACTGTCCTGTGGAAGACAGAGGTGAAGATATCGGCATGCCTCAGTGCTTTTTCCTGCAGGAGACAAAGTTGCTGTGACAAAAGAGGTCTGCCTATCGGGACCCTACTGGGGAAGGAGCATGGGGCATGTGGTCGTGAAGCTGTCAGTGCAAGGACAGGTGATCTCTCCTGAGAGCTGAAATGGGGCAAAGACACAGAAAGCTTTTTGATGATGGAGGGTGAGGAGGAAATTTCTTTACTGAGAAGGTTCCTTCAAGTCCTTCAGGGCAGAAGTCACCAGCTCCATCTCTGACCTCTCTAACCTTTATCAATGTTCCCATCTGCAGCTGTTGCTTGCAGAGCCTTTATCAAGTTTCCCTCCAACCACCCTGTTTCCCACCAACTCCTTTTAAAGGAGCATTTAAGCAAACCACACACCAGCTCCGTTCCCTTTCCTGTCAGCTCTTCACAAAGCAGCATAAAACCAGTCTTCCACCACTGCCTTCTACAAGTCGGAATACACGAGCCATTGCGTATTCCTCCATAGCCTCCTTCTCTCTAACAGGCTAATGCGCTCAAGGCTAGTGAGGGCAGGTTATCCAGAGCTCTGGAGAAATGTGGGATGGTTCCTCAGGGCTCTCAAGATGCTTGTCAAAGCCCCTAGCCAGGAGGTGACAAAAGGAAAGTCAAAAAGGACACAGCCAGCCAGTGAGGATAGGATGGTGGGTGGCAAGGCAACCGGGGAAGTGCCTTGCTTCCTTGCCAAGGTCACGCAGGGCACTGCAATCACGGGCAATTCAGAGGCAGTCGGGAAGACTGGCACTCTGCTCCTTGTCCAGGGTCCACCCTTATAGACATAGCTATGTAGACATAGCTCCACTAGCACAAAGATCCCCAGGAATAACCAAAGCTGTAGCAAATACTGGTTTTGGAAGGTGGAGGAGAGACCAACAAAGCAGCCAGCAGCAGCTCCCCAAGACAGAAGGGAACACAGTTAAAGCTGCTCTTCTGTGGGTCTAAAAACAAAAAGACACCTCACTTCTTGGGGCTCCTCCAGCTATGCTGCTCGGACTGCTCAGGTTCCCACCCACGCAGGCAGCCCCGAGCAGCCTGACTCACAACAGAAGACGTACAAGGTATGGTACCTGTCCTCCAAATCAGAGCTTTCCCAGATGTTTGACTTACTCTGATCAGACACGTTAGCTGGATGTGAAAGTAGCCTGCACCAACAGGATAATATATTGGTACTAAAAATGAAATACATGAAATATAATGTTCCCTTCACACCAGTATTTTGCAGAAGCATTTACTTGTAGTGCTGACCTGCAGGTGTACATAGGCAAGGAGGATGCCAGAGGCAAAAAGGATTTGTGTGCATTTTTCATCTAGTCTGTACTTTCTACACAATTTTGTACAAAATGACATCTTGGGATCCCTTCCAGCCCTATTTCTCCTGAATTTATAGTGCCATTAAATACGGTAACTTTTTTGTTAGTGGGATAGAGGCCCAATAACAATTTCTTATATTTCTGGACAAAAAAAACAGGTTTTATTGTCTTATTTAATGATGCTACTCTTTGCTGATTACATGCTCTTTTAGCACTTGTCAAAATTCAGTGTCTGTACTCTGACTTCTTTTTTCCCCCAAAATCATACTAATAACCTCAATAACTTTGACGTTATCAGTAAGCTTTACGGATTCGGGTAGTTTCGTGCTTTGGTGCAATTTCAGTGTGTGTGCTAGAACAGATTCTAGAAACCTTTCAGAAACAGAGCTGTATTAATTAAGAACCAATTAGGTTTAACCAGCATTTATATAAATTCACAGATTCTGGACGGTTTGTAGCCAGTACACCTACACAAATGAGCTAAAATCAGTCCATACATCATTCTTCATAACTATAAATTGAAATTGTATGTGAAATTAACTGAAAAAGCAGCACTCTTGTGGATAACAATAACTTCAAAAAAATAGCACTTTTCTCAACTGAAGTCTGCACGATTTTGTTAATTACCTGTCTTAGCTTTGGATCTGAAATCACAGTTGCTTAAAAGCCCTATGACAGGTGACAGATTGTTCTTAGCAGACACACCCCTAGTAACTAAGGAGCTGACGGTTACTGAGGTTTAAATAAAACCAAAATGCTTAAATTCTACCCCTCTGAGTGCATAGCAGCTCTGCATTTTTGGGAGAAAGACCTAATAAATGGTCACCCTAAGTGGTGAGGGTTTGGGGACTGTTCCACGATTTGACTTAAAAATAACCACGTAACACCTGAAGTTCTTCTTAGGGATTGGTCTTTCGCCACAACTTGTCTGAGCAGATAATTATGCCGGTTATAGATAAGATTTTAAAGAGACCTCTAATATGTTCCAAATAAACCTGAGGCTTGCCTGTACTTAGGTTGGGGAAAAAAAAAAAAACAACAAAACACAGAACTTTGAACAGTATTGTTTTTTTAATATCCATTACAAGCATTTGAAAAAAGATGGGGGATTTAAGACAAATGATGTATCGCAATGATCGTCTTGAACAACGAGTTTAAAGTACCCTCGCAGGAAGTAAACAAATGTAAAAAGGAAACCATAAAATACAGGAACGTATGTATCACTCCCAAGCGTGAGGACGAGGTGGGAATCGGATGGAAGCAACACTGTTCTTCAGAAATTATTCAGAAATCGTAAGCCCAAGTTAGCACTCTGAAGGACCATTCATCAAAATAAGCACTCCTTTCCCTTCCTCAGCTTAGAAATGGCCCCTCTCTGGAGCACTGGGTCTGGTGAAGCTTCTTGTTGAAGATTCCTGCCAACACAGACTTCCCCAGGATGGGAAGAATAACTCACCAGCTACCTCTGCCTGGCTGTAGGCTATTTTAGCTTTAGCACACCAGAAAACCTAATCTATTAGACATCAATCATATCCAGCTCTCTAGGAATTTTAAACAGTTTATAAGTAAGTTAATTAAGCACATGTTTAGCTTCTGCTCTTGTTCTGCAGACGTACTGAGAAGGCACAAGTCTGACATACTGGGAAAATAAAACTATCAGCATGGGGAAATGTATGGGAAAATAAAACTACCAGCATAAATAAAGAAACCTTTTGCCCAGATGAGTAGCCACTGAAGAGATGCCCACGCTCAGGAGGTCTGAAACTGAACTTAGGGAGCAGCTACCTATCTCACTGGTGAGGATGATGGCACTGGGCCCTACACTAAGGGAGACTCCTGAAGGCTTCCCCAGCAGCACCACTGTGCACATGGAAGGGGACTAATAGTTCCGTGCAGAGGAGGCACACGAATCCCCCTGGTCCAGCCGGGAACAATTCCCTCAGCAACCCAGAGAGCTCCAGTTGCCCTACTAATTTTCCAAAACCTCGGAGCACAGCTTCTGCCTCCCACCCAATCCTGCTGGTGCTCTGTAGAGTTAATTCATGAATGTAAGTGACTTTAGCCCAGCACCCGATGCATTAGGCAGGAAACTACGATCCTTCAAAATAAAAATACGACAGAAGGTTGCAGCCCTCGGTAGCCAGTCACCAACAGACTGACTCAGCCTTCAGGCCAGGTCACAGTGTGCCATCAGGAAAAGGGAAAAAAAATACTGGATCCGTGAACACTAGTAACAAGATACGAAGTATTTTTCATCTCTGATCCTTCTCAGAAAGCAGCAGAAACCACACCAGGTACAGAAATATTTATATGCTAAATTAGCACTCTCAGTGTGCAAGACATGAAGTCATTCCTGTCACGAATGAGAAAAACCTTGAATTCTTGCCAGGGAAATCTGGACACCACAGCGGGACACCTAAGGTGCCTGCAAAGCTGGAACAACTGTTTGGAAATAACACGTTGTTCTTGACTATGATCTTTCAAATCTCAGCCTTGCAGACTGGCTGTTTCTTATGAGATCCTTCTGAAGCCATAAGCTTTCTTTCCTTTGCCCCTTGCCAAAGGTGCGCTATTTTGTATAGGAGACCCTCCACTAGCATGCTGAAACCAGGCTTTGTAGCATGACGAAAAAATATACCCTGACTTCTCCAGATCTTTCCATGTATTTTGGATGGTGGCTGTCTTAGGGCTATACTCTCGCTTCCAGTGGAACAAAACACCTTGCATCTGGCAGGGTGCTAGCAGACAGTCGTGTCACCAGATGAGGTGGGGTGGGGATAAATCAATGAAACCTACTCTAAAATGTTTGATACTCGATTACAAAATTAAAATTGAAACTCCAAACCCCTTAACACCTCCCCCTCCCAAAAAAAAAAAAAAAAANAAAAAAAAAAAAAAAAATAAAAAGAGAAAAAAACCCCAAAATATAATGAGATCTACCTGATGTACCATTTTTTTTTCTATTTGATACATGGCATCGTTTCTGAACATCCTCTCCAGTTGTCTGATTTGAGTGTCTACTTTGGTATGCTCTGCTCCTTGAATGTGACTCCTCTTTCCCTGTATGCTGCTAATTATACATCTACTTTAACGGCACATTGCATGCAAAACACATCGTCAAAGTGGCTCCTGGCACACCGCTTCTCCCTTACCCTTCAGTTCAGTGATATCATTGTATTACATCACTGTCTGTGTTAAAAATGAACCAGTTGTCCAGACCATAGTACACTAAAGCTGTAAGAAGGTTCTTTCCCTTCTCTGGGCTTTAGCCTAATCTTGGCAAAAATGCAAGAGCCACAGTGAGTAATGCACAAAATTAATTTAGCTAGTGTTGGATATATACGGAAGGGTGTAGGATATATAGGGAAGGGTGTAGGGCATACCATGATACTGCCTCAGAACACCGCTGCAGCCTCCAGCGACTTGTGCTGAGGTAATTCTTACACCTGAGAGGGTGCCTGAGCATTTAATAGCCTTCAACAGATTTTTTTTCCTCACCCTATGAATTTTCTAGTTGTGTTGTGCTGTCTAAACAGCTTGTTTATAAATAAATGTCTTACTGGCACAACCCTCTTCAGTTTGTTATGAATTCTCAGAAACCACATCCCAAAAGAAACAATTACCATACAAATACCTTATTACTTCTACTCTCCAGTTTCCCCTCAGGAATTAATAAAGATTAAGCCTGACACATTCATACGACAGACGTGGAACATGAGGCTCAGAGTTCGTAACAACCCCCCTCCACACTGTTTGTGATAGAAACTTCGGGACAGCTACTGTATTTTGAAAAATCAAGATGTGAAATGGAAGGGGAAGTTTTAAAACGAAGTTAGATAAACATGTTAGGAATGAAACAGGCCTAAGTAAAGTAGTTCTGAGGCAAGAGAAGAGTTCCCTTTCACACTCCTGATTCCATAACCTGATGGCTACTAGGTCATTATTATTCAGATTTGTTTCAGAAATGGCGTATGTCTCCTAATGTCTTCAGTTTCAGAAAACAAGTTCTACGTCTTACAAACTTGCAACTTAAAAAAAAGGACCAAAAATGGCAGAAATAAATACTACCATTATCTGATTACAGTGCCATACAAGAAAGCTTAGTGTCTGTCAGTATTTGCCACTAATTCATAAGACATGCTTTATAGACAAAATAGAAATAATTTACATTATATGGAAAGTGTTGGTTAATTAAGAAAACCTCTGCTCTGTTTTTAGTCAGAAGCATCCCTAAGTCCAATTGCCACGAATAAGCCAGGAAATTCTAAATGTAGCTCCACATCTAACAGTATAACTGCAATTATAACCATCATGTTTTATCCCTCTTTCTTTTTGAATCAAGTGCCTGAATAAGATAAACAGATTAAAAGATCTGGCAGNATTTTAGTCAGAAGCATCCCTAAGTCCAACTGCCACAAATAAGTCAGGAAATTCTAAATGTAGCTCCACATCTAACAGTATAGCTGCAATTATAACCATCATGTTTTATAAAAGTCTTCCTTTTTATATAAATCCCTATTTCTTTTCAAATCAAGTGCCTGAATAAGATAAACAGATTAAAAGATCTGGCAGAAGAAATAAAGCCATTAGAAGCCCACCCCTATTTCCTTGGTTTTTAGAGGAATACGTTGAATTAACGTGTTGCAGCTGAAAGGACCATTTGTACCAGCAGTTAGGAATTAGTTAGGCAAAGTCAACCCACAGAAACAATCAGTGAAGCCAACCCAGAATAAAACTGTCTTGCAGTTGAAATTTAATTTGCATTAGCATTAATGCTTGGGGAAAAAAGAAGCATTTTTTTTTTATCCAATTGCACGAGCGTGGTTGCTGACTGCCCCGGCAACAGCAGCCTGCACACACTCTTCGTGCCTGCCCCGTCCCCACAAGGGTGGTGGTTACTCTGACATAACCTACTGCACAGTATCTCTACAGACGTCATAATAACTATTTACCACCACAAAACTATCAAAATAAGTAACTCCTACACACCCGCATCCAGTAACAGGACAAACGCCCTCACGACAACTAAGGACATGAGTGGAATAACCATCCTCTTCCTGACTTCTGGCAATTCCAAGTACCCCTCGCTTTCACGGCTTACGAAATGGCACGTGGTCACCACAAGCAACTGCTTAACTGCTATTTAAGTAGCTTCAGGGCGACCATGAAGAAAGATGAAAAGTCCTGCTGGACATCTCCAAAATTTGTCTTGGGGCATGCCCCACCTACTAGTCCAGGAACCTGATGGCCTGCTACCTACCAAACAACATCTGCAACAGAGCAGCTTCTTGAGGCACTTGATCTAATGTGCACTGCTCTCAAAAGATCAGCGTGTTTCCCTGCTTAGAATGGCCAGGAAACAGCCTTTTGTGCAGTGTTAATCTTTCTGCTGCATCAGGTGGCAGAGTACAAAGAAGACAGGATTGTACTGCAAAGAAGAGGAAGGCCTGGACCACCTCTGGTGTC
Organism: Himantopus leucocephalus; assembly: GCA_003993805.1. Lineage (NCBI taxonomy): Eukaryota > Metazoa > Chordata > Aves > Charadriiformes > Recurvirostridae > Himantopus > Himantopus leucocephalus. The sequence goes on along the minus strand of RSEF01000003.1, from coordinate 38,809,936 downwards.
AGCAGCGTACCTGGGAATAGCTTAAGCTATGTGTGGAGCTGAAAGGCAAAGCCAAGAGTGGTTTGATACCAACAGAGACAGCAGCCCGCACTTGCCAGTAACAACTGCTGCGGACAGACCAGGAGGAGAGCCTTGAGGAACTACTCGGGCAGAGCGCACAACCCTTAGGGAGATGCTGAATTCATCTCACTGAAGGTTTGTTATCTGAAAGGTCTATGGCAGCCATCAACCTAAAGTGGTTATCATCCATACCCCCTATGAAATGTGTTTCTTAGGACAAGCTGTCACAGCTTCTGCAGGTGCTTGCTTCTCCACAAGGCTACATAAACAGCTTATGGTATAGGAATAACTTACATGACCCAAGAGGTGCTCAAGGTAGGAAATTTCACATTTGTGCGATGGCTTCCTCCTTCTAGGGCATACAGCCCAAATTGTTTCAGACGAGATCCTTGTACGTAGGTTCAGACCCCTCAAGAAAGTGCTCTGTGTGATGGAGGAAATAAGCACTGGAGAAGACAGTAAGCCAGGTTCCTGTCTGCACTGTTGTGACATGAGGGCTGCTTGTCTGCTGCCCCACATCCTGTACATGGTGGCCTCTTCCCGCGGCGGGACTGACAAGAGTTTGGCCTGGCCTGACCTTTAAACACGAAAGTGAAGGCTGATGGGACTGAACAAAGATTGCTGCCAAAGACTAATCCAAACCATTCCCAAACTGGTAATTTCAGGATGGAGTGGACAGGCATGCAGCTTCACTGCAAAGGATGCTACGCCTTATTGATCAACACCAATAAAAATAAGGACTGCACAAATATAGGAAAAGTTCAAACTGCTGAGAGCGAGCATCACTCCACATGCTATGACGGATAAAATTGAGCGTACATAGGAAGCTTCAACCAAGGTCTCCAGCTCCAGATGATGTCATTAATGAAAGTATCTTTCTGTATCAGTAATGTCCTTCAGGGGCAGAAAACCAAGGCAGCACTCCCAAACATATATACAAGGTGCCTGGCTTCCAGAAACAGCACAGTCCCCATCAATGGAGGAAGGAAGGCGTGTAGGCCAGGGCTCTTGCTCAACCGCCCTCCCTGTAGGACACACGGGCAGGGTACAAGGGAAGATACTCTGGGATGCGCCTCTGCTGGGCCAGCTGTACCAAGGGTTTAACCAAAGGTTGGTCCAGCCCCTGTAATAAATCATGTTGGCAAGGCAGTGGGCACATTTTGGCAGCTCTCACCTGTACTATCATCCTCATAAAGGTAACAGTACCGCATACCCACACAGCCTCATCTTGCTTTATCAATAACAGGCTAAAACCTGCATTTTAGCTAGCTAGAACAAGTTACCTGCATTTTTATTTGAATCCAGGATGTGAAAAAGGACATCCTACTTCCAGAGCCTTCAAAACACGAGAGAAAAGCAGCAGAAGTATGAGGCCCGCGCTTCAAAAGCCCTGCCCTCCTCGAGAGCTGGAGGACATCACCCCATGTCCCCACATGCCCCGACATCTCAGGTCCCTGTGGGCCACGAGGGAAAGCCAGGCAGCAGGCTATCCCAAAGCGTCGTGTCAGTGGCACCGTCGCTTTTAAGTGAAGGGGGCTCCAGCTCCAGTGTCTTCACTGATCCCAAGGCAGCAATTTTGTAGAACAACTTCTAAAACAGATAAAGCAGAACTGTGAGGTGCAGCAGTAAAGCAGATTGAGTGAGTACCAAAGAGAAGGGAAAAAAACCCCTTGAGCATTACATTTATTGCCAATGGATATTTCAGTGTAATTTGTGTGATCTGGATATTTGGAAAAGGGATAAATGACATGTAAAGAAAACCACGCACTTCTCCTTAGCCTATTGACTATCAGACAGAAGATGCTCTATTTGTGTACTCTGCTCTCCAGCACCTTAATACTAAAACCAATNATATTTGGAAAAGGGATAAATGACATGTAAAGAAAACCACGCGCTTCTCCTTAGCCTATTCTTGACTATCAGACAGAAGATGCTGTATTTGTGTACTCTGCTCTCCAGCACCTTAATACTAAAACCAATTTGCTGTTTCAAAGCAAAAAAAAGATCTTTTCATTCTTCTTCAAAATATGAACTTCTGCAGGCCGGGCCACATCATCAGCAGTAAAAGCAATGTCTATTTTTCACCATTTGTGGCCTTGTTAATCTCTTGTCATTTCTTACTAAATTCCTCAACGTTTGTCATTGCTTAATAAAATGCAATTACATTTTTTAAACCAACTACGATAAAAACATACATTACTAACTTTCCCAAGGACAGATTATGTGAGTAATTTTGGTTTACACGTATTATAGCAAATGTCCTATGTTTGCAGCACTACATACATAACATACGATAGCTTTAAACAGGCTGAACTACTCACAATTCAAGCAATGTTTACTGTTTTTTTTTAAAATTGATAGTAAATGTATTGAATCAGTGCGTTCAATGAATTCTGAGCATTGCCTGCAAAGTTTATGAAGATGATAAAACAGTGATAAATTGGGACTGTTGGGAAGGACTGAGACTCGTTTCTAATCCATCCGAGATTGAAAATAGCTTGTGCAAATGTACAATAGCACTCTTCGACTACTGATACATCAAAATTGATTCTGTGTAAATATGCATTGTTTTCAAAATCCCCAAAACACTAAGTAATGACAGAAAACTCAAATTGGCTTAAATTTCAGTGTGTGAGAAAGACCATTTTATTCAGCATAGCATTAAAAACAACCACCAAAAATAATATTTAACAAGGTCTGAAGAGATCTCATTCCTCCTGGGAAAATAACATTTCAAGACACTATTTTTTTAAACAGAAGAGCAATACTACACATCTCTCATCTCTGTTATACTTAACTGCTAAGATGGAAATGGTCCTAAATGGAACCTACCCTTTAATTCACTACTTATCAGGTAGAGACTTGTTTTCTTGCAGCGAAATGTACTTTTACAGCATCCTGCAGAACCGTAGCACTCTCTCCTGTTACTTAGCACTATTTACCTCTTCAGATATTACTACAGGTACAATTACATATCTAAAGCATCATTCCCAGTACGTCTATCTGATTTATCACCGGACTTGCACCTACTGAACCCACCAGTGTTTTGCCCAATTTAGTTGTGAACGTCCCACACGAGACCACTTTCAGGAACGCTACTTTTGAAACAATTCTCCCTCCGCCTCCTTCCCCCTGCCACCAGGGTCCTCATCTCCCCGTTGCGCGTCATCTTTTCCTCACCCCATTCCAGCACTCTGCGTCGCTTCCCGCCCACACCGAAAATAACCTCTCCCCAAACCCGCCATGTCACACACTCGTCTAGGTTGGCAGGGGCCTGTAAGGTCAGCGAGTTCCAACNCCTGCAACCAGGGTCCTCATCTCCCCGATGCGCGTCATCTTTTCCTCACCCCATTCCAGCGCTCTGCGTCGCTTCCCGCCCACACCGAAAATAACCTCTCCCCAAACCCGCCATGTCACACACTCGTCTAGGTTGGCAGGGGCCTGTAAGGTCAGCGAGTTCCAACCACCACGTCTATGCCGTTCAGGCGACCTGCACCCCGCGAAGGATCCCATAACCTCCTTTTCCCGCTCGGTGCTACTGAGCGCGCTTATGTCTCCTCCTCCCGTTATTACCCTTTTAGCTTTTAACGCCCCGGCTCAGACCGGCCGGAGCCTAGGCCGCCAGGCGGCTACACTGCGCCTGGGCCTCTCCCTGAGGACGGCACAGCGACGCGGCGGACTCGCGCCACCCTCCCCACGCACAAAGGAGCCGAGGAGGACGCGGCCCCCACGCGTGAGGGCGCCGGAGCTGCCTCTCTCGTAACACCCAACTGCAAACCCCGGCGGGGAGGGGGGGGGGCGCGACCGGCCCCCTCTGCCCCGCAGCCGGCGCGGCGCCGGGCCCGCAGGCCGCTGCCCACACCCGCCACAGCCCGCGCCCGGCGGAGGCGCGCGTCTGGAGAAAGGCAGGTTGGGGGGAGGGGCGGCGCGGGCTGAGGGCGAGCGCCGGCGCCGCGCTCCCCCCCGCCCCCCGCCTCCCTGCGTGCGTGCGTGCGTGCGCGCGCCCCGCTCCGTGACCCATTTCACCGAACAAAGGATTTTGCTGGAATCTCAGCGCTAGACCTAAAATGGCGCCGGCGCGCTCGGCCGCCCCCGCCCCCCCCGCGGGCACCATAGAGACGGGGCGGGGCGCGGCGGATAGAGCGGCCCCTCCGCCTGCCTTCTCTAGGCGGCCGTAGTCCGGCCTCGCTGGTGCGCGGCGGGGGAGGGGTGGGGGGTGCGGGCCGGGGAAGGCGGTGTCGCATCATGGCGGACGAGGGCGACTCTGAGCCGAGGAAGGTAATGGAGGATGGAGGGGGTGGCTCTTCCCGCCTCGTAGCCTCCCTCCCCCCGGCTCGGCTTGAGGCGGGCGGCTGAGGGAGCCGTGGTCCCGCCTCGCCTCGCCCGGGCGGCGGGGAAGCCCCCGGAGCGGCCGGGTCGAGTCGGTAATCCGCGCAGAGGCAGGAGGTCGGCGGTGCGCGGAGCCTTCCAGGCGTTGTAAGGTTTCCCGCCCGCCCCGCTGAGGTGCGGCCGGGCGCCAGGAGGAGGAGGAGGAGGAAGATGAGGATGAGGAGGAAGAGCCGGAGCTGTGCGGCCGCCCCGCTCCCCGCGCCCACGGAAGCCGAGGGGGAGCCCTGCGCTGGGGACGCGGGAGGGTGTCGCCGAGCAGTTGTGATCCCCCGCTGGTTTCGCTCCAGAGGAAATAATGAGGGAACAATCCACGGAAACCGATGGCAGAGCCCAAGCCCTGCAGGGTCGGGGGGGTGTGGGGGCGTTCTGTTTGTTTTTCCACGGGCCCCTCCACGGGGATTTCTCTTTGTGGGTGAAACACTGTCGTGACACTTGAGCCTTTGTAACGCCAGTATTTAGCAGTGGTTGGAGTCACAACAAGTGATTTCAAGTATAGCAACAGGTGAAGTCCTATTTTGAAAGGGTGCATCATGCTGCACGGACGTAGCAGGAATACCTTCTTGGCCAACAACAGCAACATATCAAGTGACTTCTTCCATACGAGAGTACTTGAAATTACTCATTAGGAGACGAGACCAAATCCTTTTTGTCTCATGTGTACACAGGGATTATGTGGAAACAGCTGATGGTCATCCATAGGGAATGTAGATTAAATTATTGATGGGGATTTCCATACTTGCATACACAAATCCAGCTGTTGTCTGATGCTTGCCATCCCTGTAGCTGCAGCCAGACGTGTTGCACAACGACTTGTCTCAGAGTTGTTAGCCCTCCACAAGTAGTTGACTGTAGTCTACTTTGTCCAAGTAGAATAGCTTTACAAAAAATTTAAACCATTTAAAAATCATCTTTCAAGATTTTAGTTGATACAGTTGCACATGTGGTATTTAGTGGTCTAAGGATTTAAACACAGTAGAATGAAGATGAATTCTTACACCATCCCTAACAAAAGAGTTAATAGCAGAAAGATGTGCAGATGTTACTGGACAGTGCACCCACCTTGACCCTGGCCCAAGTCATCTTGAGGTCTTTTTGTATGTAGTTCCCCACTCCTGCCTGAGGTGCCAACGTGCATTTGCAGGGATGTTTGTCAGGTGGAAAATATGGGTTGTATTCAAGTTAGAAGGCTTGGGTTATGCAGAAGCCAGTGTAGGCACCTCTGAAATGAAAACATATTTGTCAGTTCACAGGTTTATGAATGCCACATATAATTACTATTTAGAAATTAAATAGAAAACTGGTAGGTTATAGATGTGAGACAGAGTATGAAATAGTTTGAATAATTTACTAGTAGGTTCATTTAAAAACTTGTGTTGTATATAGAAGAATTTCTGTGCACAGCCCCTGCCTATACATAGGATTAGATTAAAAATTAGTGGTGTATAAATGTCTTTATTCAATGCCCAGTATAAGGTTCTCTACTACATGCATGTTCTCCAGTAATTTCACTTTTTTTTTAAGCACATTTGCCTTTTCAGATATTAAAGTTACATGGCATAACCAACTGCATAATTGATTGTAACCTTAGCCATTTGTTCTGATGTATGTTGAACAGAGATCCTGGATTCTTAGGGGTTTTCTCCCTTCCTTTTTTGAGGAATGTAAAGGGAAAAAATGAAATAGTTCTTTTATAAGATTCAATAGAAAGGATGGATCAGCAGGTTTGTACAAAGTGATGTTGCCCAAGTCAATAGTTAACTCTTCCGAAACCACTCCTGATAGAGCTGCGCGTGTTCATTTCTGCTCAGATTTAGAGTGTGCATGTTCACTTTTTGCTCACTTGGCGTCATAGACTTCTACAAAAGTAATTTTTTAAATTTATGGTGTGGGGTTTTTTCTTACAGTCCTTTAAACTCCTAGGATTTCTTGATGTTAAAAGTGTCCCGTGTTCACGAGAATCCGTGCTCTATGGCTCCGTGGGATCTTTAGTTGTGGGTCTTGGACATTTTTTAGCAACTAGTAAGTACTTATTCCTTCTGGGGCTTATATACTTATTTGCAAGGAAAAAAATAATTCTTATTTGCTGTTAGGTTTTAATGGGAAGTCATCCAAGGTTTTTTCTCTAGTTTTTTTGAGGATTTTTGTTTTTCTTTCAGGTAGAGTTAGAAGATCTTGTGACTTTGCAGTCGGTGGCTTTATTTGCACGATGTTAGGATACTGGTATGTAAAACGCTTCTTGAATTTTGACAGACCTATATTGGCTGCTTTGTACAACATGATCCCCATGTGATCTTTCACAGTGTTTTTGGAACTCCATAAAAAACTTGCCTAGCAAAGCGTCCTCTTCCTTCTCCCTGAAATATTTCTTTTTTTAAAGGAAGAGTGTTCAATGCCTTTGAATTTGTATGTCAGTATTTTTTAAAAAAAATTGCTATTGTTTTCTTGAATCCTAAGAGATCAAACCACCCAGTTATTTCCGTCTTTCCTAATTCTTTCTTTTTTCCTTCACATATGCCATCCTTCTGTCCTAATTACAAAGGCAGCATACTAAATGGTCATGAAATTAAGATCCAAATTACAGAAATTAGCATTTTCTATTGGACTTGTGTGTCCGGCTCCTCAGTGGCTGCATAATGTTTGCCTTAAAGGAATAGCTGTTACCCTAGTATTTTCATTATACATCATTTCATAATGAATTTTACCAGCATTATTATATGTGGTTTCAACTTTTCAACTGGTTGAGTAACTCTGATTTGATACTGTCAGCCATATAAAGCAGGGAATTGTGTTTTCTTTTCATCCCTTCCTCTAGGTTTTACTGCAGGTACAATTTGGCGCAACACAGGATCCGGCAAAGAATGCTTAAAGAAGGAATGAGAAACAAAATTTTATTTGAAGGCAGTTCTCTTGATCCAGAAAGAAAACAAACTGGCAATGAAAGAAGTGATTCATAGTCTGCTGTGGAGGATAATACAGCTTTGGGAGAAGGTGGTCCAAAAATGGCACTCTTCCCTGTAAATGTGTGAGGTGCCTAAAAATCATGCTGGTTTTCCTAGCAAATCCAAGCGAGAAGTTCATAGCGAATCTGTTAAGTCAGTGTACAAGCCTTTCTTTGTTTCATGTATGTGTGTATATGTCTATGTACACAGTTAAGAATGACCTCCGATTAAACATCTGGGAACTGATGTCTTCTATTACAGGGTCTCAGAGGGTTAATGACAGGGTGTTGGGACTGCTTTAACTTGTATTATAAACAGAATGGTTCGTTTTAGCAAAGTTGTAATTACATCTCATTTACATACAGGAAAATATTTTCATCAGCTGTTCTCTGAGTAAATGTGTCCTTCAGTGCTACTGTTAATTGTGCAGTTTGTGAAACAGGAATATTTAAACAGTAGGTGAAGGCTTTGCTTGTGCAAGGTGGGTGATATCAGTAGCCTTTGTAAGATTTCAGCTGCAGAATAACTTCACAATTTATATACACTGTGAAGTTGAAGGATTTCCATTTTTGTTCTGTCTGTGTGAAACTAAGAATAAAATCACACTTCAGAAGCAGTCTAAGCTATGTAAGTAACTAATCTTTTTACTTGATTAAAAATCTTGCTCTCCTATTTAAGACATTTCCTTACAATTGGTGGAATAATAATTTACATTGTTTGTAAGTAGCAATGATCAGTAGTTTGGAGGGGTTTTTTTTTAAAAAAAAGGCATGTTCTACTCGTATATTTCACTGTACCTTTTCAGTTAAATGAAATAACACTATCTAATTTCAAGGAAACCATCTTATTTGGAAATAGTGTTAGATCTAATTGCATATTGGTAAAAAGATGAGTGATGGTATAATATTCCCTGCTTGCTTCTGCCTACACCAGTGACACCATGTATTTACTTTTTTCACAAAAAGATTTATAGTATATTACGCTGTAAGCACTTTTTGGTCTCAAGGCATTCACTGAGCAAAAATAGTCCTTTCCCCCACCCTATACTTAGTCTGAGAGAGTTTGCAATCTGTTGTTAACTCAAGTAGGTGTGGGGAGGTTTGGGAATCCAGATGTAAACAGCAGCATTGCTCTACTTACTTAATTTGGAAATATACATGAGAGCACTAAACAAACATGTTATTTGCACTAAGATAATTAAACTTCTACCCTCCCTGGATTAGCCTTTTACAAGAAGAAAACAAACCTGTATATTCTGTTTCCTTTTTTCCGTCTATTCCTCCTCTTTCTTCTGGAGGAAACAATTAAGATAAATTTTCTGGAGGACATTCAGTTCAATAATTTTATATAAAAAGTCTCCAGAAAACTTGAGTTAGCGCAATGAAACACTTTCTGTCCTCACTGCAAAATCTAAACTCAGAAGTTAACTGGTAGCAAATCTAATTCAGAAGAGAAAAATGTTTCCCCTTGTTCTGTGCTGGGGGGGGGAGGGAGGCTCCTTCCCTTTGGATGGGGTGGGAGGTGTTGCCTCGTAAAGCCCTTGGAGCCGCAGTGGGAAACTGAGCGAGCCGTGAGCAAGGACTTAGCAAGCTCCTATTTTAATACATGGTTGAGTTCTTTCCTATCTGACCTAAGAAAGGGAACTGCAACCTAAGCAGGGGGTCTTTTGGCTGCGAGGTCACAGTTCAGCTGGGGAGTGGGGAAACAAAAGCATGCAGATGAAAATTCACTCTTTGGCAAAGAGCAGCTGGAGAGAAAGCAGAGAATGCTGGCTTGTACTGATAGGAAAGAAGTTCACAGTGCACAAGTACTGTGACCACATCGAGAAAAAAAGCAGAAGCACTGTGATACTGGGTAAATTAAAAAATCTGGGGAATACTGCAGCATTAGATCTTCTGTGTTAGTTGGTGTTGGTTTAAGCTACTGCATTTAAGGGTATTAGCTCAATAGCAGCTTAACTACAGTATTAGCAGTTCTGGCCAGTAACTGTGAAGTCCGAGATGTATCTGCACTGCGTCGATGGCCGATCTAATACTTCTGCCTCACTGTGCAAAATGTAAAAAGAGCGTGCCAGATGTTAACAGAAAAGTGGGGAAAGAGGCAATACGCAGGCAGTCTTGCCGGCACGTTTGAGCTTCGTTGTCCAGTAAAAGCTGAGGCGGAATTGAGCTAACCAAAAGTCAGAGCTTGTGCTGAATTGGAGAGGGGGGGATAAGACAAGGAGGCTGTGAGCAGGACTCGGTTGGCATGAAAGGGGAGGGCCTGCAACAGCAGAGGGAAGAATGCTCATGGTTAAACATGCAGGGGGAAAAAAAAAGAAGTCTGAGATAATTCCTCGAAGCACAGCTACAGCTGCTCCTGCGCCAGCTGTGGAGAGCGGATTGAAAGTGACTGATGGGTTACGAACCCCTGTCCGAAGGGCGAGGGACAGGACAAAACTCCAAAATCTCAAAAGCTGTTAGTTGTCGTAAATTAGAATACGTTCACAAGAAAATAAACATTGTAGTAACTTAATAGAAGCAATTGTAACATTTGAAAGCAATTTCCTAACTATGTTTTAAATTAGTGAGCCGTATCCCTATTAATACTGATTTTTTTAATGTGAGTCATTGGTGGGCACAGGTAGCATTCATTGCTGTTTTATAGTTGGACTTGAAATCTTTAAGTATTGCTGCTAATGGCAGATGTGACAGTTCTTACTTTATTCAGGTTCAAAACATTCCTCAAATTAAAACATACCGGGCAACTACTAGAAAGGAAGAGAAATAGTCATTCTGAAGGTGTTTGGTTTTCTGCCCTCTGACTGAGCCTTAAAAAGGAGAGAATGAAGTATAGCAACTTTAAGCTATAAAGTTGCTAAATTCTTGTTTATTTTATGTTATGTTACTTGGTCACCGAACAGTGACTGCCAAGCGCACTTAGTTTTTATCCCTGAAGTTAGTAAAATCCTCCCTCGAAGCGTTCGAAAACCCCACCAAAATAAATAGGTGGGTTTATGGCCCTGTTCGCTCCCCCACACGGGGCTCATCCCGCTCCCCGCAGGAGCGATGCCTCTGGGGAAAAGGCGTTTGCCAGCACTGGCTCGGGGCTCCCGACTGCAAGCAGTAGCTTTTCTGGAGGGAAAGTCACTGTCACCGCACCAGGCTGAAACGCAGCAATCTGAGGTTCATTGCCAGCTCCGTTGTGAGAGAGGTGTGTGAGCAGGTCACCTCTGCTCTGCAGTGCCTTTCGCTAAAGCACACGTAATACTTTGGCCATCGACAACCGCGACAGGCTCAAAACCCAAGAACTTTTTTGAAGTTGACAGCAGGGGCAATGACAGCTGTCATCCCAAACCCGTCATTTACCTCTTTACCCAGGCAGTGATTTTGGGGAGATGTTGGCTCTGGCTGTGTTTTGCAGGCTTCCCGGCTATTGTGTGTGTGTCACCTCCCACCCCAAGTCCTCGGGGCGCTGCAAAGGGTCACCTCCTGTCATTAACAAGTCTGGCTTTTGGTAGGGGGATTTTTAAGGGGGTTGTGGGTGGGTGTGAAGTACTTTTTGTTATTTCTGGTGTGAGCAATCCAGGTAACAATGAAGTACTGTGTGAATGCAGTTGTAATGAGCTCCCAAGTGAAAGATTTTCCTCAGCTTAGCAGGCTCGTTCCCACACTTCTCTCATTCCCACATCCAGGCGTTTAGCCCAGGAGCTCGGTGGTCACCAGTGAAAGTTGTTCGGTTTGCTCCGTTTAAAGTTTGAAACAAATACGTTGTTACTGCCTTGGAAAACTGATGAAAACAAAGGTGTTGTACAGTATGTTCAGACCATCAAGAAGATGATCCTTTGATGATTTTTCTTTTTTTAATTGAAGAACCAAGAATTAATTAAATGTCAGAAGCGGAGCTGAGTTTTAGTTAATGTGACTCAAGGCCTTGGAACATATATCCTTCTTAAGCTTAAAATAAAAATATTACACTAAGCAGCTATGGCTGCTGAACCTTCAAATGGGGGCGGGGGAGCGGGCTGATGAGGAGAAGGTAGAGCCTTGGATGAGACGATTTGAGGAAAATGCAGACTTTTATTCCCAGCTAGCAGCACCTTGACTAAAAGTGTTGGTAGGCCCCCACGTTTCCATGTGCTCTCTGTTTTTTTCTGCATGGGCTCATAGTTTGCCCGAGAGCCCCCCAGCAGCGGGTCTGCCTCTTCCTGCGGGAACAGGTCACAGCATCCCTCTATCTGTTTGTTTTAAAGATGAAGAGTAGTTCGTTCTGAGGAGGATGTTTTAATCCTGCCAGATTCTGTCATCCATCATGAGCAAGACTCTGCGTCAGAGCCCTCAACTTCCCTGACTGTGCCAGGACCCCACAGGCAGTGCCTGCAACGTACCGTGGGAGCAGAGAATGACCACTGCAGGGCTCTTTCTCTCCAGACTGGCCACAGCTCCAAAAATACCCCGCCTCTACATTGTGGGGATGTATTTAGTGGAACTGAAGGTTCCCCCTCTCTGTCTTCATGCTCTGGAGAGAAGGAAACCCATGGTTTGCTTATTTGTTAAACTCCTTTGTCAAGTGCTGTTACAGAGAGCGGCAGGTGTGCCCTCGGCCAACGTGGCTTCTCTCCCTGGCCAACACATCCCCATCTCTCCTGTTGATGGCAGATGGCTTGTGATCAACTCCAGTGATGATCCATGAGATGTCTTGGCCTTCAAGCCTGCATGTATATGTGTGGCAGGTTTTTGGAGTTCACCTACAAGCTTTGCAACTCTGGCTGATATTCATGCTTTCCATCATCCGGGTCAAGAGTTCTTACCACCTTTACCTTTGCCAGGTGGCCAAACCCGGTGAGAAAGATCTCTCTCCATCAACTCATCGCTGTGACACTGCACAGATGCTGCAGAAATGGGGTGAGAGACCACCCAGCCCATTTGCCCATGGCTCCTTCTGGAGCAAATTCGCAGTCAGGGTGCCCACAGTCCCCACCAACAGAACATTTAGGATATGTTACTTAAGCGATTAAAGGGAAGCTAACATCCCCTTTCCCTGTCGGGAAACATTCAGCCTCTGGCTGAGATAGTAGCAACATCGCTGAAGATGAAAAGCCAGTAACTGATCTATTATGGGGCAGATACATTATCACAAACGGCTGTTGCAGGAGTCCTTCATAGAGCAAACATGGAGCAAAAAAATTTCCAAAGGCCTGTTCCTCAAAAGAGAGGGGATGATACTCTGTTCAGCCCCCTCAAAGACATCTGGAACTACCAGTGATTATCACGTGCTGTGCTTATAAGGCTTTCATCCAACATTTAAAGCCCTTGAGGGTCACTGTGAGGCAGCATTGGGAGGCCCTGACAGAACTTGTTTGACTGTCTCATAACTCTGATAGTATCCAAGTGCCACGTTGTTCAGTAACTGCCTACTCAGCCCTTTCTTCCTAAACCTCACAAAGTCCTCTTGCACCACCCCGCTAACAAGCACAATGGTCCTCTCCATCCTAAAAGCTGGTCACCATTCATTTCTAGTCACTGTTTTCTGTATCACCATTCATCCTTCTGCTGGGGACACCACACCTCAGTTTGTACGCCTCTGTCACCCGCTTGTGCACTCTCAGGATCATCTAAGAGAGGCATCTCAAGAGCATCTAAGTGGGTCACAGAGTGACCAAGCGGCCAGTGAGTGGCTGCCTCAGAATAACCTTCAGTCCAGGCAGAGCGAAGGTTCCCCCCAAGCACATGTGACAGGTGGACACACGCGTGCAGCCACGCTCCCCACGCCTCAGGAAGGCTCTGAGAACCACAAGGCTGTGAGACACCAAGAACCACAGCGCTGTATGAAATGGTGTACTCCTGGTACAGCACCAAACCTGACAAAATTCAGAGGAGCTCAGTTACTGGTACATCAGCAACACCGTCCGTCTACCAGTGCCCTACAGCAGGATCCACCCTAATTGGAAGGCTTAAGATACAGCCACCACTCAAGGAGGAAGCCGTGCACTCCCTCCCTTCCCCCACCAGCCTTTTGGTTGCTTTCAGCAGTGTAATTTTCACTGGTTTGGTTCTGGAACCAGAGAAGGATACTTATACTTGGTACTTGCTGGATAACACACCTTTTGAGGCAGTAAGTGTCTATAAAAGCAAGATTACTCCTGAAAACTTCTCTCCTCTTCTTTTTCTGCATTAGGATCTGCCGAAAGAAACCGTCGGAGTCTCTGGTTTCCCTTCTGTGGGTGTTTCCTTAAAGGAAAAAAATAAAAAAGGACTGGCCGGCTGCCAGGTTGTGGAGGCACATAAATATCCCAGGGCTGCGCCAAGGCGGCTGCCGAAGCGGTAGCGGCAGCCCCCTCCCGAGAACGAGGGCAGCCGCCGGGGAGATGTTGGGTTTTTTGGAAGCGTCTCCCGGCCTCCACCTTCTTCTCCACGGCCGGGCAGACTGCGGAGTCTCCTCAGCGCCGAGCAGGGCTGGGCTCAGCGTGCTTCCCTGCGGACCGCAGCACTGGATCGCAGCCGTTCTCGCCACCTCCTCTTTTCTTTCAGAGAACACAGCTCCTACTGCCGCTGCGTACGGGAGCCATCCGGTCGGCTCGAGCACCGGCAGCCGGCGTGGCCCTCAGCGGCCCCCGCTCCACGCAGGAGATACTTCCCTTCTCTTTGTAAAAAAAGGGGGCAGGCAAGTTCATACAAAAGGCGCGACTGAAGGCATGTCCTACGTCTGGAAACCAAATGCGTTTCGTGACATTTAAGTGTTGCGTTCTTTGATACGTAAGTACTGCAGTAGTTCTGGCTGCACTACCACAACCGCTTTCTCCCATGTCTCTCAAACAGGAAGAACACACGAGACATTTAATTTGCACAAGTAATTTACATCTAATGTTTCTTTTTGAGGTGCTTGGCTTACTATTGAACAATTTAATAAATTATATTTTTAAATAATAATTGTTATTTTTATTATTAGAGTGTAGCTGCTTGCATGACAGAGGCTGGGGAGCAGCTAGCTGAAGAGCCGCCCTGCTGAAGAGGACAGGACTTAGAGTGGACGCCAAGTTGAACGTGGGCCAAGAGAGTGTTCTCACTGCAAATAAGGCAAACCGCAGTCTGGGCTCCATCAGGACGTATGTGGCCAACAGATCAAGGGATGCGCTTATCTCCCAGTACGTGACACTGCTGAGGCAGCGCACCCGATACTGCTGTCCAGATTTGGGCCTCTCAGTCAACAAGGACGTCAAAAAAATGTAGAGGGTCCAGTGAAGGGCTCCTAAGGTGTTCAGGGATCTCAAGCGCACGCCCTCTGGAAAAATGGTGGAAGGAGTTGGACGTAGTCTGAGGAGGAGCAGGCTGTGGGGTGACCTAATACCTGCCTAATTTTATCCCCAGGACAGTTACAAAGATGGAACCAAACACCTCTTGGTAGCTGCAGGTGATGGGGCAGGGGCAATGGCCACAAACTCTAGCTTAGGAGCTTCATGCCAGGCAGCAGAACAACTTGTTTTACAAGGAGGGCAGCGCAGCACTGGAATAGGTTGCCCAGAGAGGTCATGTAATTTCCACCCTTGCAGGTTTTCGAGCTTCAGCCAAAGCCACAGCTGACCCCAGTTCTAGTGCCAGTCCTGCTGCAAGCGGGAGGATGGACTGCATCTCCAGAGGGCCTTGCGAACAACATTTCTGCAATTCTGCGACCTGCTGAGCAATGGAGAATCTGCAAAACCCAAGGCAGAAAAGAAGTCCAGTGCGGTGCAGGGGACCACCCACGCGGTAACCTCAGGAACTCGTTCCCCGCCACGCAGTGCTCCCAGGCCGGGCTGGAGGCCCCACGGCACCCCAGGGGCTGCCACAGCAGCGGGGAGCACCGAGCAGAGAAGACAAAGGGTGCACGATGCGGAGGTGCCAGGCTTCGGGTACGCAGCTCTGCTGCTCGCAACCTGCATGCGACGACGATGCTGCGCGTGGACTCGCCTCTGCTACCTCAACTATTTCCGAATCTTGTTTCCCTGCACGGTGTGAGCAAACCCCAAGTGTCTGTTTCTTTCAGAAAAAAATATTACAGTAAATGCCTCCAACGAGGCTTACTCATTTCCTCTCCCCCATCTCTTACTACCTCCTTACCACAAAGACAAAAGTCCTTTTATAACACAAGGGCTTATCTTATCTACTTGCTCAACAGCTCCACAGAGCTGAAAGTTCAGCAGAGACTACGGAAGAGAATCAAGCCTTTCCTCCTGCCTCTCTCACCTTGTAAACAATCACCAGTATTTTAAGCATTCATTTACGTCCAGGGAGATCTTCAATACTATTCTGGGCTTTTATTTTACAGCTCTCCTGGGCAACTGCACTGTTTCAGAACTCCATCAGTGCTCCTCACCAGCACACACCTAAGGCAAACCAGTTTTTGGTGGAACTTGGTGGAAAACCTCTGGAGCAGAAAGTGGCAGAAGAGTGATGTGACATAGAGGAGGGCCACACTCAGACCAGAAAACACATACTTGCATTTTTATGCCCCATTAGTTATCAGAGGTGTCCTAAGCACCCAAGCACCCAGAATTGACACCAAGAAAAACGAGTACCCTTTCAATCCTTGTGTGCTAAGCAGGCAGCAGATCCTTGCATCGTTATTTAGTGTAAATTGCATCTGCCCCGACTACCAAGTGGTGTTTTTTTTCCTGAGCATGAAAAAGTTTGAGGGAAAAATCAGCTGAGCTGTCTCACCCATAATTTTGATTTCAGAAACTGTTTGGACCAAAATTACTCTGCACATTGGAGATCGTCTACTAAACCAGAAAAAAGAACATAAAACTTGCTCTAAAGTAACGCTTGTCTATCGTCACCCACGAGTAACTATATTACTATTTTTTTTCACATTTGCCGTTGTTTTTTTCTCTTTTGATGTTGACAATGCATTAAGCATTTAGCATCTTTTTTAAGCTACAGCTGAGTTTACGCAGCAGCTGCTTCATTGCTGAATCTTCCTGCCGCTCCCAGTACTGGCAGGAAGACAAACTAAAGCAAGAGTCACATCCAGATTAATTACTGGCCGAGCCCCGGGTTCAGCCGATTCCCTGCAACGTCTGGCTCTAGCGAGTCCTGCTGCACTGGACCGGGGCGGGGGGGACAGCTCGTGCCTCGGTCACCCAGCAAAGGAGAAAAGCTGCACAAAACTAATCACTAATCTGCTATTAAAATAAAGAGAGGCCTCCTCGCCCCCTGCGCCTACGCAGGGTGGCTTTGTCTAGGAAGAGGTGACCTGTGCAGGGCAGAGGGAGGGGCTGCTCCGACTGCGGCGTGGCGGGTTTGCTGACACCCAAGTCACAAAGATGCTCTTCTCCGTTTCCACGTTCCTCTCGGTGGCTTTTTCTGACCTCCTGGAGCTCTCCCCATCCTCCACAGCACTTCAGGTGGAGAGGGCTCCAGCCATAGTTACTCCCACCTTACTAGTTCACAACTAGTAAGTATACGTACGGTATACGCACGCTGCTTTGTGTGGGAGAGTCCCGCCTCTGGCAGTTAAACATCTGCAGAAATACTGAAGTACCTGACACCTCTCTGTAGCTCAGTTTGGTTTCTTGTGGCTTACCCTGAGGTTGCACTTCTGGAAAGCACTGGCCTAGTTTTCCAAAAGGTCATGAACAAGGAAAACTCCCAGTCTTAAAAAGATGACTTCATCACCTATTTCTATTCAAAACATTGGTCAAGAGCGTAGAGTAAGATATTAAAAGTACCCCAACAAACACCTAAGTGGCTTACACCAGGAAGAAATTTTTTTTATGCAAGTGGCACAGACTGCACACAGCATTGCTGGAAGGCTGGTTTAATTCAATCCGCTATCAGAAAAATTGGGCAGAATTTCTAAAAATTCCTTAGCTGGGATTGACAATTGTTCTGCAATAGGCACCGAAAGAAACTTGTATACAGGTGCCACTGAAGCTGAGCTCCCGCAGGCGAGTACTCCCCAGGCAGCGCAGGAGCAGGGCAGCACGCTAGAAGGGCCAGCTCGTGACAGCAGAGCCAGGCTTTGGGGACAGGGATCCCGAAAGGCACCCCAGAACAAAAGCCAGCCCCCGCTGTCCCGCAAGTAGGAGTCCGTTTAGAAAGTCCACTTACTCTCAGAGCACCCAGGACACAGCCCCTCGCCCGTACAGCAGTGCGTCAGGGAAGCACCTCCGTTCACACCACGTGTACCCTAGCGACCGTTACTAGCAAAGGCAGAGACACAACTGGAGTTATTTTTTAGTTTGTTTTTAAATAGGAACTTCCTCCCAAGGTACCCAGCACAGACCTGCCTTCAGGCTGCAGCTAAGCACACAGACGGCCCCGTCATGCGACGCAGGGCAGCTGCAGCCTGCGGTGAGCAGGGATGTAAGCAGCTCCAGCAGACAGCGCTGCAAGGAGAGTACCACCAGCAGCAGCGTTAACTGCTACTGCTGCCAAGAGCGGCACAGACATCGCTTGCCACCTTCTACTGCTACCAATCCCGCTCCAAGGCTCTCCAGGGTCACACTCCATTAGAAAAAAAAAAAACCACTCAATTAGAAAAAAGCAAACCCAGTTTGTACTCCAATTAGGAAAAAAACCCCACACCACCACCAAACACAAACCCCACACCCGTGTTGTATGTCACTAGCATCTGCACCACCACTGCCAGCAGCGTGGCTGCCGCAATATGGGTACTTTCCCTCACAAACAAGTTCTTGTGAGCTGCGAGAAGTTACTCAACCTGACAGATGGCTCAGCCCTCTCACTGTGGTAACGCAGAGCTGTGCTTTCCTCACTTTTCTGTAGCCATCAGCAAAGTTTTCTACTGCCTTTTCTAAACAAACTGCAAATCTAAGTGTTTCAGTATTAGTGATTTTCCTAGGTAATGGCTTTTCTATACAAGCCATTTTCACACAGCAAAATAAATCCCTTCTCTAACAAGAACCAGAGCTAAGATAAACTGGGCGAGCGTCTCTCCTTAGTGGGGGGAACCCAGGCTGTCCAAACACAGCACCTGCGTGGGCTGGGGTGTGCGGTGAGCGGGGGGCAGTATTTAGAGGGCTCAATCACGCGCCTCAGCTTTTTTGAATTCCGTACCTCAGAACACAGACAGCACATAAACGGCTGAACTTATCAAAACAGCTTTTTCCACAGAGGAGTACTTTTAGTAGAAACAAATACTTCTCTTTCGAGTGTAAGACAGTTGAAGCACTTCCTCTCGCATGTAGCTTTTTTTTTTTAAACCACCATATATTGAAGAATTGAAAACAAAACATCCCAGACTTTTGAATTAAAATACAAGCTTTACAACCACATAGTAAGTGTAAGCTCTTATATTTCAGTTGAAGACTATATATTTATAGAGTACCAAAATAAGCAAAGGATCAGCACTCCATACAAAGTGTTAGTTCTTGTGAGGAGGGTAGAAGGGAGATGGAATTTAATTACACTAAACTTTTTTTGCAAGTCTAAAGAAAATTCCATTTCAGCAAAACAGATTTGGGTTTAGATTCCCCGTATTTCTAGTTCATTAAATAGTATTTCTTCAAAGACAATTTACATTTTTCTCATTCAAAGTAAAGGGATGATTTAAAGCAATATTAACAAGGAGGTGGTGCTGTTAATGTTTAATGTCAATATGCAATGTCATCTGCTATAAAGGCTAGAAGAGCAACACAACTTTTATCTTAACTCCTGAAGACTATTAGAAAACGACTAACATTTGAGAAAAGTTTCAAGCACGCTACCCGGACTCTAGGCCTAGGCTGCTGCTGGTAAGCCTCCACTAGCTGTGCACCGCCATGAGGAACTCAGCAGGCAAATCCCAACGCCCAGATACAGGCAGTGACATGTGTTTTCACATGTACACCACGAGTCCCACTTGCGACGGTTATGTCTCTCCCCTGTCCTACGGCATTAAAATGCAAGGAAAGTATTAGCTAACATTGCCACTACAACTTTACAAAAGCGTAAATCTGAACAAAATAGCGGCTAAAACAAATTGAAGCTCTCTGTTCAACTCCAAGATTCATTCTCCGTGACAACCCTCCTCCTGTCCTACTCCCCGTCCAGTTTCTTCCCCCGCTCCTTCCCTAACATCTGTTTTACAATAAATAGGTTAAGTGGATATACATGATGCAAGCGCAACTCAAAAAGACTTTTGCCCTATACATATAAGCATGTTAAACTGTGAGATTATACACGTGAGATATCTCTAACAGAGCAACCACCAATTTAGATTTTTAAAGAAACACAAGTATTTCAGCATGTACACAGTAATGAGTTTAAAACTGTCCGACATCATCGCTTTCATACATTCTCTTCCTCTTTATAGCCTAAAGGGATTTTAGACCTTGATGGCGACAATCCCAAAACAAGAGTAAAATGAATTTATTTTATTGCAAACAAACGTCTAGAGTTAAATTTCTCCACCCACTTTCTTGAAAGAGAAAAGGAATCAGCAGGCTGAGGAGATACACCCATTTGAGAATTGACATGATTAAAAATTAGATATAAAATGGGTGACTCACAGTTTCATTAGCTTACAAAATGGTGGAGTAACTACTACAAGCACACTAGGTATACAGTATTTTGTGGGGAAAAAGTTATACAGACACACAGCTAACTTCATATAGATCCCATTAGACAACTGGATTTACAACAAGTTTTGTTTAATAAGAAATGGGCAAAGCCAGCTTCTTTTCAGAATCAAAATGCAGAACAAATGGAAAAGAAATTATGGTGTTGTACCTTCACAAGTTTGAGCCTCCACAAATAATGCAACCAAGTTTTACAACTTAAAGAGCTTCTACATACACTCCACCTTCACTATTTAGCCCCAGGTTTCCTCTTTGCCCCCAACATCTCATTGAGTTCCAAAGGTTACAAAAAAGTCCTAGTTATTGCCAGAAACTTCCACCTCCCCCTCCTCCCCTCCCCACCCGGAAGCTTCGTAGAGAGGATGGAGTGTAATATGGAGCTTTACATGATCTCATGGTATTCATGAGGGCTACTAAGAGCCTCCGTACGAATCTGGTTGCTAACATTTCGATCATATTGTGACATGACTCACGACTGTTTCTTAGAAATTGGGGGATGGGGAAAAAGGAGAAAATTCTTTAATAAAAAGACACCAGGTACAAAGCAACGTTTTACTTTTGTTGTGGTAAAAAAAAAGTCACATTTTACAGATAAAATGTAGAACCCTGAAATACTGACACATTCTCTTATCGTGCACAATGCTGAGGTTCTCTTACGAATCACTTTAAAACTGCAATTAAAAATGTACAAAAAAAGAAAAGAAAAAAATCAACCCACAAAGCTTCTAAAAAAGGAACCCGCAGGCACTTCCTCTTGTGGAATGTTTAAAAAGTTAGCCTACTAAAGAAAACAGTCGACTTCTTGTGAAGGTTTTGGAGAAATATGTATCAGTTCATTTATTTGGGTATTCAATAATATCCTTGGTGATAATGCTGACTCCATGGCTTCTGACCCCAGAATTGCTGTAAGAAATAGATAAACAGTTAATTTTAACGTGTGATCACACAATGGTTACATTTCTTATAGGAAAAGTGTTTAACAAACATCTAGTTCTCGTGGAACTTGAGAAGATTTAACTCCTCTCAAACAGCAGCAAGTTCCTAAGCAACTGAAGACAGTTAAGTTCACAGTAGCACGTGAAGCCAAATACTACATGCCATCCAGACCGATAAGCCATAGCTGTTATCTGATACACCAAGACCATCAAGCCAGATTAAGTTTTGCACAGAAAACTATTTATAGTGCTACTACCTAGCATTAGAAGATTTTGCTATCCAGTTTTGATTACACATTAAATTATTTCAGACAGCATTTTGAAACATTCAAGTTAATGATCAGTGAAAAGGTAAAGTTATTATTACTTACACCCTGCTGCCACTGGTTGTAGCCCTGAGATTGGTTTTTGTAGCCACGATTATTCCCCCTTCCTCTGAAGTTCTGCAAGAGGACAACAGTTTTTAACTACTTCGTCTAAATGGATTTTTCAGAAGTGTACTAATACTGATCTTTCCATTACCACCAAAACATCACATACCATATAGAATATTTCAAATACAAGGTGTCAGGACTACGTTAAAAAAAAAAACAACTGGCTGAAAAACGCTAGAATACCAAAAGCATCCCCCCTCCAAGCACCTGCTTCTTGAACATGGGGCAAGAACCTCAGAATTAATAAGCCAGCTCAGACTGTTGTTGCCAGTGGTCTGAAAATCTGGATAATCCAGTTTTGACTCACCCTACTTCCAGCTGCTAAACTGCACCAGGACAACTAAAAATACAAGAGCTTGCCTATTTTTAGTTAGGAAAGGCTGTAGTTGCTGCAAGGATGCGTTATCTGATCAGACAAAAGGATATGGGTCATACAACTGAAAATAGAAGAGCTAGTCCACAAAACTTCAAATAAAAGTCATGGTACAAAAAAAAGACACATTGATACTAGTAGATAAAATATTGCATTTCCCCCGTTTGTCAGTATTAGACAAACCTCAGCCATGTTTACTAGCTTGGGCTCCATCTGCTGGCTCTTCAATAATCCAAATTATGTTTTCAAATACTTCCACTGATATTCCATCAGTTAAGACCTAGGCTAGCATGTCTTTACTAGTTGTGTTTGATACCAGACACCAAAACGAAGACTCTCCCGAGAGCCATTTCCAGAAAGTTCCCTAAATGCTTGATAAAGATACACCTCAAGCCTAAGGCCAAACAACCATTAGCACTATTTGGAGAAAAAAAGAAAAAAACCCCAAACACAAGTCTTCACACACATGCCCTAAAAACCTTCATCTTTAATAGAACAGAGGCACAGTCTTAGCACAGCACCTCCACATCAGCGTCAGAACTTTTCACGCAACATTCAGAGCCCTGGGCACATACACTAAGCTAGAAAGCTAGGCCTTTTAGTGTGGGATTCGTCTAGTACCACAATCAAGCCACCAAACCTTTCAAACATCATCCAAAGCACTATTTTTCAACCAATAAATCCACCCAAAAGCATCACCTGGTTGTAGTTTCCCCTGTTGGGCATTCCACCTCTGTTATAGTTTCCTCTGTTTGAGTAGCCACCTCTGCTTGGAAAGACAGGGCCACGAGGATATGGGTAGCCAATTGCACCGCTGCTGCCACCGCCACCTCCGCCACCTCCACCACCTCGCTGAGGCATGTTGCCTCCCCTCCTGTTGTATCCACCACGATTGCCAGGGACTGCAGGGAGAGAGTTACTTCATCAAGTAATTGTTCGGTCTTAAGTTTTTCTTACTTGAAGATTATTATTATTCAAAATAATGATGGTATGGAACAAAGATGTCCAAATTCAATGCAAAGCTTTCAATGCAAAGATTAAGTCATCTGGTCATAGTGAAAAATGATAATACAGTCCCCCAATACAGTCAGGTATACAAGCAAACACCAAACCTAAGAACCTCAAAGCTGTGCCTCAAACCACATGAAGAGTGTAATCCAGGATTTTGGCAATCTTCACTTTTAAAGTTGGACAATTAACTTTGCACTAATACATTAAACTTACAGAAGCTGAAATCAAGATTTCCACTACAAAGTAACTGCAACGCAAGTATACAAGCTTGCCCTCTGCCCACCCCCCCACCCCCACCCCAGCGACCTCCAAAATTTACAAGCTAACTTCTAGGCTCACCTCCTCCTCTGAAATTGCCCCGCATGTTGAAGCCTCCACGACCTCTCTGACCCCTATTAAATTGATTTTTATTGCTCTTCTTGTTCTTCTTTGAGCCAGTGTTCTGCTTCTTTTCCGGTGGAAGAGATTTCTTACTTTCTTCTTTATATTGTTCCAAAAGCTTCTGAGCTTCTTCTTTTTGCAACTCTACATAGATTATTTCATCAAAACATTCTGCTACCTCTGGCAGTGTGAAGTTCCCTATAATTGCAAAAACACTGAGTATTCAGCATCTACATTCAGCTACAATCAAAGCTGTAATTTAACCACCTTTCTCCCATTCTTCCTCCCACCCCCTGCATTCCCTCAGCATAGGGACAAAATTACATAATTTGAGCATTTAAGAGATGTAACAGTGACAAAGGAAATAAACAGGTCTTCATGGAGTTGCCAGTACTGTTCCAAACCTTGAAAACATTCTGCCTAAATCTTTTTTTCTTTTATAAGCCTCCACTCAGAATACCAGTTTCTGCCAAATACATCACTTATATAGGGCACTTTATGCCAAGACAGCTTTGTGCATCTGCATGAAGCATATCAGCATAACTGAGTAGTGTTAAGGACTGCAGCAGAGGGAACACAATATAGTGTTGTCCTATAAGTTACAATAGTCTTCCAGTTTTGTTTAAGTACAACTGTTTAAGATAAAGTGATTTTTAGACTTCACGTTTACTTAATCCTTTAAACAGATACTCAGCATCCTAAAACACAGTATAGGATTATGTTCCATGCCTTTCATTTTGAGAACTGCATGCTCTGGAAGATCTTTTCCCTCCACCTCTGCCTTCTTTTGTGTTCTTTGCTTGTAGTCTTCATCTTTTGGGCAAACAACAACTGCTTTGCGCTGGAAGCCTGCAAACAGGCACATTTTTCTCCTCTGCGCAGCTGCAGACACATTTGTCTGAAAAAAATGCAGTAACTTACTACACGTAGCTGTCATTGTAAGAGTTAAGGAAGTCAACTTATGGTGTATAGACTTCACCTCTACAAGAGCTTGCAATGAAGTTTACAAATAACTGGACATAAAGATGCTGCATAATGCAAAGTTACGAGCTCATATCCACGTGTTAAAACACTACTCCTCCCACATCCCATAAATTCAGAGAAGTTCAGACAAGCATTTGCAGTAATATCTCAACTTTGTGTCCCCTGAATGAGTAGTAAGTCAGCAAGTGAAAACAACTGCTATTACAATGTAACTTTAATCCCATTTAATTACTGCACTACAGCCTATAACAAATTTCCTTAACGATTTTTCACTGAGACTTCTACCTGATCCAAAATGAAATTCCGCTTCTTACGAGCTGCAATCTCAATGAACTTTCCAAGACACTGTGGAGCTCTCTGCAACAGTGTGTTAAGTTTTCCAGTGTCCGCCATCTGCCGCTTAAAACCTGCAACCTACAGAGAGATTTCCCAGAGTTAAAGTAGCCCTGATACACATGGCTAGCATTTTTCTTTGCTAAGTACTTTTCTCACTTCAAAGATTGTTTAATTCAAGGCCATGGCTACAAACTCATAGCCAACATTCGTCAAGCCTCCCTAAGACATAGAGCTTTATAAAGAAATAATCTAGGTGAATCAATACAGCTGAATCTCAGGTATACTCATCACATTACTAATTCAAAACTAAACGTTCTATTCTGAGGACAGTGACATAAAGAGAAATAATTAAATAGTCAACTGTTGTTGACTATTTCGTATATAGTACCACAAGAAGCTTCAGAATCCTGCTGTGCCATGTTTGAGCAGCAGCTCAGCAAGATAAAATCTTTAACGGTCACTAACCAACCAGGAGTCGGTTTCTTTGATACACAAGAACCCCATGGCAGGCAAAGACCTTGGGTCTACAGCAAGTCTTTAACCTATCAGCAAATAAAATGTAGTATTATCACTTACCATCATTTTGTCCATAATAGTATTTGTCCCAAGAATGTTGTATTTCCCAGGATTTGCTGCTGCATGTTTGGTAACCCATGTAGTCTTGCCAGCTCCAGGCAAGCCAATCATCATCACCACCTAAGACAACAGATTCTATACTTGAGATTCTAGTTCAAAGATTTTCTTTAATATGCAACTTAGACCAGCAAGCCTAAGGGAAACTGAGTGGGGGGCATGGGGGTGTCAGGGGGGTTAACAGTCACAGGATACCAAGTACTAAAGCTCCTGAACAAAAACGTCAGAGAGTTGTATAACAGTCTGCTTAAACTCCACCACTTCTGTTCATCTATCTCAACAACTTTGAGATTATCAACAAGAAACTTACCTCACAATCTTTCTTTTGCTCAGGTCCCTTTGGTCCTCGGACCCTATCCTCCAGAGGGACCTTCTGGATGAAGGTATACTCTTCAGGTACAGGAAAGTAAGGTTCCTCCTTCTGACCAAAGTTAAACTCAACTGCACAGTTATGGCAGAGAACATGTGGGAAGAGTGGCCGCCCATCAAGAACTTCCTTACTTATTTTGAATGCAACACCAAGCTCTTGTCCGTTCTTTGAGTATGAGAGCTCCACTTCATCACCATCAAAATTCTGTTTTTCAAACAAAGCATTAGTTTGGATAAAATTACTCGCCTTGCTCTATTAGGCTGCATTAGTCATTTCACTATATTGGCTATATTCACTCAACTTTTGTAACACTGTTCTATCATAAAGTACTTAAAAAGTGTTCCCTTAAAATAAGTTACTTGCAATGATCCTCTTGTTTAAGATCTGATTGGTTTTTTTTAAGGCCTTAAAAACATTTATCTGTGAATATGAAATCTTAACATCTTGACAGCAGTCACTGTTGATAATACCTGCTATTTCTACCTCCTCCATATGTTAAACAACTTGCCTTGCTCCAAGTTCTTTTGTATTTTGTCTACTGCTTCTCATGTCAAAGCAGTCTAAAAACTCAAGGATGTTTTTCCTATAAAGAAAATATAAGTGAAAACTTACAGCAAAACATCCAATCACATCATTTTCATCGAACTTCTCACCAAAGTCTTCAGTCTCACAATTGCATGTCTTTATTCCTTTTAGAGAATACCCATAAGAAAATTCTTCTTCACCTGAAGAAATAATATAAACTTATTAAAAGCAGGCATTTTCATCTAACCTTTTAGAAATACAATCACTTTACAGGTACTTAAGTAAGCTGCTGTTCAAAACATTTTTATTAATACCAAAACAAGCTATGACCCCCAAATAGCTACAGTGTGTTCTTATATTCAAGAATACTCTCACTTGAGATGGAACAGCAGTGCTTCCTCTATCCCAGTTTTAAGAGCCTTATGCTGCTGGTTCCAGATTCATGTTGACATAAAGCTGAACTGCCAGATAAAGTATTTTTAAACTCTCAAGACCTGATGCACCAGTATACCTGTAACGGAGTTAGTCAGAAAGGCTTTCTGAATTTAGTCTCCAGTAGCACTTACCCCTCCCCATTTTAAAGGGAGTTTAGCAGACATTCAGCCTATGCGACAGCTGAGGATGAAGCTGCAAGGAACAAACTAATGGGAAGCGTCAAACACAAGGACTCAAGTGGAACTTAAGTAGAAAGCTGCTGATGATGTCCAAACATATCAACTCATAGGCATTTCCCACAAAGACTGTCTCAGCAGCAGGTATTAGTTACATGGGAACTGATCATAATGGTATTTATCTCATGAAGTTGTACTTCTTTCTTTCTTCCTAGCTACTTTGACAAATGAGGATTCTCCTCCCAAGCCAAAAAAAAAAAAAAAATAGTTATCCAGGAATTTTTCTTCCCTTATTAAATGTTATACCATGCCCCACCCTTAAAAAACAAAGAAAAAAAAAGGGCAAAAAACCCCTCTTCCCATTTATGACACTACATGAAAAGGAGAAATCTTTAATCTTGTCAGGCCTTCAAGAATGTTCTCCACAACGCATGCCTAAACATTGAAACAACCATCTCTCAAATCATGTAATCCTTACAGGCCTAACTACTTAACAACTTTATTTGGTCCCAGTTATACGTTTTCTCACACCATGTCCACTGACCAATTCAAATTAAGACCACTTTTCAGAACACATGGACTACAATCAGTAAGCTTTTCCCATCTGTTTAAGAAAAAAATGACTTAAAACTTCAACCATGTACACAATAAATAATACAAAAGTAATCAAATGTTTAAGTCTTACCCAGCAACATTCCACTTGTGTTCAGTGACCAGCCAACTCGCACTTCATGTATGTCAATGTCTTTTGTATACAGGTGTTTAACAGGAATCTTTTCTGTAACCTATTTTTAAATTATTCATTAAAAGGTATGTAGTATTTATTAGACACCAACAAGATGGAAACACAAAGGTAACATGTTTACTTAAAGTCTGAGAAATCACCTTCTGCAAAAATAAAACATGCTTAAGTATGTGAAACCACAAGCCATTCACTAAATAATTACATCTCCTGACTAAGCAATGAAGATGCAAGATACCGTATACCTTCAAAGCACTTAGTCACAGCAGTCCCTCCCAGCGGCCAAAAAGCCTTAATCCTTTTGATACTGTATTAGAATCACAAACAAGGTGTATATTTATTTTTAAGAAAAATAATTGCCTTAAAGTTGGGATTAACAGGAAATTACTTTCCCAATAAAATGTGGTAATGGATAAAAATTGCTTTACATAGACTGGAGAAAATAGTACATTCATTCCTTTCCACAGTAAGCAGACTTCCTTGGCAAGTTGCCAGCTTCCAAATAACATAATCAGATCCAAAAAAACCCACCTAAACACACTGGAATTTGTAGGCAACCAGCTATTTTCTAACTGCCTTTACCAACTTCACCAAACTGAAGCGAAAAACTGACCAGTATCCTACCAGTTTCCACAATTATTCCAGTCAGGTGACCGAGGTGAAACTGATTTGAAAGTGAACAGGGCAATAAATACTGACATCAATTTCACTCCATTGGCCTTCCAAAGTTATAGGTACCAACAGAAATCACTCAATGCAAGAGCATGGAGAATGGGATCACTACCCACTCCTCATGGCAGTGGTTAGATTTGAAAGTACTAGAGGAAGAGAACAGAGTAAGCATTTATACACACAGGCACATCATATGCAAAGAAGCCTTTAAGATCATAAAAAAAAAAAATAAAATCAAGCTTTGTGCCTCCTCTTATTCTTTTGTTAAGAAGTTGGAAAAATCTGCTTATTACAAGGCTGATTGCTCTTTGCCATTCTTACCTTTTAGGGGAACTCTTGCTCTCAAAATTCAAGTACCTGCTAAATACATTCACTGCACACACAAGTCAGAATTATTCAGGTTGGAAGAGACCTCTGGAGGTCATCTAGCCCAAATCCCTGCTTAGGGATCAAACTCAAAGACTAAGTAGGAACAGAAAAAAGGCCTGCTGGGATAATTTACATCCCCTTTTTTTAAAAAGCCAAGCTTTCTGTAATCTTCAGAAAGTACAAGCAAACTTCTGACTAGCGAGTATTCTTCCAGTGTTGATGCACGAGATGCCAAATAAAATTCTTGGTTCAAAACTGAGACCAGAAGTTACATATTCTGGGCAAATACAAGCTGCCTTTTTTTGTTGTTGTTGTTAAATAGCAGTTTTTATAAAAGAGGAAGCAGTTTTGCAAATTGAGTCATCTTTTATCAAGAACCATTTCACAGGCTCTTAAGAGAAAGCATTCTGAAAGCTCTGTTCACCTGAATTATTTTCAATTAAGTACAAAAAAAAGTCAAGCATAAACAATATCATATTTAAGCATGCCAAACAGTCTCCCATAAAACATCAGTTTAACTCACCTTCATCTCAAAGCAGACTTTGCCTTTAGAAACACCATAGGAGGCTCTCCCTCCAGCCCAAAGGAAAGCAAAGCTTTCCATGGTCAGAGAGGAAGCACTAAACCGGTCTCTTGAGATTTTAAAATGCAGGTCACAGTTATCTGTTAACATAAAAATCATTCTGTTTACTCTTATTACAAAATAAAGTACAGCTGTCCACTTTTATGCATTAAAGGCAATTTCAGCCTTCCAAGGTGATTTTCAAGAGAAACTGCCAGCAACTGCTCAGCACCTTTCAGGAAAGCAACTGAACACATGCATAGATAGAGCTGCAGGCTGAAGCTCAGCCAAGAATCTTAGGAAAAGCTAGCTCACAAGAATAACTTTCAAGGTGCCATCTTCACTTCTGTCACCAAATTCCCTCTGTTTTTTTCTATCTGCTCAAGAACCTGAATTTAATCTCATCTATTTGAATCTTTTTCATTGGTTACCCAAGATATTTCCATCAATAGAGAGCAAAGGAATTTGCATCATGTTATTTGCTGTACTTTTTTTTTTTCAAGTCTTCTTACTCCTCATGCCCAAACCTAACAGCAGCTAAGAAGGAAAAAGGAACAAAAGTATTTTTAAGTACTGAAAGTAGTACTGTCTTTGGTTAATATAGTCATTTAGCCAGTCCAATTAGATTAAGCCCATTAAAATAAAGTCAGTTAAGTCAAATGCAGATAGGTTAAGCACACAGAATATGGTAAGAGAACCTACTTCACCTAAGAAACATCTGCATTACAAATTCACCTATCACTCTAAGAACTTAAGTGGAATCTTTGTTTTACAGACATCTTAAGAGCTGCAGCACCATGAAGTTCCAAATTAATTTTCTAGTAGGTTTCAAAAAGACAATGCAAAATGGTAATATGAAGTGCAGGATATAGCACTTTAATTCCCCAGAGCAATGAATCCATAGAAGAAACTCCAAATCCACTTGACGGTTACAAGATGGGAGCAAAGTGAGCAAGCAGTGAGTTCTCCTGCACTGGTATAAAATCTACATGCTCCCTGAGTACACTAAAATGCAGTCTTCCCTGTATTACTGGTAATTCTCATGCATGAGATCTTGTTTTGTTTGCATAAAGCCATTCCCAGTTTCAACTACAGTATCTGTGATTCAAGTGTTTTCTCATTAGTTTTATTTGTTGTATGAAAACCAGACAAAATCACATAGGAGAAACCCAACTGTGTAGGTTACTTTTAGAACAACAAACAAGAACAGAATTTGAAGTTACAGCTTCCTTGTAAGAAGACACAGGTAATAAAAAGCACTTAAGAGTGCTAAACCTCTTACATGTCTGGATCATTATGGTCCAGAAAAGAGAGTGCCAAGTTGTTACACAATTCAGTCCTAAAGCTGTGTTTCATTCTGATCTCCAAGCAGTCTGCCAACACTTTAAATCACAAAGTTTGTCAAATAACACAACTTTCTACGAGAAATAATAGCTACCACTCAGATACTGGGAAAATCAGAAGCTCCCACAAAGGTGGCTACTCACCAGGTTAGCAGACAGAAACTTGAGATTTAGTTACCAAAATGTCAAGGACAGCATATTCAGCAATTTATATGGCTGTAAACTAATACCACCTTCAATTTCAAAACATTTATTGGGGAAAAACACACCTGGAACTACTAGCAAATATACCAGATAATGCCAAAATTTAAGCTTTCCTTCCATGGCACTTTAAGAATCCAACAAGTTCAAGCATCATTTAAGTTTTTTAATACTGCACTAAATCCTTATACTTACCCTCAAGAATGCAAATGTTAAGTTTGCCCCAGTCACAGTACATCACAATAATAGTAACGTTTATAGTGTGCTTCAAGAAAACACAATGTGTGCAGGTACATGTCAATTTCTATGCCCTTCCAACCAATTCTCTCTGCCATCCCATTTGCACAAATCACCCCCCCACCCCACAAACTCCCAGGCTGTATGCATGGGTCATTTTTCAGAAGGCCTTACCTGATTTTTTTTTTTTGTTAAATTTATCACAAAACATGAAGAAATACTCCACTGGTTGGTACATAAAATAGGGCCTCAGCAAGTTATGCAGGAAGCTCACTTAAACTGTACTACTGTAACCCCCTACACTATTGACTCTCAAAATTTTCTGAAGTGAAAAGCTCATTCGCTACGTAATTAGTTCCTCAAGCTGTTTCTAGGGTGTTCTCACTCTACACTTGGGCAGCTTAGTTGCCACACTAGATTAGTGTTTTGGTTAAGATTTCTTCAGAAAACTGCGCAGTATCACTGACCAAGCTTATTCCTGCTAATATAAAGACCCATATATCCTTCTGTTCTTTTGTATACAGAAAATGGGTGGAAACACCATTTCTGGGTTTTTTTAAAGTTACTTGGTAATTGAAGTCAATAAATGTATTCACCTCACATTTTAGGAAGTGTGGTTTTAAGATTAAAAGCATAACACCACATCTTTCCAGAGTAAAGGAAAGCATGTTTACTCACAAGTATCAAGACAAACCACTGTGTCATCAAAATGTTCATCCTCTTCTTCAACAGGTGGTTGAGGGGACTTGGCCCTGAACAAAAGAAAACCAAAAGATGATAAAGCTACGTGTATTTTCACACTGTTAAAATAAGCATTTCTGTACTTTACTTCTCATTCATAAAATGCTGCCCAGCATTTAGTTTATTCACCTGCTGTACTTATTTTCCTCAATGTACTCAAAATATCCACGGCCATGGTCTTCACGTGGTCTCTTCACTCCCCTCTTTTTCTCACCAGGTTTTTGTTCCGTTTTAGCATCTCCTGTAACAGAATTAATGCTTTATTTTAATTACACAAAGTAACTCTTTAAGCGGGACTAAACTCCTACACGATGTTTCCAACCTTGGAAACTGTAAGAACCTATAACACGAGAAAAGCAATAGTACCCCGAAGAACTCTGCTTTGTACTAAGATAAAAACCCCCTATCTCGAATTTTCTCAGCAGCGTAAAAACTTGTCTGCTAAATCATCCCTGATCCGCGACAGAAGCGGCCAGCAAACCACGCAGCAGT
>RSEF01000003.1:38755735-38775517 GCA_003993805.1 Himantopus leucocephalus | reverse complement strand
GTTGCTTTGTGTTGGTTCAGGTCACATGGCCTTCTGAACCAGAACAAATTGCGTTTACCTGCACTGAGAGGAAGGGAGGAGAGACGAGGAAGTCACTCTGTTTTAAGTGCACAAAGGAAAGGGCTCTTTTAAGTACATACACACTGCTCTGTCCTCAGTCAGGCTGGACCCATTTGGAGGAAACATGACTCAGTCGGCAAGGTTAGCTCAACCCATTGCTACACAACAGCTTGTTGGAACAGAGACAGGCAGAGCTCCCTCATGCAATATGTACAGATGAGAAAAAGGTTGTCAGAACCTTTCCCTTACTAGAAATGCAAGTTAGTAGATTTTATCTCAGTCTAGTAGGTCAGAGTCATCTCAATGGGGGAGGAAAAGGACAAGAGTGCATCGGTGCTAGAGAGAGGTCAGTGCGTGATCAAGCTGCACCAATATAAATCATTACCTTTGTCTATTTCTTCATCTTAGCTAGTCTGCTGAGGTATTCTTGATATATATACTGTTCTGCCAAGGTGGGAACAAAAGTAAACAGGGTTCACCTAGTTACTATTGCAAGATGACTTACTGAAGCTTACAAACAGCTCTGCATTAATTTAGATGTCATCTGCCTGTCCAACTTCCATGTTCTTTTTTTGAGTTTTGAATATAAAAATTTTAACAAGCAGATACATCATTAAGTCTTCATATCTGAACCTCAGACAGAGCCCTATGTTCAGACCTTGATCTGGCACAGGCCTCATCACATGTTGAGCAATATTTTTGGAAAAGCTTTATCAACGTAATCATCCGATAATCCCTCTCACCACTGTGAACTTTATAAATTGGTAGATTATTTTAGGCCACTTTTGGATCCCTAAGCTTTACCTTAAATCAGCACAACTGCACACATTCACAGCACCTCTGTGTTAGAAAATGTCCTCATTCAGAATCACCCTAAAGCTACAGTCCTCACATGTAATCCCATTCCTGAACAATGTCATGTCTGCCTACTTCAGTAACATGCTCATACTGCTTTATACTCCTGTTACCATGGAGAAACAATACAGCTAACAGCGCTGAGGCACATCAAGAGATTACTTACTTACCCTAAAGCATTCAAGCCTGTANCCCCCCCCCCCCCGTGGAAATTTAACACCACCAACCTGAGAATTTTTTTTTTTTAAGTTGCTAAAGCTATCTCTTTATTAAACCACTTAGAAGGCTGAACTTTTTTTTTTAAATTTTTAAAAGGAGATTAATTCATACCATAGTAGTAAGGGTACTATCTAACCACTCAATTACACTACCAAACAAATATTCACAAGTGCAATAGAACTGTGCTTTCAAACTACAGTATGCGGTTATCCATTATTATAAAAGTGAGAAATCCCAGTTATTTTCAGATGTCAGGTGATTTAATTGTGGTAAGAACAACTTTTCTTATAAACCTAAGTACATAAAATACACACATAACTGATATAGAGATGTAACCTTAACAACAGCCTCTCAGTGTAAAAAAAAAAAACCAAATTAAATTTTTTGCTGTTTAAGTTAGATACATATTTCTTACACATTTGCCTCTGGGAAAAACTCTCTAAGATAGCTCCCCTGTCCTCTTTGACTCTTTGAGTCCTACATTTCAGGAGTTTGCCTCTTCCCTATTCATACTTCGAAAGGGAAAAAAATAAGTTAAAGACTCTCCTCATTGCTGTACACTTTCTTAATTCAGACAGTAGATCCTTCACCTCAGCTTTTCCTAGATCATGCAGATAGACACCAGCCATATCAAAAACGAGTGTTTGGTAATGCGAACTTCTGAGACAAGAGAGTGCTAGAGGAAAGCATTTTAGCGTTAATTTGCAAAGCTGCTACTTGTATGATAATGATGGCCATATGAAAAACAAAACATCATTGCTGATAACCACAAGTAATCTTCCATTAAAATTGCCCTTTCTTTGGTCTCAAAAATACATTAAAAAATAATCTTCCTTTCCATTTAAATGGAAAGTGACATCTACCCATACATCACAGATGCAATTCTATGCACTTTATCCATCATATAACATTTTCCTCCTAACTATGTTCCTTTCTAACATAAGATAATGTTTTTCTCTCCCAACCAGTTTCCCCTCTCAAAAGTAATTTGGGATCCTCCCTCTGGGACTTGGCCCTTCAACAGGTCAGTCACTCTGGTTTCTCTCACTTTTGTTTGTGCTCCTTTAGACTTTAATTAGTTGCTCTCCGCACCCCTAATGTTTTTTCCATTATTCACCCTTAGTCTTTACAAATCCCTGTCCTCCTCCTGTTTGCAGAGAGCAGTGACAAAGGGGTGACAAAGGCTTTCAGGAGAGGACTGGATTGTCTCGGGAGTCCCATCCCACCCGGGCTTTGAACCTTTCTCTACACCTTCAGTGTTGCAGGAGGACCCTGGCATTGGTCTTTTCCTAGTTCAGCTCTCTTACAGCCTTGTTTGTCCTGTTCTGGCTGTTCTTCTCAGAACCCTACATCTGACCATCACAATATGCTCCTGGTCTCTTCTGTATGTCCTTAACCCATCTACCCTCAATTAATATTGCCTTCAGAGCTCCACATTCAATACACCATTACTTTAAAAGAGAATATCATTCTTGAAATACTCTTGAAATGCCTTTTATGATAGCAAGGAGCATATGGAGTGAGAGTCTTTTACTTTTTCCCTTTTCATGTCTCCTCATGAAATCCTCATTAATCATTATTAGAGCCAGTCAGAAATTTTCAGACATTTTTAAACTGCTAATTTGTAACAAGTGAGGTTGCACAACAAAGGGTCTATTCTGATCATTTCTTAGCCCAAAGAACCCCCTATCTATATATCTCTATAGATAGGCTCTATCTGAGCAGACTCTGCAAGGAGGCTGGGAGTTTGTTCCGGAGACATACACTACGCTTGTCCTGTGCTCCTCTCTTTCCCTGACTTACACCACTGCTCACTATCAAGAGTCAGGATGCTGAACTAGATTGACCTTGCCTTGTACTATTTCTAATCTCTCCATGATATTTCAATATCAAATGAGGTCCAATTCATCTCAGAAATGAGGTGGTCATTTGCCATAATAAGGCCTATTATTTGCACAGGAACAAGATCAGTTAGGTCCTAAGGATGGTTTCAGACCTAAGGATAATTAGTGCCTGATTACAGGTAGAGCTAACAGCGTTAAAAGGACTGAAATTCAGGTTTCTGGCATCAGTTTGTTTAGCCAGTTCCTCATCAGCAGCATCTTTCTCTTACTACACTTCTGCATAGCATTCCTCTTTCTGCCATAGCACCCTTTGGGCCTCCAGGTGGGTTGTCAGTCACGGGTCAGTACACAAGTCCTTTTTAAGATCCTAATGCTATTTTGCTTTTCCTGTGCTGGATGAAGATGAAGTACTTCAGCAATCCCCCAAGCAGAAGGAAGGGCTGCAAAGCTACGCTGGGACACCACACATCAGCCACAGACCATGTTTGCCACCCTTTAAAGGGTGAGCACCCATTGACCCCGTAGCGACAAAAATCCCCCTTTCACCATTTTCAAGAAGTAGCTTTTCTTGCTTAAAAAAAAAAGCCAAAATCCAAACCTATGAGTTTCTGAGAAACGGTTTCTCAATTCAGAGCATTCAAAGACTCACACAGCTTCCAAGCCTGGCCTTGGAAAAAAGGCTGCAACCTCCACCATTAAAACCAGGATTCATTTTGGCGTTATTCAGAGTCATTCAGAAGTTTCCTGACCACACACTTAAGTGTTACATATGAACTAGTTCATAAGAAGGTATTCAGTTCTGGAAATTGGACATCTGCTGTTTCTTGAGATTTTTCTTGTAACCTGTCACATACGCACATTTACTAGATTGGAGCTGTGAACTCAGGAAAATAGATAGACTAAACCCTTCTAAACAGCAGTCAATCTGTGAGGAGGAGGTAGTCAACTTCCAAAAAATATTGTTTTCCTGTGAGAAGACAATATGAAACAACCATTTCAAGAGAGTATCAATCTGTCTAAAGGACTATTAAGACAATCATGTAGGTTTTAAAGTTGAGAGTCAGCTCCAGTGTACCTTCCTGCTAATATACCTGAGGAAACCTATGGCCAATGTATGTAACTAAAACCAACTGATCTCAGAAGACAGATGCAAGAAGGGCGGGTGGCAGGATGATTCACAACTGGCAGCCAACAGACCAGCCATTGCCTAATGCAACTTTTCTGTTCAACCTGACTTTAAAAAAACCTAACCCAAAGAAACCCAAACGAAAAACCCAAAGAAACCCAAACAATACCACCCCTGCCCCCCTAATGTCCAGATGACCACCTTCTTGGGTTGTCTTTCCCTCCTGTTCTGAGGCTCTGCACCCTCTGTAATACACACAGTACCCTCCTGTCATCATATATCTTACTCCTTAAGTCTCTTCAAGACTCCTTTCTCCTTCCCCTCTTGAGATGCTTTGGTCAAAAGAGGGAAGCAGCCACACACCTTTTGTGGCACCAGAGTGCTGCCAGCTCTTAGGCCATCTCCTCTGTCCCCTCTCCTCAGTTCACAAAGAATGGCTTCTACAGATTGGGCAGGCCTTGCTGAGCAAACTCACATAAAACCCCTAAAACTTAAAAGAATATTGTATGCTAACAAAAGGTACTGCCATGATCCACCTGCATACCTTAAACCTGTGATAGGCAAAGCTGAGTAAGCAAACTATTTTTGTATACTCATTAATCCATGTTAGCATGCTTTCAAGATGGCCATTTTTGTAATAAGGGCATGCCACATGGCTGAAGCCCAGAGCATTCACAAATGTACATATCCCAGCAATAGGATGCTTATTTTTTCCCTTTCTGAAGCTGTTGGCTTATTTGGTTTTAAGTTCTACAGCCTCAGGAGAACTACATGCAGACAGGGGCAGTACCTCAAACTTCTCTCCAGCATTGCTTTCTACATAGGAAATATGTCCAGTACATTAAAAAGAAAGACAGGAAAAAAAACCAACCTAGATGCCAGGGAGCTTTCCCTGTCTAGGCGCTGCTCTGGCAGTCCTACAAAGCTGTTGCTACAAAATCCTGAGGTCCGCTGAGGTAGCTCTAGGGGACACCAAAGCATCAGAAGGCAACTTGGAAAGTGCAAAACTGCCTTTCCCCACAGTCTTGGTCTCAGATATCATCACTCTTCACTTTAGAAGCGGCATCCTAAAGTCCAGCTACTCTTTGGTTAGGCCCCAGAATAAGTCAGCGCAGAAAAGGAAGAGCCCTCCACAGAGCCGGTGAGAGGAAGAGCCTCTTCCTTTCTGCCCTCTCACCTCCCGTGACACTGCGTAGGCTCAGGGAGTTACACAAAACCTAACTATGCAATGCCAAACCACAGCACAAGCATTAGCGACACTTAAGACTGTACACTATACCATCTTTAAATCAAGAAATACAGAAAAGCAGGATAAAGAAATGACGTCAGAGATTTGGTTAGCTTTTTTTTTTTTTTTTAAGAAAACTGCATTTTGCCCAATTCAGTTTACCTTACTGTAGAATGCTCCCTAGGAAGAAAACCATTTTGTCACAGGCTGCTCTTTAACCCGCTCTGCTGGAGCAAACCTGCTCAGCTTTTCTTTATTTTCAGGATGAGGAAAACCAGCATCAATTCACGTGACAGACTTAGCAGCAACAGAAACTCTTCTGGCAAGACAATAAAGTAACTGCTAGCAAACGGCTACAGGTAATTCCCTAGGAAAGCATCTAAAACCTCAAGTAAGCCCCCTGCTAACTCCCTGAAAACAATTACTTGCCAATAAGCATCAGAAGAAAAGCACTGTCACTTAACCTTGCTGTTCCACATTCATGGTCTAAGGAGACTCCCAGGAGTGCACTCTTGCTAGAGGGGAGGCAGCCCTTCCACCAGGTATTATAAACCACAGCCAGGTATCCCATCAGGTCACGCTGCTTTAAAGGAACAGTGCCAGCAAAAAAAACAGGGGTGGGAGGAGGGTTAAAAGTTTTCTAGGGGTTTATCTGCTGTAAGGTAGCTAATCCAAGAGTTAACAAGTTCTGAAACTATCCAGCTAAAATTTTCTGATAGCAAACTGCCTTTTTAAATAACATCCTGCCAACCTGTTTTGTGCAGCACCCTGAATTACCAGTATTTGCAATCCAAGGCTCTCTATCCTATAGCTTTTGCTATGTCCAGGGACCCCTGTGACTCTGCTGAGTTCATTACAGGGTCAGGGCCTCAATGAGATTCTGGATTTTATGACGTTTATTTTCATACAAAAGAACTGCCCGGCAGTTCCTCTGTGAGATGAGGCACCTGCGCTTGTTTCTCCTGCTCCCTCCCGGTCCACTTACCAGCAAAAGAAGAGATCCTCAACAGCAAAAATTAAAACAAGTAAGAAGTAAGGTGAGCACAGCATGCCAGTCATAACAAGGAACTGTTTTAAAACTCCTATTATCATATACAGGGCAGTGTTTCGGAAATAAAATAAAAGCTGGTCACTAAGTGACAATAGGGTGCTCGTCTGTCATTTACAAACTCAAGAACTTAAAACCAAAAAGCATTGTTAAAAAGGAATGAAAAAAGATGTGCACCCCAAGCACAAATCTCACACCTTCAAAACAGAGAAGAATCAGATTGTCCACAATATCTAGGAAGTGGGTTTTTTTCTATCCCCAGTATATTCCACATGGGAAAGGGTCAGATACTCTAGTTGTGGATAGCACTGTGAAATTCTAATATACTGACACACAAAAGGCAATTAAAAGTAAAAAAACCCACAAAACACTTGAAAAAGATGCAATTATGTGAGAAAATAATGTTATAACTGATCAGCTTTAAAGGAAATGAATGCAGAGCATTCAGAAGGCAAGCTTTTAAATGAATGCTTAAAACCAGCTTTTTTTCTTTATCCTCTATTTCTTCTCTGAAGCTGGTCTCATCACAAAAGCCAACAGTTGTTTTTTTTTAACTCCATAGTAACTAACTGTAGCAATCCCTGTCCAAGTTCTCAGGCTTGACAATATGAGAGTTTGTACCTAATGCCATGCTTTAGCAACCAGCAATAAATCAGAAGCAAGCTTTAGGTCCACTGTTTATTTGAAGCACCCTTATTATGAGGAAATATTTCTGCTAATATTTCCTTTTGTTCCTTTTTTCTTCTCATTTACTGGTTTATAGCTTTCCCTATATTCTCTCCCCCATTTGTATGTATTTCAAATGCTTGAAATGTTTCATCATAATGATGCAGAACTTCACTTTGCTGGAACATTGCAATGTCTGGCTTGAACCTGACCTGCGCTGGCAGTGGATTGCAGCTTGCAGCAGCCCACATGAAATGAGTTGAAGATCTCCGACTGCTTCCAAGTGAACAAGGGCTGCCTTGGAGAATGCTACCCCAGATAACCCCCAAACTGACAGCCTGGGAGGGAAGTGAATGAAGACGGGCGCTGAGTCACTCTTCACTTTCATTGCTGTGAACAGGTAACAAATCCACAGGAGCCAATTTGGATACTCAGCAGCGAAAGTTGTATAAAGGTGAAAATACTCCTCCATCCCTCGTGCCCTCCTCCTCACCCCCTGTGCAAACTGTTACTGGTCTGATGGGGACCGCACTGGAAACTTGCACTTGTGGAGTCAGGGACAGAGCGCTTCCCTTTGCAAGACAGCTAACCGAAACCCTTCAGGAGCCAAGGGCTGGTCACTCCTCATCCACAGCTGGTAGTGCCTTGGGTCCAATCTGCTGGGGAACAAGCACCTGGAGGCCACAGATACCTCTGAGCCAAGGTCAGAAAAAGTCTGCAGCCTGATGCAAGAAGAGGAAGAATTTGCTTGGGATGACTGCTATGGTCTCACAGGGAGGCTGTGGCTTGCAGGCAGAGGGCAGGAAGGAAGAGCGTGAAGTGCAAGAGATGGAGCAGCCCACCCTGTGTGGGCTGGAGCAGAAGGGCTGGTGGAGCAGTGAGGAGCCTGCCTGCCTGCCGGAACAAGGGTGGGCTGTCAGAAGCCTCATGCTGGGATGCTACAGGGTGCTTTCTTGGGTGATATCCAGAACGGATTTGAATAAAGTGAAGTTTAAAAAAAACATTGAATAAATACCAGCGGTAAATGCTGTGCTCTTCCAGAGTGTGTTCTGGATTTTAAGCAGTTTTGTTGAAATGTGGAGTTTACTTTGCTTTTTTTCGTCAAGTTTATTAAACTAATTTATTACTGCTTCTCCTGGAATCGCATCAGGGATTTTATTAATTCTAGAGAATAACAAAAATGAGAAAACTCCTTAGAATTAAGAGAAGGAAGTTTATGAAACACAGTATTTTAATTAGCAATAAAGTTGCTTGTTGCAGGGCATCAAGATCTCTTAAAAACCTAAGAGCCTATATTTTAAAATAAAAGCATTTAAAACTGGGTAACCATATGTTAATTTTCACCTTTCTGCCCTTTAGGTATATTTGGAACCACATTTGTAAGGATAAAGGAGAAGAATTTTCTTTCAATACTTTTAACAGTCTGATGTTTTAGCTGAATTGAAAACTGCCTGATTTCTGTCTTTATTTTTTTTTTTTTTTAAGTCTTTACTGTGGCTGCATCTGCTGAAACTGGGGGTGTAAGAGAGGGAGAAGTGTGATTTACATTGGTGGAGCTTACTGCTGAACTCACT
Source organism: Himantopus leucocephalus (assembly GCA_003993805.1). Taxonomy (NCBI): domain Eukaryota; kingdom Metazoa; phylum Chordata; class Aves; order Charadriiformes; family Recurvirostridae; genus Himantopus; species Himantopus leucocephalus. The sequence continues at coordinate 38,766,897 of RSEF01000003.1, read as the reverse complement.
GGTGTTACTTGTGTGAGGTAAAGCTAAGCATATATAGATATACCTCATGATTGGGATTGAGTATGAGTATATTCCTCAAGACTGGGATTTCTCCATTAGCCATTTAGATCTGCTGATATTTTGGATCACTAGACCCTCCTCTCTTTTCAGTTTTTTCCAAAACTTAAAGATCCTTTATATAACATTCTGACAAATACAGCTTTTCTATCTGATTATATCTGTTTTTTCTTTCATCCTTTTGTCTTCTGATGCTTCTGTTTCAAGCATTTGACGCTGTTTTCTCACTTCTGTTCTTCATTTTTTTTCTATTTTGAAATCCTCTCATTTAGGCTTCATTCTAATTCTTCTACTCACAGATCTTTTCTCTTCCCAGTGCACGTTATCTGTCTTTCTCAGTAGATAACACATATGCTTTCTCTCTCTCCAGCTTCCAGATATTAGCACTTTTATTCTTGATTTCCAAGTGAAAATATAAGTGATTAATTCCATGCCATTATTTGTGATCACAAAGTTGAGGAAAAAAGAGCTCTTACAAGCTAAGTTTTTCTGTGAAACCTTATGCTTAATATAAAATGAACTCTTATCTGCTGCAATCCACCAGGCTATTAAAGGATGTTGGGAGGATCGAGAAAAGAATTTGGTGATGGCTCTCTTAAAAGCAGAAGACATCTTCCCAACATCAACCATTGAGTTGCTACTAATGGCACTGGCTCCTTCATAACCAGCCACACCTTATGCAGATCCAAATGGCAGGCCTTTGAGTGATCTGTGAATTTATGGAGCTCCCCTCCCTACTTAGTAACTCTGATATTACTGAACATTGTCCCTACTGAGAAAAAGAGATGGGTATTTACTTCTTTCAAAGTCTCAAATCAGAGAGTCTCCTCTGTATTTCTCATTTCTCAAATCTATAGGGAAGCCAATAGCTCTAGGCTTTAAGCATTCATATTTTATGGCAATGAATATAGGTTGGAAGTGATAAAAACAGAGCTCTGAAATTCAGCTTCTTCCTTCTGCTATTGAATCAAAGTAATCCCACAAAGACAGAAAACCTCTTTCAGTCCTTTCTGGGACTGTGTCATATTTACTGAGGAGGTCTTCAGTCAGTCTGGAAACTGGACTTCTGAAAATATGCTGAAAATTTTGGCTGCTAGAGTTGAAGAGAAGAAGAAGAGATTCTCAGAGTTCTGAAATTTTAGATCAGAAGAATCATGTGTATCTCCATGGCTACCAGATCAGCGTGAGCATCCTGGCAGATTTCTGGTAGCCATTTTGGAAGGTTTCAAAGATAAACTGCTTAGTGAAAAGACTACTGTAGCCACGCAGGCTTGCTGGTGAGACCAAGGCTGTATATATTTGACCATCAGTCAGAAGGGAGGACATGTTACTGTACCACCTTGCTATTTGACCTTGTTAAACTTGCTGGTGTCAGGGATTGAGATCAGCGAAATGGCCTGTTTAGTGTCTTGGGATCTGGCGATCATGGGCCTGTCTATGTTGCTGTGAAATCTGGACTTTTAGTGTGCAAATATTTCACTATGGGAAGAGGAGAAGTGGTGGTGCCATGGAAGGGAAGACTTCAAGGATGCATCTGCTTCCAGGAGCATCTTTGGTTGCTTACAGAGGCACACAGGACACAAAAGGAGAACATTTTCAAAAGGCTCAGCACTTGGGTATGCCATGTGCCCTAAGTCCCACATTCTTCCCACATGCCTCCCTTTTTGCTAAGTGCTCTACATTTTCTTATTCTACATTTTCTTATTTCTGTAAATTAACCTCAGCTTCACCTCTTTAATACTAAATTTTAGTTCTGTCTTCAATCATGTATCTTCAACGTGTCTTGGATGGTCCACACTGCACCTAAGAGACAGACTATTTGCAAAGGGGATGGGGAAAGAGGTACAAATACTATCATAAAGGTATTCTATATTGTCTTAAAGATATCCTATACTGTCTTAAAGATATCCTAAAATATACAACACTAACACTTAGCCCACATGCAATACATACATGATACAATATCACTTTTTAGGTAAGGGATTCTGAACTTTTGGAGGTTTGTTCTTAATCCTGTAAATAACTACGGATGGAAAATCACTTACATGTGTTAGTGTTTGAAAAATGGGGGTTAAAAGACTTATCCAGGGTCACAGCTGAGGTCTGGTAACAGAGAAACAACACTCAATAATTTCACTGTCAGATTCTGTGTAGTTTAGCTACAGTGGTTTAAGATCTTGCTGTTCCAGCAGTTGCACTGCTTGAGAAGTGACAAAATGGGATGTATGATCACTCCCTGGGTCACAGCTTTGTTTATCAATTTAAAGTACTAAATATGCTGTGCTGTGTTGAACAGCCAGGGTGAGGTGAAACGAGGTGGAAGGAGACGTACTGGGGCATCCACACCCATTGCTATCTGATTCTTCTGTTACAGAGGGGGAGATGCCAGCTGGAAGGTAAAGTCACCAAGAGACAACAGTATTGCCTCAAATCACTGCAGCAAGGTTTGATCTTCAGGCTTCCAGATCTTGCAGTTTAGTTAAAAACTACCCTTCCTCTCAGGCTCTGTGTTTGGTTGAGTTAATCTAAACTGACAGTAACTATAGCCCTCAAGCAATGCTAGTAAATACTTCTATATCATGAAAGTATATATAAAACAGATAAAAGATGTGTTCTGCTTTAATTATATACTTCAATAAGTAATTATAAGATTAATAATAACTCTCACACTGTAAGTAGTACCACTTTTAGGTTTATTAACATAGCTATCCCATTCCTGACGGTAAGTCATGGTGCCACTGACATAGAACTGGGAAGAGGTTACCCGTCTAGGGTTTACTCATCCTCAGTTTCAGAGGGTCTTGTATTTCCACTTCGCAAAGTTCAGTTAGCAGCTTAAAACTTAGGCACAGGTAGTCCATTTTCACTGTCCTGCGTAATCTTGGCCATAACTTCCTTATGTGAGCAGGTAATTGATCACAGATTTCCTAATGCTGCAAATCTCTGCATGTTGGAGTAACGTTACACACTGATCTGTGTATGATCGCTGTGTCTGATGAGCGACTGTCGGATGAGCAACCGTGGCTGAAGCAGTTGTCACTCCCTCCATTATGCTGTGCAAGTATTTATGTGGCTATTCAACAAATGAGAACTCATCTCATGGAGAAATAATCCATTAGTACTTTGTTGCCTATTTGTTTTTCCTGGGTCATTTTTCAGGTTGTTTGTCATTTCCCTGGTGTGGTTCATTGCACAGCTTCATAAATGCTTAAGTGATACAGCTCTGAATGTCCAACCCTTAGACAATTTAAATGGCTTTATCAGGATATTTAAATGCCTCTTCCTGTTAAGTCTCCTTTATCTGCATCTATCTGCAGTATCTGTTAGAATCAGTTTAGCATGTTGCAGTTTTCCCCACTCCTTAGGGCTCTGCATGTGATAACTGCTTGTCTTTCTGTCCCACAAGGCTAATGTCCTTATCACGTCTTCCTTTGCAAACACTCACCTCTACCTTGCAGGTACCAACTAGCCATTTCACTCCAATAGTCCAAATGATGTAACATAATAAAGCTAAATTTGTTCGAAAATGGTGTCCACCGTGCTCTGTTTAAGGGCTGCAACTTCTATTTCAGAGATGAAAAAGGGATCATCTCTCTAAAACCAGTCTTTTTTTATTATTATTTTTTTCCCCAGCTCTGTCTGCTAGCCTAATAAATGATGCTGCTTCTCTATTCAAGCTCTGCTTTTGCTTCCTCAGGGGGCCTCCACGTGAATGGAGCATGACTGAAACCTAGTTGAGGACGACAGGCATCCGAGTTGGGAGAAGGCAAGCCAGCGATGAACCAAAAGCCCTTTCCACCCACTGATGGAGGACTGTGCCGAAAGTTTCAGGCTGCTGCGTGGTGGCAGGTCTGTGTTTCCTTAGTCCCAGTCAGTTGTTCGTACATTGTCCCTTCTGCTGCACTAGCCCAGCTCACAGCCTGGCAACCGCAACAACAAAAAAAGAGTATTTTTTAGCTGAATCAGTTTCTTACTCAGTTCCTTTCTTTCATGGCCGTGCCCTGGGGCATGGCAGAGGTGGTGATACAAAAGCAGGTGATGGCTCTGCTTGCCCTGGCACAGTGCCGCTGAAAACTCAGCCAATCCAAAGTATTTGTTACCTTTCTTAGTTTGAGTTACTGTGTCTAAATGGCTCAGTAGACAAACACTTTCTATTTCTAGGTTTATGACATATCTAAATAGTTACATTGGTAAAATTTACACGTGGAGGAGCAGTTTTTCATGGCTTATTTTTCCTGTTCCCTAGAATGAAGAATACAGCAAAATGTCAACTCTTCCTGGTAAAATTGGCTGAACTTCAGCTTTCGAAAGTGTAACAGTCTATTGTGGTATGAACATTCGACATTCATATCCAACATGCAAAGCCTCTGAGCACAGATTAGATTTTCATTAATACAGTTATCTATCTTCTGGCCACACTGCATCGAAGTCCCCTATCCCTCACAAGGGAATCAAATAGGAGTTCAATTTCTTTCTTATTCTAGAGGTAGAGAAAATATTCCTGGGACGTGCCTTAGTTTTGTTCCTTTCCCCCCCCTCTTAAAGTAACAAAGCATATTTTTATTTCAAAGCAACTTTCATTTTACAATAGTAAGTCTATATAGGAAAGTTTACAAAACATACTATGTACCATATCTCCAGTTAGATCAGAGTTAACATTATTTAAATATGGAAATTAATTTAATCTCTGCAAAGTTAAGGCTTATATTTTAGTAATAAGAAAATGTCACGAACCTGGAAAAACAAGCTAGCCATGCAATTAGTCCTTTGAATAAAAAAACACTGAGATGAATGAGAATTGAGGTGATGCTTATGCAATAACACTAGTCTTAATCCTGTGCCATTTGTGTCAGTGGAGATGAATAAATTGTGAATCAAATTAAGATCAGTCCTACAGACCTTAACTTTATTCCCACTGAAATTCTGAAGTTAACACGAGCAGGTAGTGGGATCAGACTTGTAAAGTGAAATCCTGAACATATTAAGTTAATAGGACTTGCTATAGAATATGATTTTCTCCCTTACTGTCCTACTGTAGATTTAAAAGGATAATGCTACATAAATTCTCCAAACATTATCTTCACAAACAGATGGTCTAGAATTTAATAAATGAAAAATTGCATTCTGAAGAAAACAGAAAAATCTTAAGTGCTTAAATCGACGGGGCTTCTTATACCCAGGTTCATTTTAGTTTTGATTCTAACTAACCTAGTGAGTACAGCAACGTCTTCGTGCCCAAACAATCTTGACAGATGATCTAAAAGAAAGTAGTTCTGCTACTCTTGTTCTAGCAGGATTTTCCTGAGTTTTAAAAAGTACTACATCATGCCTCATGTAAACTGATTAATATGATCATTCAGATGTGTAACCTTAGTTCCTCCTCTCATCCCAAAGCTAACTGCTCCTGTGTTGTGGCTCTGTAAAATGTACTTTTGGCCAATTTACCCACTCAGTGGCCTTTATACGCTTAAATTGCATGTTAACGTATAACAAACAATGAAATAAGAGCTTTTTTTGAAGGCTAGCTTCACAATATTGGTAACGTAAGCATAATTCCAGTGTTCAGCATTCCCATTCAATTGTGATTGTTCAAACATCAGTCTGAAACCTATGATTTTGTGTTTTTCTCATATATCTCTGTTTTTACACAGCTGGTAGATAACTACATTATTAGAGGGCCTCCCTTAAATATTAAATAATGATCAAAGAGTCCTTCGCTTTTTTAAGAACACCAAAATGAGCCTTCTGGGTCATATCAAAGGTCCATCTCTTTGAGTATCCTTTCTTCTAGTGAGGCCTAAAGCAGGTGCTCAGTGGAGAACCAGGCAAATGGATATCTTGAATACTGTCTCTCACAACCTCCCACAAATGGTTTGTGATTTGAGGACTTCCTGAGCCAGGGGTGTTAAAAGAGTATTTCCATGTATTCAGTACCACTCATTTTTCTTCTTTTCTTCCTAAGTACGTAAATTCAGTTATTTGATAGTATGTTATTTGGGAATTTTTTGGCATGGTATTGAAACACGTGCAAAGAACTTTTTCAAAAGAAACAGACAGGGGAAGAATGGAGTTTGCATTCATGTTGCCAACGTCACTGCTTTTGTCTCTTGCAAGAACAGTTCCACTGATGATGTCTTGCTGCTCCAGAAGTCCCTCATTCCTGTATTTCAGGCTGCGGGCTGACACCTTCTAGGGTCCAGAGGAACACAGGTGTCTTGGATATGGAAACCAAGGTCTTCACTCGAGTAAGCAGGCTTCCTTTACCAGTATGGGGCCCTTGAACTTGGCTCGGTGTTCAGTGGCGAGCCCCTGCTGCCTGTGGAGCACGGGGAGAAGTACTCATGGCAACCCGTGTTGCTAGGCAGATGGATGACTGTGTTTTGTTCCTGCCACCGTGTTCTCAGGGATCCTGGCTTCATTTCTAGATATAATTAATGGTAATAAAGTCTGAGGGTTAAAATATGTGGACCTCTAGGGCCATTTCTGTGCCTGGGTGGGATGGGGAACAGCATCCTGACACTCACATATAAAAGTGAGAGCTTTTTTCTGCTGCAGCTCTTTAGGCATAGTCCCAGAGGCCGAGCACTGCCAGTAGCTCTGTGACATTGAGGAATATTGCTGAGGGAAAGAAATGCTTCCTTTTTCCTAGTAGCTCATTTTTAATGCATGTTCAGTCACTTTTCCTCAAATGCAGCTTTGTTGAAGCTGGACAGGAGCAGCTAAAGATCCATAGGATTGTAGCTGTATACGAGCAGCAAGAGACACTTGCCAGGACAGTTCCAAAGCCATCCTGTGGATCAAGAAGGATTTGAGATGCTGCTGTTATAAGCGGCCTTCAAACCTCTTTTTCCCCCTTCCTTCCTTCTGAGTTTTACTTACAGATTCAGCCAACCACTGAGCCTTCTCCCTCTAAAAGAACATCTCACCCTTCCTGCCTTCCTCCGTATTTCTTCCTCACTTCTAGTTGCATCGTTCAACATCCTGGCTGTGCTGATTCAGATGCTTGTCAGACCCTTTACCGAATTTCTGAATGTGGCAGAAAACTATTCACTTTTTGATGGATTGGTTTTTTACTACTTCAGTGACTCATATCTGCTCTCAATGAATGGCAGAGCCAGCACAAGGTAGAAGGAGGATGTGCAGCCAGCAGTAGAGAAGGAAGGGCAAGACTGAAGAAAGGGCTGGATCCTCCCCTTTCAGCATCACTGAACTCCACCTGTCTCAAGGAATCATACCCTGACGTTTTATTTAAGGGATCAGATTTTGGGCTTCTAGATTTATTACCTGCATGAAAAATAAAGGAACTCCCTTGCCAATTTATGTGCTTTTTGCTGTTCTGTAGGTCAGAACAGGAAGACACTTATTTTTCAAAAAGAAAACAAGATGTGACAGATAAGGTTAATATGGCAATACCAGCAACCTGCAAGAGGGCAATGGTAGAGCAAGTAATGGCGGGCATGCCTATTTGTCTGTCTCTACCCATTCTGTTAGGCTTCCCTTCATTTGGTCCAAGCGCAGGATCGAAGCCTGTCGTAACAAAGAGAACAAGCCAGAAGAGAAGCTGTCTTCCCTCCCACACATCAAGGAACGAGGTAGCTGCTCTCTGTGCAATTTACCCAAAATCTGAAGGGAAAGATACAGCATAGGCAAGCAACGATGGGGTCTTTTTCTCATTTTTATCTGGTTGCTGTGTATCATTTGGGTGAACATATAATGTTTAGATAATACTCTGTTTTGAAGAAGCTGTTCCTGAGTCACTTAGATCAACTGTTGATCCCAGAGGAAGAGTGGAATGAAGATGCCAAATGCACTTGGGTTCTTCATGTTATATGGGTGAAAAAGGGTACCGCGACACAGAAACATCTCCTGAGTGGTAGGGCTGTACCCATTTAGCTACAGCGGAGTTATAGGTAGACTCCTGTCACAGAATCGTAGCTATTAATTTACTTTCTCTGTGAAGGGCAAATGAATTTGTGCCTTCAGTTATATGGTCCCCCAGGACCCACGGGGGGAATTCTATAGTGAAGGTCTTCAGCAAGTGTTTGGACTAAAGATGTGTCCAAATGCTGCAACCCTGAAGCCATGGGGGGACACCGCTTTGTAGGACGTTATTATACCTCCTTGAACTGCTTTATCTTTTACATCACTTCTCCCATTTTAGAGCTGGTTTTTGTTGCTGAACAAAATTTCTGAACATATGCATGGAAAATATACAAAATGTGTGATAGGACCCTGATAGCTGAGAAGAATGTATGTGATGAAATTAGGTGCAGAGGCAAGGGTACCTTAGGTCTATTAGACTTCAGTGGATTCAGGCTTTATATCAACAGTGCTGGTTTCTTCCATATTTTCCCTGAGATATTTTCTGACATTTTTTAAATGAAAAATTGCAAGTTTAAAAGGGTATGTTCTCTTCAGAGGAGCTCTTTAAAGATCTTGCAAGCAGCAGCTGATATTTCAAGCTGTTGAATTAGTAGTTCTGGGTTTCCTTTTGTACTTGTCTGTGCCAAAATGCGATTAGTTGTTTCAGCCCACTCATACCCTTGGTTTGAGATGTCTGTGCATTAAGTTAGAAGGGAAACAGTCATGTGGTTCAGGTCCAATATTTGATCTGCATTATAATTGTTAACATTTTTTCCGACATAGATTTTTCAAGATATGTTGCCAGGGAATTTTAAAGCAACGGGTTCTCATTTTGAAGTGCCTTCTCATTCCATATTTTGTTCTGCTCCTGGAGGCAGGCAAGACACCAAAGCCCCGCGTGTCAGGAACTAGGGGAAGAAGGGGTGCTGACACATGGCTGCGAGCTACTGAAAGCAAAAGGAAACTCCGGGCTGGAGCAGGTGATGCAAACGAAGCACTTTGATTTACAGTAATTGTCCCGAGTGGAATCTCAACAACACGAGAAGCACAGTGCAAAATACTGTTCACTGAAATTAATATTCAGGATTTGACCAATACTTTGATATACTCAGAATAATGCTCTCCACGAGGAGCTCTTGTAGCAGCTCGTGAGGGCCGGAGTCAGCTGCTACAACGGGACTTAGACATTGTGGCATACACAACGTGTCATAGCTGTTGTGTACTTCACAATTTCCCCTTTCTTGATCGGCTTTTACACACTGCTGTCGTTACCATCCCTCTTGGAGGAAACAAAGACAAGTGTGTGTCAAATAGGAAAGGGTGGTGAGGAAAGGTGAGGACAAGCCCTGGTGAAATTGCTGGGAAGGTGCAAAAGGTAGTGGCCTCAGTGGAGTTACTGTCTCATCACGTCACATTTGCAGCGACTCACTTCAATTCAAAGGCCACTGTAAAAACACAAGAATGTCAACAAATACGCACAGTAGGCAATATTTGTATCTATTTTAAAGCTTAATGTTGTTCATATTTTGGCTATGGATTTGGCATGAAAACCTGAATGACTAGAACAGGATTTTTTAAAGCTTTTATTAGGGAACTGTGGTAAACACTTTGAATTAGCGTAGCATTTGTAGAAGAGCTGTATATGTCCTGTGATGAATCAGGTGATCTGGAAAATGACGTAAGAAATCTAATGCTGGGCATGATATTCAAGAACATCAAATTCCACATTTGGGGCAGGAGAGGTAAGAGATAAGAAGGCGCTGTCCTCGGCAAAACAATATATTTCGCACTTTTCTTCAGTTTCAAACATGTGATTTATCCACCACCATAGATCTACAGCCAGGAAAGACAACGGTTTTGTGTGGAGGGGTTGAGGGAGTAAGAAATGGGACCCCTGTAAGGCTGAAAGATAAGGGCCTTTCTTCCTGCTGCTGCTGCTGCATCCTCCAACTTCTGTTGCCATGCTCTTCTCACCAAAACTTCTGTTATCAATTTGAGAGGAAACAAATCTGTGCTACTCCTGTACTCAAACATGTAATTTGAAATATTTAGTTACTTTATAAACTGTTCAAGTCTGCAGATAACCTTTCAGAGGGATCAGCTTTGTTAGAGAGCATAATCAGGTGTTTTCCCAACAGACTGAAGATGTATTCTCTTGGGTATTTGTTCTACCCCCTTTACTCTGAGCCACGTTCAATAAGAACGCTGAAATAAGTGGCTGAAAGGCAAATAGCAAATGTTAAAATGTTATAAAAAAGTGATTCTTTTAAAGCAAAGAGGCCGTAATTGGGTTCAATGTGTTTTTTGAAATTTTGAGCTTCCGTGAATACTGAGCCCGTCATAACTGTTTGCTTGAGAGGTGGGGATGAGCCCGTGAGGAGTCATCCACAGGGGCTTTGCAAAAATTTTAAATCTGACAAACAAGCACCTGCTGTGGTGAGGACAAGGTTTTAGTTCTAGGAATTTCATAAATATTTATTTTCTATGAATATATGGTTGCATCTTGATGGAATATTAATATTTATATTTTCTCTACTTTCACAGTTGTTTTAGAGTCAGAAGAACCAGGCTTCGCAAGCGTGTCTGCTAAAACACACAGCTAAATTTAAACTGCACCGTTTTATTTAATACCGCTAAGACAGAATATTTTAGCTGTTTCGGCGTGATGGTATTTAGAATAAAATGTTCTTTCACTTTGCAAAGCTCAGACACACAGAAATCTCTGCAATTGCCGGCGCAACGTGATTTTTAAGGGAGCTGGAGTAGCGTGAAGTGGCGGGTTTAAGGGGCTCACTGGGGGCCTGGCTGCAGTGACGGCGGGGCGCAGCGCCCCGCAGCACCGGTGCCCCCTCGCAGGCCAGACGTGGGGTTTGCTCCCGTTGTCCATCTCTTTAGCACCAGTGGGAACAAGATCCTACACCCCAGCGTGGGGTGCTGCTGACGCCCCGGGGCCTGGGGAGCAGGCCGGGGCTGGGCCTCCGAGCTGGGACCTACATTTTGGGCTAGCTCGACGTTTTATTTTTTGGGGGCCGTGCTGCGGCCATGCCCCCCTGCCCGGTGCAGCACTGGAGGTCCCACCAAACCACTTCCCTCGTGTTTCACTCGCTCTGTATGTCAGCAGGCCGCCAAGGCCGCAAGCGACGAACTTTCCAGGGCGGAGGGAAGGTGGCTGTGTCCGTCAGCTCGGCCCGGCCCGCCGGGCGTGCCGTCGGCTGCCGGTCTCGCCGCGCCCGGTGGCGGGG
>RSEF01000003.1:38725606-38755635 GCA_003993805.1 Himantopus leucocephalus | reverse complement strand
TAAAGGTCCCTTTCAACCTTAACAATTCTATGATTCTATGATTTTTATTAGGCAATCTAATTTTTCCACCAAATGTACTGGTGAAGATGAAGAAACCACAGAGGTTTGATTCATGGGAACCACAGCTTTGTGGGTGCTTATTCACATTTGAATTTCTGTGTTGTAGAATTGGACTGAAAATCACAATCAATATTGATGCTTCTGTTATTTTGTTTTCAATCATACAGTAAGTCTCACTAGTGCTCTTTTTTACAGCTTTACAGTACTTTTGTTTCTAGTCTGTGATGTTGTTCATCTTAAAACTTTTTTGAGGCATTGCCAGTTCAGTCAGAATTTTATTTAGAGCCTCAGAGAACAACTGCACCAGGTTCAGCAGTAAATGCAAGCTATGAGTATAATTTGTAGCATAAACAGGGTGGTGCTAAGCCCCTGTGTTGGTCTGTTGGACTCTTTCAGAGCACAGCAGGGGCATAGCAGGGCTGCCTCCTTCCTGACCTTTTGTAATTGTTCTTTAATGTCATTAGAGTTTGTATCTTTATAGCATTTAATGTAAATATATATTTTATTTGTTACCTTTCATCTCAGTAGGTTTTCAAGTGTTTTATTAACTATATAAATGTAGACTTTACTGAAACTAAGCTTAACAATTAGAGGACAGCAGTTGAAAAGTAACTTGTGCACAGTATACTGCAACACAATGGTAAAGAAGAATTTTTTGGGAAAGTCACAAGAACAATTACACTCTTCCAAAACACTCCAGGATGTTTATTGTATGTAAAAATAGACATTGCTTACCGAGACATCATTTTAAAAGTCCACATACATATATGCTTGTGCGTGCTTGTGTGATTGTACGTGCACATTCCTATACGCAAGCTCTGAATTGAGATCTGGCTTCTCCACAGATGCTCTTGTATTGCAGATTTACTGACAGAGATGTTCTTTTTTTCTTTCAGAGAGATTGGTTCAATTGTCAGGTCACTGGGTTGCTTCCCAACTGAGGCAGAACTACATGAACTGCTTGCAAAGGTAAATGTTTAGATCTTCTGTATTTTTTTCAGTCGTAAACTTGCATGAGTTTGGCCCTTCTGCCTTGCTGTGTGGGAGACCTAAGCTCTTTTCCCACAGGTTGGAAGTGTCACAGAAGTGATTCAGGCAGTTGAGCAGTCTCTCAGGTTGCCCTGAAGCAAGCAGATGAGGTAACAATGTTGATGGGTTAAAATAAGTAGTCTTTGACTCTCTTTTACCCCAGAAGGTCACCGTGACACTGTGCCAGGGTGGAGGGACATTTATAGAAAATGGAGTAAAAATTGGTTTTGGCCAATAAAAAAGGATGTCCTAAACCTCAGTCGGATTAGGGTATCCAAACCCTAACCATCTCACTCTTCTGGACATGCCGTCGGCACACACAGTGGATGATTAAGTACTAAAAATGAGTTCTTGAGCAGGTGTTAAAATTATGCATCAAATTCCAAAAATACACAGAGGGAAGACCTGCTATTTTTTTCACTGGATCCTGTTATTACTATCTCATAGCCAGACTTTTCAACTTTTTTTCCTTCATGAGGTCTCTCCCAGTCTTGCGATTTCTCAGTTATGGGTAAGTAATCTTTTCCTGCTTGATTACTTAAGCCTGTAAGTCAGACTTTGGACATAAAACTTCGCAAGACCTAGCGGTCCTCCCATTCTCCCAAGTGGTATGCCGGGGTAAGGAACTTCAATCACATTTCTCCACAGTTTTTTCCTACACTAATTTTTGTCTCCTTACCTCATGGTTGTAATGGAAAGGATGGCGTGCTGGTGCCTTGGCAGGGTATGGTTTATAAATGGGACAAACAAGTGGGAAAAAGACTTCACATTCTTTTTTGCAAACTGATATGCTGCCTTAAGGAATAGAAGATGCTGGGGCTGAGATATGGGGGAAGGATTTTTCTCTTTTTCATGTATAGGTCAGGATACTGGGAATTGATCTCTCTTTTCCTCCTGTCCCCAATAAAAACTTGGACCATTGCAGTAGTATTCTCTCCTCAGTAGTCTTGTCTGGTCTCTTGTAGATCAGAATTGAGTGTGAGAAATCTTGTGCTAAGTCTTGTGAAAATGGTGCAGCTGCTTCAGATGAGGAAGTGCAAAGAACCATCAGAGGAGAAAGATCTTTTAACATGATACTGCAATCTGTCTGCTCTGGTTCTCTACTCTCAGTACCAGATTGTCCCAGCTCCCACTGACAAACAAGACAAAGTGGAAAGAGAAATTATGGTGCTTAATATAGATGATATTTTTAGTGGCACACAGAGATTTTTGTTTGCAGCAAGTGAACAGTGCAACTGACTCAAGATACAGAATTGAGAAAAGGAAAAGGATGCTTTGACCACCCCCCAGCCCAAGTCCAGGGGAACCAGGAGAGTTTAAGGCCTGCCTGCCCCTCCCAAAGAGACTGGACCTTTTTTCTTTTTTTTTTTTTCTTTTTTTTTCAATTTTCAGCATTACTGAAAATTTGAGCTAAGTAATACATAACAAAGTATAATGCAATGCAGGTGTGAGGTGGAAGATTCTTGAGATGCAACAGTATAACACGTATGCCATTGCTGATTGCAAGGATATTAAATTAAGGTACAAATACTGCAAGAAGAAAAAATACATTCAAGAGTAATGGTTAACATTAAAGAATGCTGAACTGGAAGTTAAATCTCAAAGAAGGTTTCATGGTGCCTGTAAATGAAACTTTGGCATAAGTTTAGTAGCAGAAGAACACTGTCGTCTTGTAGAACCCTTAATAGATTATGATAATCACAAATATATCTTAATTTATATAAGATACCATTATCATTGACTATGGTAATACCACTTTATCTTAATCTAGATAAAGTAAAAATTGTCTCTGTGGGCCAGTTTGTAGCCAAGCTATTTCTCCTGTATTTTTGCCCATTGTAAGCTGTGATTCATTTCTGTTTCTCACGACTTGTGTCTCTCAGTCATGTCATCTTCCAATTAGCCTTACTGTAGCTAAACTAGCATATGTCGCCCTCAAATTATTCATATCTGCCAAATCAGCATTCATAATTATTTTATCTCTAAAAATTATCATATACTGTTTCCTATATTGCTTTATCCTAAATGCTGTTGTTAATATCATATCTTTAGGCCTACTTACAAAGTTAAGATTAAATGATTATCCTAGAGATGGTGAAAGCTAATCCGAGGGTTACTACAATGCCTGGAGTTTGACATCCCAGGTTCAGTGCACTGCTCTGCCACAGATCTGGATAACTTTGGAAGATGGTTTTGTTTCTTTGTGACTCAAGTCCCCAGATGTTATGTGGACAATAATAGTATGTCTGTGAGAGCAGAGATACGAAACATAATGGGTGCTATAGTACAGTTGTTATGGGAGCTGTGGATGTACCCAAAGGAAAGAGATCGAGCAAAACTCACAGAGTTTGAACAAGAAAATACTGTTATTGTCACAGTCACTGTGAAAAGAGGAGGAATTACAGAAGAAAAACATCAATAGGAAATGAGGTGTAGAACAGGAGTGAGTATGAGGAAGAGTAAGAGGATACATATACCTACAAGTTTGAATATAGGCGAGGTTAATACATTCAATTTATTCACATATCTATCCAACGTTAGAAAAATGATTAATTTTAACAGTTCGAGATATTGCTGGGCCTGTAGACCCGCTGAAATGGAAGCTGTTCTTTCCAGGTCAGAGGAAGCTGAAGTTGCTCATCACCTCCCAGGACTAAGTCCGTTGTCAGGAAGAACACTTTTCTTCTGCAGACTACTCTCTGAATGCAAAATACAAATAGCACACCGACAAAAAGAGACAAATCTGGGTGATATTTGTCAGTGAGGGCTGACACTTTCACAGGCACTTGTTACGTTGAGCTCTGAAGTGGTCATTGCCAGTGAGTTCTTCTGGAATGAAAATTAGGATGACCTTCAACTGTTTGGATGAGAAGATCTAATGTTTTTTGGCTCTTAAATGTGGTTTATGTAACTTATCTTCATGGATGTTTTGGGTCCTTGCTTTTGGTTGTTCTGCTTAATATAAGACACACCTATCTTTTTCCAATAAATAGCTACCATATTTCTTTTTCTGTCTCTATGGACTTCTGACCTAATACTAGTTGAAGCACAGATGTTCCCTAAAACATCCTATGTACTTTTACAATTCAATATTTGTGATGCATGGAACAGTTCAGTGTATGGACTAACTGTAATGTCACAGGAAAAAAGTTAAGTTTTGCCACGTATTTTGTTATATCTTTTCAATCAATCAAGCAGTAAAACAAATGATTTTGTAACAGTAAAAGGTACCATTTCATTTAGCATGAAGCATGCAACAGCTTCATTTCCTTGCTAAAGATCCCTTCCACTAGGCTCACCAAACAGAAAGGAAAAAGTGCTTTTTCAAGCCAATTTCCACTCTAAATCCACAAGAGGTGGTGGCTGCCTGCTTTTAGCAACCAAAACCTTACAAGAGCACTGGAAAACAGCACGCAGTAGCAGTTGCAGCTCCCCATTTAAGCAACTGGATATATCAGGCATCACCCCCAGCTCTTACCCAGCTCCCAGGAGGAAGATTTCTTACGTCTTTTCCTGGCTCAGCTAGATTTCAAATCGGTGCCTATTTGAGTCTTCTTTCAATCTCAGCTGTGTCTGTGGAGAGCCTAGCAAGGTGTCACTGCTGCCATGTGAGACCACAAGGCATGCGTCCAGTTTCAACACAGACAGGAACAGGCTAGCTCCATTAAGAGGGCTCCTTTTGGGAGTAAAACTTGAAATTTTCAGGGAAGGATGCACTGAGATGGTAGGAAGCAGTTGCTCATCTCCTGTGGAAGTGTAGGAATGCAGTGAGAATGCTGCTAGAAGTCCCCGATGTTTTGGGACTAATCTGTTAATTTATTTGGGAGGCGAAAGGAAGCTTTTCTTTGTGTAGTGTTTTATGGGCTGCCTTATGACTGTTTCAGACTGCCCTGACTCAGTCTGCCTGCCTCTCTGGTCCTTCCCCTGACGACTCTCTCTGGCTATGGAACATGTGGAGGCAACAAATTCCATCCTTGAGGTGTGCTAGACTGGGGCTATGTCCAAACTAGTACATTAAATATGCCCAGAAACATCCTTGGGTGTTGAAGCCAGCTGGCACAGAGCAGCTCATGTCTACCCTGGTAAATGTTTTATGCGGAGTGGCTGCACAAAGCAGCCTGCTGGAGAGCAGTCCCTAAGGTCCTAGCCAGGCCTGGTGTGTGCTGGGGGGAGCGTTAGGTGGCACAGGCCAAAATCATGCCAGGGAACGTGCTAATGGTTTGCTGTTATGGGTGGTCACATTACACTGCTTGGGAATATTCCAGGTCCTGCTGGACTTTACTAGTATGAATGCAGTCTGAATGTTTAAACCTCTGCTGAGTTATTGTGGGAGATAAGATCAGTTACTGGGCGTCCGGTTCCTTTGCATGAATGGTTTCTAAGCACAAGAGGGCAATATTGAGTTGTTAAAAGTGTCTGTAATAGCCGGGCTGCGTTTTGCTTGGGATATTATTTCTTCCTCAAATTTCTTTCTATTTGATCACAAGCACTTCACTCAGATGTTATGGTGCCATGTGATATTAAAAACCTGATATAAATATTCAAAGTCTAACTCTAATTTTAATGCAGGAACCACCCCAATTTTCTGGTTTTCATATTATTTTGCTAATGAGTCATATAACCTGCCATACTTAAGTTTTATTTTTAGGTAGAAGAAGAAGAACCGACCGGATACATTCATCTGGAAAAATTTCTTCCAGTGATGACAAAAGTACTACTCGACAGAAGGTAATGGAAAGTAGATTTTCTGTGTCTGTAGTTTATTCCAGATTGACAGGGTTGATTCTGAATAAATATATCTACAGTAATTTTATGTAACTGGAAGGAGTACAGATTTTTTTGTTATTTAAACTCAGTTTACATTAGCTCGATAGCTTTTGTTTCAAAATTACTTTATCTACATAAAATTATGTGGTGCGGATGATATAAATAATACCAGCTTATAATCATGAATTGTGATAACGTGTAGCTTTTGTATTTTTAATGTAAATCAGAATTAACTTGCTATTCAACATGTTTTGTGCATCTCTGAAATATTTTATATGCAAATTAAGGTCATAACCATTAATTTCTCTGAACATATGAGTTACAGTTACTGAGAAGCACAGTCTGTTACAGTGTATTTTTAATAAGTTGTATAAATCAGCTTCATATTCATGTCTCAAAGTGACTGCCAGGTACAGTTGAATGTACACAACCAGCACTCTAAAAGACTGCTGATCTAAGAGTCTAGAACAAAACCGCATTTCATTATTCAGAGGTACATAGAAACCTTTGCATGTACAAAGGAACTTGTGCTATTTTGATATTTTGCACTAAAAGCAAGATTACTTATAGGGATTTTATCTTTCTTTTGAAAGATGGTAGCCAAGGGTTTTGAGAGACTCAGTCTTGTCCAATACTGAGAAGTTATTTTGCACACAGAGGCCCTTTGGTAGGAGGGTGTTCTACACATGAAATAGCTGTAGGATTTCCCAAAACTGTATCACAGCATCCAGAGGCAGCGGGGTCCACCTTGGGGCTGTGTTTGAGAGTATTGGTGCCTGTGCCTGGACACGGACCAGCCAGCAGTGTTTGGGTCCCAGTGTGCCGGTGCAGGTGCGTTGCCTTCCCAGGTTCCTGCACTTTTGCCTTCCCTGGCCTTCATGGTACATTTCTGGCTCCACACTGATGTTCACCCTTTCACAAAATTATACCTTGCTGCTCTGGGCTCTCTTCTCCTCCTCCCCGCCCCCTCCCCGCAAACATACACACAAAAAAAACCCCAAACCAAACCCACACATTTCCCCCAGGCTAGTGCAGGCTTGTCAAGACCCACTTTATCTTTTGGGGCACTGTGTCCGTAGTTCACTTATCCAAGGGCACATGAGATTTGGATCACAAAAAACAAGGCCTCTTCTTAGCACGTTTGATTTTTAGATAGTAAAAGAGTGAGGCGGGTCTGGACAAAACAGTCAAGCAGTTAGAACCTCCCTGGCTTCAACATCTTCTCCTTAGGATTCTTTGAGGTTGGTGAGAGTCTGCTGGGATGTGGAAGGTCTCCCTCCATTGCTGCGCAGGGTTTCCTTTCCAGCTCTGGACATGGTTTAGTGGTGAACTTGGCAGTGCTAGTTAATGGTTGGACTTGATGATCTTAAAGGTCTTTTCCAACCTAAACAATTCTACGATTCTGAAATTAGGCACATATATGCACATACACAGGTGCCCAGTTCTCCTGTCTCTCTGAAACTGTTAGTGACAGACCTTTTCTTTTATAGCTACCAACCTCCTCTGCTCATCATCAGCTCATTCGACTGCCAAAGTCCCACTAGGTGATTTGTTATCTAGCTACCAGCATACCTGGACAAAACTTTGTTTTCTTGGTTTGGCCATCTTCTGCTCAGTGCATTGGCTACGTGGAATGATTCAGCTATTATTGATTCCTACTAACCCATTCAGCCAGCCCAGACACGCAGAAGCCATTCATCTGGCTCCTTAGCACAAGGAAAATTAAACAGGAGTACAATAAAAGACACAAGAGCTAAAGATATGGACAGTTCCAAAAAGTTGAGCCGGAATTAAATGTTTGGTAGACAAACTTAGTAAATTCTCATAGAAAACAAGTTTTTCGCTTTCCTTTAGTACTCATATTTTATTCTTTCCAAATAGTAAAGCAGCCTGGCAAAGAGTGACTTAACTTTTCTGATTCAATGGTTTCAGCTACCGGCCTATTCCAGAAGATGTTCTTCTACATGCATTTGAGGTCTGTAACTAAATATTCAAGTACCTAATTGCTGGAAAGAAGTTGCTGATTCTTGATTCAATATGGTTACAACCACAAGCTTTATTCTTTTTCTTTAAAGGCTTTGGATGAAAAGAAATGTGGATATATTACTAAAGAGGAGCTGGTCAAATATTTGACTGAAGAAGGTAACATGACTTCTGTAATATCAGTATTTAAGTAAATAAACATTACATGTGTATATGGCACCTTGAGGTCCTCATTCTGCATGCCAAAACTTGCAGGAGCAGATACATTGTCTTCAAACAATACTGTTGCCATGATGAGTGGCTGCAGACTAGAACACTTCACTGGTGAATAATGCAGGGGAAGAACATTTATGTGCCTGCTTGCAGACATTATAAGATAGAGATTATTACTATTAAGAGTCATAATTCAATCTGGTGTGGATATTTTATGATTCTGTGCACATCTCTGTGCTTCCTAAGGATGTGATTCTTTTTCTGTCCTCCTGTAAAATTAGTTTAGATTTCCAGATGTTTCAGGTAGTTCCAGTGCTCATTCATTCCTACATTATCTTGATCTTAATTCTAGTGCCGTACACAAACAAAGAGATTCAAAGACCAGATTTAAGTTGTATATCATGTAATCCTCAATATCCCTTGAAGAGCCTGCTTTTCTTGCATGGCTGACTCATGCCTGCCTCAAGTGAAAAACGATGTGCAGGCTTTGCGTAAGACCCATCCTCAGATGTGGACCTTGTTCTCAAAGAGGGATGCAGTAGTCCATCAGCAGCTTTGAAGCTCCAAAAAGAGAAAAAACAGAAGCCTTTCATGATGTAAGTACAAGTGAAAGGATAGCCAAATGAGAGATAATAATTCTAATGTACACATTAGAAGAATTCACTCTGACAAAAACAGTTGTTTCGAAATCCTTGTGGCAGAGAGGAACAGGCTGTTTTGGAGTCTGTGAACTAAAAGGAGATCAGAGACCCAGGCCCTCTCCTTTCCCGTAGACCAGCTTGCTTGGTGCGCAGGACTTAACGTTGGCAAAAGTGAAGGAATTGGATCCTTAGTATTGCTCCTTTTCTCCTCTGTGTGAGGACCAAAAGGAGATTCTTGCAAGGGAAAAGGGGTGCAATTTGCCAGCCCTGAAAATAATACTTATCAAGACAAAGTGTTATTCTCTGCTGTCTTTCAGGTGAGCCCTTTACTCAGGAAGAAATGGAGGACATGCTCTCCACTGCTCTGGATCCAGAAACAAATACTGTTCACTACAGAGACTACATTTCAATGATGATAGTAGATGAAAGTTGAGATCTTCCCCTTTAGTGTTCGAGATGCCTTTTGGTAACGGCAGTGTAGCTTGGCAGTTAGTTGAAATATATATTTTAAAGTATAACAAAGCTCAGCTTGTGACCTTGTGCTTATAATTAAAATAAAATCTGTGTAGCTGTATTTCCTTGAGTTCTGTATACATATTGAAATATATTCACACCTGGAAAAAGAGCTCTTGACAGAAATACTGTGTAAGATCTGGAAAAGAAATCATGGAATTTGGTTTGAAAAATAACAGGAAAAATAATGTTAACGGAGTCAAGAAATGACTTTACATTTGCTTCTGAAAAACTAACGGAAAACAAGACCTGTGAAAGCGGGTAATAAGTAGGTAAGTGAGTACCTTAAGATGACTAAAATTGCTACTAAGATAAAGCTTTTATATTTAAATATAATCCCTGTTTGTGTTTAACTAATAAGGCACCAGGTATTTTGAAATAATATAATAGATCAAATAAACTTTCTACAGTTTCTAGTTTTTGTCAGATATTTGTGCTTTGTTTACCATAGGCAATGAAACTGGACCAGTTAGTTCTATTTTATGTTACTCGTCCATCGGCACATGGTATTTTGCTTCCATTTTAAGCATGCGGGTAACACTCAAACCTTTGCGCTAGTCAAATTTACAAACAAAGTAATCCTTGAGAACATTTCTGTTACTGTAAGCAATAAACAGTTCCCCTTTCATAACCAGTTTGAAAGTCAGGAGTTAAACTGTTCACAACTTAGGATCATAGGACTGGAATTTGATTTTCATAAACTGATGAAGCAGCATTTTTTGAAAGCTGTTAGTGTAGAATATGTCTCAGCTGCCCTTGCTAGAAGACCACCACAGACCTCACTGCTCTTCTCATTTCTAACTTAATCATTTTCTTGACTGTTGCTGCGCTGTTGTCCTTTAACTTGAATTTGAGCTCTGTCCCCTGGAGTTCTTGCCTTGTACATCATCTTCTAACAAGTGACCAGCAGTTGCCCTCAGCTGAGGAGGTCTCAGCTTGTAGGAGAAGATTCTGTGGTCTGGTCCCCAAGGACACCATCTTGCACTTTGTGCTCCACACCTCCGACCCCATTTCTGTTTTTCTACTCTCTATCAATTTTGGTTTCCTCCCATACAGTGTCCTACCACTCCTCTGTCTTAACTGCATATCCTAGCTCTGTGTCATCAACAGACTTCATCAGCTGATGAAATCTGGGGAAGACTGACACACAGAGGCATTAAAAGCCTTACCCTCTGTCGTGCCGTTCTGGTGGCAGAGCTGAAAACAGAGCACAGGGCTCCTCACATCAGGTCTTTTGCTCTACCCGTTTATTTCACTTGAGCTGGAGTCTCAGAGGAGCTGTCTTCATACCCAGCTGCAAGGGAGTTGCTACGCTTCACAAAGTGGTGATTAGCACGATCTAAATGTGGTGATGGAAGCAATCTGAAAGGGACCATTTTGCAATTCTCTTTTAACTTCTCTAACACAAGTTGTCTTTCACTGATATTTTCCTCCACAGTAAGGCAACAAAGTGTTAATGCAGGTAAGCATTTGCCTAGGTCTAAGCTGGGTTTCCATCTGGAAACCACTGTCGCACTGGTCCTAAGACTGCAGTGCACTCTTGTTAATGCATTTACTGTGTATTTCATTTCTTTGTCAGTAAGAATGAAAAACAAAGGTAATCATTAGTGTTATAATGTGTGAAGATACAGGTTTCTGAAGATTAAAGCAAGAACAACAAAGGCCCATTAAGAAAATATATTTTTTTTATTAGTCTTCTTTAGTCTCTCTTTGGAAGCTGAAATTATTTTCCCTAGCTGAATCCTTCTTCTGTTTGATATACAGTGTGTTGCACTGGATCTCTAACACAGCTGGCGTGAATACAAGTTTCATTCATATTCTGCAGTCTGGGAGCCACTGTGAGATTCATCTTGGATGTCAGCAGGAAGATGCCTATTTCAGGAAATCATTTCATAGCTCACAGTGCTCCAGAGAGAGCACAATTTTCTTCTAGTGGTGCTACCCCAGAGGCTGCCTCAGCTGCTGCTGTGTCAAATCAGGATGCCCGTGTACAACACAGTTACAATTCGTAGTGCAGATAGGATCTTAACAGATATCCTTTGATGATATATATATATAATTTTTTATCCTACAGTCCTCAAATGCAAGGGAAGAGGGTATTCTGGCAAGTAAAAAGTGGGATTGTGTCTGAATTTATCACACAGCTACTCCTCCAGCCCCGTCTTCTTAAATGTGTCCCCAAGAAAGATACGTGCAAATAGGATGGATAAAAGCAAGCTGCAGTCTTCGCTTTGGGCAGAAGCGACCAAATTCTGTTGTCTAGAGAGTTTCCAAATTGGGGGTGAAGGAAGTGTCAAGAACCAATCTCAGACTGTTTAGGATCCTAAAAGCTGAGTGCTCCCTACCAGCTAGGGTCAGGTAGCAGGGATCTCACCAGCTTGTGCAGGAACTGCTTCGTCCAGGAAGCAGCCAAGAAGTGCTGCATGCAACTCTTCCATTGCCCTTGCCTGTCATGACTTGCCAGCCCATGCCATGCCCACCCAGCTCCCCGTGGTGGTGGTGGGTTGCATAAGGGGACTTTTCAAAGCTCCCCAGGATGGGCTTTCTGAGCACCTTACATATCTGTGCTCCCTGGGGAGCTACGTGCCTCTCCTTGCTGGCTGTTTTGCCTCTTCCCTCAAGATCAGGAACCAAGATAAGGGAGCAGATCACACTGGGAACCCTCTAGGGAGGAACCAGCCTAGCACCTGGACTAATCCACACAGGGCAGCAGAGCCAAGGCTTAGAAGAAGTCAGAGGGTTTTAGACCCAGTTGAAGGAGGGAGAGAGAAGGGAACTCATTACCCAGGCATAAAAAAGAAAAGAAAAAGAAAAGAAAAAGAAGAAAATAAAGAAGCAAACCCTGGAAACCATCTACAAATACAACTGAATCAGCAGGGTGTTTACATCACTGCTGCAAGTTGTAGGCTGGGCAAGACTTTACTTGTTTAAAACTTTAAGTAGGTTCAGCTGCATCAGGACAGATCTGGTATATAGTGATTTTCTCCTCAGTCTTACTGATACTGTGGAGAAATTCTTCCAGCTGCTGAACTTGTGTTTGGGAGTCCTGCTACTTGTATTCCAGGTAATACATTGCTTTTCACGTTTCCCTTATCACTGTTGGAGCAGCTTCTTGGAAACACATTTCTGTCTGCTAGTGACACTCCCATACATATTCACACCTGAAAGCTTCAACGTTTTCCCATTGCAATGCATACCAACCTGGTACTTACAGTTCTTTCAGACTCTCCAGGGACTGTGGGCAGAAGCAGAAGTTGCAGGACTTCCTCCACCGACTCACTAAGGGGCCAACATCAGACCTGGGACTTGAGGAGAGGCACTGGGCTGTTCACCTATGCACCTCCACCCATGTTGACACAGAGGTAAGAGCTTGCAAAATGTTCCCCAAGTTACCACTGTGTTGAGAAACTTGAACTTAACTAGTCCGGGTCTTACTGTGGCCTTCCACTTGCCTGTAAATTTACCTCAAGACAGGCGTGCTCAGTATAACTGTGCCCTTCCCGGTGCCTTTGGTGCTGCAGGGGGAGGGCAAGGATTGTCAGTGGCAGCCATGCCTGCAGGTACCACATTAAATAAAGGCTGAAGGTCCCTGTGCTGTAGGGGTCGGATGGGACCATTTAAGGTCTAGGAGGCACAGTGAGTAGCTTTTGTGGAAGGGGAGGCATGTCACCTGGCATCCTGGCCCCAGTAGAGGACAGGAAATGAGATTAAGGGTGTTTCTGCAGAGGAGCAAAGGGAGACATCTCAGGAGGCAAAGATGATAATATGTGCTGTTAAATTAGAGGAAACTATAGAAAAAACAACATATAACAGCGGTTGTTTTGGAGACCTCCACTGACTCTTGGATGAAAAGCTCCGCTAGCCTGCACGGTCAGCTCCTGGAGCCAGTGGTCCTGCCTCCTGTCCAAAACTTGTCACAGGCTCGTTACAAAACATCTTTTTTCTCCACTGCCAGAGAGGCTGACGTTACTCATCATCCCAGTGGAGAGCACTGTGTTCTTGCTTTCTCCCTCAGCCTACTTGTTATGAAAGCTGCCTCTGAAAGGCAGAAAGCCTGGCAAAGGTTTGCATTATAAATGTGGACACCTTATGGAGAAGTCCTGTTCTCCAGCAGTTTCAGCGATTCACTCAAGGGCAGGACTGCCATCTGAAGAGACCACACAGGTTGGAGGAATGGCCCAACAGGAACCTTACAAAATTCAGCAAGGGCATATGCAGAGCCCTGCCCCTGGGCAGGATGAAGCCCTTGTGTCAGGGCAGGCCGGGCTCTGGCTGCCTGGGGAGCAGCTCTGCAGAAGAGGACCTGGGGTCCTGCTGGGCAGCGAGCAGGCACAGCTTGCAGTGTGCCCTGGCAGCGAGGGAGGACACCAGCGTCCTGGGCTGTGCTGACAGGAGCAGAGCTGCAGGGCGAGGGAACTGATTATCCCTCTCGGCTCAGCACTTGTTAAGCTGTGTCTAGGCACTGCATCCAGCCTGGGGCCTCCCCGTGCGAGAGACCTGGGCAAGCTGGAGGGAGCTCAGTGGGGACCACCAGGATGGCCAGGGCTGAAGCACTCGCCCTGCAAGGGAAGGCTGGGGAGCTGAGCTCAATCAGCCTGGAGAAGGGGAGGCTTTGGGGTGCCTAACAGCAGCCCCCTAGTCACTATGAGGAGGGTACAGTCGGTACAGTTGAGTGAATAGACAACACGTTTTGAAGAACTCCATTTATTCTGTTTTTATTTCTCTTTTCCATCCCATTGCTAAGGAAAAATCAGGACTTTTCCCTGACGGAATGATTCCTATAACCTTTCCCTCACAAAAATGCCTGAGTAACACCTCCTACAATTTTTTGTTCCAATGCCACAAAATACTGATGCCACCACCAGGACAATTTCCATTAATCACAGCATCCCAGGACCAGAGATCCTCCCCACCTGTTGCCCATTTCACCATCCTATGAATGGGGAATTTATTCCACCTGCATGGCTGCACCGAAACCCCACTATTGGCTCACTCAACCTACCTGCATCACACAGGAGAGCAAAGGAGCCTAACACTCTTCAGGACCTTTCTCAGGCAACAAGAAACTGAAATAGTTTTACTTCTTTCTCTTGTTGCAGTCTGCCTTTTCTCTTGATTCTCTTATACTTTGTTTCATTAATCCAGTTGTATGATAACCCGTGAGGGTTGAAAACACCAGACAGTTTTGCTCTGCCCCACACCGCTGATTCACTGCTGCTTACCCTGCCAGCAATCACTAAGACAGTCTCGGTTTGGTCATATCAGGGTGTCATTTATCACCGAATCTGGACTTGCTGCTGCTGAAATCAGCACCGGCAAAACTCTGATCACAGGTAACGGGAAGGACCTAGGCCTTCGCTTTCGGGGGGGGGAGGTGGCTGGGGATGCTGGAGTCCAGCCAAGGCTGGGACTGGAACAGGAAACTATGATTTTTTTAAGTCCTGTAATATACTGTTATCGTTGTGTAGAAGGGGAGCGTAGTCTCGGCAGTAAGGCACCAGACTGGCAGTCGGGTTTCATTCTAGAGTTAGTGAGAGGTATTGGGTAAGTCATATAACCTCTCCCTAGCTGAACTTTCCATCTATAAAGTCAGGGTAGTTATAAGGAATAGGAGACAGGCAGTATCTGTCTTGCCTACCCAGACTGTCGACTTTTTGTATTACTAACTCTGGTGTTTGCACAGTGTCTGGTACTACGATGTTCTGATCAAAATCAGTGCCTACAGACCTCTTTGTCACATAATTAATAAAGTTCTCAGCCTTCAAGTCTTTTGTTTCAGACTGTACGTTCAGGACGCAACTTCTCAACAGGTCCGTCTGCAGCAGGTATGTTTGTTTTTCATTGAACACAACTGTTTCATAGTGTCTCATGCCGTGATAGGTTTGATTGTAAAACTAACTATCGAAACATCTGGTCTTATTATTGGAGGTTTTTTTCGGGCACGTCAGTACGAGGCATGGGGACTATGCTGATTTAAAAGCTAAATAAAGATGTAGGTTGAAACAAAGCAGATTCTCCTTTTTAAGCCATTTTGAATCCCTGGGGCTACTAGTTGGCTTACTATAGTTCTGAAAGCCAAGAAAATGTTATTCATTATGCTCAAAAGATTGATCATGGCATTTATATCCTGAGGCCCAAATCCTGAAGTCCTTATTCAGACAGAACTCCCATTGACTTCAAAGAGAGTTCAGTCTGCAGAAGAGCTTCAGAAATAGCGATGTACTGGCTCATAAGGCGCTGTAAAAACCTTTTAGCCTCTTTAAACGAAGCCTGTGGAAGATCTAACAGAGATGTACAACCAGCATGCAAGTTGTGTCATTGAAATGACCAAAACCATAAAACCATGGGAGCAGGTAGTTAATTCCTGTCTACAGTAATGCAAGGAAGCAAGATTCAACAAGAGTCAGCAGACAGAACTTTTCCATATTGTTCGGAGTACAAAAAGTAAGATCTAGGGATGCTGCTGCATGGAGGCTTAAAATTACCTCTTCCTGCTGTTATCCTGGAAGCACTGCAGCCTTAAAAACACACGTGTTGGTTCTGTACTAAAACAATTCCTTTTATCCTGGACTCCAGCTACTCCTTTTAGAAGCCCTTTTAGAACAGGCTTTCCTGTTCCAAATACCTGCCTAAATGATAGCATAAAAGGAAACAATAAGATGTTTCATGCAGAGGAAAGCCTTTGAATATTTCCTGCCGAAAGTAGTCTCTTTACTGCACTCTTTCAGTGCAGAACGGGTCCTAAGCTTTGTGTTGTGGTATGCTGCCGTGTCCTCCCCTAGACACCAGCCTAGCGATCGAAGTAAACAGAGTGGAACTCTCAGGTTTTCTAGAGGTGTGATTTTTGATCTGGTAATGCAAGAATTTGAAGCTATATGAGGTCTTCCACATGTGCAAGTTGTTCAAGTTTTATGCATTACCGTAGTTTAGGTTTTACAGTGATGGAATACTAAGGATGTAGTACAGTCCAGATGGAAACTAGTTGCTAAGGCTGAAATTTATCTTCATTTTAACTTATAGTAATGCAGCTAAGAAAAACTCAATAGTTCAACTTTAATGACATCTTTGTTGAAATATCTGTTTATATGGTGAAGTTGCACTCAATGTTTCAAAGACAAAACTGAAAAGCCTACCAGTAGCCATTTTTTTGTATGGTGTTGTTGTTGCCTTGAGAAGCAATGCCATTCTTCAGAGCTCCCCCCAACACAGAGGTGCATTCAAATTCAACTCAAATTTGACAGAAAAATGAGAACCTGTCTCTAGTTCTTTGAGCTTCATCGAAGTTGCAAAGATAGTTTGTTAACCTAAATATGATGTTTTACCATCAGCTGTCGAGATCAGTGGGGGAGAACGTCCTGAAGAAGTTGTAAGACTAGGAGTGGGAAGAAGACCACTCTCAATACAGGGCACTTAACTCAACCCATTCCTAGAAAGTAAGAAAGAGAAAAAACGAAGAGCTCTGTTGTGCCAGCAAAGCCAGAGTTTGTTGACCTTCAGGATACGTTATAAGACATGTCTATTTGCTCAAGATAGCTATTATTGAGTTTACAGAGACAGGCTTGACTCTGAGGTTCATCTGTTTGAATGTAGTTTGTTTTCATTGGTAGTTTCCTCTGGTGCCTCCTCATCTGAAGGCACAATGCGGTGCTGCTGACATTCACCTTTTTATTACAGTAGCCCTATGAAGCTCAAATCGGGAACAGTGTGTGCTTTAAAAAACACCCAACTATCTAATCTAAGAACATCTATGATGAAAAGCAGGGGACACACACAACAAAACCAGTTACATACGCTTTTTATAGTTATTTTATTTAATTCCAGTGTTTTACAATTTATGTAAACAAGCTATGAGTTTCCTCTGTTGCTCCTTTGCCAAGACAGGTTTCTTTTTGATGTCACACCAAAGTACATATCCTGAAAGCATCTGTAAAAACGCGCTGGAAACAGAGGTAAATGGAACTGTTGAAAGCACACAAGCATTGGTTTTACACCGATGTGAAGAAAGAGGTTCTTCCTCTTAATTTCCTGTTGGCAAAGTGCTGTTGGGCTTTCAAGATGTTCTCACAGAAATTGTGTGGCTCCATGGGGTAGCACTGAGTGGCCATGAAGAAAGGGGGCATGTGGAAATGTGTCCTTTGGATTTTCTCATACAAATGACTGAAACTTCTGTTTCCATCTTCCAAACCATGAAGGGATGCAATGTCTTTTGGCAAAGTAGCATAATACAAGATGCAGTTGTTGGTGAGATCTCTGCTTTCCTCTTCAGAAAAGTACCACCTCTCCAGCATAACACAGTGAGTTAGTTGGGGTAGGCGATCTTTCGCAGGAACTTACTCTTTGAAACAGGTAAATCAACACCAGGGACAGTAGCAGACACTTCAGAGCTAAAAAAAAAAAAAAGGGATATAAATCTCTTCATATGGACTTTTCTAATTGCCAAGGGCATGTTCTGTCTGGCAGAGATGATATAGCAATACCCACTGAGAGGATGAGCTCCAGCAGGCAGAGAGGAATAATGTTAACTCTTCTTTTGGATGGGATGGCAGAATTTTAACAAGGGATTCCCACAAGCCCCATAAGCTCTCTCTGTAGTATCCTTATTTCAGAGCCTGACCACTTGCTGTTGAGGGGAAAGGACAATTTAAATGTTCTGAGAATGGTCTATACTTACAGACATTAGTCCCTAATTGTGCAATAACATAGCCACTTTGTAAGCCATGCTAGCTAGCCTTTGACAGCCAGAAGCCACTGCTCCCATAGGAGGCAGTGTCAGCTGGAAGCATACAGCTATAAAATGAAGAGAAAGACTGTTCTTCTGTTTTCTCAGGATAACACAGAAGTTGAACATGATTGCTCACTCCCTGCCCATTCTCACTGGGGAAGCAAAGGCTTTAGTGATACAGTCACAAGGGGAAATGATGAATGATAAACTGCAGACATTTGGGACAAACACAGAAATTAGAAAAAATGATCTACAAGTAGATGTGAACCCATACACCTTTTACATGCAAAGTTCACACCCAAGATAGCTAATGTCAATCATGCTCTGTACTATTATATGCTTACAAAAAGGTGAGCTCAGGGAAAACATTTAAATGCAGAGAACAAATTCTTCATACACAAATCAAGATGGGAAGTAAAGTCCAATTCAGTGACAAGGACTTGCCGAGTAGGGTCCCTACAAAATAGGAAGAACCAACACCTGCATTCAAAGACTGAGACATACATAGAAACAGTGGTTCCCTGGGATAATGAGTTAACTTCAAGAGATCAATAACCATGGAAACCTCAGTAAAAGGAATGCATCTTCAAGGAAATTCAGGAGAGGGAGGAAGAAATGATAACTGGAGAACCCTTCAGAGACAAAAATACATGTATTCCCCTCTCCAGAGACGCTTGTGGTACAAACAGTTTTTATTTTTAAACAAAATATATTCTCACTGGCATCTATGAGAAACTATTTGGCGCAAAGGTTTTGTAATATCTCTTTTACAAAGTTGTCACATTTCTTAATTTGTGAAGGCCCTGGTTTTAGAAGCTTATGGTCAAACTCACACTCAGTTTTCATTTAAATAAGAAATAAGAAATAATCTGCCTTCCTTACTTCTGGCAATAGCTTCAAAAATAATAAAAACAATCTGAAAGTAAGTAGCTCTGGAAGACTATAGCATGCCTTTCTAAGTTGTATTTAGTGTGTGGTACTGTCCTTTGTTGGAAGCCAAATTGTGATTAATGCTGTTCAGATATGATTCTTATTTCTATCATCAGTGAGGTCTATGAGGAACACCATCAGAAACTACAGGTAAATAGTGGTGGGAAAAAGACAGGAGTGTTCTCACACACAGACAGAAAGCTTGCCTGACCTTTCAAACAGCTGGCTGAGAACCAGATCTGTGCATCAGCTAATGACTGTATCTCAAGGAGCGAGAGAAGAAACAATGCATTCATCACTGCTAAAATTTAACTTTGTAACTTACCTTTCGGCAATGAAAATTCATAACAAGGATAATAAAAAGGGCAACAGAGGAACATTCTTCCCCTTTCTCTATTGGAATTACCTGTTGTTTGTCCAGCACTCATGTGCACCCAGCCAAGACCAGCAAGTTCGCTTTCCTTTTGTTATGCTACGAACCAGATATAAACCGTAACGTAGAACTCTTGCACTAAACTTCTGCTCTGCCGATGAAATCTTTAAGCCTTACAATATTTGTTTAAGAACAACAGATAAAATTCTGTTTGCAGGGCACTTTTTAGATTGTAGGTGGATTAAATAAATTTGTTCAGAAGTGGCTGCCTTCAGTACCTGCTGATCAGGGAGTGTTTCTCTGAATAGCAGCATTTACAGACCATCGCTGTCCCCCACCTGGGGAGAAAGCCTTGCTCTGACCCCCTTACAGCCCCACTACAGCTGCCACAGCAGACTTCCATTGGTGAAAGCAGTCCCCTGCTTTCATACTGCCCCTGCTGCTTCACTGACAATACACACATGAACTATATCAAAGATGTTACATTAACGACAGGCCAGGTCACACTCCAGTCACTCAGGATTGTAAAAATAAGATAAACTCTCCACATTCATTACTACCTTCGTGTTACCAATAACATCGTTAATCTACCACAACACTCCATAAGGGGCCAGCTCTACTGTCCAGGAAGGGTCCATCTCGCTGAGATGGTACAGTGTTTTTCACCATCCTTGACCCTCATACTGGGTATGTACCCCATACAGATGAACAGAGGTACCAGGAAGGGGTCTCTAAATGCCCATCTCCCAGGTGTTTGTCAGAGGGGCTCACAATTAACGTGATTATATTCAGCAAGCTTCTGTGTTCCAACCACAGATGCTATTTTCATTTAAATCTGAAGTCAACTGGTTATGTCCCCATACAGCGGCCTACTCAACAATCATGCTGAGAAGAAATTGGTCTCTCTGAAAACTGTGTATAGCTGAGTACGTGTAGAGTATGATTTGTACAAGTACTTTCTGGCCTGTTAATACTTGTGCTGTTGAATGCAGAATTAGTCTGTTGCTGAAGGGACCTGTATATTATGGAATAGAGGAGAGCACCTACACCACTTTGGTTGTTGTATCTCTAACCAACATCAATGTGCACAAGTGAAAATTACGGGAACCACAAGGTGTTAGCTTGGAGCCTAACCTAATGGGTTGTTGTAGTCTGTGCCTTGCTAGAGCAGTTTACTGGAGACAAAAGCTGTACCAGAGGCAAACTAGGGAATCATGGTTAACCAGCACAATTTCATGGTATTGTGTAGATACCCCTCATTCTCTCTCACACTTCTAAAAACTGCAACCTTTAGTACTTCCTTTGAGTTTTCTTTGCCTGTCTTGATTCCTGGAATGTGCCAGACACATGCCATTAGGGAACAGTGTTAAACTGCTCTCTTGTCTTCTCCTACCTGTCCTCACACCGGTGCATCCAAAGGACATAATTATTTCCTGCACTGAACGTTCAGGGTGCTACCTGTGCCTTCTTCAGCGGTACTTGGATGGGTCAAAAGTTCATATGCAAGAACATACTTTGACTGCCATCTTCCTCTTCCTGGAGAGAATGCCTCATTCTCCGGGGGCTCTGGTGGCGTCAACAGCATATTTTGGATGCCTGCTAATTACAGAAATCTGTAGATCCGCCACGCACTGCTACATTTACAGTTTAGAAATGGTTTCCATTTTTGCAGAACAGTCCTTCAATTACTCATTAATTGGGGCTCCACGTTCCACTTTTGTGCATGGTCTGTGCTTGCCAATCTAGTCCACAGGTCAGAGGAAGTTATTTCCTTGTAAGCAGAGCTCGTTAAGACAGATTCTTCATATTTATTACCCTTACTGACATCTTCAAGACCCTAAAAAGAAGTTGGGCCTGAGAAGGAAGAGCCGTAGCTTGGGCCCTTTCTTGCAACAGGTGTGATGTCAAAGTGCACCAGCAAACAAGTCTCATTAAGATGCCACATCCTGGCGCCAACCACTTACAGGTATCATGAATAAGAAAATGCAGACCCTATTTAAACTAAGCAACTTCTTACTTGCTTGAAGAAGGCATGCAGAAGAATTTCAAGATGAGTCTTGTGCTCCATGAAAAAAAAGCCTTTGGGGTTGTGATGTATACAAGTTATCCTCATTTATGAAAACGAGCTGTAAGGTTCTTGAGTTTTAAGGATTGCTATCAGTATTCCACGTGCCTGAAGCCTGGAGAGCAATCTTGAATATACAGGATGTTGGGTTTAGTTAGCAAATGAACCTTGTTTATGTAATCCATTAAAAACACCTCCTTGGCCTGTTTGCTCAAAGGAATGTGAATTGACCATTATTCAAGATTGGATTACAGAACTATTACTAGTAATGCTTATAATTAAGAGACATGTAAAATAACTACTGTAAGTATCTGTAATGATTTCATGTTTCACTTGAAGTTTTACTATCTCCTTAGTAAGTCTGAATGCAACTCTAATGCCTAATTAACCCCAGTTTCATTTCATTAGTATGCTATAATCAAAAAGAGCAACAGGTGATTAGGCAGGTCGGTAGGCTTTATAGTAAACAGTTACAGTTCATCTTAGGAGGAGACATAGATGTTTTTTCTTTCAACACAGAGAATGGTAAACACAGAGATGCACAAAGAAACATGCACACCCACCCTTTGCCAGACTCCTGAATGTCGTCAGGACTTTCCCCTGGAGAAGCTTACAAGCTTGTAGCCTTCATTTTATTGTAATTATTTGTACATTGTTATTTGCATGGCAATCAGTAATTCTGAAGTTGCCATATGGCCCTAGCTGCCCATTCTTTTCCAGATTGACTTGCATTATATGTAGCAATTCTTTCTTCCTGGTTTGTCAGAGACTCATTCAATAAAGCCTCTTAGACTCACACGGACCCCCCAGTGATTAGTTAGCATCTGAGCAGCTTCCCAAAACACTTCCTGAAAAGGTTGCAACCTTCCTTTTGAAGTCTAACAACATTTGTTCCAGTCAAGCATGTGAAAGAATGTGAACAACTGGACAAACCTGACAAAAAAAAAGGTAAGTCAGTCATCTATATTTGTCAAAGATGTTTGCTTTCCAGGTAATTCTGAGAATCAGCTTCCTGAGACATCAACCTTTGCAAGTGGGAACAGGGTGGGTGTCCAACAGAACAGGCTGTATCTCCATACAGATTTTATGACTGCGACTTCACAGCTGTGGAGCATGTAATAGGACAGTTTCAACTTCAGAAGTTTTGGCAATACACTTTGCAGTCCCTCTGGGGCTTTCTCCCTACTTTTTAGCAATGAAAATGTTTTCTCTGTGATAAATACATCAACTTGAAGCCCAAATAAGATGAAGATTCTCTGAATGATACAACCTTACACACATTCCTCTCTAGAGGGTGATCCTTACATCAACTCTTATCACCACCCTGAGGCAGAGTGCAGGTTTTCCTAGAAAAAAAAGTCAGAATCACTACATTCTTCCTTTTCTGTTTTAAGCAGGCATAGCATGCCACAGAAACACTCCGTTTCTCTTGAGACCTTCCACTCACCACTGGTTTGTTTATTTATTTGTATGTAAACAACCTTAAAAGAACATGCCTGCCAGGCTTGCAGTGTCTCCTCCACCTAGCAAAGACACCGTGGTCATACACACTGAAGTGTAAATAACACGGGAGCAAACACCAGTCTCCCACCGCCAACAAGAATGCAGATCTATACAAAATCACCCAAGCCTTCAGGATCCAAAAGGCATCCTCTCCGCGGGCTGCCTCCCCAGCCCCGCTCTGTGCCTGTTAGTGAATGATGAAGCCCCGGCTGCTCCCAGCAGTGTGGGATGGTGTCCCATACATGTTCGCAAACACAGAGATTTTCCGGCTCCAGGGCACAGATTCCAGCTCTTTTGGACCAAAGGCCTGTTTCAGTTTGCAGTCTCAGAGAAATAACTCATGGCTTCTTAGTAAACTTTATTAACAAGGGCCCTCACCTAGCAACGTTCATCCTGGAGTATTGGCCCATAGTTCCAGACAGGACCAGCCTCAGCTGTCACTGCAGCACATCGCGTTTTCAGACCGAATACCTGACCGCTGTCCAAAACTCCTTGGTCACAGAATGGCAGTGTGACTCTCCTACAGCATCAGCCACTTTCCAGACTCTCACCCTGCCTGTGCTAGGAGATTTGCACCAAATTAATTACTGTAAATTGATGTTGTTGAATCATTGCAGATCAGACATCACACAATGAATACAGTGGTGAGGCTAGCACTGGTTAAAATGCTCAGTAAGGCTAATTGCGTGGGTGAACATTTCTTTAATATGCACAAGGCTAAACAGCCAAATTAAAATGTAGGCAATTATAAATACTCTGAAGCCTTGTCTATGCATAAAGAGATATCCTGATGGCTCTGAAGGGAGGGAAACCTCTGGAAAAGAGGCAGTGAGGATCATTTGGGGCAGACTAAGAGTGCTAACCTCCTCCTCCACCAGCACAGTTGCTTGCAAAGTATTCACCTTTCTACGGTGCAGTTATGGCTGTTACATTAAATTGGCTTTGTCAAACCGATGCGGCTTTATGTCTGAACATTGCTACCGGCTTAAAGCTGGCTCTCTCCAGTTCAACTTGTACCTGCTCACATGGGTAAAAGCTAAATGGGTGTAACCAGTAAAAGGAGCTTTAAATCCAAACGAATAATCATCCAAGAAGGTCACGCTGATTTCATTAAGGCGATTTAAACTTCCATTTATGTTAAATTGGTAAAACTTTCACAAGCAGACAAGCCCTCTCTAAAGAATAGAAGAACCCAGTTCTGCTGAACTTGGTAACACGGAGTAATACGTTCCACTCTGCCAAAGCTTTTCAGCAGTAGGAAGAAATGCCCATCAGTTGCTGCTGGCCCACCTCTGAAACTGTTTGTGTTGCTAGCTGGTATGGGATTGTTTTCCCTCTGTCACAGCATTTGACAGCAGAGTTATGGTTTAGAAAAGAGCCACATCATTAAGGCAGCGGGTGGGGACATGCCGCTGAGCACAGCTGCCCCTTGCTTGTGTTGCTTCCAGGGACAGAGCGCAGCTTGAGGGGACAGAGGGAGACTCTCCTCTCCTAAAGTTGTGAGTATGCCTGCCCTGAAACTGCGCAGCAATACTTTACCCAGGCCTGCCTGGGCACTCAGACAGGCTGTCGGAGTCACCTCCCCCACGCTGACTTCTGTGCTCAGTGACAACACTGCTCATTTGTTTAAATCTGAAAGAAGTTCCCGTGCACAGCAAACCATGCTCTGGAGCACCGGCCTTACAGTGTCCCTCTGAGGAACCAGTATGCCTTACTCATCCCCTGCTCTGAGTGCTCCAGAGCTGTGCTGCCAAGTCTGAACATCCCTTGACAGACAGACACAAAACCTGCAGTCATCTGGGCCCAGTCACGAATCCTCCTGGACTCCCTTGGTGGGTGATTCGGGTAGTCAGAGCAGGAGAGCATGAATAAGCTGGAGGAAAACTCATTTCAGTAGACAGGGAAGGGCAAAGAGAGCAGCTCTGTACCTTTCTTGGCCACTGATCTGCGTCCACGGGAGGTGCCAGGTCTAGCCATGGCGCTGCCTCCCCAGCTGCCAGCAAGCTGATGAAGAAAGGGATACAGGGACCAAACTGTGACTTTCAAGGCAATGACAAACTAGAGGCAGGTAACAAAGAGGTATGAAGGAAATGGCAGGCAGATAAGCCAGTCATCAGCCCTCTGCAGTTCCTTTATAAAGAATACAATCAGCATGGAATGATGTACAGCAAAGGGTAAAAGAGAGCATTAAAATTTTTGGAAATCTGCATGCTGTAAGGTTCACTTTTAACCCTAAACTTGATAAAAGAAACGTATCAAACGTTTGAAAAGGAATTGAAAAAGAGTTTCAGATGAAACAGATGCTCACAGATCTGGAGCACCTCCTATTACAAAAATCTCAGGAACATGCCGGGATAAGACCTCTGACGCAGCTTATCATGAACGTAATTCTCTGTTGTTTGAGGACTGAGTTGAATTAGTTCACCTCAGGTGAGCTGAGGGGCAGAAAAGAAATGCCTACTGTGTTTTATATAGTGTTTCATATAGTGTTTCATTTAAGGCATTTACACATTCAGGACTGTGACAGACTAGCGCCTGTGATGCCAGCTCTGTTGTTGATCTGTACTGCTATAAATTACTCCTGCAACAAGAAAGCATGCAGCATAAAAATGTGATTCTATAATTGCTTCACTGTTTGTTTTTCTGCGCTGCCTGTTCACTTTGCTATGTTATCTCCGCTTACCCCCTTCCATGCCCTCTGCACCGCTTGCCTGTGTCCCCGGCTCCGAGGGTGAGACAGGCACGCACACAGGCTCCAGCAGCCACTTTGCCTGTTTTCTAACTTTGGCACATGCTGGCCTATATTCCTCCTGTTAATGCCGTTATTTGTTAACACCATCTTCGCCCCTCTTCTCTCCATAGATTACTGAGAATAATTCTTTTGGAAGACACATTTTTCCTCGGCCCCTGAGGTAGTCAGGAGAGCCTTTGAAGAATGTTTAAAAGGAATCCTTTGCCCTCTAATATCTCCAGCTGGTGTCCCTGTGCATGGAGAGAATCACTAACAGTGTGCCAGAGCCAGGTCCTAGCAGTTCAGACTGCCAAAAGCCCCCCCCAGCATGGCTCCGCTGGCCGAGGCAGCCCACAGACACTTTCCTGGGGGGGCTTCTGTTGCAGATGCCACGTGCTGCTGTGGCATTACGCTGGATGTGGCTCCACCGCCCGGCACAGCAAGCAGTCGATGGCTTTTCCACATGCCTTCAGAGGCAACCAGGGTTTCTAGACAAGAAGCACCTCGCATCTTTCTCCTTCCGAGCCCGTGACTCTGGCTGTTGTTACTCCAATATTTTCTTGCTCTGCTGCTGTTCTGTGTAAAATCTGCATTGTTCGGGCTCGGCGCTTTGGGATTCACAGGTACTCCTACTTTGTTCCATTTTTGAGGCTTGTCTTTAGTTCTGGAGTTGCAATGAATGCTCATTGCGCCTGAGTAACAGAAAATGGGATTCTGTCAAATTTCAGTATTCGAATTTATGAACTGAACTGAAATTGGCTGCAGACTTGTCATTGCAATTCATCCTGCTGCATTAAATGACTGTAAACTTCTCCATGCAATCCTGCTCTGTATGTGTATGTGCATGACAACGCATCCTTTATTACTTATGAAACACATATCAATATCGTATTAATAAGTAGGCATTGATTTTACTGAGAACATAAAGATTTATGAAAGTAGGCAGTGCTGTGTGGCAGAACTATGAAAGCAGTTTCTAGAAAATCTGTGAAATATTTTCTATTTGAGATATAGAAAAATTTTCCATTCAAAATAAATACAAATAGACAGCTCTTCATGGAAAATAGATTGCTTTTGGTATTGGGCAAGGGCAGGATTTAAAGGCAATTGGTTTGCAACAGAATGAGACTCTGTCCAAATTTGAACACAAATGGCTTCCTTTTATATCAGGGAGCCATTCAAGGAGTCTCCCAGTGAAGCGAGGGGAGTACAGGCTAAACACCTGCGCAATGGCCCCGAGGCAAAAGGGCTAAGCTAAGCAAACAGGGAGACATACCCCTGTCAGGCTGACAATAAAACTCTGCTATTGCTTGGAGTAGGGAAAAGTGTATTTAAAGTGTACTGGTGCAGATCTGCTGGTAACAGCAAGAAGGAGAAGCTGTAATGAGGACCACGTAGAGAGTTCCCTGCCTGTGTTACACCACTCAGAACTAGGAACTGCAGCAGTGCATGAGAAGTACACATGTTCAAGCATCAGTCCTTTTTTTTTTATGCTGACACACATCTTGGGACTGATTTAGAAATTGTTCTACAGCAAATACCTCAGAAGCCAGCTCATACAGTGGAAATGCCCAGTCTTAATTTTTCATGATATGATACTCAACAATTGTCAAGAGCAAGTAGAAAAAACACACTCCAGAAGCATAGCATATCCCAGATACTATAGAAGGAGCATTACCTACAACATCAGAAGTACAAATGCAGTCTATACAGCTGATTTCCTCCTGTACTGCATGAACTCCTAAATCCTGCAGAATATTCGGGCTGTGGGTATGTGTGTTTCTGCTGATGTGTGTACTATACAAAAGGATAAGGGACTTAATATGCTCTTAACAAAGCTTTTTCCTGAAACGAGCCTTTGGCAAGCGGCTGAGAACAAGAACTGGAAAGGTTTTAGAGAAAAAATATATCAACCTGTAAAAGTTCTGGTGATTTTATTTGTGGTTCTTAATAATTAGCTGTTTCTATCTTTACAATTAATTCTTTGTCACTATTACTACAAATGCCTTCAATTTCCTCCCTGTCCCCCAACAGACTCCAGCTCATTAATATGCAGCTTTAAGCAAGTATCAGAGCTGTCATGCATTTCAAATCTCCCCAAGGAGGCTTTTTAAAATTGTAAGTAAGACCCGATACTGAGACTTATTAGCACCAAACTTGGAAACAAAGCTTCTGTGCAGGCAGTGATGACTCTTCAAGTTACAGTTGCTGTCACCTTTTTTATCCTGAGATTTATTATAAATGTGAATACCTCAAAGGATTTCTCTGATGCAACCAACATTTCCAGCTCTCCTAAACTGCTGTTTATTGATAGAACTGGGCTTGTGCCAGCATCTCAGGTTTGAGTGATGAAGCTGAACTTCTAGGTCAGATTTAATTGCACCCACGCTGAGATATACTCAGAAGAAATCCACTGAAAGCAGTAGAGCAATACTACACCACTGCAAACGCACTGTGGCATGATGGAGAAACTGGACTTTTGTATACCAGCTAAAAGACAGGTCACAACAGCCCATAGAGGTGCAGTATGTAGATCGAGATCAAAGTCCATCCTCAGTGCTTTGAGACCAGCTTTTCTCGAACCTCCATCTGATACTTATGCCTGCATCTAAGGCTTTGGCTCCCGTCCACTTACTTATAAATGTCTGAACAGCCCCGTTTTTTCAGCTCTGTCTGGAATTAAGAACAACAATTGGTCTAACTTCTGAACTGCTAGTATAAATGATTTGCCGTGAGTAGGGTTAGGGCAGATTCCCATGACTACCAGTTACAATAATAGAAGAAATGTGTAAACTTGAAATCGAGAGGTAGCTGTGGAGCTGCCTGTCATTGACATGTCGGTGATTCTTCTGGCTCATCGTCTTTCCTTACTGACACATGGAGCAGGCGGGGTTGTAAAAGTTCAGGCTGTAAGACCTTATCAACTTCCACACAAGGGAGCCCAAAGAGAGGGAGAAAGGTATACCTTAGTGCTTCTCTGAGAAGAACTTGTTAACCCAGAGAAAGGGTTCCTTGCAGAGCTTCTTGCTGGACTGATACCGTAGTGTCCTATACTTGGGCCAGCACAAAATAACAAGAACTGGAAAGATTTTAGCAGCAAAATACCTCCAACTGGTGAATTTGGAATATCTCAGCTTCCAAAAATTCTCACAATTCAATAAAGCCTTTCTTGAATGACCCAAAATACTGACACCTGTTAGGAGGGAGAGCTGATCCAACAGCAACAGAGCCATGACCCAGGCTTGGCCAATAAAGTCATTAAAGACTGCAAATTGCAAGAGAAGCTCTCTCAATGCCGGCTTCTT
This sequence comes from Himantopus leucocephalus, assembly GCA_003993805.1. Lineage (NCBI taxonomy): Eukaryota > Metazoa > Chordata > Aves > Charadriiformes > Recurvirostridae > Himantopus > Himantopus leucocephalus. The sequence goes on along the minus strand of RSEF01000003.1, from coordinate 38,726,800 downwards.
TACAGTTCCCCCAAACCTGAGAGGTGAGAAAATGGAAATTTGCTACCAAGACTCTTCAGGCTCATTCCACCATGTCCCGAGGTCCTAATTTCCTGACTGGAGATGTTCTTCCTCCTCACCGCTCATGACCCTACTTCTCCACATCAAACCAATCTTAGCCATCAGCTAAAGACCAAGAAAACCGTGGACATCCTCCTCAAGATCCTGCTGTGTGGATGGGATGCAGGCTTTTTCCCCTGGGCTGCTCAATCTGCTCCACTGCTTCTTTGCCAGAGATCACCTCAGCTGCCTTGCGGGCAGGCACCCGGCCTGCCAGTGCCTCCCGAAGCCCCGGCTAACGAACCCAGTTCATTTGGGCTACTGCTGGAGCCCTCACCCAGTCGGGCAGCAGGCAGGAACGAAAGGAAGAGATGCCAGGTGGGCAGGAGCTGGCCGAGAGCAGGCACCCCACCACAGGCCCAGCTCTCTGGGGGAGCACGGCACAGACTGATGCACGGGTAGGACCTGATACCCCCCCTCCCCGGGAGCAGTGGGGTAGAGGAATCGTGCTACCGTGCCCTGCCTGGGAGGCAACATCTCCTACACCCTAGGGGGAGTCCAACCCTGGGAAAAGGCACGCTTTGACAGCCCTTTGCAGCCGTGCCCGTTGGAGCCCGATCCCCCCGCCCCAGGGACAGCAGGCATTTCTCTGAAGGAGAGACGGCGCCGCTCGCCGCCGGGCCCGGGCACCCCCTTACGGATCCCGTACCCCGGCGGAGCCGACTGCTCTCCCGCCGCACCCGAGCGGGGCCGGGGGAGCGGCGGCCACCTCCTTCCCCGCACCTCCAACCGCCGGGCACCAACGGCCACGGCCGCCCAACGGCCGCCGCCGGCAGAGGGCGCCCGCCGCCCGCTCAACGCCGCGGGGCCGCGCGCCCCAGCCCCGCCCGGCCGCGCCCACCGCCGCTCAGCCTGCGGGTCACGCGGCCTTCGCCCCCCCGCCCCGCCCAGGTGGGCCGGTAAACCGGCGGTTTAACGGCCGGCCGCGTCGCTCGCGCCGCGGCCCTGTTGGAAGTTGTCAGCGCGCGCGCCGAACTGCCGCCCCTCGCCCACGGGATAGCCGCCGTCTTCCCCCGGGGCCGGCACGGGACGGCGCTCACCGACAGAGGAGATGCGGTTGGGCAGGCGTAGCTAGCAGCTTGGTAATTAAAGGTC
>RSEF01000003.1:38714837-38725506 GCA_003993805.1 Himantopus leucocephalus | reverse complement strand
AAAAAAAACCAAACCAAAAAACCCACAACCCCACCAAAAAAAAACCCCAAAGCAAACGTGGCAGTTCGCCAGCAGGGTCGCCGAGCCCAGAGAAGGCGAAGTTGCGCACCGCGGTGCAAACGGCGTGCGGCTGCCCGCAGCCAGTGCCCCGGGGGCCGGCGGGGCATTGCCCGCCCGGGGCTGCCGCAGGCTCACACGGCGCCTTCCTGCGTTACCTCGTCACCCCCATCGCGCCTCTCGAACAGAACAAAACCGGGGGATCTCTGCCTGCGGGTTTACGTGACACCCCGCTCCCCTGCGGTAAGAGCTCGGGTGTAATCTCCTTTGTTTGCCCGTTTGGTCAGCTTTTTGGCGGCACCTCTGTGCACGCACAAGGCGCTGCTGGTGCAGCCTGGCTACCTTGGGCGGCATCGCTCGGGGCAGCTTTAGATTAAAGCTTTCTTAACCGGATCAGGAATGGCTGCTCCGCTCTCAGGGTGATAACCCAGTCAAGTTAAAAGACGGCAGAGCGTCTTACACACCTTTACTACTGGCAGAGTATCTCTGGAAACAGAAAGGCACTGGGAGATTCCTTGCTCGGTGATGCGGTGGGCTGGTTTTGTTTCCTCACGGCTGTTACAGCCCAGGTACATTAGGGATGCTGGAAGGGATGCATTTATATGGAAGTAACAATAGGAGGGTGGAAAGGTGGATGCAAGTCCCCTGTGTGTTCTGCCTTCTCAGTTGCATCAACCCATCTGTGGTACGACCCTATCGGGGGAACTGGCGTTTAGCTCTCTATCGCATCCATTTCTGAGAAAACCAGCAACTTGTTTTGAGGAGGAAGGTTTATTAGAAATGATTGTGTTATCTGCAGGATTTGAAATAAAAAAAAGGATGTGTAAGCAGACACACAAAAAAAAAAAAAAACCCAAAACCCAACCGAAAACCAAAACAAAATACCAAACCCCCATAATTAGAAGGGAAAGATTAATAGGGACACAAGTCTGTAGAATTTCATTGTTAAGAGATCAGTTTATTATGCCCTTGACTGCAAGTTAAATTAATACACGTAAAATTACAACACGGAAAAGAGATGCCAGTGACTGTCATAAATACAGCTTGCTTTTCTTTCCTAGTTATTTAGGGAGGATTGGGAACACTTGTGAAATCACGTTCATTAAAGCCCTGAATAGAGACAACTAACCAATAACTGCGGTGGAAGCAACAAGGTCTCCCTGTCCCTCCCCCGCCCCCCCTCCCCCCCCCCGCCGCCCTTTTCAAGAAGAGGGGGGAAATCACAGACGTCAATCAAGAAATACTGCAAAATAAAATGGACCCTCCTGGCAGCCGAGGCACGGCGCAGACCCGCGGCGGGGCTCTGCCAGCCTGCTCCCAGCCACCGGCCCTGCAGCTCCGCCGCTGACCGGGGAGCGCCCACTGCTCCGCAGCCCGGGTCTTCCTTCCCTTCCTTTCCCTTCGCTTTCCTTCTCTTCCCTCGCGAAACTGTCAGGCACGAATGGGCAGGAGGATATTGGCTGCGAGGGACGCGGAGGCTCCTCCCAGAGCCCGGATCCCGATATTTTTGGAGGATTTCTTTTAACTCAGTTACAAACCTTGGTGGAGGAAACAAGTTGCCGCTGTCGCGGAGGCAGAAAGCGCCTCTGCTAGGGCGAGCGCGGCTCCCGCTCCTTCTTTCACCTTCCTAAAGCAGCCTCGGATGCTTCGCCTCGCTTGCGGAGGAGAGCTGTGGACAGGGGCAATGCTCCTACTCTGGATGTTGCTGTTTCTGTGAAAAAGCCCAAGGATTGTAAGGGAATGAGAGGGAAGGGAATGAGGAAAAACCGACCGGGAGAAAACCCCATCCCCAAGCGTTTTCCCGAGAACTGACGGTATTTCGGGGCTGAGCGATCCCGTCGGAGGCTGCTCCCGGCGGAGGCAGCAGCCTGCCCGCTGCGCGGGGGACCTCCCGACACCGGTTGTTCCCTGCGGATGCGGACTGGGAAACCTGTAGGAAATTCTCCCGCCGCGCTGCGAAGCCACCATGAATTCAGTGGCTGGAAATAAGGAGAGGATTGCCGTCACGGCGCGGAGCAGAAAATACGGGGTAAGTTGTCGGCGGAGGGGCGGCTCGGAGCGGTGACCGCCGCCGTGCCGGGGCTCCCGCGCCCCTGGCCCGCCGGTTACCGGCGCCGCCGGCTATCGCCCCCCGGCCCCGTTCAACTTCCCCGGGGCGGGGCGGCGCGGCGGCTCTGGGCGCCCCGCGGGGGCGGGCGAGGCGCGGGGGCCGCCGCGGGCGCGGAGCGTCCGAGCGAAACTTGCCGGCGCCGCCGGGCATCCCTGCCTGACCCGCTGCTCCTTCTCCCGCTCCAGGTGAACGACCCCTGCTCCCCCACCAAGCCCGCCGCCCCCTTCTCCCCCGAGAGCTGGTACCGGAAGGCGTACGAGGAGTCCCGGGCGGGGAGTCGCCCGGCTCCGGAGGGAGCCGGTTCTGCCCTGGGATCCTCCGGCACCCCGTCCCCCGGCTCCGGCACCTCTTCGCCGGGCTCCTTCACCGGCTCGCCGGGACCCGCCTCGCCCGGCATCGGCACCAGCTCCCCGGGCTCGCTGGGCGGCTCGCCGGGCTTCGGCACCGGCTCGCCGGGCTCCGGCAGCGGCGGCGGCTCTTCGCCGGGCTCCGACCGCGGCGTCTGGTGCGAGCACTGCAACGCCCGCCTGGCGGAGCTGAAGAGGCAGGCGCTGAAGCTCCTCATCCCCGGGCCCGTCAGCAGCAAGGTGAGCCGGGGGCCGGGGCGGAGCGGGGCCATCCGTGTGCTGTCCGCGCTGCGGGGCCGCAGCCGCCTGGGAGCGGCCCCCCCACGGCCGGTGGGGCTGCGGGCCGGCTCCCCGTTGGGACTGCCGGCCAGCTGGGCTCCCCTCTGCCGCTGTTACCGCTCAGGGTTTTGGGGTTTATTTGAGTTCGACCCTTCCTGGTCGTGTTCCCTTTTCCCATCCTCTCCTCCTGCTTCCTGTGGAGCTGCCAGGCTTCGGGGGAGCCTCTGTGACAGTCCCTCAAGCTCGCTTCTTGCCTCCCTCTTTCGTTGCATTGACGGTGGTTTTGCGATGTTATTTCCCATCTACTTGTTCTTGTTCCCAGTGGGGGGCAAGCGAAGGTGGGAATGCCACATGGAGTCATTGGTCCCTTCTCCTTTTGCTGTCTTTGATCCTTACAGGATGAATTTACAAAATATTCGGAGACTTGGCAGTCAACTTAGTGGTGAGGTGTGTATGGTCTGATGCACGTGGCTTGTACTTCCATTGCGGGGCCAGGTTCAGATGAGACACTGAAATGCTGGGTGAGCCCAAAGGTCACCCAGGGAGGCTGTGGCAGACCATGGTATTGAACCCAGCTTACCATGGTTTCATTAATACAAGGACAACTTGGTGATGTCTTTCTCTTACAGAGAAGCACTAGATTCTTATTTTTTTTTTTAAAGAAAAATCAAAAATACTCGAAGGTGCTGGACCCTGAGTATTGGGTTGAATAATCCTGTGCCTAAAGAGCATGCAAGCATTTCTGAAATCTGGCCTCAGGGTTTAAGAGCTGATTGATCATGGATAGAGTTGGAAGTCTGTTTTCTGCCTCTGTTGGGGAATCTGGTACCTCCAAAGGCATACTCTGAAATTCCTTGGTTTTGTTTTGTTTGGCATTGTTTTTTGTTTCTCCTGTTTGTTGTGCATATAAAGATTAAGGCTAACAGCCCTAAAAGAGTGACCAGCAGCCTTTGGCTGACCCTGTGCTACCAAAATAGTAATCATTGGGCTCTTCCATAGCAACCCTGTGAGCGTTGCATTGTGAATGGGTCTACAGCTCCCAGAATGTAATACAATGCAATTTTGTTTACCCTGTTGGGTCCAGGTACTATCAAATGATAATATTTACTCTTCCACTTCAAAGAGTTTTCATTAGTGGTTACGATAAAGAGGTATCATGGAAAAGAGCCGACTGCTGAGGAAGGGTCCCTGGTATTGCTGTTGTGTTGTACTCTTCATTATTTATATATGTACTGTTTGAGAGGGAGTTGGTGCTCTCGAACAAAAGACTCAAGGGCTGGTTGTTACTTTGTCTCAAGAGCTGGCTTAACTAAATTATTGATGAAAAGGGAAGGGTGGAACCACTGAAATTAAGAGTCAATTTAACCATATTAATAAATGGTTGGTTCCCTGGAAAGTGGCCCTGTACCAAAATCTTCACAAATTTCAGGCTGCGTGATTTGACAGTGATTACCAGCTGTGGGTATAGGTGAGACATTACTGATACAGATACAGGAGCCATCAGAATAACAGAGATTGGGGGTGGAGGGGAGATAAAATGTAAGCATCAAGGCTTTGTATTCCTCACACAGTTTTAAATAGATATTGACAGAATTTGCAGTCATGTAAAGATTTGTACAGGTTTCTCTTGTTGTAATGATGGTAGCTGTTGCCTATCCTAGCCTTCCTGAGATGTTACCCTTGTGTTACTGTTATTTGTTCTGTTCTGTTGTTTATGTAGTTTAGCTGCTAGTCTTGTACAGGCTAATCTTTATTCACATCAGTAGTAAGCTTTACTTCTCTGTTTTTAGCCCCCTTACCTATGTTCTTTTTTTCTTCTTACATCTCCTTTCCAAACCTTTCAGTTCTGCAGGAGTGCCTTTTACAAGACCATTGCTATCTAATGTGTGCACTTGGGGGAAGGAAGGAGGCACAAGTAAGGTGGTCTCTGTGGGCTATGGTGACCCTCTACCCTATTTGCAGGTTCAGTCCTGTTGAGGTACTCCAGCTTTTGGCGTACAGTTCCCTTCTGCAGATGGGTGCTACCTGGCAGTGGCTATTTGCAGAAGCAACCCTTTCTCTCACCCGTTCTGGCTTATTTACAACTGTTAAGAACTTCTGGACTTGTGATTTCTGCCTTCAGTGGATGCTGCCCAGCACAAGTGAGGCTTTGGTCTAGGTGATATAGGATACAAATATCATGGCTAGTGCCATTGACTTCTTTGGATCAGGGCTGCTGTGCTGGTCTCACAAGTTCATTGGTGCTGGCTTCCACTGGGTAGCCTGATCTGTGTCTGCTTAGGGGAAAGCAGGACCTCTGAGGGCAAGATGTACAGGGTCTCTTGCAAGNGGGGAGGGGGGGGGGGGGGGGCTAGAACTGATTCTGCCACTGAGTTCAGTGGAAGAAGGAGCAGATCACATTCCTGGTTCTGGGTATTCCCTCAGAATTTGCAAAGCGTCTTACAATTTGAGATTGTAGGACACAGCTAATTGGCAGTATGCCTTTATTAGAACAATTAAATGGAGCATTTAAAGTGTATCAGTTTTCTCCTAGTCAGCTAGATCTAGCTGACTTGCATGATGATTTTTGTTGGTGCTGTTGAAGACTGCCTAGAAATTTTGTTAGCATTATAAATAGTCTGTGGCACCTGTTTCACATTTATACTTTATTTAGAAATGCATGTAACCCTGGGTATTGTGTATTGCAGAATACGAGGCTATCTGTGTTTTGACACATATCTGGTAGCAGATACTGGAATCTGCAATAACTTATCTGAATGTGAAGCCACATTGATGTTTTCTACAGTGTGTAATCATGTAAAGGTTTGTGTATATCTGCAAATTGTAATAGTATACTTAATTGCTGCATAAACAGACCAGGCTTTATACGTGAAACTATGTACTGAAGCTTTTCATTTGATACAGAAAAAGCCACACTTAACCTAGAGCAAACTGCTTCTGACTAGCTCATTGTTAGTGTTGAGCTTTCAGTTTTACATAGAAACATTCTCTCCTAATAATATATCAATAAGACGAAAACTTGGGATTTGGGTGTGGAGGTTTTTTTTGGTGAGGCACAAAGGTGAGGCATATATAATTATAGTTGTGGTACTTTAATTTACCCACTTAAAATGACAGGTTCCCTGCCAATTGCAAAAAGAAAAATGCTGAAGCTTGTTGTTTCTTTTTCCCCTCTTGTGATACAGCTGTGACTTAATGATGTACANGTACTTTAATTTACCCACTTAAAATGACAGGTTCCCTGCCAATTACAAAAAGAAAAATGCTAGAAGCTTGTTGTTTCTTTTTCCCCGCTTGTGATACAGATGTGACTTAAGGATGTACGGCAATTATCTGTATACAAGGGGTTATGTTTTATGAGAATGAAATCTTATTGTAACCTCCGTGCAAAGCACGCCTGTGGGAAATGACTAGCACAAGTGGTTGTTAGAGTTGCACACTGCAGTTTGTAACTGAAAGGATCTTAGAGCCATTGGCCATTGTTTGGGTTTTTTTTGTTACAGTGTGGAACATTTGCGTGATGATATGGATTGTCTCAAAAATTATTATTATTAATTTTTTAGAAATGTTAAGCTTTTTCTTAGGCTATATTTTCAGAAGTTTATGACATCACACTCCCTATTTATCAGAATTTATGTGAAATCTAGTTGCCTTGAGTTCAAGGCTGTGATATCCTCTGATTTTAATGGAATACTAACCTTGCAGGCATCCAACAAAAAGAAATGATCATTAAGTTTAATTGGAGAGTTGCTATATTTATGTGTATCAAATTATATTGTGTATAAATAATCAATTGAATGCTAATAAGAATGGTCTCAAGCTGGCGATTATAGATTTGTTAGTATGGGATTAAAAAAATCCTGAATACAGCCTTTAAGCCAGGAGGTAATTTGGATGTGTGGACATGAATATCTGGTTGGGCATGTTGTGATTGGGTCAGGAAGTAAGGATGCTATTTTAAATGCTAGACATGGATAGCACTGATGTTGTTAGTTGATTTATATTCTGGACTATCCTCTAGCTAAAAAGTCTATGCTTCTCAGTACAAGAATTGGGTAAATTCTGGTTTAGCACAGTGTGTTTGTGAAGGGGGAAGGACAGGACTTGCATTCAGGGTACAGTTTTGGTTTCATTTTTCACAAATATACTGACACTTTATCTCATCTTTTGCTTGCATATGGTTGAATTCGCCCTTTTCTATTTCAAAGGTGTTCAGTAGTCACAGACTTGACTAATAATTATTAATAATGAAGAAAGCCCTGAAGCTGATCTAATGAAAAATAGGCTCCCGTTAACTTGTAGCTACTTTAGAAATGTTTCCAGTAGAGACAGGACAGTAATGAACCCTTCCTCAAAGCTTAGCAAGTGACACAATAATGGAATTTCATTTCAGTCCAGACCTTTAATTTGTGAACAAGCACGGCCAGTCTGTATGGTGACTTCATTCACTGTGCAAAAATCTCAGGCACCTAATCATTTCATCCCAACTCATTGTAATGCAGATAGGATTATTGCATTAGAAATGTGATTTTAAATGGCCTGAGGCAGTAATTTGTCAGCATTTGGAAGGATTAACTTCATTAAAGTTTAGACAACAACAACCATTCTTTTGTGTTGCATCACAGGTCACAATACCAAACATTTAGCATAACTCATCTGCGAATCTTCTTACAATTCTGTTTCCTGGCAAGTTGAGAAACCACAAGCTACTTCATTTGCCCTGGAATTACAGCTGCTTATGGAGGTCCAGAGGAGACAAATGGATATGCCTTCACCTCTGATGAATTAACGTAAACTCTTTTCTCAGAGCAGCTGGAAGTCTTGCTGCTGCAATCCACAGTGTCAATATGAAATGATATAAATATTTCTTTCAAGCCTGAAAATGTTTTTGAGGTAAGGGTGAAGATACTGTATATTAAAGACTGCTTTTTGGGAAGCTGTCAGTCTGTTAGCTCTGCAGCTTTCTGCATGGGACCAAAAAGACTCGCCATTATTGAGTGCCCTGGAAATTAGAAACAGGCCTATAATTATATTTAGTGAATTGAGACTATGGTGTTTTTCCTATCAGAAAAGAAAGTACTTTAGGAGACCATAGACAGAGCTGTTGGGGGTGGCGGGGGAAGTATTGATGTTTTATCCAAAGGAAATGTCTAGGGAGGAGCAAAATTTTGATGAAATTGTGGTGTTTTTGTTGTTGTTTTTTGTTTTTTCTTTTTTTTTTACAAAAACTTAGCTGTGTATCTGAAAACATTTTGTTCAGGAATACACAGTCAATGCTTGGTCTGTAGCTGGCCTTTTCACGCTGGGCTATTATTAAGTGACAAAGTTCCTTCAAGGTGCTTTATACATGCCATGGATGCTGCACAGATCTCTAAAATCATTTTATATCTTTAGAGAGTCTTATTATTTTCCTAGAAGTAAATGTGGCAACATCTATAGCAACCTTGTATAACAAGCATAGGATTTTGGCTTATGATTTTGGAAAGGGAGGAGGAAGAAAGGTAGTCTGTGCTGAATTCCCCAGACAGTGTTAGAAAAAATGTCACGCATTACTAGTATGGGCCATCAGCATGTAATGGGATTCACGCCTGTGTCAGCAGATTATTAGGACGTTGCAATGCTGTGTATGTAGGGTTGAAAGACATTTGCAGTTTTGCCACATCAGCAGCACATAGCCTTTGACATCATATAATTGGGGTGCTTCCAAGCACTGAACTTGCAGTCTTCCACTGCAATAAACTTGGCTGTCATGCTCTACGTAATGATGTAGTAGGAACTGCAGCATTTTGTGACATGTGGTCTGCATGTCAAAAGTGAGAGATGTTTGAAGCTAAATTGCTAACTTAGATCTTAGCAATGTGTCGTGCTGAAGCTTGAGAGGCATGTATGTTAATAAAATGTGAGGAATACAAGCATGCGGGTTTCCCCCCGCCATTGGATACATAATTCCTAGTCTGTGTTATTTGTTGCTGAAGCTGCAATTCAAGAACTATCCCTGGTTGTAGAAAAGCAGATTGCACATTTACTTTTAATTAGGCAAGCTGTAGTATGTAACAGCACCCTAATAAACTATGTAGCATCCCAAGAGTGGAAAGTTCTAGAGTGTCTTTCACAGTCGCTCCAACTATCGGACCAACTTTTGGTTGCGCTGTGACACTGGTGGAAGTCACAACAATTAATTAAGGTATTGCTCTTCTAGAAAGCAGTGGTAAAGTAATAACTGCAATCAGTCTGCTGCAGTCATGCACTGAAATGCTGCATTTCTTCAGAAGCTTCAGCTTGCATGTTTGAAAGACATGGCAGTATTTTATCTAACCGTTTCTGTTAAGATGGGGTGGTCATTGGAGCGAGGTTGTTTTAGATGAACACACCATGGCTGCATCCTTATTCACAGGTTTATGGAACTCAAATCTCCAGTGACTACTCTTGCCCAGTTTTATTTTCAATTGCCTTCTATACAACCTTCCTACATTAAACCAAGGTTTTAAAAAACCCCCACGTAACTACGAGCACAATTAAGCTGCTAAGAACTGTGTTTAGATCTCTGGTTTTGAAACCTGAAATACATAATCAGACACCTTCATGGTACAGTTGTAATATCTTGTAGCATCTACAAACCGAATATATATTTGTTCATGCTTCTTTTCCCTCCATTCTCCTCTTTAGATGATATTACACTATAGCTTAGTCATGCTTTGATGAAAGCATTTTTGAGCTTTCTCCAAGTAAAAGCACAGACCAACACAAGACACTTAGTAGGGCAGAGGAATATCGACTGGACCGTTCTGACCTTCGGATGGAGGCTATTCAAAAGATCCTGCAAGAAATGTCAATTATTGAAAACGCTTTTCCTTGTATAACATGAACTATTGCTGGTTACTTATAAAAACAGCAAAGGAGTGGGGAGGGAGAGAGCAGACATCTGGATCTGAACCTTGTCAGTCTATTGACTTACATGAAATTTGCCCCTGTGACAGGATTCTGACTTAAGCGAGATGAGCAGGATTTCTGTTAGGCCACAGCTCTCCTTACCCTATATCTCTAACCAGGGAGTACTTGCGTGCATTTAGAGCAGCAGTCAGACATACTGCTTGGGCTGAGCAGGGCTAAGACATCCTGGCCCCTTACAGGCTTCCTAAAGTGCCTTTTCTTTCTCCTCTCCATATGAAGGTCATAAGTTAGCATCCCTGCAGGTCTCCTGTGTGAATATATGGTGGTTGCTCCCTGCCTTGGTTCTTATCAAAATGATAGATAGTTCAAACTCTTTCAATAGTGCTGCTTTCTAAACTCAGATCCTTTTGATTGAAAGGTCAGGGACTGACTAGATGTGCTGTTACAACAGCAGAAGCAAGTGATGAGAAAGGTACTGATGAGAGCAGCACAAAGCATCCAACCGTAACCTCAGCTGTAACTAGTACAGAATATAGGGATTACTTTTTAATTATTTTATGAAAGAGAAAGTAAAGGAAAATATGATACTACCTATACAAAAGAATCCATTTTAAGAAATTGGTATGTTCCATTGCAGCTTGGATTTATTGTTGTCGTATCAGAATTAGATTTATTTTATTTGAAGTAATACAGTGTAGTAAGGCTGTTAAAAGCTACTTATTGTTCCAGCATTATTATGCTGTTTAAAACTTATTTTCTACTGTGTTTACTTTTAGTTGTCACTAAGACCCGCTGTTCTGTTCAATCTGTACTATTAAATCATATAGTCTACAGTTGATCTTACACTTTCTATAAATTATAAAATATTCTATGTTTTCTGGGAGGGAAGAAAAAAGATTTTGGTCTGAAGCAACCTTCAGACTGGTTTCCTCTGCTCAGCTTTCCTCTGAAACTGTATTTAGCAGTAGTCTTTGGCGGGGGGGGG
>RSEF01000003.1:38698368-38714737 GCA_003993805.1 Himantopus leucocephalus | reverse complement strand
TGCCTCGGCTATGGAATTAATTTTTCCCAAGTTGTGTTTCACTCCCTCTTTCTGTCCCACCCTCATAATTAATTGAAGCTAAATGAGGATTCAGGAATACAACCCCTTAATTTCTGTGGGTTGCTGTGTGGGTCTGTTGGGAACTGCCCATTCCTTTTATCACAGGCATACTTGAAGATATGAAAGAGATTCCTGCAGTGCTGAAGAAGATGGTTGCTCTGGAGTGCTTTGCTAAAAGTGGGGCAGAGCCTGGCTTTTGCATGTTTCTGTCCTGGCTCCTATAAGAGTCACTTTAGCTTTGGTTAGACAGAAGTTTGTCCAACTTGGACTTGATTACGCTGAAGTTATTCAGGAGAGCGGGCTTCTGCCTTCTAAGCGATAGCCTGAATGATTGTGTGCTACTATTTCAATTGGATAGGTTTAGTTTTCTGTGCCTCCGCTAAAGGAGCCTCTGACCTGCTAAGTGCCACATGCTGAAAGAATTACCTGTTTACTCCATCCACCTGATGGACTCCAGCAGAAAGTCTAGCGTGCAATAAGGCAGTCTTGGCTTAAAGCAGGCACTGAACAGCAAGAATAGAAGTCATTACTCTTCATTTCTCTATTAGTTTCACTGCTCATTTAATAGTGCCGGGCAAAGAAAAACATTAATATCCTATTCAGCAGCCAAATGCACCAAACTGGGAGTTGTGACTCGTGTGTTTTCCTCTTTTCTAATGATATCATTAAAATTTAACAAGTCCTCTAAATCACGTTAGTATTCCCTGGGTTAATATTGCTGAAATTGCTGGCAGCGTTCCCACAGGAAGAGTTAACAGTGGCTGAGGCTGTGCGGCTGGCATTTGTTGCTCCGAGGGAGGTGTTAGGACTGGAGAAGCCCTGGCACCAGAAAGGCACAATGGAGGCTTTGGTGACAGGGGGCATTTGCAATACACATAGATATTCTTTCCTATTCACCTCTCCCTTTTCACTCCCTCCCCCCTTTTCTCTTCTCACTAGTCCTAAAGCTGTCATTTCAGCTCATGCTCGTTAGATTTCTAATGGAAATTCTTGACAATAAGCCTGCATACATGTGAACCTAGCAGGAAGGCATACGAGTGTGCTAGTTGGTGCAAGTGTCAGATTTAAGAGATTGTTAGACCGTAGATGGCTTTTACTGGAGGTCGAGAAGGCTAACAAAGTGGGAGATGCAATTAAAATGGTATTTGTTAGAAAGGAATAGCTAGCTGTCTGGGCAGACTGAACATGGGGAAATGATGGGTAGCTGGAAGGCCATTAATGATGGCTTTGTAAGCAGTTCTGCAGCATGGGTGGTAAACCTAAATGCAGAGCTGCTCTTTTAGCATGCCTAATAAGACTTCCTTTTTTTTCTCCTGTGTGTCAAATCCATTTTTGAATAATGGATTTGACAAAAATTCTGTAGATTCTTGGTTTAGACTTAGAGGTGGGAGAAAGAGGTGGGTGGGTAAGAGAAGAAACTGGCTTAAGGAGCTTTTTGGTACGCTCTCCCATTACCATGAAAACAAGGCTCTGCAAGATTTTGCAGAGTTGGTTTTTGCGAAGTCAGTCGTTCAGTGTTCCTGCAAAGAGGCTGTTTGAGGAATATGAGATGGGACAGGCAGCTCATTGAAATGCCTTCTCATTTTAAATGAACAGTTGGGGTCTGGTTCTTACAAGTTCTTGATGAGAGCTCCGATATTAAAAAAAGAAATCTTTTCAGAATTGCTTTCACCATTGCAATAATCTTTAATTGTTAGAGGTATTTGATCACGTCTCTGTTTTGTCCTTTTCTTGACTGGTGAACTGTTGGGTGTTTGGCTTCAATTTGTCACTTGTTTGGCACTTACAGCAAATTTGCCGACACATTTTGGTGTCCTAAAAGACATAAGCTGCTGTAAGAATAGGAAAGGCCCACTGCAAGAAGTATGGTGCTTTGAGAGGAAGAAGACAGGCTATGGAGATGGGAATGAAGTGTACCTTGGTTGGTTCAGGCAGTGAAGGAACAGTGCTTCCATGGGAAAGGTGGATCACTGGGTAAGCAGGGAGAAATGGGTGATGGAAACCCAAATCCTTTAAAAGGCAGAGCTTACTGTTGGTGTCTTTAAAGCTTTACAGAAATAGTTCATATGATGNTTTGGGTTTTTTTTTTTTTTTTTATAAAGTGCCATCCCTATAATTTTTCATATCTCTCTCTCTCAAAAGATAAATCAGCAAGCAGCCAGAAGAGTAGAAGGCAGTTAAACCAAAGGCAGTATTTTTCATTCTGAAATTAGGTTTTCCAAAGACCAAGGTGCATTCTGTGATCTAAGGATGTAACTAGATTATTTTTTTTGGTGTATCTAATTCATTTGTTTCTTGTTTACCAATCACAAAGACCTATACGTTCCATACTGTCAATTTGAGACTTGGTATAAAACAGGGAGTCAAGCCGTTGTGCTAACTGTTTCACCCAACATAGCAAATGACAAACAACATATTGCACCAGGAATAGCTGTGAATTCAGCTTGACTTCTCCTTTCCCTGAGTCTGTCTCTGAAGGAACAAAAAAGAAATTTGATTTCCAGATTAACTTAGAATTCTTATAGCGTTAAGCTTACTAATTCTGTAGTATCACTATACTGGACACTCTAAGGGTGTGCTATTAAGTACTAGTACTTGTTTCAAATAATTTAAAAGCAGAATAGAAAAGACTTAAGGTGTAAGAGGAGAGCTAAAGGTGTGGGGGGGTATACATGAGGACTGAATGCACTGGCACCAATGGGTCCAAATGAAGCACTTTACAGACTGAAGTGCTTTAAACTGCCAACCTTTCAGTCCTAGTTACTTAGTTCTTTCTAACTTGGTCTGCCACTGTCTTGCCTGTTTAATATTCCACTTAAGTATAACAAGAGTTGAAACATCCAAGATGCCTGTATCTCCAGGAGTCAGCTCTGCTGATGTGAATGCTTGTGCTAGCTGTTTATAAGCAATGAGTAAACAGAGGTATAACAAGGAGGGGGAGAAGGGGAAGGAAAACTGTTGTGACTTGTCTTAATTTGCTGTTCTTTTTATCAGCGAAGGAAATAAATTCTGTCCCTTTCCTACTCTAAACGCATGCACTTTGGATAATAGGAATCGTTTCAATAAGCGCACACTGCTAAGGCCCAGATAAGAGCTATTTCTGTGCCTGAAATATCAAGGACCAGAGCGTGCTACGTGGGAAGCTGGTGTGGAATCATGCTGCCGAGGAAGCAGTGTGTAGTAATGCGCATGGGTGACACTGATAAATGGCTCCTCTAAGCAAGCATCTGCAGCAAATTGTCAGACTGAGACTTCCCAGCATACCCTAGACCACTTCATGAATGAAATCTCTGTTGTGCCATTATTTACCCACCTCCATATGAAATGAGAGGATAGAATTCATTGCTTCAGTGCAGCTTTTATATGAGTTTGCTCTCTTTATGTGCATATATGCGTATGTGTGTATATATTTCTTTTTCTGCACTGCTTTGTCCAGCAACGGCTGCAGAACTCCCAGTGTCCTCTTATTGATTAGCCACAGAGCTTTTTGAAATAGGACAAAATGGCTTTCAGGGTAAAGGACAGGTCTTTTACTTCTGGAACTCTAAAATGAAATGTGTTCTACGTATTCTGTTCTTTGGGCAGACATATATAATTAAGTAATAAGCATGGCTTGTTTTTTGTTGTTTTATTTTGTTATGGTTGTTTTAGTAGAGGTTGTGCTGGCTGGGAAAGAAAAGGGAAAGGTGTTGGATTCTTTATTTTCCTTTTTGAAGAATCGTGATTACTGTCTTCAAAAGGCAGTCAGACAGTCTACAAATCTATTTTGCACTGAAGTAAAGCCTCTCATCTTTTCCACGTTACTACTGGACATCACTGCATGAAAAGAATCGGATTTGCTCTTTGCTTTTCCTCAACATGTATTTTTTTGACCTCTTTGAGGCAATTTTCTAGAATAACTTGTCACTGAAGCTCTGGTAATTTAAGCTTTGATGGAAAGATCTCTTGAGATCAGGATAGAATTTCTGGCCAACCTAGAAAAAAACCTAATGGTAGTTAACATATCTAGATCTTTATGTACCGGGAGTATAAGTTCCCTGCTCTTCTTAATTCCAGCCAACGCATCAAACCGCAAGGCTCTGAGAAATGAACTTCGTGGGGTTGAGCTGCAAGGATATAAAATGGTTTGCTGACAGAGCGGCAGATAGGTAACCCTGTGGGTCAGGACAGAAGGACTTACTATGCACACATCACTTAGCTACCAGATTACACTAACAAGCACCTTAGCTGAAGTTTGTCTTCACTGGCAATGTAAATAAATCTGTGAGGGAGTTTGGGTGTAGCTGAGGTGAGGATGTATGTCCTGTCCCACCACCCTGCAGTGGTATTGATGGCTGTCTGCGGCTGTCTGCTCCACCCTGCTGCCACAGCTTTCTTAAATTGTTGCTTGACTGTTGTAGCCCTCAGCTTCTTGCTATTTTAGCCTTTGCCGTCAGGCTATTTCTGTCTGTCTTGCTGGCTTTTTGTAAAAAGCTTTAATATTTGCTTGTGATGTGGAATGGGACCTTCCCCACAGAAGTTTCCATAGGAAAAGACCTTTTTAATCACTCAAGGGAAGAGGGCTGATGCTCCTTGAAGTAGAGTCCAGTGGTTTGTAACACTTAAATGCTCATGGAAGTCACGGGACTTCAAACAGTTGCAAATATTCACATCAGTGTGCCTATTACTAGACTACATGCGTAGATCTTATCTCAGTAAAATGTCTGCTGCTTCTGTTTTTACAGCTGAGGGGAGGAGACACAGAGCAACTTGGTGAAATAATTAGTTGCATAAAATGGAATCCAGGTTTCTTACGTGCTTGTGCTCTTCACTGATGGGTTTTTTCTTTTCTTGCTAGTGTTGACCATCTCATTCTGTAACAGTTCTTGTGTGCTGGCTTAGTATTGGCCCTCCTGACTCTGTACAGAGAGGAAGGAGGGAGTTGTGGTTTACATTTCAAAGCCGTCGACCTTAAAGGGATTGGAATATGGCAGTTGAATATACGGTAACTAATTACCCAGTTATGACAAAAAGTCTTTTAGAAAGACCTTGACTTCTGATTCTTTGATTGGTACCAGAAGCTGGCTGTTAGTTTAACAAAAAAAAGAAAGAAATTGCTAATGGGGTTGAGTGTCTCTTTGTGATATTTTTTTTTTTCCAAGAGATTGTTTACTAATTCTTTTTCTTTTTTTCTCCTACCTTGGACAGTTCATATCTATGAATAATTTAATTGTCCTTGGCTGTCTGCTGATGTGAATGGCATGCTGTTAGGCATTCTGTATTCATGTGGTATTTGTTAATGTTTGTTTTGTATTCTGTCTGCCTCTCTGCCTTTCCAGAGATCAAATGGATGATGCAAGGCTTGACAACATATAAATGCTATTAAACTGTATCTGAAAGAACAGAAAGGGGGCCTTTGTCACTTCATTAGTTAGAACATTAATTGGAATAGATTGTTCAGTGTTTTTCTTGCTAGTGGAGAAGTAAATGTTTATGTGAAAGCATTTTTCTACTTTTTGAAAAGTTTGTCTTGAGAATGTTTAGAATTTATAAGTAGCAATTTGTACTGGCTTACATGATATCTCAGATGTGTTCCCTCTGCTTCCTATCCCTAGACACTTTTTTACTGTCATTATTCACAAGGTTTAAACTGCAGAAATACGCATTTTCAGTTAATTCTCTTCCTCTTCAGTTAAAGCAATGCAATCCTCAATGTTCTTGTCATGACTCTTGTCAAGCAAAAAAAAAAGCATCTAACTTTTCTCTGTTTACATCCTTTCTGAGCCACTATTAGGATTTAAATAAATGTTTGGAATACTATCTATAATCCTCATGAGCCTCAGGTTGAGACCCTGAGAACAGCAGGCAGAAAGCACACCCCAAGCTACTCTGTCTGCAGTTTTGCCAGGTGGATGGGAAACCAGGCTAATGCTTTACTGCAATTCTGTAGAGTGATCTCAGGTATGAGTTTCCCTTCTGAGAAAGCTTCATCTTTCAGAAAAAAACCCATGCTAAGAACAAGAAATAATAACATTTGCTATCATGGGTAAATCACTTAATGCCTGCTTTCCTGCTGGCTATTACAGTAAGAGTAACTTTTTAAGGTAACATTGAAATTTTTCATCATCCACTATTAAAGTGTTTGAGTATATGCTGCAGCTCTAACAGCCTTCACTTTTGTAGATATTCTGGCCAACTTCCTCCAAGCTGTTTCATCTTCTTGTGTTTCTTGTGGTGCTTACCGGAGTCCACTACGTGTTGCCAGGCTTCATAAAAATGTTGCATAGCCCTGTAGGCAGCAGAGGGTCTTTTGAAGTGCTTCTGATGCTGAGTGCACCTAATGCAGGGGAATAACTTTCTATAAAGCTGACCCCACTGTTGCTGGATGGCTGGATTTGCAGGTACATGCTTGTTTTGCGTGGCCAATGCCTTGAGAGTCCAGTCCTGTAGCTCTTGTTCCTGGCTTTCAGCCAAGTGGCTGTGGGTTCTGAGACCGGGTGTCAGGGTTGCAATGTCTCTTGAGGCAGGCATGTTTGGAAACACTGTTCTCACTGTGGGCAGTGCTGGATGTGCTGCCTCTTTGTCTGTGGAATGGCTTGTTAGGCTGCCTTTAATTTGAACCATCTGTGGCAACCTGCATTCTCTGTTATAATACTGGTTTTATGTCAGGCCTCCAGCAGCATGCTGTGAGTGAGCTGGAGACCAGCATGGGAATTAACGTAGAAAATCCGCTGGAAACATATTGCAGCGCATGTACAATTAACTGGAAAATAATTATGTTCTTCGTAAACTGTACATCCTGCGCTACACTCCATCTTTGTTTTTATTCTGGCAACTGTAGTGACTCTGGTGAAATTACAGGGTGTAAAACAAGGGTGAAATGTAAGTGTTCCAGCGTGTTAGAGGCCTCCCCTGTGTTGGGTGAAGCAGTACTGGATTTTGTGCTTCCCTTCATCATTGTCTGTTGAAGGATCCTGTCAGGCAGTCTGAGGCTTGTTAGAGCACCCAAAGCATGGAGTTCTTAATTGGCTACAGCCCTGTGCTTTCTTTATATACTGCTGTTTCTCTTCCTGGAACCAGCAAACGCACTGTACACCTCTTTCCTTTAAAAAACTTCTATGCTGTTTTAACCTCTCTACCCCATTTTCTGCTCTCTTTTGATCATTTTCTTTTCCCTAACTAATGACTCACCTGGATAGGATTGCTGCTGGCTCTGTGATTATAGCAATTAACTCTAACCCTAAGGAAATGGCTTGCTGTGTTGCCTGGCAGCCAGGGTCTACAGGAGCTGGTAAAACAGAATGGATCAGACTTTACTTTTCCTTCATTTTAATCTTGTTATTGATTAGCAAGGAAAGCAACTTACTGTGAAGGATCTTGTCAATTTTCAGGTTGGATAAGTTATTTCAAAATCTGTTGGCTTGATTTTTCAGAGTTGCTGTGAATTCCTTAAAACTTACAACAAACTGCAAAGGCTTTGGTGGTTGTGCAAACAGGGCTTCTTAAGCCTGGCTTAAAGGAACTGAGAACTACAACTGGAATCGCTGTCATAACTATTTTTTCTTCTGCATGTTAGACTTGATTTTTATAGTGATGTTTAGCAAGCCTTAGTATTGTCTTTCATTTGATGGTAGAGAATCATGAAAATACAGTTTGAAGTTAGGGCCTTGGGAGTACATTGTCTTTAGCAAGCTTGCTCACACGTTAATAACTGAAAGCAGATGTGTAAGCAAGACTTTTGAATGTTGAACAAAATGGGAGTGAGCAGTGTGTACGTAGGTATCTCAAAGCAGGCCTCACTCTGAGTACCAGGTGTTATCAAAGAGCACCTTTTAACTAATATCAGAGGTGATAATGTAAACAAGCTGTCTGAATTGGGGTGACACGGCACAATTAAATCTTTATAGGACTAACCACAGCCTGCTGAATTGGCTGCATGAGAGGAAAGGTAGATCTGCCTACAAATAAATACAGGGCTAATAAGACTACAATTTGTTTTTGTACCCCCATTGCTCCTTTTAATCATTCTTTTACCAAATGTCAGCACAGATGGAAAATTCAAACCAAGCTCACTGGTCCAATTCTGTGGAATCGGAAAGGTGCATAGTACACCAGTGCAGCTCCCCTTGGCTGGAGTGCTGCCAGGCTTGATGGTAGATGTTTTAGATTGGAAGGGACTCCCGGAAGTTACCTAGTCCAGCCTCCTCTTCAAAGCAGAGTGGACCTCAATGTTAGATCAGCTTGTTCTGGGGCTTGTGCAGTGAAATTATGAGCATCTCCAAGGCCACAGATTGTACAGCGTCTCCGGGCCCCCGTTGCCTTGCTTCTGCAGTCCTGTCCTCTCAAGTGCACATTCTTGCACTGTCTCTTGTGCCAGCACTTACTTCTTTGACCTTGTGGTGAGCCCTTCAGGGAGCTAACCTGGCAAAAACAACCCCTTCCCCAAACCCCTGGTACTAGCAAAAAGGGGAGTCAATGCATGAAATGTTACTCACTAAATCAGATCTTGTTTCACCTGTGTTCTCCTTCAGTCTGGAGGGATTTGTGTTTTCTAGAGCCAAATATCTACATGTAGCTGAGCGATTAAGACATGAACTGCTCATCTGACATCAGAATATTTGTAAACACAATGACTACATATAGCCACAGGCAAATGATTTCCCCTCCCAATTTATGACTGCATGATGAAAAAAATGTACTTGTAACTAGAGGGGGAAAAGTCAGCCTTTTCATATAATGCAGTTTTAGTTATTACACTTCTGTCAGCATTTCTCATATTTTTTTGGTAGGTGATAGAAAAATGGGCAGAGGTGCCAATTTAATTAAGAGAATGCCTACCATTAGAACTGGTCTGAAGGTGGTGAATTTAGTATGGCAATGCAAGTAGATGGACAAGTACAGTATTGACAGTAGTAGCAGTCTAAATGTAGTGTTTCATGCTCTGCTTATGTGTGGCCGTGAGTCACCACTTGCAGTGACAAATAATGGATTAAATGCCATCTAATCGAAGAAGGTCTATAAGAAGGGGAAAGGTGCTTGAAAATGCATCTTAGACGCATCTGTGTTCCCCCTGCACAGACTGAAAAGGTGTGATTTAACCCTGCTGAGACTGAGGTGTTTGTGCTGGGCTGTCCTGGTGGCTGTCTCCTTAACAGTCAGTCCAGTGCAGGAGGTTTTTTTTCTGCAGCTGTGCAACATGGAGACCTCCTACCTTGAGCTGCTTTTCTTAGGTGGCAAAACAGTCTACTGCAAGGTGCTCTGTCTTTGGGAGGGAGTGTGACAACAAGTGCATGGGGCTTTTCTTGTCTCTGTATTTCTGGTGAGCTCAGGTAGTGAGCTGTTAGCTCCTCTGAGACATGTGCCTTAGGTGTTCAGTATTGTCCTTCACCCCTGCCATGCTGTGCCTATGAGCAAAGAGGAATACGTACTTAATGAATCAAACATTGCATATACATTGCAACAGAATGAATTCATATTTGACTGAGCGCTTGCAGTAATAACAGAAATTCAGCATCACTTCTTAATCTGCAGTCACTGAAAGATTCTGCCTTATTCCTTTGGTGTTCAAGGCTGAAACCTAGGAGGTCTGGATTGCTAACTGGAAAGTACCAATGGCTCAGCAATTTATGTTCAAAATATGAATGGACATGTGTTGTGAAGGACAAGGACTTTTGCTAAAACACCATGAGATTTAACTCATCTGCATGTTACTTATAAGGGGGTTACTGAAAAAAACCAACTTATTAGCCACAAAATAACACATCCTGGTATTACCAGTTTCTCCCTGGATTATATGTGAGTTTATTGTGGGATACCACTGCAATTCTTAAAATTATATCCTGGGCACTTTACTGTGTTTCAAAACTTAATTTTGTTATAGCTCTCCAGTAGCCACAGACGTTAAAGCTGATCTTGTGGTCCTGTAGGCTCTAGATGGCTCTACTGAAGGTCACGGTGTTCCACTGATGCAGGGACTAGATAAGAAAAGATTTCCATCTCTTTGTGGCTGTTGTGCTGTTAATTCACTTTCTCTTCATTCAGCTGTGGCAGAAGAAAAGAAATAATTGCAAGTCCCCTGCTGTCACTGCTGATCATACTTTGGGGTTTAATACAAATACAGGGCTGCTTCTACCTGTTAGAGGTATTTCAACAAGTTCAAGGAATCCTAGGAGTAGAGTAAACATTGCTGTATTTCTGTTGCATCATCCACTGCCCTTTTGTTAACAGTTCTGCCCCATATACCCAGTAACTCTCAGTACTTTTTGGAATTGTACCTATTTTGACAAGCTTACAAAAAAACCCCAAATTCCTTTGCAGAAACTTCTTGGTAAAAATAAAACCATGCTTCTAATTGTCAAATTTTAAAGAGATAGTGGGACTATCTCAGACCTGGGTGCCAGACACCAAGCAAGCGTGCTTTTTAATTCACATGATTCTGAGCTTGTTCTACCCTGTCTGTTCCAAGGAGCAAATCCGAAAGCTGATTTTATTGCAACTGTCTCTTGGGCCAAAATAGTAACTATGGACTGGCAAGGTAGAAATGAGCCCAAACAACAGCTTTTCTTCTCTGAGTGGAGGTGGATGTGCCTGCAGTGGTGGGAGCACTGATGTAGAGGAATATGGGTGCTAGATACCTGTTCTCTACCTGGACAAGTCCTCTAGAGGCTGGTTACCTGTGCTTACTGGCAGAATTGATTAGTGTTCTGGTTCCACAGATGGCTACTGTCCTACACTGTGGGAGCTTGCCAAGCATGAGTGATGGGAAGAGAAAAGGCCAGGGAAGGGGGGGGACCCCAATTTTTTTTTCATTGCCATTAGTTTCTAATGTCCTCTGAGCTGCCTACTTGTACCAATGAGAATCACACTCAACAGGAACCTTCCCATGTTCAGACAGTTTAATTATTCAAAATGCATTAAGACTTATCTTAATTTCTGGACTTAGTTCTAGTAATAAATACATTAGTTCAGTTTTGAAAATGCATTCAAATAATTCGTAAGTGTTAATGAATTATCCGCCAGCCTTTTGTCTGCCCTTGGGGTGTATATGACTAGAGATCAAAGGTATGGAGGAGTGAAATGATGTATTACAGTCACAGGGAGCCTGATAGTTCAATTCCCAGGACCTGTGTTTTAGTGACAAAAAGCAATGTGGCACAGTGAATAGTTGCCAGCCTTCTATGTGGAAGCTGGAATTCTTTTTCTTGCAGTAGCATAGATGAATCGTATGGCCTTGAACAAACTATACTACCTACAAGTCATTTTTACCTTTGTTTCTTTGCCCTGACTCCTTCCTCTTCTCTACTAAGACTGTAAATTCTCATTGGTAAAAAAGCTGTCTTTGTACAGTGCATGGCATGAGGGATCTTGATGTTTTTGGTTTTTTTTAAGCTGTTGCCTCTAAGTGCTACCAAAATATGAAACACAAAACAATAAATGTAGAAACACATTTTCTATGTGTTACATTCTTTCAGGTTTTAATTTCTTTAATGTATTTTTGCATTGCAACTTTAGCTCTGTGGATGTCCATAGTGCTCCAGATTGCTATAAGCTTTATATTCTACATACCTGCATACAAAATTACTTTCTCCAGCCTAGTTGCAGCTATTTTATAAATTAAATGTTCCAACAGCAGTATCTTCCACTCTCTTGCTTACCTTCCTCTTATTTTGGATTACAGAAGAACCAGGTAGATTCTGATTTGCTAGTCCTGCTCTATGTTTGTTTTTTTTTTTTTTTTTTTTAAACACACTGGCAAATTTAAATTAACCTTGACTGTTACTTACTGTTTGACCAGGACTGACTCCATCCTACTGTATCCTTTAAAGAAAGAAGTGTGAGTTGCTGTCACAAACACATCTTCTCTCCAAAGGCTCTGTAGTTTTAAGCAGCCTGGTTGCCTGTGTAATGCTTGCTGACACTCAGAACTTTGTCTTTTAATTGTAGCAGGGGAAAATACAACCCCTGTCAGAGTCAGTGGTGGGTCAATGGAGAACAAAGGCAGTAATCAATCCAAGGCCTAATTAAAGGCAGTGGTGCCAGGAAATGATAGGGAATTCAACAGCCTGACACTCAAACTTCCCTAATTGGACTAGTGTTCTTTATAACTGCCCTGTGCCCCACTCCATATTGCCCCAGCTATGATAGCTGTATCTCACTCTGTGTTTAGTGTTTCGCTTTGCTCTCAAGTTCAAGGCAGAGATGGATAGAGAGGGATCCATTAGCAGTGATTGCTGTAGCTTTATACTCCTTCACTTAACTTTTTTTTTTTAAAAAAAAAGCTCAGTTAACTGAATGATAGTTATAAGCAAGTTGATACTCTCATAAAAAGAGATGGTATGGCTAAGAGGAACACGCTGAGGCTGCTGCTATTCTCGCATTCTTCAAATGAGAGAGCAGGTAAGAGAAATAGTACTTTTTAGATGGTGAGGATGACTCTGGTTCATTAAAAATTTCATTTGAAGTGTTGTTGTTTCTGCTTATTCATGAGATTAAAAGGAACTCCCTCTGAAGAACCTCAGGCTAGAAGAGGAGCTTAAAAAGCAAGTATTTGTGACCAAGAAAAAAATTGCTTTCTGCATCCTGTAACCGTATGATAAAGTGTAGCAGGTCCTGCAGGACTCTGAGAAAAATCCTACAAACCAGTTAGGACTTCTCTATAAGTGTAAGTACAACAATTATCTGTTAGCTTGAGCTGTGCAATATGTTCTAGTTAAATAACATTTCACTAAAGTTCTGTCCTTTCTGCAGGAAAGGATCCTGCAGAGCATTCTTAAGTGCAGACAAGAAATCCTGATGGAGTCTTCAGTAGTTTCGCAGTGAAATGTGTTTTGAGCATCAGACTAATTTGTTGTACTTCTGTGGAAAATTCCCCTCCCACACTTGATATTTTCATGACTATTGGAGGTTTCTGTACAATAGTGAGAATTCTTTCTGAATTTCACGTTGAGAAAAAGCTGCTTGGGAATGAAGTGGAATGAATGTCTGGAAAAAGAATGGCAAGATCTAGCCCTTTTTTTTTATGGATGTGACAATCTACAGGTGGGGACAGGGAGAAGATAAGACTGGAGGTGGTAAATCACAGCATGACAAAGAGTTAATATATAGCTGATAGCACTATGCAGGGTTTGATTCTGAATTTTTGTAACCATATCACTTGTCATTCCCTCCTCAGCTATATAATAAGATGTCATAGTACAAGCTAGTCAACCATAAGTAATTTCATGGACTTCAATGGAATGTTGCCCATGTAACATATACCAACATATTTTTGAAGGGCTGAGCCGTAGGCTAGGCTGTGGCATTAGTGTGTGCCTGGTAGCAGGGTGGTGAGACAGGAGTCTCCCTGTGTGCCAGGTGCCCATCAGTATCAGTGAAACATATGCCCATTTAGTTTGCTTAGTAAGGTGAATGCCATGTACAGTGGAGACAGAGATGTTTCCCTGTAAACATAACAAGTTGAGATATTTTTGTTTTCTTTTCAGAGCAATTGCAGGAATATAACCACATCTGTCTAGTTACTCACTGGCATAGTTAAGTGAGCTACCCCTATGACTCTTATTCCCAGGTATTTTTTAATTGAGGGTTTGATGTCACTCAGTAAAGGGATTCTTCACTGTAAAGTGGAAAGACCATTATAAAAGAGTATTTAAAATAACAGAGAAATGCAAGATACACTATTTGTGTTAATAGCACTCTTTTCATCCCAGAGCCATATAGATGTGTTAAGAAGAACTTAATTTTGTACAGAAGTGAAACAGATCTGAGGGAACTAGATAGTCTCTGGACACAAATGAAGCCGGTTTGTTAGTCTTTTTGCCATGTCCACCACACCTGACTGCAGAATGAGCTCTGTAGATGAAAGGTTATTGAAGGAAGCACTGAATAACTTTTTTTTTTTTTCTGGGAACAACTGGTGTTGACACTTCTAAACAATTTTAAATTATGTAGATCTTAAAGCAACAGAGCAATTTTTACATGTACCAACAAATTTGAGCAGAGTTGTTCGCAAGTACCTAATGACAATAATGAAAGTTAATCCAAGTTTGAACTTCAAACCATTTGAAGAATAACTAATAAACACAACTAATGAGTGGGCTTTCTGTATATATTAGAAACAGTGTTTCTTTGTGTGTTACTTAAAAAACTTTGAAATGTCTCTGTTGCCTGTTATAAGAGGTGTGGAAAACTCTCCACAGACTTGTCTGTCTCTTAAGCCGCCCAGCCTTCTGCAAATTATGTACCTTGCAGAGAAGCATTATTAATTCCAGTGGAGTGGCCTGTGGCACAGTCCAAATCTGTTTATAATCTTTCAGCACTCTGATATTGCCTAGACTCCTAACAAGAAGGATCAGAGGCATGCAGAGGGGGAGAGATGGACCCACATTTCAGTGTGATAAGTGCTTTGAAAAAAGAACAGCTATTGCTTCCTGTTGATTCTCTACTGTTTAATTCAGTCTAGTGGTATAGGAGTTTTATCATTTTTCACAAGTAAAAAAATTTGAATAAACAGGTCTACCCAACTAGCCAGTGCTTAAGAAATGGGATGCAGTCTTTTGATCTACAGGGTATTCAGGTCAGATCCTTTTCACTAAAGAAGAGTAAAGAATTTGGGGGTGGGATCCAACCCCAAAATGTAATGAAATCTTAATGTTGTATCTTGGGCTGTCAAAGGCTGGTGCCTCATTGTTTATCTTCTTAGACTGAGAGTTTATTAGTATCTTTTTGTGTGCTCTAATAGGTTGCCATGTACTGGCACTTAATAGCATATTTGTGCTGCCAGCAAGATATTGAGTTACGGATCATAGAATGGTCAGAATTGGAGTGACCTTAAAGATCATCTAGTTCCAACCCCCCTGTCATGGGCAGGGACACCCCCCACTAGATCAGGTTCCTCAAAGCCCCATCCAACCTGGCCCTGAATGCCTCCAGGGACGGGGCATCCACAGCTTCCCTGGGCAACTTGTTCCAGTGCCTCATCACCCTCATAGTGAAGAATTTCTGCCTACAATCTAATCTAAATCAAGTCTCTTTCAGTTTAAAACTGTTCCCCCTCATCCTATGCTACACTCCCTGACAAAGAGTCCCTCTCCACCTTTCCTGTAGGCCCCCTTTAGGTACTGGAAGGCCAGTATAAAGTCTATCCAGAGCCTTCTTCAGGCTGAACAACCCCAACTTTCTCAGTTTGTCTTCACAGGAGAGGTACTCCAGCCCTCTGACCATCTTCGTGGCCCTCCTCTGGACTTGCTCCAACAGGTCCATGTCTTTCTTATGTTGGGGTCCCCAGAGCTGGATGCAGTACTCCAGTTTGGGTCTCACCAGAGTGGAGTAGAGGGTCAGAATCACCTCCCTTGACCTGCTGGCCATGCTTCTTTTGATGCAGCCCAGGATGCAGTTGGCTTTCTAGGCTGCGAGCACACATTGCTGGCTGATATTGATCTTCTCATCAACCAACACCCCCAAGTCCTTCTCCTCAGGACTGCTCTCAATCCATTCTCTGCCTAACCTGTGTTTGTGTTTGGGATGGCCGTGACTGAGGTGCACTTGGCCTTGAGGTTGGTATGGGCCCACCTCTCGAGCCTGTCCAGGTCCCTCTGGATCCCTTCCCTCCAGCATGCCGGTTGCTCCACACGGCTTGATGTCTTTGGCAAACTTGCTGAGGGTGCACTCAATCCCACTGTCCATGTTACCAACAGAGATGTTGAACAGCACCGGTCCCAGTACTAACCCCTGAGGAATGCTACTCGTCACTGGTTGCCACTTGGACATCGAGCCGTTTACTGCAACTCTTTGAGTGTGGCCATCCAGCCAGTTCCTTATCCACCAAGTGGTCCAACAATCAAATCTGTGTGTCTCCAATTAAGAGACCAGGATGTTGTGTGGGACAGTGTCAAATGCTTTGTGCACAAGTCCAGGTACATGATGTCTGTTGCTCTTCCCTTGTCCACCAATGATGTAATGCCATCATAAAAAGCAACCAAACTTGTCAGGTACGATTTGCCCTTAATGAACCAATGTTGGCTGTCAGCAATCACCTCCTTCTTTTCCATGTGCCTTAGCAGAGTTTCCAGGAGGATCTGCTCCATGATCTTGGTGGGCACAGAGGTGAGACTGACCAGCCTGTAGTTCCCCAGGTCTTCCTTTCTTCCTTTTTTAAAATTGCGGGTTATGTTTCCCCTTTTCCAGTCAGTGGGAACTTTACCAGACTGCCATGACTTCTCAAATATGATGGGTACTGGCTTGGCAATTTCATCCGCCAGTTCCCTCAGGACCTGTGGATGAGTCTCATCGGGTCCCATGGACTTGTGCACCTTCAGGTTCCTCAGATGGTCTT
>RSEF01000003.1:38653421-38698268 GCA_003993805.1 Himantopus leucocephalus | reverse complement strand
CTTTTTCTGTCTGAGATTGTCCAGGAGCTCCATGTTCATCCACATAGGCCTCCTGGCGTTTTTGCCTGACCTCCTCTTCATTGGCTTGCATTGCTCCTAAGCTTGGAGGAGGTGGTCCTTCAATATTAGCCAGCTTTCTTGGGCCCCTCTTCCCTTCAGGGCTTTATCCCAAGCAGATCCATGAAGAGGGCAAAGTCTATTCTCCTGAAGTCCAGGCTAGGGAGCTTATTGTGTGCCCTCCTTGCTGCCCTATCTAGGTAGTAGCAAGTTTCTTTGAGCGGAAGGACCAGCTAAATTCAGGACTCTTTCTAGCTGCCAGGTCAGTAATACAGGTCAGCTTCTATCTGGCAAGATGAGTTTTCCCAGCCTTATTCTGTTTTTCTTTAGTAGAAAGCGCATGGATTTCAATCTAGTTGGCTGATGTACTGTATAGAAAGACACGTATCTTGTGCTCTAGTCTTAAATGCTCCTAAACTTGGTACAGAGAATAATGCTGACTGGAGGAAAACTGGAGCAGTTTTTTGGATAGACTGTAGAGGGTTTGTCACCTGCAAAGGGAGAATTTTTCTCTTGCTTTTGAGTGGATAGAGTACTACTTCAATTGCAACTGAGTTTCTCTGGTGCAGTGGTTCAAAAGCAGCCATGCTATGATTAATGCTTGTTATTACTTATAATCTTTACATGTGAATTAAATCAGAAAGCCTTCTGATGGAGTGATGATTTGTCATCAGCAGTCTGCATCTGAGAATCATGCACAATATTTGGTTGATAGCTGCTATTGTTTTGTGGTATTAGGAAGACCTGCTGTTGTAAAGAGACCATATTGTTTTCTGCTGTTGCAAAGAGCTACTGGTTGCACTTTGACCATGTACATGAAAGGTTTGGGTTGTAAATGAATTTTCCATGGGCTAGTGGCTGTTTACCCCCTTTCTGGCCCTGAGTGAAAGTGGGCAAGTAAGAAGTTTTCAGTGGCAGAATGTGTCAGGTGAAATACAATGCAGGACTGAGGCCTTTGCATGCCAGGGCTTGACCTCATGCTAGACTTACATGTTGGAATGAGATTCACACAGGGCTATTAACTTATGCATACCTTATTCTGAAATCTTCTTTTTGAACTGGCATAACTGACAAAATTGGTATCTTCTTTCTCATGTGTATTCAGATTTCCACTACATGCCTCTTAACCTCTAGCTGTTGCTGAGCTTTCAGGCTCGTCTGACTCCAATAGTACGTTTCTCCTTTCATTTGTGTTTGCCATTAAAAATCAGTATTTGCTGACACCTACCCAACATTCAAAGCTGAAGTTCACTGGTGTGAGCTATGAACACTTGCTGACTGTTAGACACAGTAGGGCATTAATTAAAGGGAAATGACAGACTTCTTAACAATGTTGTTATATTTTCAAGGCCAAGCTTAATGTTATCCAGTGTGTTATGTGAGATTATATCATATTCATAATAGGGCAGGTTAGGAGTAGAAAAAATACAGCTCACTGAAATTGTTTATGAAAGTTTGAACACGATGTCATGTTCTTTCTTACTTCGTTAGTACTGGTTGAGTTGTCTCCTGCTTTGTTTTACCTTTTCACGCCTCTCAGACTCCATCATGTTGGCTGTTGTATTTCATTATTTGCACCTCACGCTAAATGCTAAGTATCTGTGGAAAGCAGGGTCCTATTATGATGTGCACCATGTACAAAAAAGAAAGGACAGCTCTCTGGTCTTAAACAACAGCAACAACATTTAAACTAAGCAGAAAGTCTGAGGGTGTCACTCTGAGTATTTATTCTCTTGGTTGTGACATGCGAATACTGATTAATCATGCTACATCAGTAGTCATCCACCTAGACAGCTTTCTGTTCTGAAAGATAAGGATTATATTTCTAACACTTCTAAATGCTGTGTTGCCCCAGAAAAGATGTTACCAAACCCAGAATACAGTGTCTCCCTATGTTTTCAGAGCATACAGGAAGACCTGTGGAAGGATTTTTAGGACTGGGGCCATGAGATGAAGAAGATGCAAATTTCACAGGCTGGCCATGTAACTCTTTGTGCATTCCAATGCCTGAGTTTCACTGTCTGAAATACTACAAGCAAAGGGCCCATTGTACAAGGGCCTCAGGAAACTTCAGTAGTTTTATGTTTTCTACAGAAATCTTCAGGTGAAAGGTGTTGTAGAACTTCAATGTGCTGTGGTTGAACAGTATTATCACTCTAACTTATCAACACAATTGTGATAGCGTAAATGGATTTGATGATTAAGTCAGCATGAATAATTTGACAGGGTAATAAAAAAATAAATTCTAAATTGCAAACTGTAAACACAGCTGCTTATTCTGCTTTTATTGTAGAAGCAAATGAGAGAGAAAATGCCATTATATTGATATAAACTTCCCCCAAGTCCCTGAACTTTCAATGGATAAAATATTGGAGGAAAAGAAAATGTTTCCTCAAACATCTCTGCTCCTTTTTCTCTTCTTCTAGGCAGCTGTTTTTATGACCACAGGGAAACTTTACCCTGCAAGGGTTGTTCGCCACCTGGGTCATTATAACACTATAGCTTTTAGGATGTTTACCCAAAGGCAAAAGGAGGTAACATTGGTAAATGGCCTATAATTCTAGGTCTTGCATCTTTAATCCTGCATCTCTAATCTCATAGCAGTTCCACTGTTCTTGCTCGCTCTGGGCTAGCTATAATGTATGGGCTTCCCCATGAAGCACTGGGGGGCTGGCCTGTATCCACATATGTATGCCAACTTGATATCCCATGTTCAGAGGCAGCATAGTCTTTTGGCACCAGTTTTGTTGTTTGGTACATCAGTAAGGTACATGGTGTATGTGACATTTGTATGATGCTAATGCACAAGCCACCTCTCCGGCTTCTTGCTTTTGTGCGAACCAGTTCATGGCATTTCAGCTAAATTCTGTGGTCATAGGAGCATGACTCTCTTCAGTCTTTTAAAATCCATAGTAGGACGACTGCGTGAGGAAACCCTTGATTTATGAATCAGAACAGTTTGTCTAGACTCAGGCACAGCTTGGTTCTTAATTCTCTGTGGTCACTTGGGCAAGAGCAAAATGAGTGCAAAAGGGTGGAAATCACTATTCCATGTTCGGTTTGACACAGCCTGGTCCTAGTGAAAATGTGTAATGTGTAATGCAGGAGGGACCACAGGATGCTCTCAACTTGAGCTGATTCTATCATCAATGGTGTCATGTAATTACGTCAGTTTTTAACATTCAGACCTGCTGGATTTTCTGTGTTACTTTCTTTTGAAAACCTACAAAATAGAGCCTTTTTTTTTTTGTCTGAAATCAGCACTGTGCTGAGTTTAACACCTAG
Organism: Himantopus leucocephalus; assembly: GCA_003993805.1. Lineage (NCBI taxonomy): Eukaryota > Metazoa > Chordata > Aves > Charadriiformes > Recurvirostridae > Himantopus > Himantopus leucocephalus. The sequence continues at coordinate 38,694,926 of RSEF01000003.1, read as the reverse complement.
TCTGCTCTTCAAATAATGTCTGGATAAATTTTTAGGGCTTCAGAATGCTTGGATGAGGATATCAGCATTTAGTCTGGTGGATATGGCTACAAAAGGAGTACTTTGGAGGAGAGCTCGTGTGAGCAGGGGATAAGTTGCCTTTGTGCTGTTTAAAAGACTATTTCAGATGCAATACATTATCTGTGTTGAAAACAGCATTAAGTGCTTTATTGCTGTTATGGTGTGGGCAGTAGTAGAAAGGAATTGTATAGACCGGTAGCAGTGAGCTTTGACTTGACTTGCTGTGAATCACAAAGCAGGTGTTGAGTGTGGGACTAAATATTAACACCTTTCAGGACACCAAGCACTTCTGAACTCTGCCTTGAATCCCTATACAGGTACTTGGCATGGAGAGGCAGAAGCAATTTGTTATCAGGGTAGGCATGCATCTGAAAAGTGTTGATTTGAGAAGCAATTCCTAATCAGGTCCAACAGTGAGCTAAATTTCTAGTTCAAATGCAACTATATGTCAGTAATACTGAACAAATACTGTTTTCTGGATGCTTGCAAGGAGTAGGTGATCAAATTGTACATGCACCTCACTTCTAGTTTTTTCCAACCAGTAGAATTGCCACCTAAGAAGCCCCTCTGTGGTGGGCTGACCCCAGCTGGAAGGTAAGCCCCCAACCACTTGCTTGCACCCTTCCAGCAGGGTAGGGATGAGAATTGAAGGGCAAAAGCAAGGGGAAAACCCTCGTGGGCTGAGATGAAGACAGTTTAAGTGGGGGGGGGGAGGATCCCCCCTCACCTCCACCCCCCCAAAAAAAAAGCAATGCAAACCCAATCACTCACCACCAGCAGACCAATGCCTAGCCAGTCTCTAAGCAACAGCTGCTGTAGAAAACCTCTCTCCCCCAATTTAACTGCTGGGGATGATGTTATATAGTCTGGAACATCCCTTTAGTCAGTTGGGGTCAACTGTCCTGGGGCTGTGTGCCTTCCTTGCCTCTTGTCCACCCCCAGCCTGATCACTGGGACAGCAGAATGAGAAACAGAAAGCCTTGGGGCTACACAGCAACAGCTAAAACTTTGGTATGTTATCAACACCATTTTGGTCAACCATCTAAAACACATATAGGCTGCTGTGAACAAAACTATATCCATTCTAGCTAAATCCAGTACGCCCTCCCAGTTAATAGGTTGAAAACTGGATTTGAGAGTGCAGTAACCTGATGATTTAGCTGAAACCTATCTTGGGAAGAATGAACAAACTTCAACAGTCAAGATCACCAGCCTGTCCAAAGCTGCTAAGAACCCAATTCTCCCTTTTCTTTTTGTATGACTGTGTTTTTGTTTGGTGTGGGTTTTTTTTTATATTTAAGTTAGTAAAACAGAGAGGAAATTATGTACCAAATGCCTAAAGAGATGTAGGAGATGGAGAGGAAAGGGTGCAAGGCTCTATAGGTTGTGGGGTTTGGGTTTTTTTTTGTGTTTTATTTGAGGTTGCTTGTGGGTACAGATTGTAGATACCTGGTGCGTATAGAAAGTAAAGGCAGAAAGCAGATCTCCCATCTCTTTCTCGGCTCCCCTTTCAAATATTAGTTTGTGACTTACCCTTTACTTCTTCCTTATTTGTCTTGTAATTCAAGTAGCTCCCATCACATTTCTAACCCCCACTATTGAATGGCAACTGGAGAACTTGGTACAGATAGGTATCTTGATCTTTCCATCTGCTCAGGTACCACTACTTGTGGAAAAAATAAGGTGTATGAACACCTATATTTGGAAGCACAATTTTATTTGTATCACCAAAACCACATGAACAAGTACAAGTAAAAAAAAATGGTCAAAGTCCACACTCAGTTAACCTACTTATCCCAAGCTGCTTAAAGCGTCTATTTTGCATGAAGTTCTAGACCTGCTCTCACTTTAGTCCTAAGTTTGAAAAATGCCTGAATAACAAAACTGTTATTGCCATTCTTCTGGTAACAGAGAACTAGCTGCAGTTGCACAGAAAGTACTGAGTGTGCCTGTGGGCTTTCTCAACATGCAAAATAATCCTAAACTGCAGTCTGCCTTTAAAAACATCAAATGCTATTACTGGAGAGCCTATATACTTTAGAATAAGCAAGAGGGCGTAGGAAAGGAAGAAAAGGGTCAAATTGCCTACAGCAAGTCTTGTGCTTTAGGTAGTGATGGACTGGCAGGTTGTCAAAACACAGACAGACGCTTCTGTAATGTATGAACAACATGGCATCAGAATGAATGAAGAGTGTTCTGCTTTTCCAGCCTCCTTCCACCCCCGTCGTGTTATTAGCTGCATTGCATAATTTGTGTGTGTGAAACATTTTATAAAGTCAGTATGGTGCTTGTCAAACTACCTGTCATTATCCCCCTTGTAAAGCAGTTATTCTGTCTGCTCCTGCTTTGGTCTGCTCTCTTCCCCTAGGGAAATACAGCACAGCTGACTTGGATTTGCTGCCTAAAATTGCCCCTTCCAGAAAGCATTGATTGACTTTTGGTGGGAGCATCATTTGTAGAGCTGGAGATAGATCTATCGATAAGCCAAGACTTAGGTGCTTTTGGACTAGTGAGAGAATGCTGGATGTGTTTTCCTCTTCACTTGAATGAGTCTATTAACTTCATTGAGTTAACTGAGTGCTGACAGGAGAGATGAATTGCTCCCATGATTTTGTATGTCCCTTTTAATTTTGTTATTTTTATATCTTCAGTTTTTTTCAATTCTCATATAAAAGTTCTGTACACTTTTGTTTAAAAACATGTATATTTTATGCTTTTGGTTGTCTTATTAGGAAATCCTGTTGAATGTGTTTGTTTTGGTTTTTTGTTTAAAGTATTTAAACTTGTACTTGTGAAGACAAATTTTAATGACTCTTAAAATTTATAAGATCAGATTTTTATCTTGCAAAATTAGCAAGTGATAGCTGAGGAAAACTCCCCACACTATTTCATGTGTCAGGTTGTATCTATGTGGAGGGAATGGATGGCAAAGGCTGGGAAGTTTTCTGCTAATGAAAAAGTTAAATGCAGCAGGTGAGTTTTCAGGTAATGTTTACTGAGTTTTCTAGGACCTCACTTAAGGGTGTTCAATTGCAAATATATTTCATGCATCTATTCTCCTATAAATTATGCCTATCATCTAAAAAGCAAAATACTTTTACTTTCTCCTGAAGGTAAAATGCAGCTGTTTAATTCAAGGTGGCCTGAACTGCACAGAGATGGGCAGATTGTATTGTAAAGAATAAAAGATACAGCAAGACACACACACAAATGTAGGCAAAATTAGGTCCCAAATAAACGTTCATCGAATTTGCCAGGCCTAGTTACCTCCATCTTTCCACTCTGACAGGTTTCAGGTGGCCTCCAATGTCTCAGGCACTCAAGAATAGCTCCTGTCAGTGATGTAGGCAAGCCTCTGTGTGTGTGTCCCCATGTATGTGCAGGAGGTGAAGCAGTAGCCAGCTGCTCTCATTTGAGTTTATGGTTATTTCTGCTCAGGTGGGCATAATTCTCTGCAAAAAAAGGGTTGGAAGTGTGTTTCAACTGAGGAGATTCTGACATTGCAGTGTATTATAATCACAAATAATTGGTTGTTACTAACTCTGTGCCTGTAAGACAGATGCATGCCAGCAACAGGCAAGGAGGAGGTAGGGTGTGAGGATGTGCGTAAGGTCAAGGGGAAGGATAGGCTATGGGAATCTCTAGGAGGATGAAGGGACTGACAGGGTTATGCTGGAGGTTGCCTGGAAGTGTGAAGTATAGAGCTAGGATATGTGTGGGAAAAACATTGGCTTTGGATGCAGGGTATGGGGGGAGGAGATGGGACGCTATAGGCACTACAGGGGATTTTCAGCTGCAGGTTTGATCTGCTGGCCTCTGCCCAGAGTGCTGTGTGCCAGACTAACCTCTGGCTCTGTTTGTTATAGGTAAAAATAGGCCAGCACTGCTTGTGGCACAGTCTCCATCAATGAAACAGTTTGATCTTGTTGGGTAACTAGGTGTACCAAGTTGCCGGAGAGCTGATTGTTGCTCATGAGATGAAGCACTGTCCCTCCAAACATGCTGTTACAGGGACCGAGCAGCTGGGGCTAGTTATTCCTCTGTGCTGCTGCAGAATTAGTGTTTTACTTGCCTGTTGAAGAGCAGCTTGTCAAGGTAATTCACAAATGGGTGTGCAATGTTCAATATCATGAACCAAACCAGAAGATTAAAGTTTCGGTACAGGTGTTCTTGAGAGTAAAACCCAGCTACAGAAAACCTCTCAAGTGAAAACAAGGCCTGGAAGATGCTTTTTCTAGACCTGCTAAAGTCAGTTTATGGAAGTGGCCCATCACTTTGTAAGTCCTGTCTTTCGTCTTTCAAGAACATTTACTGGTCTTCTCTCACAGCAAGTTCATCTCTGAATTAATGTTTCCTTTTGCTAGTGTGTGACACTTCTGTGTTAGTGTGGAACATTTCCAATTCTCTCCTATAGACAGGATGATTTTCTTGGCAATCTGTGATACAATTATATGTTGAAGCATGCAGTGAGGGACTATTTTTGGCCAGTGATAAAATGATAATGATTGCACATAATTGCTGAAAACAATTTTGAATTTTATTAATGAGATACTCCAAACAACATCTTGTAGACTATTGTCTCAGTTAACAGCCAATTCTTAAGAGTTGTGTTGTGTAATTTGCATTTATTTCCCCTATTTATATTGAAATGACACTTGCTGTCCATAATTACCCATCCTCCAGACACAAATTGTTGCTTTTTAGTTGCTGTTTCCCTTAAAAGAAGTGGAAATAAACACACAATTTAGAGTTGTATTGATTAGTCTCATCCAGGGTATAAGTAGGGATTTTGCTATGCATCTGTTTCCCTGTATTTTGAAAGAGTAGCTGCAGGCACCGAGAATAATTCTAATAGAGAATAAAAAAGTGCTAAGGCTGATCACAGGGAAATATTTTTTAAACAGCATGAAACAGTGGTAGGGATCTCTCTGGTCCTGATTCAACAAAGACTTACATATTTAACTTTCTATATTGTGCTATCATTGGGACTGTTTAAAGAAAAATGAGTAAAGAATGTGCAGTAAAGAAAATAAAGGGAACAATCTTAGCAGAGAGGAAAATTCTAAATTGTCGTGTTGATTTAGGTTGTGGTTTGCCTCTACTAATGGGAGGGAAAAGCAAGTGTGAGTGACAGTTAAAATGAGGTGGTTGTGGGAGTTCTTAATGTGGTTGCTTGCATATAAGGTAAAGTCAAGAACATTTAACTGTTGCAAATCTGTGAAGGAATAAAAAATTTAGTTGCATGTCCTGCATATAATGACCAATTTCTCCCCAAACTTTTAATGACTTTACTGTTCACTTTCAGGGTGTGGCAGAGGGATAATGGCTGCTGATTCTTCACATGTGCCAATTTTAGGTAGTAGGGCTCATCAGCACCCCCTGCCCCTTTTTTATTTATTCCGTTCTATCTTCTTTGCAGTGAAGGTATGGATGTACTGTCCTCAGGGTGTCTTGATCCAAATTAATATGAAAAGTGCTCCTCAGTGATAATGAAATTGGCTCAGCTGAGCGTACTCCTGTCAGCTGGCCCTACTTTGCGAAGGAGGTTGGATCTGAGGCTTCCTGAGGTCCCTTTCAATCTGAGGGGTGCTGTGATCCTATTCTGTGATTAATGCATGCTTTACCCCCATGTTCTAGTGATGCTGAATTCATTCTGAGAAACAGGAATTACTGTGCCAGATTATATGTAATGCTTCCCGTTTCTTGTAGCATTGCTTTAGGGAGTTTATTATAAGTTGAAGTCCTAGTAGTCATCTGGGATTAAAACACTTGGAAAAGCAGTTCTCCTCCAGCAGATCAATAGAGGAGGCTTTTATGTGCATCACTTCTTCCCATAAATATTTCAAAATATTATCAGCGTGAGGAAATACAGTCTATAGCAGAAAAATGGAAGGAAGATAAATATCTCCACTGTTTTTTTTTTAACCTTTGTTCACCAATACTCTTTGTTTCAGGATAGAGGAAACACTGAGGTAAACTTACTGTTTTGGGCTAACCCCTTGCCCAGTTGTTACAGATTTAATAGAAATGTGTATGGTTGAGTTATTTCTAGTTTGGTTTTGTCCCCCTACCCATCATATTGCTTATCTACTTGGGGAGGTATTGCTGCCAGTTTCCTGTAGGTGGTGTTAAGTGTTGTGCAATGATGATTTATCTGACTGCAGGGGAGGGTGAAAAGAAATTTCATTAATCAATTTATTTTTCTGTTGTGAAATCTAAATGCTAACAATACCTATCCAGTGCTAGAGGAACTCCATCCGCAGCCTTGATATTACCCTCTACAGGGAAAGAGCATGCAGTGAACTTCTGACTCAGATCTGTCTCAATTACTAAGCCTTCTTCAGATTTCTGTGTCTGGTAACTGAAGTTGTGTATACTTCTACAAATCATATGTGTCTAAATAGTACTATAAGGAGTAGTTTATGGAATAATCCAACTATTTACATAATCAAATAAGTGATGATATCAAAAGATTTTTTTTCAGAGGAAATGCTGTAATCTTCTGATTCCCCGACCTCTGCAGGAGAAGCCAATACCTTAGTGGCTGTGGAATTCATAAGCTGGGTAGTATACGCTGAGGAAAAAGAAATAGAGCGTCTCTCTCACTTTCTTCAATGAGGTGCAAATAGGATGTGTCACTGTGCAGTTCTGGTGAACAGCTATGTAGACAGTTGAATTTCTTGCTTATCTGATGAATTACAGGAATGTTTCCACAGATGCTACCCAGTGCAATTAAATATGGAAGGTATATCTCTCTCTCCCCTTTCTTTCCACTCCATTTGCTGCTGCTAGCTTTGCCTTTGTGCTGACTTACTCAGGAGGAGCAGAAATACGGGATTTGGAAATGCATTGCTCAAAATAACAGCGTTCCACATAGTTGTTACATCTTTGAAGCTGATGATAAAAGATTTGTTGTGACTTTTTTTTGCTTGTGAATGTATGAATAAATTTGTTCATTAATTTCTTGTTTGTGATGTCTCCCAACAGTGAGTTTAACAGCTCTTGGCCCTTCTCCTGTCCTTTAAACGGGACCTCAAGAGCAAGTCCTTGAATGAGCAAAAACGTAGCTCTCGTAGGGGGCTGGTGGAAAGAATAGACTGGAGCACAAAAAGCTTGCAAGTCTGACAATAGGGATCAGTTGATCAAACTTTGAACTTATTAATATAATCATAGTTTCCTTCAGCTTTTCCAGAAGGCTGCAGTAATAATAAAAATGGAGGATTTCTTCCAACTTTACAGGTAGCAACACTGGAAACACCTTAGTTCGTTGGGTCAGCTTTGAAGAACAATGCTATTAAACAGGCCTGTAATCAAACAGAACTGCAAATAGTAACCCCTGGGTAAGAAATTACAGTCTCTTTCAGGCATAGGGAATATCTAATTAATCCCTGAAGCTATGGGTGGGCTAGAACCACCTGCTGTGGTGTCTGGAAGATGACACCTTAGGTGTAAAGGGGCAGGAGAGCAGGGGGATCAAGCCTCTATTTAAAAAAAACACCCCCCCCCCCCAATCTAAACAAACAAACAAACCCCAAACAAAATACAAACCATAGTCTTTCTTTTTCTCCAAGTTTATTGTAGAATTCTAATTCATTTTTCTTTTGTAAAAGTCTCTTTGTCAGTTTTTTAGCAGATGATTGGACCCAGATGCTAACATTCACAGCATAAATATCTGTCTATCAAGCAAGCCTTAGATTATTTTTATTAATAGACATTAAAGGCTATACATAGTAAGCACGCAGTTATTGGTACTTGCAGGGGAAAATGGTAGTCTTGTGTACAAGGGACCTCTTTGGTGCACTTACCTTAGTGTGAGGTGTGGGTTGGAGCCTGTCAATCCATGGACTAATTTTGACTCCTAAACAGACATGTGTATACTTGCATTTTTTTTTCTCTTTTTCTTTTTTCCCCTCCAAGTCTTTATTATGAGTATCCTCAGGAGGTCTGCTTGTGCCAAACAGGAGTTAAGTAATGTGTAAAACATGAGTCTATGCCTTCTTATAGAAAATCTTAGTTTTTCTGTTTCTGAGAAAAACATCCTTGGTCATCCAGTGTAATGTCGTCTTGTCAAAGCTGAAAAGTATTTTGCTATTAAAGACAGAAACATCTTATTTGCGAGACTTCAGCTGTACTTGTGGTTGGATGTGAATGCGAGACAAATCAGAAATATGGAGGAATATAATTCCTTTTGGGCAGGTATGCATTATTTGTTCTGTGGCACACACCTTACGTTGTTGTGTATGTAATGTTTAAAACAGTTCCTTGGGTGTTTGGATTTGTAAGTTAAGGCATTACCAGAGATGGTATGAATTTGGAGTGAAGTAGGACAGTGAATAGGGGAACGTGGATTCAGGGGAATATGTTCTCCTTAGTGTTTGTACTGTCTCACACACACTTCTGAAAAGCAAGATTTTTTCGTCGATAATCCCATTGTACTGTTTTGTTTGGGAGAACAATTGATGACTTGTTTACAAGTATTAGTGTGCTGATATTTCTTTTAATTTTGCAATAGTTACAAGCTCTATAAAGTTTAACAAGGTTGACACTGAGTTAGGAGGTACAGCATCTGAAAACAAAGGAGCAGCCCTGGATAGAAGCCCTGTCAAAGTCTGCTATTCCAAAAATGGACTGGTCCCAAGAACTGAAGAAGATGTAGGATGAGTTATAAGACATCTACTGTGCCATCTGTGGCCTGCTGCTGCAGGTTACTGTATCTGAGCAGTATAAAATAATAGAGTTTAATTTCAAAAGCTTTAGTCACACTTTTTTTGCTGTACAGTCTATGTTTTTTTCCTGATTTTATAGATTAAACTATTGAGATTTTGTGTGTGGCTTTCCTCAAACTGCAGGTTTGGGAATACTATCATGAAGTAATGTGGCCCTTCCCTAAAACCTTGAATCAGAAATCTTCAAGAGCCTAAATCTGTAGTGGAGTTGACAGTTTGTAAATCAGTTCTCCCTTTACTTATTGAAATAGTATTACTTTTTTGTCTTATAGCCGTGAGGTTGCATACAGAGTACACTTTCCTCCCTTCTGCTTTATTTGCTTCCCCAAGAGAGACATGGGACCTTGAAAGACAGGATTTGATTACATGAGCAAAGGAGAACCTGACCTTCAGATGTTGCACCCTCCATAACCCGGGGAGGGGAGATAACGGTTTAAGCATACACTTGATGGAAGAGATGTGCAAATCTTGCTTAGGGAGGCAAAACTCTTGTGCTCAGTTACCATTTTACCTGAAAGAATGTTGATGGTTTTGTCCCTGCTGTTTCACTTCAGGAACAGTAACTGAAGCGGCAGACAGAGTAACGGGAGAGAAATCCTTACAAAAGCTTTCCAGAAGCTGACGTTTAACTCTGGGCTTGTTTTGTCTGGTAGCAGTTGGTTTGCCAGCTTGCAATCTTGAGCTCTCGGTGTTCCAGCAACCTTCTTTCCAAAACCCATCCTTGTATTGTACCTTGTCTCCTCTAGCCGGTGATGTGTTTCTTGAAGTACAGGAGTGCTTACAGTTGCTGCTAGTGGCTGAGAAGGGAGATATTTCCATGGTGCTAGCTGCTATCTTGAAATGAAGCTTTGTGACATCAACTCCAAGTGGTCATTAATCTCTGTGAGGTAATCTGCTTTGCTCCAGGTCACCATTGTTTATGTGAAAATGGGCGCATGAAGGATGGTTTTGCAAGCGTACTTTTATGTGCCCTTCAGAGCTGTTTTGGTGCCAGTATCAACCCCTTCATGACACTTAATGTCTAGATGTCTCTGGAGACTTGAAACCCTCGTGGTTTCAAAAGTGTGATGGAACTATTTGTGCCTGAGTATTTCTGTTCAGCCTGATAGCAGCTCTCTTAACATGTGTTTGGGCCTAGGCAGTTAATCTATTTATCAATACGAGGATCAATTATTATTAACTTTCTGAAACTTACATACTCAGGCTTTTTATAATAAACCATGACTCAGTACTTAAGTAAGGTTATTGTTACCATTGCCTGACAGAATGATTTCCAGACTTTAGCCTATCAAACATTGTTCTTCTCGGAGATAGCAGCTTGAAGAGCAGCATCAAACCAGCAGGATGAGAGTGCTAGAAAGTGTTAGACTCTTTCTTCTCTAAATACTGCAAGGCTACTGCTCAAGCACTTGTACCCCTTCTTGAATCTGAGGGCTTTCTTTTTCTATTTACTAGATCAATCACTTTTAGTTGATGAAATGTCTTTATTTGGAAATGGAGAAATGGTGTTTCATGTTAGCCCTGCCACTTAAGATGCCCGTAATGCTTCTCATGGACTGATAAGTTCCATAAAATCTGCAAGTGCGCTCAGTCTTTCAGCAAGTTACTGTTAAAAAATATTGTGTAGTACTGGACCCTGAGCAAACCCTTGTAGTGCCATGCTTCACGTTTTCCTAGCTTGATAGTGAATTACCAAGAATGAATGATCAAGAATGCATTTTCAGCCAGCTGTGTGCTTCTTTAGCTGTAGTTTGATATAAACCATACTTCCTCAGTCTACTAATGAAATACTATGTGGTATAGCTCAATTACATTCAGGCAGTTAAGTTGCACATTTACTGCTTTTTGGCCATCTTTTAAGTCATATATTGACTTGACATTATTTGCTCTCTGACTGATATTCCCTATGTGATTCTAAGTTAAGTTTTCTTTCATTTCACTATTTCTATGGGTACCAAAGCTATACTGACCATACCTTCTCATCGCTTCCTTTCTACAGCTAGTAATTCGGTTTGTCCTCTTGGGATTCCACCTATCCTGTATGAATTCTTAAAAATGACTTTATTCTTTAAGTGTTCTTGGTACATCTCATTAAATTACGCCAGCCTAAATATATTCTGTGTGCCTACCTATATTATTTTATCTTTTTTCTATTTTTTTGTTATTTTAAAATTCCTAGTTCTTAATTCAGATTAAAAATAATGTGAAGCCTAAGGTAAAAGTAATTTCATCTGTGCTGTTCCATCAGGTATTTCTCCACATTCTCTGTTGGTTAACAAAAGACTTTCCTAGAGTAATGGATCTCTCTATTCTGCATCCTTTCACTTACTTCTAATTATTAATCTAACTTCCTTATTGTCATTTCTTATTTCCCTTGGTAGTTGTGACTCATAGTGTGCCTGTGCCTTAGCCTTTCTGACTTTTGTCTCTCCCTGCTTGTACTAGTCTCTTTATACTCACCCTTATCAATGTATCTTTGTTTGCATTTTTGTACCACTCCTTTTTTTTTTTTCTTTACTTTTAAGATCCTGAAAGAGCTCTTGATGAAGCCTGTTATATATCTTGACTTTCATCCCCAGAAGATCATTCTGCTGTTGGGCCTTTTAATGCTACCCTCCTATTGAAAAGAACAGCTTTTCATTTTTCCCTTCTGAGTTGCTTCCTATGGGATCACAAACTCCCTTGCTTCTTTTTTTTTTCCTCCTCTTTTCATACTCATTGTTGCAGGATCACTTCAATCTAAAATGCCTTTTATGCTTAGAGTCTGGCAACTAGAGGCATTTGTTGCAAAGGGGGTTATAAATGTGATCACTAATTTTGATATAATTGACAAACGAGGGTGACTAGAGGCTGAGGGAAACTTGAGCCCAGAAGGGCTCATGTTACTCAAAATCAGATTAAATATCTAGAAGGGGAGAAACCCTCATGCATCAGGGCACAAACGAACCCCTAAATGAATTGGTATAGAAGAGATGGATGGACCATTACTGTGATCAGATACAGCTATTTCTGTGCTTTTCTGATAACCTAAGGGGTGGCAGATTGGTGTATGGTCTGTCAGAAAGAGTGGAGAAAACAATTGCTTCTTCTACTGTCTGTCAATATGTGTGTATTTTTGGGATAAGGATTAAACAATCATAATAAACACCAGTGTTGCTACTGGCCATGATGGAGAATTATTTTGTTTGGGTATGTAGGATGCGTATAGGATCAGATGCCAGTATCTCTAATGGTGGTGTCTGTAGAGAGGAATTTCTTTCAAGGCTTGTGGAGTTATTTTAAGTCTACCCTTGTAACAATTAATTTGGTTTATAAATTAAAAATATACAGCTGTATCTAGAAAAGATATGTGTGAGGACAGATAATTAAAGATGCAGTAATTTTCACATTGCAGTTGGTCTGTGTTTGCCAGCAGGATTGGCTTCATGCTTATTGTCTATTCTATGATATTCATATCACAGATACCTGAAGGCGCATGACTACTTGGAGCACAGAGCAGCTGAGCTTCCTCAATTGATACAATGTCTGTGTTTGTCAGGAGTATGGCAAATAGGCATGGCAGCTTCAGCCACCATACTGCTCTGAAATTCTTTACTTTGTCAAATTCTTTTCTGCTTAAAAAAGTACCAGCAGTCTTTCAGCTGCTTGTTTTTTTTGTTGGGGTTTTAACTGTTAAAATCATGTTTCCGTAGTACATAAAGTATTTTTTTTTTCTATTTTAAATCTGTCACTTGGTATATAATATGTCACAAACTTTGGAAACTAGGAAATTGCTTTCCGCAGGAGCACTCTTTTTGTTTTGGGATTTGTGTTTGATTTCCTTACCAATTAACAATATGGTTTTCCTATGTTTTTAAGGGCATTGCTGTGGATGAAGTGGCGTTGTGCTTCTTAAACATGGTCTACTGTGAGGCACACAGACCACCCATTTTCAAAACGTTCCAGAGAACAAAAGATGTTCATACTGACAGATCATATGTTCTGTCATTGTAACACCAAACTATTAAGTAAAACTGTCCCTCAAGGCAAAGCATTTCATTTATTTTCCTTTGAATGAGTAACTTGTTTATTAAGATATACTAACTGGCTAAATCCAGATTGTACTGCAGGCAAGGAAAATTGATTTATCACAGCTCTTTGGTATTGGATTTTTTATATTTAGTGGAATTATCTTTAGTTTTAGATTAAGGAGAATATTTTGATAGTAGAAGTTGGATGAAGTACCAAAACCTGCTCTAGAATATGCAACGTGTTGTTTTTAAATTCTTTCACTCAAGAAGTTGTGGTGGTGACTGATGAGAGAGCCTGATAATGGATGCTTGCAGGAGTGAGAAAGGCCACACGAGCAGCGTGTGTATACCTGTCTTCATCAGAGCGCTTACATTAAGTAAGGACAAAACTTGGCGTTCTTACACAGATGCTGGATCTTCTTTTGGGGAATGAAAAGAGACATGGTTATGCGGAACTTTGCCTATGTATTCTCAGTAGCGATCATCTGGTCAACATGGACTGCCATTAGAAGACAAGATATTACTTTTCTTGGACTGATATTACTTGTTTCACTGAGAGGTCAGAAGAGATAAGGGGGGAAGGGTGAACTGAAGAAGGCAAAGAAAGGAATTCTGTGTAAGGCATGGAAGTGTTTGAGAAATTATGTGCCTGTAAGTGATTGTGGAGGCGGGAGGCAAAAATGTTCTCCGTGTCTGCATTTACATCTATACATGGGATCTTGATCTGGCAGAAGGGACTGAAGTTCAGGGAGGCAGTGGACACACAAGAATTAGTGGTAACAGTTAAAAATCAAAAGAAAGTAAAAATCCAGCACCAGATGGTCTAACCTTGTGCAGTGCTACTCAGTCATCTCATGGGGGGACACATGGTGCTGATTAAGCTTAAAACTGCAAATAATGATATAAATTAGCTGGCTAGTGGTAAGCTGTTTATGATCCCTAGCTTTGCAAGATTTTGTTACCTCATCTGAAAAACATCAACTGAGACAATCATGTCTAAAGCTTTCAGGACAGGGTTTAAGGAAAGCAAGCAATAAGACTGCTAATGATTTCTCCTTGCCACCCCCAAAACTCCCCAATCTTCCATTTTCTCTCTTTCCTTTAATTATCCTCTGTTACTCACTTTTACACATACTGTAGCTCTTGGCACCCTGGAACTGCTCATGGGTTTTCATTCCATCTGTGGGCTTGGGGTCCATCCTCTGGACTCTTCGAGTTTGTGCGTGGCTTTGACTGAACTATGCCACTGAAATTCAGCAGTAAAACCTTCTCTGACAGGCTGTAAAGCTGAGAAAGCCACAGTGATGCTCAGCCTCATTTCCTTCATCTGTGAAAAGCTGAAAAAAGGGTTGAATGAAGTATTACCTGTCGTCTTTTACAGGGATTGCAAGCTGCCCAAGGAAGGGGGTGGTCTTTAGCTGAGCACTTGACGTGTGCCTCTGACTTTTGGTGATTTCTCTAAAACATAATACAACTGATGACAATAGTTTGTATTCCTTGGTTCTAGTATAGCAACAAGGAATTATCTAGGGAGGGATGAGATTTACAAGTCCCTGTTTGCAGACAGCTAATATAGACACCCTAGCTGTGCGGCGTGCTATATGTTGGAGCCTGTTAATTCTGACCTCTGTGTGTTGGGTATCTTGCTATGTAATCCCCTCTGACACCTGAGCAAACAGAGATAAAGCCCGAATCATCTGTCTGACCAGGAATATGTCCAAAGCAATTGTGCAGAAATCAGGAACACACTCGTTAGAGAATACTAGTAGGCTACAACTTAGCTTCCCATTCAAGACATTCCTTGTAGCCCACATGTATTTCATCTTTCTCATTTATTCCTTTGGTGGTGGTGGAGAGTAATAATCTACAGAATTTTCTGAATCTATTTTTTTTTTTTTTCCTGCCCCTTTTAAAGTCTTATTTCCCCAGTAGATGCAAACACAGCCGTGTGGTCTAACTACAAAATAGATTGTAGTCAATTCTGCCATCTGCTGATGATCCCTTCTGGCTGCTTGCCACCATGCTTATGATATGTGGCTGAATCCAAGTCAGTTGAGGACATTAGTAGCATTCAGCCTGTGCTATAAAAATGTGGCCTGCCTTTTGATAAAACAATTGTTTTTGTGCTTCTAGAATTATTCTTCACATTCTAAATCAGGATTCGCAGGCAAGAATTGTATATGTTCCTGTTGCAGCTTTATTAACTATGTCATACAATCTCTTAATTACTGCTGATTGCAAAAAATGGAAACTCGCCAGTGTTTTGAATCTGAATGTCCTCAATTGCTGGGGAATATAGGCAATAAGAGGGGATTAATTTGTAAGAGAGTTAAACCTTGCCTGTATCGGTCTCAGTTCATACCAAATTTGCTTCTGTTACAGTTTGAATACAGCTAAAATTTCAGCAGTGTATTATTTGTGTGCTGATGATTTGGTGAGGGCGCCTTCCAGAAACAGGGGCTCATGTGGTATTTGTGTGCTTGTGGGAAAAAGTAAAGAACAGAGTGGAACTGTATCCAGCTTTTGATTTGTATCTGCCATCCTTGTCCTGAGTCCCCAGTGCTGTTCTGAATGCGTCCCAGCAGCAAAACCTACCTCTTGGCCAATCTCTCCAAAACCATTGAACCATGAATGTGACAAAAATGAGAGGAAACCTACAATGAGCCTGCAGTAGATGACTTACAGCATGTGCTATAAAGATACAATATTGGAACAATTTCTGAAGATACACCTTCATATATTTTTTTAAGTTTTTATATTAATTTTTCTAATAAAAGAAACTTACTGTGGCTGCAGTAGTCAGGATGGAAATGGTCTCAAATAAGCTATGGGATGCCAGTCCTCATTTTTTTTAGGACTGACTGGTCACTAGAGGAGGGGAAAAAGTGATGTGATATATTGCACATCAGGCTGCATTTTCAGGGTTTTGCATCTTTCTCAAGAAGAGTCAGTCAGTTAGAGCAGAAGTTCTAGCTAGGCCATGTTTCTGATGTGGCATTTCTCACATGGTATTTCTAATACTATATTTTACTCCTTTTCAGTGTCTGAATGTGTATGGAACATAGAGGAGGCAAAGGAATGTCCACTGGAGTATTTAAAATATAGGTATGCTGGAGAGTAGGGTGTGAGAAGGATTTCAAAGAAATGAGGAGTACAGTGATATTTTAATAACAAACTATACCCAAGCAACATACTTACTGAGGAATCTATCCATGAGATCTGCTTAGAAAGTTGTATCTTGTAGTCTTGAATTCCCGTATCTTGTCTTTCTTGCTGCCATGTTATTCTTTAAAGCATTACTAATAACTGCAGGTAAGTCCTGCCTTTGGTGAGTTGAGGCTAAGACTAGAGATGCTCCTTGATGCTTTTTCTGTCTTTTTTTACACACTGCAGTTTTCCAGCAGAGGCACCTGGAAACTCAATGACAGGCCTGGCAGATTTTCTTTCCCTTGGATTCCTCTAAAATTTGTACTGTGACTTGGCCTCAATTTCTACCAGGCATGCCTTAGGTAAAGCTACCAAAGACTGGGGTAGAAGCATAAGGAAGGCTAGAGTAAGATATAAGTAGGCATCAGATAATGAAAAAATAACTGGAAATTTTAGCCTCTGGTCATGGAAGTACTTAAGCACGTACTTTATTTTATGCACCATGACTAATTGTAAGAAAAGCAGTTGGAACTACAGAAACCCTGATGCAGTGCAAGGGAAAGACATTACATAGCTTCCATCTGTAGTATGATTTTGATCTGTTAAATGGCATCTACTTTCCAAAAAGGTTCTCCACCTTCTGCATCACACCATGCTGACCCCTTTGTGTTTTAACTGGAATTCAAAGAGGACCTGAAAGTTGAAGTACAAAGAGGGGGGAGCATTTCTCCCTAACTGTGGCTCTCCAAATACACCTTGTGCTTATTGCTTTCCAGCTCTAGATACTCCCCCTCTTGTGCCTTCTTGACTGGAGAAGCAGAAAGTTACCTATTTATTAACAACAGTTCACATTCCCAGTAAAAATACAAGGTATAAGTTGGAAGTTGGGGTGAGGGAAGTCAGGGGAGAGAGTGAGTGGGTATGAACTGAAGAGTTTCTTGGGCTTTGCCGTAATTCAAGCTTTGGCTTGGATTACTGCCAGCCACTGGGGTTACAATGCTGTGGGAGGAGAAAAGGGGTAGGTATACAGATTTGTTTAGCAGTTAATTCAAGTGGTTTGTAAGCTTTTGAATGGTGAGCAATCAGCCCAGTAGGGGAGCTCTTCCACTGTGTCTTGTGATGCGCGCTTGCTATTAAGTGTTTATAACAGAATGAAAGCATGTTGTGTTAAAACACTGTGTACTTAACAAGCAGCATGCCTCTTAGCTAATCTAACAGACATCCTGTGTTTGGTTGGAGAAGTGTAAGAGGTCAGCATAGCTTTTTTATTTTTTTTATAATGTTGTTTAAATTCTTGTTGACCTCCATCCTCTTATGAAGTAACCGAGAAGTTAAACCCACAAATTCAGCAGCTTTTCTTAAAACCTTAAGTGATTCACTGACACAGACATTGAGAAGGAGGGTGTCAGTGTCTCCTTATCATGCCTGAATGCCAGCCTGTATGCATAACTTTTTATTTGAACAAGCTTCTAAACGCAGAATAGATTTTTAAAGTGGCTTTTAATTGGAACTTGTGCCTTCTCGTTATTATTTATTTATTTATATTTTCGGGTACAAACTCTTATATTTGCCCTATTCTCTTCTGTGTCTGTACTCTTGGGTTGTATCAGGAATATCGAGTTTAGGAGCTGTCTTATCAAAGCCAAGCTTGGGAAAGTATGATCTGGGATGGCAACAGGACACATTAAATGAAGGTATTAAATCTTAGTCAAAGGTGCTTTATTTAAAATTTTAGTTGTAGAGTCATGTTAAATGAATGTAAATAAAAGATAATGTTTTTTAAAGTAGTCTGACCTGAAACATCTTCCTTTCTTGACAGATGTCTATGGCTGTCAGGATAGGTGGTGGCAAGATATGTATTTGGGATACAGGAAAGATGTAGTAGGCTTTATGAAATATTTTAGTGGTGAAGTGAGTAGGTGAGGTGGTATATAATCGTACATCCCCAAAGATGGTTGATATATAAGTTCAGAGACACAGGGTAACAGGAAGAGTTCTTTAAATAAGAACTTAAAAGGTACAGGGCTAGATGTGATTCAGGAGGTGGAAAATAATTGAATTTTTGTTGGTTTGATTTGTTCTGCTACATCTTGTGGGCTCCTTCCTGCTATAAGCAAGCTGTACAAAGGAAAGAATAGTGGTCAGCCCACCATACGTCTCCTGTGCTCAGATGGGAAGTTTCAAACTAATCTCCTAGACTTTCCTTCAGTTGGCTGAGGGCGCAAAGCAGTTCTTATACGACTAGTGTTTAAGGACTGGGGAGGGGGGAAGGGGTTGAGTTTCTGGGAAGAGGAGAGACCTATTTCTGCAGAGGAGTTGCCCCAGGGCAATCTGGTCTTTCAGCTGTGAAGCTGCCAGGACTTGCCTGTGTTGCGAGTGAGAAAAGAGGCTGACATCTCCTGACTCAAGATGGCGGGTTTCTGTTTTGCTGTGGGAACTGGCTGGCAGGTCCTGAAAAAGTGTACGTCCCTGCCTGGAGGGGCAACCTCATTTCTGGGACCATGGCTGCAGCAGTCTCTGTCACCTGGTGCAGGTAAGAATTGCATTTGACCCAAATCTTTGGAAAGCACTACTCCCGCTTCAGTGAATACTGTGTGAAATCTGTTTTGGTTTAGATCAGATATACGAGAGAAGTTGCTTTCTCTTGCAGTCCTTCATTTTGTTCCCTATGCAGCAAATGTTATGTTCTTACTAAATGCTAACAGCTGTTGATAATAGGCAGGTATTGAGCCTTCCACTGGTTCCTATACAACGTGAAGGTATGTTCAAGGCTGCCACACCAAAGCACCAACCATATTGTAAAATATTTACCTCCTTCCAGCTGTGTTTTTTTAAGAAGTATCTACTTTTGCCTTCAGAATCTGTGTTTCCATCATAGTGAATTCAATGTTTCATAGAATTAAAAAGAAAAAAAGAAAAAGCTGTTTCAATACAGCTTTCCAAACAGTAGGCACCAAGCCCATTCCTTCTTCTTTTATCTGCAATACTGAATTACCTTCTGCAAGTCATTGGTGCCAGTCATGTCTTTGCACTCTTTAGCCTCTGGAGAGGTTATTATTAAAAGTCTTTTAAGTAGACATAGCAGCAGCTGTTAAAGTATGTTTTTCTTACAGGTAAATGAATGTTTACCTGCAAGAAAGTCAGTCCAGCATTTCTGAGCCAGAAGAGTCTTGGGTGTTAATAGCAAGAGTTGTGAAATATGCAGCCAATCTCTGAAATAATTCCAGATCAAGGCTGAACGTATTGAACACTGTATGTAAACAATGGTATTTGTGTTGGAGCTGGATCAAAGCTCTCTTTTCTTCTGTTTTAAATGGCTAAAGAATGAACAGGTTAGTGACTAGAGATTAACATTCATTTTACTCGTTTCAGGTCTGCCTCATTAGCAGCAGGCCTCTTTCCAGCCTTCACCTGTTTCATGTGGGGCTACCAAATCGCAGGGTCTGCACGTTCTGCAACAGAGTTTTCAGGGTACCAAAAGTAGCGTTCAGCAAATATGATTCTACGGATTCACTTGCAGGAAAATATACTTTAAAATAAACTAAAATACTTCTTCAAAACTTACAGATGATTTTTTGCTGTACTGAAGAACTGGCTCCTTAGTTTTTGCCTCTTCTTGTCTCCTGGCTTATTGCTGATTCAAGATATTTTGCTACTTAATGATTTAGTTTCTTTAACAACCTTTGCTAGAGAACTTTCCTGACAATGTTTTTAGAAATAGAGATAATTGAGAAATTGTTTGCAATTCATTCACTATTTACATGCGGAGGAGCTTGAATAGATGGCAGTAGTAGTAGTTGCATGGTCTGTATTGACTAGCATGTTATGTTGTGTGCCTTTTCCTGTAGTCTTTCTCCTGCTACGGAATAAATGGTAATGGCACACACTTGGGTCCAGTAAACCAGTGAGAAGTGTTATGACCCCCACTCAGGTCATAACAATCCCATGCAGTGTTACAGGCTTGGAGAAGAGTGGCTGGAAATCTGCCCAGTGGCAGACAACTACCCGAAAGGAGGTTGTAGAGAGGTGGGGGTTGACCTCTTCTCATTAGTAACAAGCGATAGGACCATAGGAAATGGCCTCAAGGTATACCAGGGTAGGTTTAGGTTGGGTATTACAAAACAGTTCTTCACAGAAAGGGTTGTTCAGCATTGGAACAGGCTGCCCAGGGAAGTGGTGGGGTTGCCGTCCCTGGAGGTATTTAAAAGATGGGTAGACGTGGTGCTTAGGAACATGGTTTAGTGGTGGTTTTGGCAGTGTTGGGTTGATGGTTGGACTCGATGATCTTAAAGGTCCCTTCCAACTCAGACAATTCTATGATTCAATGATTCTAAATGTGTTCCTGTGTGAGGGGAGACCTTCACATCTGAGGCTGCTAGCAGAAGGTATTCCCATGTTTGTTATCTGCCTTGATCTGAGGCATTTGTACAGGGCAGATGTGCGGCGCAGCCTCCCATTGCTGAGGCTCAGGACAAGCCTGTCAGTAGAATGGAAGCTGTGAAAGTCATGTAGCACCTATGACAAACCTATGGATAATACCATGCAGAGTCAGCATCAAAACTGGCACTAGAACCTGGGGTAATGTGCGAAAGCTGCAGTGGTCCCGGAGGTAAAGCTTTGTGCACTGACTTCTGTTTTTCTGTTAATAAGGAATGGAAATAGGACATGTGGTAGGGTAAACTGCACACGGTAATTCCATTGTAGAGTTTCTTCTGGACTAAACATTGGCTTTACCTGGGCTTTCTACTTCCTAAATTGTTCTGGCATTGGCTTCCCCTTCAGAGAAAGATTGCTCTCCTTCAGTCAAACTCCAGAACTACCATAGCACCAGTTCACAGATCTGTTTTTACATTTTTTTTTTCTCAGCTTTTCCTTTTTTAAAGTTATAGAAAGAGAAAAATGAACTATGTCAAACAACAAGAGAAAAAAATAAAAGCAAACCACAGTTGGGTTTGGCCCTTTTTCTGAAGCAGACTTCAGGTGTGCCTTCTGCAGGACATGTAGGTTTCTCAAAGGCAGAAGTCTAGGTTATAGATCTGTTTTATTATCAGCAAGATTTACTGTGGTATTGTAACCTGATGGTGCTAAATATAGATCCTACTGATCAGTAGGTCATTGATTATACAGGTCAAGATTTAGTCCCTCCTACGATAGGAACATAGGTATTGACTGCTGAGCAGAATTATTATTTTGATGTGATGGTTTTGTTTAACAAAACCAAACAAACAACAGAAAACGAGAGCCAAACCAGTCTCTGTCCTTAAGCCATCCTCTATTAGTAGATATATCACTGGGGAGCATCAGGAGCTAGTTAGTATGCCAAAGACGTGCCTGATGGCATTTGAAAAAGCAAACCACTCTGCAACAGTTATCATATGTCTAGATCCCCTTTTTCTAAAGTAAATAAAGATGGTTTGGCTTTCATTAGCAGATATAGGGAAAGGTCATAATGGAAGTGATAAAGGGATGGTTTTTAATGGATTTTCTTTCACTGATACAGTTCTATATAGGTTTTTAGAAAGGAGAGAAGAGGAATGCTGTTAAGTCAAGTGTAACTACCAGGTTGTAATTTGGTATGAAATGCCACTGACGAATCTATTTACTTACACACATACTCTATGCTTGGAACAAATCCTGAAGATAAATTTGGCTTCCTGAAGGGAAGTCTAAAGATCTGAGGGCTGATTTACTACAGAGCAGCCATAAAATACTTGAGCTCATGCGGTTTAAAGTGTACTCACAGTTGTTTAGAGCTATCTACTGGGTGGTGGCAATGTCTTATATGGAAAAGAATTAGCCAATTAAAAATGTGACTCATGGCAATCCATAAGATATTCATATTTGTTTAGAAGACTTAGTGTTCATAGCCTTTCAAAGAAGAGATCATGATAAAAAAGTTAAAAAAAAAAAAAGTATGTTGGAGGTCTGATGTTTCATTTAAGTTGCACCTGTGAGATATATAACTTCCTTAAAATCAGAGAGCACACTGAAGGGTATTATGTTGTTTACAGAAATTTAAATGGCCACTTCCATGGAGCTTTGTTAGGTCTGTTTGATAACTAAGTACTGAAAAGGACAAAATTGTACCGACTCTTCTCAACATAACTGCTGGGATGTGAGAAACAGGATAATGAAAAGTTGTTTTCAAGTCAGTTATTTGAAACTACATTCTATTTCTTTCCATAAGGTTCCAGAGTTCAGAGCATTCTTGAAATAAGCGTAATATAAATAAGATACGTTGTACATAAATGTGCTGTTATAATGCTGTACCAATTATTGTAAGTAAGGAGCTGGAGCAGAAGAAGAGATAGCAAGTAGCATGGGAAACATCATTTAAATATTCAAAGGAAATTTATGAGAAGTTCTGATCACAAAGTATAAAAGGATGTGTTTCTGCTGGGTGTTTCTTTGAAAATCCTATTAATTTATAGGACTTACTTTTACCTCTTCAGAAGAAGAGGCATCCTATTCCTCATAGAAAGAGGAATTCTGATGAAGCATGTTGTTTCTACCAAGGGAGAAACTTGCATGTGCAAGGAAGGGTCTGCTCTAGGTGAAACGCTAAGTCTGCTCAAGCTTGTTATAATGGATTCAGGAAGGTATTTAGGCATATAATTCTCTGAAAACTGGTGGATTTTGGGTGTCTCTATGCTGGCAGTTTTAATGGGGAATCTGTATTAGAGGACCGAGCAGATTAAGTTTTAAACTTACCCTTGTGGCTTGTCCTCTTTTCATTGGAGGTAACCAGCAAGGAGCTGCCAGCACCAGCATGGTGAGATGGGGAGGTGTAGGTCCTCTAAAGATCATTTACAAGAAACTGCATTTTGTAGTAGTTTCTTATCACTAAGAAAACTGTTCTGGATCTTTGCTTTAAACTCTGGGTACCTTCTTTTACTATAGTAAAACCTTTGAGGAGAGGAAATGGAAGCCTCCAAACTAGTAGTATATTTTCTGCTGAGAAATAAGTTTTCTTCTAAGTAACGATTTAATTGGTTTAGCTCTTGGTCCACACAATAATTCTTTGTGCAGAAGAAAACTGTCCCCTAGGTGAAACCTCAAATGGATGATTTAAGATTCCTTGCTTTTTCTTGTAGAAAGCCTTCTGTTCTTTCAGTTCCGTGT
The DNA here is from genome assembly GCA_003993805.1 of Himantopus leucocephalus. Taxonomy (NCBI): domain Eukaryota; kingdom Metazoa; phylum Chordata; class Aves; order Charadriiformes; family Recurvirostridae; genus Himantopus; species Himantopus leucocephalus. The sequence continues at coordinate 38,671,861 of RSEF01000003.1, read as the reverse complement.
CTTAAGATTAGTGATCCCAGTTGATCCCAAAGTCTTTGGCACACTAAGTTACTACGTGTTATCTGCTCTGCAGTGATCTTGCACATGTTCTGACCCATGCATCTGTCCTGAGAAGTGCAGATAGGAGATGATTTAAGCCCAGCAGTGCGAGGTACTCCCATGAAGAGAGCACAGGAGACATGATTTGTGGTCACTTTAGGCCTACCCTTTAGCAGCTTCCCCCCTTCTCCAGTAATTTGTGATAATACAATGTCTTGTGCGTGGGTAAAAATTGGAATACAACAAAATATTAAACCTGGAAAAAAAACTGCTTAACTGTTGGTTTCAGGGTCTCTTTTGGAGTTTTCTGATCATATCTGAAATGTTTGGCAAGATTGGATTTCTGTCACTCCTGCTTTAGTAGTTCAAAGTCTTTGAACTATTTATTGGTTTCTTGTCCCAAACAGGATGGTTCACAAGTGGCTGTTTATTGCAGGGACCCACAGTGTCCCCTGGCTTGTGCTTTCCCAGGTTGCTGTGACTTCTGCTTCCAAGCTCTGAATCCCTGTTTTGCGTGTACTGGGCGAGTTCCATTCTGAGCTTTCGTTTGAATCTTAGTGTTTCACTCGACATTCATATGGGCAGCTTTGACTGGGCTTCCAAACTGATTTTTGGGAGTGGAGTTCAATAGGAAATAGATTGGGCTGACTAGGATGTTTCTGAAGTCCCCTGATTGGGATAGCAAGCCTGAGGGAGGGGACCCTACCATGAGAATCCACTCAAAATCATTCTTGATGCCTGTAGACACACTCTGTGTGCATGGTTGAAAAAATACTACTAAAACCTCAGCAAAGGATTCTACTGAGTTGTTATTATAATGGCTTTGGTACATTTAACCTTGAAATTTTGTGTCTGAGAATGTAAGGCTAACTTGCAGGATTGAGAGAGACTTCAGTGACCCCTATCTTAACTCAGCTGTCAAAAAGACAAATTTACCCCTTTCCAAAATCTTTCTTATCATTCATCACTTCTGGTTTAGTCTGAGAGTTCAACAACTCACTTTCAGTTGCCTGAAAACACACTGCCTATGATAAGGAGGCATTTGCTAAATCATTTTGGGAAATGAAAGCTAGAGAGATAATTTTGGTAGACTTTTGGTTAGTTTTACAATCAAGCGTCTGGTCCCCCCCCCATTACAAGTCACTTAAAATACACCGGTTTACTTAAAAAGTTACAATAGTTCTTAATCTGAATGAAATATATGTCAAACTGAATGAAATTTACTCTTTGGAGATTGCAAGCTCATACCTATTCCTTCAGAGCCTAAGATCCAGTAATAGGTCTAGAAGTAGAAATAACTTGTAAAGTTCCATAGCTGGTTGAGTGTCCAGCATTGGTCATTACAGGCTCTTGTTGGTTAGTTGTTTGTGTCTGAAGTGGGGAAAAATAATTCTATTGTATGTAGCTTTTCCCACTTCCTCTGCTTCTCCCTTATTGGGAATGAGCTGCATTCAAGAACAGTTGTTATTTAGGGGCTGCGTACTGCTTAGGTTTCTCATGGAGCAGAAGCCTGCAGAGGTGGGTTTTTAGTTTTGTTTTGATTTTTTGTTTGTTTTTAACTATGAGACTTTTTTAGAACTGCATAGATTTACACTTTTAGATTAATTTCTAGCAGAGTATTAGATGTTAGTTTAGATCTCCCTGTTGCTCTGGGCTGCTTCTTGCATTTTAACAGTGTATATGAAGGTATAGTTCTACTTTGCTTCTATAGTAAGGAGGCAATCTGGCAGTTGCTTTGTTCTTCACTGTAGTCTTTGGCTACTTCTGAGCTAATAGGGAAGTTGGAAGCAACAAAGTTTAAGTATGTGGAGGGTTTTACCACATTAAAACCAGTGCAAGAAGGAAATAAAGTCTTGGAAACTTAGCATGTGAGTATATTTGCTTCTAACTTGAGTGGTGAGAGTGTGGTTTGGGCAAATTACTTGCTATGCTCATGCATTGCTCTTTTGATCCATCAGAACAGAAGCTGAAAAAGACAGTTTAGAAGAAAAGTAAGATTATTCAAGTTTGAAAAGAAATGTGGTGTCAGGAAAAATGATTCTAAGAGGAAAAAAGAATATCAAAGAATGAAATATTACTGAATTATAGTGCTGTAATTTTTTAATCTACTGCCACAGACTGAATTTCAGTCTTTGTGCATATATTTTAGTGCAGCACTCTTCATATCATTTATGCAGACAGCTTTTCAGTCACGCAAGTTGATTTCATTATCGTGGGATAACACTTTCGGTTCATTCCACTTGCTCCCTAATATTCCTTTTTAAAGTTCCACTTAGCCTTACAGGTAAACAGCAAACTATATGTTTCATGATATTGCTTGCACACTTCATGCTCTACTGACATCAGTGAATCTGCTTGCACAGATAAGATAAATACTTGTCTGTTTAGGAGCTGCTGTAGGTAAGCCCAGAGCATTTGGCATTTCAGACTTCCTCTGATGTACTTATTTGGATGTGAATATGAAGATTTGAAGTCAATAAGCATTCTGGATGTGGTTTAGGGGGGAAAAAAGTGAGGACTCCTGCTCTTAGGTTTGAGAATATTTTAGAAAAAAAAGTGAACTGTTCTATTTTGGAGGGCATGATGTGTTTTAAGGGACTATTGGAGCAGTAAAGATGCACAGCTCTAACTGCTGTGTTAGAAGATAGGTAGGTGAAAATGGACAATCAACAGAGCTTGTATGGGACAAAACTTCTTCCCTAACTCTGTTATTGATGGTCATAGATTGTTGTTTAACCACTTCTGCAGTGTCCTACATTGTAACATGAATGGGAGAACAAATAATGTCGAAAGCTTCTACACTGATGACTTATTTCCTTCTCCACAGTTCTAAGCATTGCTTTTGGGTTTGTTTTTATTTTTCATTGTTTTCCTTCGTTAGTATTTGTATACATGGTCTTGCTCTGTTTATAAACTCTTGAATTTGGAAAATATCCTATATCATAGTTCAGAGGCCATGACTTGTAGCTGACAGGAATTTAAGAATAAAACGACTTGTAGCTGACAGGAATTTAAGAATAAAGGAGAAATAATTCCTTTAGTTTTGCAATAAGAGAAATATTCTGGGCTATTATTGATGGAGGCTTATCTCAGGAAATTGTTACTGCAAGAAGTTTTAAAGTAGACAAAATCTTTCCACAGCTTGATGTCATGATGACAAGTACAAAAGTCTCCGAGTTTTCAAAAATGAAAAGGCTGACACCATGAATATCCATAATACATAATATGACACTTTAATTTTTAAAAATATCTTTAAAATTTTGCTGTTTATAAGTGTCTCTGTGTGTGAGGAGGAGGGGTGGGGATAGTGATTAGCTCTTCTGGAAGGTTGGTACAGTGACTCTGAAGTAGCTCTTACCACCTCCTGGTAGTGTCACCAGGTTAGCCCCACACAAGCTCTAACAAATGTTGTTCTCCCCTGCAGCCTCCCCGCTGCCCTCCCAGAGCTTTTTGAGATCTCAGGATGGGTAAGCAGCCACTGGTGGTTCCTACTTTGGTAAATATCAGGGCTGAAGGGAATAGTCTCCAGGCAATCTTCCCTGGCCTGCTGTGCTGGGCAGAGAAGAGGAGAGCATGTTCTCCCATCCTGCAAGAAGGGAAAAATGCACTTCCCAAAACGCTGACAAACAAGTCAAGTTCAGATTTTTGGTTGGTTTTGGTTTGTTTTTTTTTTTTTTTTTTGGGGGGGGGGGGGAAGGGAAGAGTTAATGTGAGCGATTGAATGAATAAAAAAGCTTTAAAACTCACAGGACAACTTTGCCAAAGAGCTCTGACAGCAGCTAGAAACACTGATGTACTTTGCTTTACAGTTATATCAGAGGCTGTTCCTTGTCAGTGGCGTGCTCTAGTTTCATGATTAGGAGGCTATTAACTGATTGTAAAGTGTCTTTTAAGGATTATCTGCTCTCTGGTCAGACTTACATTAAAAATCCAATCCAAACCAAAACAACCCCCCCAAACGAAAAAACCCAAACCCATGAACACCACTTTTTGTTTCACAAAGAAATGAGTCTGCTCTATAACGAACCCTTTTTAATCTGTTACTTTTAAAAAGAATTTTTCTGCTTTTTTGTTTCTGTTCACTTGTAATGATTGTAACCAAGACAGTTTAACCAGGCTTCCTTGAACAGTGAGATGATTCATCAGTAAGTAGGTGGGCTAATGAGTCAGAAAGCTACTAGGGGAATGGGCAAGGATCGGAAGAATACCAAGACAAATTTCATTTGCTTATTAACGTGAGGTGAGAGAAAGAGAAATCAGTTTCTGAAGAAGCCATTCCTTCTTAGGCCCTAAGTTTGGTTTTGCCTCTTACTCCCTGGAGACGATAATTAACCCAGTCTTAAAAGGACAGAAGTGCCCTTAGTGGGTGTTTTCAAGAAAATACTATGTTCTAGTGCAAACCTAGCAGTGGGTTTTTCATATGCATACGCATAATCCAGTCAAGCTATTCCCTATTCACCTCATCCGATTCTGTTCCCTTCTTCCATTTAGGAAATTCAGTGTTCTCTAAAGCCCAGATAGGGGTTATCAATCATGTTCAATATTAGGTTACTTGCAGAAGAGAGTCATTACCTTTAATGTGTAATAACTGTGCCATGAAGATAATACAATAAAATCCAAGAAATGTAATTTAGAAAGGCTTCCTGCTCAAGCTTAAAAAAAAAATGTTATAATCCCATCCTTAGGGTCACAGAAAATCTTGTTTATTTTATTCCTTCTACTTTGTTTGTGCCTTTTGGGGCTTCTTGCAGAGTAATGCATCATCTGTCTGGGCTGGTTCTCAGTGTGGGTCCGCTGCATTCAGCTATTTCTATAGAAACACCCAAGAATACTTTCTGTTGTAGTATAGCTGCTGTGCTAAAGGCTGCTGCAGCACAGAGAACAACTACTGTGTTGGATTGTGATTTTAATGGTCCTGCTAAAAATCTTATGATTTGATGAATTACAGGGAATAGGACTACACTGTACTTCTGGCATGGGCGTGAATGATGCCCAAATGGAGATACTGGAAACTTGGAAAAATAGGAAAGCTTTTTGTGTTCAAACGTGTCCCCAGGGAAGCGAATGGCTGTATTTTGAAGTGACTTCAGTGGGAGGGAGGGTCAGGGTGTGGAGCTGCTGTCACTGCTTTTGTACCTTTTCCTTTGGCTTTGTTCTCCAGCACCTACACACTATCATGCCTGGCTGTCCCACCAGAAGGGAGCAAGATATTGTCAACTTCAGAAGGTGGAAGAGTAATGAGGAGATAAGTAGCAAAGGAGATTTCTCATAAACCTCTCTATCTTGGGATGAGGAGGGTAGTATAGCTCAGTCATTTCAATCAGACTTTTGTGAGAGATTCCCAGCTCTGCTCTGCTCTGACTGGATTTCTGAGGAATAGGTTATTGCAGTGTTTAAAAAAAAAAAAAAAGTGTTTTTTTTTTTTTTTTTAAAAAAAAGCGGCAGTGGCAATGGCAGTTTCTAGCTCTGTGGCTTTAGACTTTACCAGTGTTTCTGCACTCCTACAGATATGGCTGGTAAGTGTCCTTGAATGAAGGGATTATTCCTCTTTTTTTCCTCAGCACATTGGAGTAATATTCTGACTCACCTGCCAGAATTCTCCCTTCATTTACTTTATTGACAAATGTTTACCTTTTCAAAATGCTTGGTAAACTGTTAATTTTCATTCTATTTCACTATTTCTCCCTCTTTTCGGTACCTCCCCACTAGGCGGGATGCTGTTGTACTTACTATAATCCAAATCTGAACAGCAGCAGTTTCTGCTGATTTGATAAATTCAGTTTTCTGTGGGGAAGTTTTCAACGGGATTAGGGCTTCCAGGAACTATCCTCTCTGGAATTAAAGACTGTAGCCTCCAGTTAGCAGGTGTGTCTTTGCTGTGATATATTTTGATGTTAAGCTTTTAATGGGGATCCAATTCTTTTCTGTTGCAGTATGTTTCCTCTTGCTGTTGTCTCCAATTGTACGTACCTTGCACAGCAAAGCAGCCTTGTTAAGTAAAGATGATCTTCTTTGGACTTATTCCTTCATTCCTTTTAGGTGCATACTTATAAGTAAGTGAGCAGCCATGCAAAGTAATAAAATCAGTCAACTGAACTCAAGTCTCTTTAGAACTAAAATTATAATTAAGCCGTTAATGGAGTTTATAGTACTGGTCTTCTGTATTATTAGCTAGAGGTAATGATCGAGGTTTGAGAGGGAAATCTAAACAAGAACTAGAGCACTACTGGGAAAACTTGGTTGAGGATTTTACTCCAGAGGAGGGCAACAGAAAGCATGACAGTTAACCAACCTTCTGACCCATTCCTACATGAAGGCTTTGGTCAGGTTATGTGGTACTAAAGGGCCTGGGGTAGGTCCCACTGGGAAGGAGTGAACTGTGGTGGTAAAGCTTCTAACAGTGTTTTGCCACTTCAACTCACTTAATATTTGACCGTGAAACTTGATGTTTCAGCAGGCAATATTAGGAATTCGGCTTCTTTAACAGTCTTACGTAAGTACAGTGGTACGAGTTTGTAGTTTCACTGGATATTTCTTTATGTAAATAGTTTGAAAGAAAAGGGGAAGAATTTGGATTCTCTCTATGGGAAATGTCTCTTTCCCCTAAAACTCTGAAAAAATAGGTATCTCAAAAATAGAGGCAGGTGAATATAAAGAAATCTGTCCTTTTCCTTGGTTGTATTTCTTCCCTTGTGTGCAGCCAAAACTTGAAATGAACTTGCTTTTAACTACTTTAATTATATTGATGTTACATTGTCTGTGGACACTGAAATAATCCAGTAAATGTACTCTCTGCTTAAGTGCAACTTTAAGTTGAAAATCACATCCATAGCAGCTCTCAGAAGTCCTATTTGAAATTACTGAGCATGATTGCTCATGCTGGAATTGCTTTAAAAATCAGTCCAGTCATATACCAGAAGCTATTTCAAGCGACTCTTCTAGCTGATCTTTGTTACCCAGCATGGGTCAGAATTAGAGTCTCTGCACATCAAATATAGTCAACACACTGTGATTATTGTGCGGAGTAAGAGTCTTGACAAAGCACTATGGAATAAATTATAAAAGAAAATCATATTTGATATACTCTAGAAAAATGTGAAGTAGATTTGTCAAATTATATCTGTTGTGAATTAGTGTCTTGGCTTGAATAAATAAGTGAGAATTTTCTAGAGACTGTTATCTGGATGAAACTTGTTGATGCAATGTGATATTTGATCTTTTAAATATCTTTTTCCTAATACTGCACCTATTGCTAGTCAGTGACAGTTAGATGTTTCTTACTTTTTCTAGCCTTAAAAAAAACTTTCTCTGGAACTCCAAGGGCCAAGCTTTGCTTCTTACTGTAATAAAGTAAAAGTTGCATAAATGAGAGAGTAAACCTGCTGCCTGTGTATAGTCCTGTGGTTGGTTATCAGATTTTGCTTAACTGGAAACTGTACCTGAGTAAGAGCACTAGCGTTTGGGAAGGTGTTGCTGTGTGGTGAATCTTGACCCAGTACTGGGGGAGGGGAGTGTATGCATGTGGGGATGGACAAATCAAGATAGCTCTATTTTGCAGCAAATTGAACAGGGCTGTGACTAAGTCTGTATTTCCTTTAAAGATGTTCTGAAATTTGTCTTAACTGCTTGTTTACGTTCACTGCTCTTACTTGTCATGAAACTAAGGCACTGTACCCTTACACACAGATCATTTCAGTTTGTCCTGGGCTTTGCCCGTGTGCAAGTCAGAGAAGAAGATGCCATCCAGTGTATCCTGCAGCTGTTTGGACTAGCATTGATTTAACTGCCGTTTCCATGCCCCATCTTTAAGAGATCTTATCTTTCATATTAAGTTGTCAACCAGCTGAGATAGCTCATCTTTTTCAGAATAAATCTCTGCTGAACTGGTTGGAGATCCCAGTGTTTAGATGAGTGGCTGCTACTCAGACCCCACAATAGACAGTTTGAATGGGAAGCAAAAAGCCTTCAATGAAGCTACAAGTTGCTGGGAGATGGTGTGAAAAAGTTTAATCTAAGAGTAAATCATGCAGCCAAGCATGCAACTTTCTTCATCCTGATTTCTGGCTCATAGCATCTTTCTGTGGAAGTATTCTATAAGCTGTGAGTTCTCAAAGGGGGCTGAATGTAATCACAGACAGCAAATGATTATTAGCACTGCAATTTAGGAGTAAATTCTCTCAATTCAGTACTCCTCTTTTGAGAGAATGGTGTTCTGAAGTGAGATACACTGTCAGAATACCCTTGAATTTTAGTGGTAACTGGAGATCTTTGCTCTACTGGCTCCCATTTTAGCTCCGACTTTAATTAGGGCTAGGAAAGAAGATGGATGTTACCAGTTTACATCTTGAATCATTAATAAGAAGAATTAGATAAACTGTGCTTTGTTAAAGAACACCACTCTGGAGGTTTGCCATTTTATGTGTTGTTGGAGAATTTGCCCGCTCTAGTTTGAAAATTAGTTTTCTGTGTCTTTAGTTTTTAAAATTAAAGTAGCTTGTTGCAAAAATTATTTTTAAGGCAAACCTTGTAATAACTTTCCTTATAGGGATATGTCTCTTGTTTTCTTCAGGCTGCTGCCTTTCAGTTTAAAATTGCATAGTAGTGGATAGTGTGTCTTTTCGTAAGCTTATTTTTTTGTGGGATTTTACTTACTGTGTATAAACCCACAGAACAAAACCAAGACTTGTGTAAAACTAGATAGCCCTTGTGTTCATGTATGTGTGTCTGTGAGGTTTTGTGGTTTCCCCTGAAATGGAAACTGGACATAGAAGTGTATGCTCTACTTCTGTAACTTGGCAGCAGGGTGTCGGGCAGGAGAGCCTGTGAAACTGGGAAATACAGTTTTTCTCTGAAGAGAGAGTAGATCTAGGGCTTCTACTCTTTTGTTGTTTTAATAGCATTCTGCTTTTGTTTTGCTTTAAGAAAATGATTCTGTGGTCTGTTTATTGTAGCTGGAACTTCAAGCAAGGAGAGATGGAGGACTGGTAAAACATCCATCTGTCGGGTGCTTACAAACACAGTTTGTTTGGGTTTGTGATAAAACTAAAATGACACTAAAATCCTAAAAGTACATTTACTCAGACAATGGCTTTTACTTTGGACTCTTAATGGACCTGCAATGGCTTGAGCAAAACTAGTTTAGTTCCATAGTTTAACCTTGTCTCTGCACCTTATGGTTTCGTTTAGCTTTGGGTTTTGTTGTGATAGTTTTGCACAATGCTAGTTAAGATCTGTACTGGGGGTAATGGGAATGGAGGTATCAGTACTGTCAGGTGATGGGGGCAGAACATAATCTAAGGTAGCCAAGAAATACTAAGTTGAGCTTGTTGCCTGATTTTTATGTTGTTAGATATCTGTGGCTGGACTTCTGTGAAAAATCTCTATATATACACACACACAAAGTGGTTCTGCTAAGCTGAGTTTATTTTTATGCAGATCTATGTAATGTATTACTTCATTGTCTTAAGGTCACAGGAGATCTTAAACATATGGAGCATGCTTAGTATGACAGGATAGTGTTAACAAATTCTTCTTTTGCTTTTGTTAGGTTTATATTTGCCAGTGGTTCCTGAGCTGTGGCTCACAGCACACTTGTTAGTGGTTAGAGGGGAGTGGTATAGTTCTGTGGCACTGACTGTCTCCAGTTGCCATTCACATTAAGAGAAAGCCACACACGTGATGTGCTTGCCTTATGTCAATCTGGGGTTCCCATCATCTCTGGGTCGTTACAAAATTATGGCTTGGAGAGATACAGACTTCATGCAATAAGAACTGGTAGGGACTGTGTCTTCAAGATCCTTCCAGTAAGCCATGGACTGTCCGGTGAAAGCCTTTTGGAAGCCTTGAATTGCTACGTTTTATGTTTCTTATGATATGGAGTTGAAAAAAAAAAAGAAATTATTCCTGTGAGTTTTATCACAAGATTTATTTGAGCCGTTAACTGCTGTGATGAAGGTGATCCCTGAAGACTTCAGCACAAGCTTGGTAACAGATGACTTTGTCAGGATGGTATATTACATCTGTTACAAGCAAATGATATATGACTTGAACACATCAGGTTTGTCTTGGATTTTTGTTTGCTTGTAGCGGAAGTTTTGTTGCACAGTCCTTCACGTGATTTATTTAATAAGGACAGATACACTGGAAGTATGTGCAACACATCTAATAGTGTGCAACAAACATTAAAGGCTTAGACTTTTCTACTTTAAACCTAGATTTTCATTTAAGTCTGCTGAGAGAGGAGTTCTTGACTGGGAGACAGAGAAAGACTTGTCATGCAGTTGATACTGCTTTTTTTAGTAAAGCCCTGCTGCTGTCCCATTGAGCTGATTGATCCATTTCTTCCGAAGAATAGGACATGAAATGGGCCTGGGCTTCTTGCTCTCTGTTTCACAGTGGTGGCTGTCTTGTATTTCTTATTGAAGGGAGCTGGGGTGTTGGAGTGGGCACTGCTTTGGCTCTTTGTTATATGTAAAAAATATGACAAAGAAGAAAGGCATACCAATTTTGTATTCCTCTTAGAAAAGTGTTGTTTTCTTTGTTCATGTGTCTAGTCCAAGGGAAAACAGCAGGACAGCGTTTGTGAGCCAGGCAAATGGGATTTGTTCTCTGAATGTGTAACAGAAATACTTATAGCTCAAGCAAAACCAATTAAAGTATCTGATTTGCTTACGGATTCATCAGATTTTTTTTTTTCTTACTTGATGAAGCAAAGCTTGGAGCAAACAGATGGAAAGTATCATGGGAACTGGAATGAATGTAGCTTTTGGTAGGAACCAAAATGTGATTTGATCTAGTAGCCTTTCTTTTCTATTATTTTAATTCTCAGTATTGCATTCAGGGAACAAAATGAGTCTTCCTGTGGGTTATTCATCACCTGTAATTTTCCATAAAAGTTCCTTAAAGTCTCTTGGAGTAACTGTTTTTGTTTCACATATCAAAGGAAGTGAGATCAAATCCTGTTATGGTGTTCTTTTCCATCAGGTTAGCTGAGTTTTCTTGTTTTAGAATAAACTTACGGGGGGGATGGGCAAAAAAAAAGGTAATATCCAATCAGCAATTATTTGCATCTTAAATAGTTGAAATAAAATTTCATCTTGCTAAGCCGAAATAAGAAGACAAATCTTACAGAAGGTTAGATATGAAAGACATCCCACAAATATTATGTCCGTGTAAATGTGCTCCATGTGAACGTTGCCATTAGTGGTCTTAAGCAACGAACCTCGCCTGTGCAATAGTGTGTAGGTCCTCACTCTAGCCCTTAAATTGTCCATTATTGAAGAAACTCTATTGTTTCTGCAGCCATGTGAGGGAAAACTGCTCATGCACAACCCATCTGGCCCCTGGTTACATGGGGACTGCTGATTTCCTTCCACGTACAGTCAGAAGCGTCAAGTGATTTTTTTTTTTATTTTTTTTATTTTTTTTTTAGCAAAATTTTTGTGGGATAGTGCCATTGTCAGAGCAAACTTGCTGTGGGAAGTGTTTGCACAATGTCCATGGGGAAAATGTTTCTTTGGAGCCTGAGATGCAACAACTGGGGAAAGTGAGAAGAGATCCTAGGGAATGAAATGTGTTGTCAGGGTATTCGGGTAAGTATGTTCATAACAAACATAGGTTCAAGTCACCTAGCCTGAGTGAGGCAGAGTACCTACCACCAGACTTTGGAGAAAGTTTGCCCTTTTAGAGCTATTTTCTATGAGGAGATAAAACTTTTCTTCTCCCTGAGCAAGTGAGCAACAGGGTGTATTGCTTGGTGGTTCAGACAGTGGTGTTCTGCATCCAGATAGGAAACAGCATCTCTGTTACCCATGCCTTATACAAACACCCAGACTGTTTGGGGTGGACATAGAAGACAGAGAAGCAAAATACTGTCTTTCATATGCATATTATTTAAAAAAAAAAATTAAAAAAAATTTGACTTCNTTACCCATGCCTTATACAAACACCCAGACTGTTTGGGGTGGACACAGAAGACAGAGTGGCAAAATACTGTCTTTCATATGCATATTATTAAAAAAAAAATAAAAAAAAAATTGACTTTAAATTCTGCAGAGATATTCTCATTTCACTTGATTAGCAGTGGCACAAAGACATTCTCTAGACTAGCAGGCCAGATTTTGGTGTCTGAAACTGCAGCGCTGGCAATGGCATTCACTGTGGAACCTGCTGCTCTGTAACTGGAGTCACAAGCTCTGCTCTTCTGCATTTGTCCTCCAAGTGCATGTCTTGCTCGGAAAAGTGCTGGGTAGGCTTTTTGCTGGGTGCCTTACAGATATCGATTGTAGAAGCTCGCTATGAGGAGGAAGCCGTGGAAGAAGAGATTTCAAAAAGGGTGTGTATTGTATCAGAAGAAAAGTAAGGTGAGAATTTCACTGTTGACTGAACTCTTCGGTCATTGGCATCAGGGTGAATTTTATCACTGTCTCGGTTTTGCTGTGTCCTCTTGGAAGTCGATTCTTGAGAGAAGCACAGCAGCCTAGATTTGGCTTTGGCTCTGATCGCTTTTATACTGTTCTAGTAACACATAGGCATGAGCCTAGTATTAACTGACTAGTAAAACTGAGTTTACAGCTGTGTTGTCGAGTGGGTGATGTGCTAGCAAGAATGCCTAAAATATGGTCAAACTCGTTCCTTTTCTTCTACAGCCTGTTCAGAGACTCAGTGTCTCAGAAATATTCAGTGAAGAACTGGAGAACACATGACAAAGTAGCACTGTATCTGTTCCCTTCAAAGCTCCTCCTTTTCCCCCCCCGCCTCTGATCTGTCCTAGTATTTTGTACAACAAAAGGAAGGCATTTCTTTGTGAATTAGAATTTTGCTTCTTATTACTGAGATTTTCTCTTTAATTTTTAATCTGGTCAATGCATCCTAAGAAGAACCAGTCTGAATACTCAGTTGAGTCCTGGCCTGCACATCATAAGCTGCCTGGTACAGTTGTTCTGCATTGGAACACCTGTGTTTCCCAGATATTCATGGTTTTGAGAGAAGTCAAAGGGCAGGACCAGAACATGTGAAGTAGAAATGTAGGCACAACTTTAAAGGAACTATGGCTGAATACTGAGATGTATGCGGTGGTGGTGGTGGTGGTGAGGATAAAATTACAGCCTAACAAACTGTGGGAATCTTGTTGACTTTTCCCAATGATTTGACAACTGCCTGTTGTCCCAGAGCTGGAGCAAGACCCCCTGCCTTGTGAGGCCAAGGCATGTCCACAGGTGGCCAGGCTGCATTCTGCATGTGGTAGAAAACAGATTCTGTGAACTCTTGGTGGTGCTTGCAAAGTACCTACTTACCTCAAAGTTGATGGTAATTCACCGCTGTTTCTTAAAGTGGGAGTCTTTTGCCAGTTAAGTTTACAAGAAGAAACCTCGGAAACTGGCTGTCTGTGAAATCCCCCACAAAACCCCACCACTTTACAGCTAATCTCTCTGTTTCAGAGGCATGTTTCTGTACCTATTCTTTCTCCCACCAGAAAGCCAGTCAGTAGCTGCCAGATGCTAATAAAACTGTAAGGGATGGAGATGGTGAAATGGCATCCCTTTGGTACAACTGGTGCATTCCAGGGGCAGCAATAAATGCTATCTGTCAGAGGCAGTGAGCCATTTCACTCTAGCACAGATGGTTTAGTGTAGCTAGAGGAGAGGGAGGAGGATAAACCCCACCTGAGGGCTGACAGGGGAATTGTGGGCATTGCAGCCTTGCAGTTGGGGTGTAGGATAGGGCAACATCAGAGGGATGTGACCTGCCACAAATAATGTGCCTACGCTTCAGGTGAGACTTACAGCTCTGTATTTTTCTGCCTGGGTATATGATGTTCAATGTAAATAGTAACCTATTGAACTGCAGGAGACAATGTGTTGCTTGGCTGTGCTGCTTGCTCAACAGTGTTCATAGGAAAAAACCAAAACAAAAACCAACCAAAAACCAAACCAAAAAACCACTACCAAGAAACTCCTCTTTTTGGCCATGTACCAGGCGTAACACCCAGGCATGAAAGCAGCTTGGCACCAAGAACTGAGGGTTTTCAGTCTCCCTCCCAACTCATGCGTTTTGAGGTTTCTTTATTATAAAGCCTTTTGTACTCTGTAAGGTAATTGCTATGCTAAGTTTGCTAAAAAAGAAACAAAACAAAAAAGGAAAGTTGACACAGTGACTTCTTTTAACAGGATTACAAGGAGCAAGAACACTTCCTTTTTGTGCCTGAAAGCATTCTTTTTAGCCTGCTTCTCTACCCACTCAGGGAGGACAAATTAAAGAACGTCTACCAGATCTAATTTCTGAGACCTCTCTTGTGACCTCTTGTGAAGGGGCTCCCTACTGAGAGCCAGCCTGATTGCTCTGCAGAAATTGCTTCGTACTTCCAAAGTCAGGTGCTAAGTCTCCACCGCTGCGGGAGAAGACAACTTAGAAACAAATGAGTTTTTAGTGATGAATGATAGAGACCAGGCTGATGGATTTCCATTTTTATCCTCACTTCCCTCCCACCCTTTCCCCAAATTTGTGCTGTTGTTATCACCACATCCAGCTGGGATTTGTGAACAATTTGGCTGGCTCTCAGCCCACTGTAGTAGGTATTGCTGAAGCCAAGAGGAACGACTTGAAGAGGTGCAATAAGAGGAGAGACTGGTGTGTGTAGAGGTATTTTTCCAGTGGGAACTACTTCTCTGCTTCTTTCTTGTGCCCTCTTCTATACTTCGTTGTTTTTGGCACCTAGAGACGTATGTCTTTAATGCCACATACAAACATGGACCTTACTCTGGTAGCAATTCATCAAAGCCTGCTTCATACTGCTTTTTACAATTCTGTAAATAAACCTTCTCGATTAATTTTTCATTTCAGAATTTCAGTTGAGCCGTAGCTGGGTATAGAGTTAGTGGCCTACTTAGCAACACTTTTCCTTTGTCCTCGAGCCACTCTATATTCATTTAAATTTGCCACGTTTTATTTAGACTGCACCTAACCCTGCAAATCCCATAAAACAGGCCTGTCTTATTACCCTTGTGTACTACTGGATGCTGCATTTTAGCTAGCGATAACTATGTGATACTGCTAGGAAAGCGGGGCAGTGAAGCAACTTGATGAGAGTATGTGGATAAGTTCACAGACAGGGTGGACACGCAGGCTGGTTGAAAGTGCATATTTTTATTTATTTAATTTTAACGTCTTGTTTTTAAGTGTGTAGAGCTGTGTATCAAGTACTCAACTAGCAGAGCTACCATTATGGCCAAACAAACTCAACCAACTTTTCAAGCTAAGAGTTAGAGGGTTCATTGTATGCTGCTGTAGAAGTGGTGCACTTCCTGACCTCCTTTCACTGTTTTTTGGGGTAGCTGAGCTCTTCTGGGGAAGGGCCCAGGGTTGCAGGTGTCATGCTGGTCAGTAATAGAGGGGGGGCTCTGCCTGTAAGCACAGGGGATGTGAGACCTTGGGCTGCTGAGCTGGCAGGAAAACTTTCACTTAGGTAAGTGGTGCAGGTTGCTTCTTTCAGACTTGTAGTACCTCTTCCTTACCCTTCTCAGCACTGTTCAGGTTGCCCTGGTGCCACATTTGAAGAAATATGGGGGATAGTAATTTTAACTCATCTGTCCATAAAGAACTGCAGACCAGTAGAATCGTGATTCTTAATGTTGCTGTGGGTCACCCTTTGGCTCCTTAATGCTGCTCTTCCAGCTCTAGTGTGGCAAAGATTGCTAGACTTAGGTTGTAACATGTCTGAGAGTGCAATGCTTATCTCCCTGTAGCTAAACGTGCCATTGCACACAGACAATTTCAGTTTTAATTCCTATTCATCAGGTGTTCAGTGGTGGCCTAATACTCAGTAGCGTGTGTGGAGTTTTTTTGGTGTGTGTNCCCCAGTACCTTGGTTTCCCAGGTTATTTCCCATCTGAGTATTAGCTAGGCCTGCTCTGTTTCAAAAATCAGGTAAGTTGGTGTAATTTGCTGAGCTGTAGGCAGCACTGGCTTGTAGGCTCTATATAAAGATGCTTATTAAATGCCATTTTTTCCCATTTCCAAATGTATTCCACTGTGAAGCTGAATTATTGAAGAGCTGCATATAGTCTGAGAAATGACACCCAAACTGTAGAAACAAAATCTGTATGATATGTAGGTCAAACTTCGGTAGTACAGCATTTTTTAATACAAGGACATTGTGTGTCACTGTAAAAAAAAAAAAAAAAAAAAAAAAAAAANNNNAAAAAAAAAAAAAAAAAAAAAGAGTGGCTATTCCTTTCAGTTAATATCATATCTCATATTAGGGGATTGTTACCAGTATAACACTGTCCGTTCTTCAGAAGATACGTTGTCAGAAATGTATTAGTTGGGACCTCTGCGTGCAGGTTGAAAGAATCTTAGTTCTGTAGAATGCATGTGCATGTTTTTGTAATGGATGACTGAGTGGGTCCTCAGAATTGCTTTGGGATATGGGAAGGATGGTTTGTTTTACATCTGTGGGGCAGGCCAATTAAAACTGAGTTTTAACTGAAGCTGTACCAGCTTACCCAGGCAGGACCTACCCTGCTGCTCCATACTTACAATAAAAATGGGGCTTGACTGTTTTACATCACGTGCAATGACCAATATCTATATCAGATTTACACCAAAGGGTGATGGTGTTTCTAAATCAGAGTGGTAACGTGGAAAATCTGCCTTGTCAGTCAATACAAAGGTGCAGACAGACAGAGTAAAAAGCCTAACGTTGCCTAAAGTGTTTTGTTTATTCAGAAGCTGATAAAGAAGATGCCATAAACGGTCAGCTACTGAGCAGAAACTGGGAAACGCCAGTATCAGTCAGAAATATGGTGCCAGATAGGACCATGGATGAGCTTTTAGAGCTAGTTATTTACCTCTCTACTCTCATTCCCTTGATGTTAAATCGAGGTTTGGTCTTAGTCTGATCTCTCCTGTCATGTGGATTCCTGCTTTGGCATCCTGCCTTTTGAGGGTCATCTAATCCTCCAATGACCTAATCTTCCCTCTAATCTGTATCAGCACCGTAGCTGTCAGGAAGGTGTGGATGCCCATCTTTTAGAAAGCTTTTGAGATTAGGATCCGACCCTCTGGCCTGAAGGACAGCAGCACTTAGTGGTATCCCTGCTGCACAGGATTGTTGGCATCCACTTGTGTGATTCACGGGCCACATGGCTCCCAGCCACACTCGCAGGTTCAACAGCCACCCTGAGAGCAGGGGGTGATGTGCAGTAACACAGAGAGGGGCAGAACGGCCGCACCTTTAGCTTTTTTCTCTGCCTGGGTACTACTTAAACTGCAACAAGGGACCAAATGCATTAGGCTAAGCTAAGTCTATGGCTGTACAGTGAAATAAAGGGTTAGCTGTATCAGAAATGGTGTACCTGCATTGGCTTTGAGCTAACTAGTCTGGCAAATCATAACCAAGATGAAATAATAGTTTGGACTTCAGAGATAACTGCCCAAAGATATGGGGGATCCTGGTACATGCTTGGCCTTATGGACCTGCAGTGTTTAATCAGGGTTATTAATCATACTAATTTGAGATACACAGCGGAATTCTGTGCAGGCATTAGTACAGTCTTTTTACTGGCTTTCTACAGTCAGTAGGGAAGAGCATGTCTGTTGGATAACTGAGTTTAAGGCACCTCCTGAAAAATGATTCAGAAGACCTCACATCTCTGTGGGTAGTTTGGGGAGCCTGGAATAATGATGTTCACTACTTCAGTGCTCACATCCAAATTTGACAGGATGAACTTTAACTGAAGTTTGTGCTGCTGCATCTTTGTCAGAGCGGAGGCTTATGCTCTTAGCATCATAACAACATAAATACCTCATCTTCATTGCTATAAACCACTGTGAATTGCAAGTAGGGTATATAAGTTATGAAGCAGAGCTGCCTACATTTTTACCAAGTGTTTTATGAACGGCTTCATTTTTTATAGCTGGGACAGGAAATTAAGGGTGGCTGCTAAATTTGTGTTTGCAAGTTTGGTGAGGACAAGTAAGTGATTAGTGAATTTCAGATCAAAACACTAGACTTTATCTTTTCTTTCTGTAAGTAGATGCTGAGTCCCAACATTTGTAAGGGCCCATACTGTGAATGATGCTAAAGCTGAAGCAGTTTCATTGTGCTGAAGAGCCATGATAAGTTGCTAATCCACTGCTCTTGAGGACAGGAGTGAGAGAGACACCCATTCAGGAAGATACATTGCTTTCCAGGATAAGCCTGAAGAAAATCAATCCACAGCCAGCAGAAAAGGCCTCCTCCATGTTGGCTGGGACTGCATTTATCCCAGAAGTTTTAGCTACATTGGTCTGTAAATTGCTGTAAACATTCAATTTGACAGTGATGCTTTTTATACACTAGTGCTGTTCGCTTTACTGTTTTTGATTATTGTGAGGGGTTTTGTTCTATAGGAGTGTGTGTG
>RSEF01000003.1:38642870-38653416 GCA_003993805.1 Himantopus leucocephalus | reverse complement strand
TTTTTTTTTTTTTTTTACCTCTGTGCTCCTATATTACTTGGTGTTGTGCTTCCACATCCCAGGGAACCATCAACATTTCATACATCAGATTTGCTGTAAGAATATTGTTCATTTTAGAATTCAGAAATCTATACTTAATTTTAAGGTATTTACTTTTTTTGCAGTAATTATTTCCTTTTAATAAATTAAATGTCTTTAATGTTAATGAACAGCAAATTATGAGAGGACAAAGAACAGAAACACTCGATTTCCTGGTTGTTCAGTATTAACAGAATAATGTTGAAGACATCTTCCTAGCTTAGCTGAAGACAATTGATGACCTTGTATAGGAATTGGAATATATGGATTTGGTTCCTGACTCTGCTCAGGCTCTCAGTTTAATCTGGCTGTGATCTTAAGATGTTTCTTGGATATAAATAAAGCTGCCACAGCAGTGGCGGGTTCATCCTCTCATGCCAGACTGTGTTCCTTCTCCTGTACCTGTCACTACTTACCTGGGCTAGAGGAGCAGGGATGCCTGACTGTGCTTTATTTTCTAATCTTTTACCAGTGGGAAGTCCAGACTTGATATTCAACCTGTGGGCTAATGGAAAGAAACAATTACAGGTGTGGTGTTGTTCTGTCATCTCAGTGGTGTTGCACCACTTCTGTTATTTATGTTGGTTATTCTGAACACTTTAATGGGTACAGTTTTTTGGAATAGCCTTCTGATCATTTAGGAACTGGCTAAGTGAGTCTAACCATAAACCATACTGTTAACCTTTGTTCTACTGAGTAGTAGGTGGAGTTATACTTTAATGCCTAAGCTGGTTTAAAGGATGAGAGCTAACAGGTAGAAATCACTCTTAGCTTATGTACAAAAGAAATGTAAATTGCCTCCTTGTGATTTGTATTTCACAGTGCATTTCTGTATCTCTGATTCTTCAAAACATAAACATATGCTTAGTGTAGTGATGTCAAGAACCCCTTTATCTTGGTGATGTCTTTCAAAGTTAAAAAATGGTCTGAGAATTGTAAGGTAAAAGTCTGAACTGAAATAAATTAGCATAGTATATGGACTTTCTTGTGCTAGGCTGATTCATAAAGTTTTGTCTGTTCTCCTTTTAAAAACACCTGTAGAAGAAAAAGGTATGCTATTTCTTTTATGCTATATTGTTTTGTGAAGTTTTCTCCTGTGAAATCAAGTACATTTTTTTTCCTCTATCCTTGTATTACCTTTGACCTTGCCTCAGCATAGATGCCATTGGAAGTCATATAGAGTGCGCCTACTTCTGGGAGAACATAAGAAGAGCTGCTCAAGGCGAGGTCTTTGTGCTCTCCTCTCCTTGTGCTTAAGGAATTCCAGGCTGGGGGTTTGCATTAGGAATTCATGCAAATAAACCACCAGCAAAAATTTTGTTTTTCTGTGGAGAAAATTACTTGGAATATATTTCAGTATTTTAGCCATATTATGCAAAAATTACTTGCAGTATTATGTTCATTCAAACCATTTGATGGATTTAGGGTATTTTTATACTCAATGGAGAAAGGCAAAGTCCTCCAAAGGTGACTTTACAAACTCAGACAGTCTTAAAAGTAACCTGTCTTGCTCCTCTAACTGTAATGTTGGCTTAGGCTCAAGTGATGTTAGAGTATCCCATCATTGTATATCCCCTCTTTTTATGGATCTAAGATGCTGTCCAAATGCTGCTCAGATATGAACTGAGTTGAAAGCTTTTCAGTCATATTGACTCTTTTTAATGCCTGATGTTACCTGTGCAAATTCTTGTTTATACTGCTGTGTCACTGAGGAACTGCTAATACTATTAGTTGTGTCTTTTTGAGGATATGTGTAGTTGTCAGCCTTTTGGGAGAGGTGAAAGCTGTGGTAAAGGAACTATGAAAGTCACAAAATCATTCAGCTTGACTTGTGACTGTGCCCCGAAGCCCGCTAAGTAAGTGGACTGCTCTGATTTAAAGGTATGGTTGTCAGGCTCAGTGTTGAGTCCTTAGATGAAAAGTGTGCTTGCACCAGTAAAAACCAGTCCCAGGTCTTTTAGTAGCACTAATAAAACCGTATCGCCAAAGTAGTTGGACTTGTCATTGAGGGATCCCTAAATGAAGGAGATTCCAGGTCAGGAAGGCTCATGCTTTCTATGTTGAACTTTTCATGTAATGAATGAGCCTTTCCTTGGTCAATAAAGTTTCACCTTGCTGACTGTTTTGATTTTCTTTTCCATTTACTTCAACTTCCTGCATCAATTCAAATCAAACTTATTGTTTTCCTCTCACCATGCTGATTTTCTGGTCTTATATTAACAGCCTGCTTCATAAGACACTATAAATCTTCCTCTGGATGGAGAAAAGTGGATATCTCATCAGTTCATTGAGGGAGTCTTGGCAGGGGGAAAAAAAAATTACTCACTCCACACACAAGTGCTAGCTGATTTGCCAGCTGGGCAAGATCTGGCTTTCAAGTGAGGTATAATTGCTTCTAGCTTCTAGTTCTGTGTTTAGTATGGTCTCCCTCTGTTTCCTAATGTCTGGGCTTTGGTCACTTGTCAAACACAGTGATGGTCTGTATTGTAAAATGAGAATGAAGAACTTGCAGTGTATCCTTACTAGTCCGTAGGTTTGAGACACTTTATGTGAGATCAAAGCAGAGAATTGAAACCTTTTTTTTTTTTTTTTTTTGAAAGTATGATTGCTAATCCAGTAGAGGAAATAGCAGAATTTGAGGGGTATCATAGAATTGTAGAATGGTCTAGGTTGGAAGGTACCTTGAAGATCATCTAGTTCCAACCCCACTGCCATAGGCAGGGACACCTCCACTAGACCACGTTGCTCAAAGCCCCATCCAACCTGGCCTTAAACACCTCCAGGGATGGGGCCTCAACAACTTCTCTGGGCAACCTGTTCCAGTGCCTTACCACCCTTAAAGTGAAAAATTTCTTCCTGATATTTAATCTAAACCTACCCTCTTCCAGTTTAAAAGCCATTCCCCCTCATCCTATCACTACATGCACTGGTAAAAAGTCCTTCCCCTGTTAGCTAGTCTGTACTGCATAGAACATAGCTGGAGAGGCATAAATCTGTATCTTTCAGCATTTATGTATACCTTAAAGATTTAAGTTAGGGTTAATTTTATTCAGATTAAAAGGTGAAATGGATATGTGTAGAGAAGGGCACAATGCACAAAGCCTTCAGTCTGACGTATTTCTACTATTGCAAGGCATTTCTGCTACTGCTGAAGCATAGCTCCTTGGCAATGCAACCTGTCCTCCCTTCTTTGCAGCAATTTCTGATGAAATACAGCGTCGAACCTGGAGTGCTTAGTACATGGGCTTCGTATAACTAAAACATTAATTAAAACTCTGGAATAAAAACTGAAGATCCAAGACTACTCTTCAAAGCGAAACTACAAAAAGTGCATATTTTTGATGGAGACATAGCCCCTGTGTGCCCAACTTGAGGATGAGTCTCAGAAAAATTCATTGCAAGTCTCCCTGAAGCTTGTTCCACATACGAAGTCATTTATTTGACTTGCTTTTTTCTGAGTATGTTGTGATTTGTGTGGTTGACTTCTGTTAGTACTACTTGGTACGTCAAAAGAAGTGTTCATGCTCTTTCATGTGCTCATCCATCTGGGGAGAAGATGAGTTTACAGCTGAAAGATGCTTGCATACTGCTGGGGTGAATGTAGTGGAACTTAGGCAGAACAAAATGTCCAAATATTCACTTTCATGAGGTCTGCTCACTAGGGTTTGTGTTTCACTTAGATCAACACCCTTCCTCTACTAATGGTACTGTTTCTGTGCCATACCTAATGAAGAATTTAACAGATAAATTATTTTCTTATGTGCACAGCTGAACTAGCAGGGTGTTGGTTAGAAGCTCTGTTAGTAAAAATTAAAATCTTGAGCAGCAGCACTTCCAAAGTTATGGAGCTTTTCAAACTATGGCCCAATTGAGAGGTTGATATTCATGAGCCGTTCTGAAGAAGCAGGCACTGAGGAAACAAATAACTAACTCGATGGTATTAATTTGCTCAGATATTTGATCAAAGGTTGCTTATGTAAGGAGAACCTGGTGAAAGAGAGGGCCCCAGGAATTTGCTTTTCTGTTTGTTCCTTTTGGAAAGGGAAAACAAAATGCTCCAAGAACCTCATTTTCCCTAATTTAAATTTCATTTTCTCCATTTTGCAGAGAAAGCGGAAAAGGGAGTTAATTCTCAGCATGCAGCGATCTTCTAGCATTTCCTTAGTGGTAACTGTTGTGTGTTACATTCAGTGATAATAGTTTGAAGTGCTGTATACAAAGCAATCCTATGCTTTATGGGAGGTCTTTTTTTTTTTTTTTAAATTCATGGAGGGCTGGAAAACAGTAAAGTTGTTGCATATTTGTGCGGTACTTATAGAAGAGTGGAGGAGTAAAGAAAAACTTGGAGACTATGCAAAGGGGAAAAATGGAAAGAGATGCAATCCTGGAATTTAGTCCTAATGGAATTAGTGTGAGCAATACCAGGCCCTGAGCATTTAAAAGGATATAGAGCACTTGAAAGACCTAAAGACCTGCTCTTGTTGTCTGACTGTAATGCAAGTTGTTTATGGGTAGAGGCAAAAAACTGGAATCTTTCTTGCTCTTGCAAGATTTAGTTTCTTTCAGTTGGTATTTTACATTAAAAAAGCCTAATGTGTTTCAAATTAGGGTAATTTGAGGGTTTGGATAGGAGCTCTCTAATAAACTTAATCAAGAAAAGATGTTCCATGGAGTAAGTCACATAATATCTGGATTTGTTACTGTGCTTTTCTTCCCTGTTTCCCCCACTCAACCAATACAAGAATAGTCTACAGTTATTTTTAGCTTTATAGGGTTTCTATTTTATTTTAATTTTTTTAGCCACTTGCATATTGCAGTGGTATCTTGACTTCTGAAAAGTTTCTGGTAGCTGGAAACCCTGGGGAGCTCAGAGGGGCAGGAAAGCGTGCGTGTGTGTGGGGGCAGTGAAGGGGAGGAGGGGGCTCAGCACCCACAGCTGTTTGTCCATGTGGTGCCTCTGTGCTCTCTGAGAGCACAATTGAGAGAATGGTATAGCAAATATCTTTTGAAAACTGCATTTTGTACTGGTGTTAAGGCTCAGTGGTCCAAGTCAGGGAGCTCCACTACTGTGAACAGGGTGCTGTGGGTCTGCAGCGTGAGTATTTGGGCACCGTGTTTGTTGGCCAAGCCTTTCTGCAGCTCAGTGGTAGGTATGACACCCATTTCCCTCCCATGGGATTTTCTGCACATAGGAATGCTGTGACACCACTTAAAATTATCATCTTGGCAGTTTCTTACACTATTTACTTCTGTTTTCACAGATTTGTTTTAATATGAAATGAATAGGCCTTTGCAGAAGACAAAGGGACAAAATTTCTGTAGGTTGCTGCACATTATGAGCTATTAAAGCTAAAATACATCCCTCCCTGTGGAAGTGCTTTACAGCCCTGTATGGCTACGTGAGGAATCGCCAGATTAGAGACTACTTGCTTCACCATAAAGAATCCTTTCTGTTTTAGATGTTGCATAGTAAATCCAAGAAACAGGTTGATCTCATGAGTGATGTGCTAAAAGCTGCAAATGAAACATGACATAGGAATTACTTTCTGGGGATGAGACCTGAAAGGCATTTTAATGCCTTGAGTCAAGAATAGGCAGTGTCCTAAATCTAGTGGGATCTGTCAGCAGGACGATGGCTACTTCCCACCCAGGCAGAGTATTTACCAAAGGGCTGCACTGCACCAGTTTGCACGTTTGCTCCTGTTTTGGAGTGTGCCACAATGTATTTGACAGTAGATATGGTCATATGTGTCTGGAGCCTAGTTTGTACACGTACAGTATGTGATCTCTGCTCTGTCATTGTAAATGAAGCCTGAGAATTTCCTCTTCTGAGGAAGTAAGAGAGAATGACTTTTAGTAGTGGTGGTTGCTGGGATGAGTCTTCATAGGTGCCAGCATAGTGAGTATGCCTAAAGACTGGGAATTTTTAGGAATCATGTACCAAATGGTGGTTTGAACTCTGTATGGGTTTTGCACCTTGCTCAGTTTGCTGCATCTGTTCTGCCAGGTACCATAGCCGGGTGGACTGTCCAATTTCATACGTAGTTCTGAAAAAAAAATCCACTGGAAATGGCTTGGTAGACTATTTTTGCCGAGCTCATGTAGCAATAAAGAGAAAAATAAAAAGGTCTGTCCAAATATTGAAGTAGAAGGGTTTCCTTTTCTTCTTTTTCCCACCAGTCACCTTATTCCTGACACTAATAGCTTCTTCTGTGTCATCATCATTGCTCCAAAGATTGCTCCAAAAGAAATGAGAAAAAATGTTAGGAGCTTCCATCTGAACATCAGGAAACGCTTTCACTGTGCAGGTGACTTAGCACTGGAACAAGTTGCCCAGAGAGGTTGTGGAGTCTCCTGCCTTGGAGATACTCAGAAACCATCTGGACATGGGCTTGGGCAGCCTGCTGTAGGTGGCCCTGCTTGAGCAAGGGGGTTGGATGAGATGACCTCCAGAGGTCCCCTCTAACCTCAACCATTCTGTGATTCTGTTGTCTTGCTTCCCACACTCAGATTCTACCAAGCACCTTGGCTCAGCCAGACCTGGAGACTGGGGCAAGGAGAGTATAAGAAGTGCATGTTTTTACGTTTTTCTTTTTGAGGCTGATGTTGTCAGAAAGGAGTCAGAATTATTTATTCATTGAACTGCAAATTCCCTTCTTGAAGTTAAAAACACGTCTAAATGTGATTGAGGCATAACATATACTGTCTTCAAACCTTTGTGATTCCTTTTTGTATTGTTCTCTGAAAGCTGACTTTATATGTTATTAAGTAGCAAAGGAGATGTTCTGCATCATTTTTTTAAATGCTAATATGAACATGAGGAAACTATCCATACCAGAGTTCAGAACAGAGACACTTCAGTGCTTATTTGTGTGGAAGTGCTGGGAACACCTTATGCATCTGACATGGCTGCCAAGAATAAATGTGAAAACAATTGTGTACAAAGCCTGGCTGGGAACAGGGACAGAAGGTGGGGTGGGGAATCAGAAGTTCACATCTGTTATGGAAGATGGTCTAAAATGTTCTAGCTGTGCAGGTAGAACTCTCCCTAGAAATAAAATGACCTTAATATGCAGTAGTGTATTGAACATTTAATTAAAAAAAGCCATAAAAACTCTGAATGTATATGCACACATCAAAATTCGTTACGGTTATACTTACACTGGATATACCAAGTGATGTCTCTATAATCCTTCTCTTTCCGCGTCCCTTAACTTTTGCATAATAAATTCACGAAATGCTATAGAAGTGGATGCCAAAAAAGGTCCCTGGTGGAATTTTGTGAGCATGCCAGAAAACATTCTATGGACGGTAACATGGGAGAGTGAGTTAAATTACAATACTAAATACAGGGTTTAGTTGAGAACACCAACAGCATTTAAAACTGGGGGAGAAGGGGAGGGAGGGGGAGTTGGACTTCCCAGTAACTCCAGACTGTCAGTCCCTATGGTAATCAGTGGAGTCCTCAATGCAGACTCTGTAAACATTAATAAAACAAAAAGATCCCAGTGTTCTTGTATCATTTCTGGAAAAGCCTTGAAGATCTGACATGTAGCTTGTGTCGTGTTGATAAAAATATGTGAAATAACTTCAGAGACTGTGAGGTGGAGCCACGTTCTGGTTATTAATATTGAACTGTACAAATGGTTGCAAAAATAGCTAAAATGCTTGTAATTAAAAATATATTGAGCAATTTGATTGTGCAATGCAACTATATTTCCACCTGCAAACTTGAAGTATGGGTAACAAAACTCCTCCACTTCAAACATACTAAGTAGAGCCACTCTATGCTTCCAAAATGGTCTATTGGCATATAGGAATTGGGTCCTTACATACAGCTCCTAGCTTTCAAGTGCAGTTTGTTTTTCCTGTGGGACATATCTCCTATTCTTCCTAGCTTGCGTAGTGCAATGTCCTAGGGCCCTTGTGTTACTCTGCTCATAAGAAAAAGTAAATACAAAGCAGTGAGTGGATTATTGCAGGGCAGTCTCTATCCTTTGCCCAGGTCCTGAGAAGAAGGGCTGACAATGGAGATTCTCTTCCATTTTTTTTGTATTTTGATTACTTGGTGCCTTCTCCTCCTTTCCTCCCAGCGTAACAAAGCCAGTGTGATCTTTGAGGAGAATTTATCTTCTAACTTAATACGTGGAGTATCTAAAGCTAAGTCTCAAGTTTAGAGGCAGTGGCAGTGATTTTCAAGAAGTTGTATGGTGTGGCAATCTCTGTTTTTGAAGTCTGGTCATGGATGTATTAAATTAGGCCAGCTGAATTGGGAGATTTGTCTTTGGTTGTGTTTATGCCCCATGATGATTGATCATTTCCCATGTGAGATTAGTCATATTACGAGGTGCATGGCAAGAACCAAGTAAATGTCATTCCTGTGCCAAAATGGGGACTTGTCCTTCTGATGGGTGGTGCTGCTGCACTAAGCAGCCTTGGCATAAACCAGCCTATACATGATGGTGTCCTTCAAGGCCTGGAGAACCTCAGGTTCCCTGCTTAGGCCACTGCCCTCAACAATTAAGATGGGTTTCTACCAGATGAGTGGATTAAGGCCACAACATCAAGGCACGCACAGGGTTTTTTCTCTCACTAGCTCCTAGCTCTGCAGCCTTTCCCCACCTTTCCTGTTGCAGCCGTCATACTTGCCTTGCTCCTCGGTAGCTGCCTAACTTCAGCTGCGTGGAGAGGGAGAGGTGGTGGGAGCACTGACTTTACATGACCCAACATTCCTCCGTGTCCACATCTGCTTGTGGTGAGCTGGACTTTAGGCCTACAAGTAGCACAGTGATGGCTGCTCAGCAGCACACCTTCTGCAAGAAGAATTGGTAGTATGTCTTGCCATGCCTGAAGGTAGACAGTGCAGCTTCTGAGGAGATGGAGGTTTTAAACCCCACAAGACCGCTCTGCCAAGTGCTGTTGGCCTAAAAGGGATGAAGCCTTACTGCTGCGTGGAGAGAATGGTGCAGCTGCCTTAGCAGCTGGGGAGGATCTAATGGGTGAATCCTGGTAGAACACAGCTGTGGGGGTTTATAACCACAAGTTACAACCTCATGTTTGGCACCTCTTGTGTGCGAGGTTATGTGGTTCCCCTGCCAGGTGTCACTGCTCAAGTGTCCACGTTGTTCCTTATGGCTTATCTAAGGGCCCCAGGCGCCAAGGGCCAGGTTCCAGATAGTGCTACGGGAGCTGGCTGCAAAGGACATGCACAATGCTTCATATTGATATGTTTTGTGAATCTAGCCTAAAGCCACAGTGGCACCTTTAATCACTGCTGATATGCTCAGACTCCTCCTGCTCTCCTACTCTTACTCTGTCTCTATCTCAGTGCAGTTCTTCTGCTACAGCATCAGAAATAATGAGGTTTGGTGCTAATTGCAAGGAACTGTGCCTCCTTAGCCTGTGCCCCATCTGCTTCAGAGAAGAACAAAGCAATCTCTGAAGGAACTGTCCAGGTCTGTGAAAATCGGAAGGAGTAGAGATATGCACGAGAGATAAATAGAGACTAATATTAAATTTAAATCAATGAGACCCAGGCTCTTGAAATGAAACTAAGGAAAGTAAGGTAATGTAGTGGTAGGAGAGCTTTCTATCTCACAATTGAAGTTGGATTTCTTTACTCTTTTCTTTCTGGATATGTAACTTTCAGCTATTCAGACAAAAATAAATTTAAGCCAGTACAATAACAACTCCTTGTTTTCCCCCTTCCCTGTACTGTTTTCCTTGAAGTGTCTTTCCAGGATGATGTTCACACTATTGTTTGTTGTTTTATTTTTTTAAAATCTAAATCCAGATGTCAGCTTGTCTGTCAAAAAATAACAAAAGGTAGATTTTTTTTTTTCAGGGTTTTTTTTTTTTCAGGTTGCATGAATTATGCAGGTATGTAGATTTTGTAACGCGTTTACTTAATCAATGGTTGCTGAAATTCTTATGAGGTGTTTTAAGAGGCCACTGGGTTACTCTACTGATCGTAAATAATTTTTGTTTAAGGAGGTATATCTAAGTTTTCTTAAATTTGGTTTGATTTCTGAACCTATAGAGCTGAATCAGTAGTGGAGAACCTGGACCCTGCGTTTACAGAGGGTTGCTCTGTAGATTAATTGCAGGAGATGTCCTTGAGTAGGGAGAGAGGGTGGGGTACCCTTACTCAGTGTCATAGTGGCAGTGGCTACCTCTAGAACTAATAGCTTCATCCTTTCAGATGGCGTTCCCATTTCCCTATTGATTATGCTGTGACTGAGTACACAAGGAGCCCTCTATTACTCTGAAGTCATGATCAGTGTCTTTAATCTTTACAAGGGTTGGAAATCCATTCTCCTTCCCACTGGTTAGAGAGCTTTTCAGCTGACACTGTAACCTGAGGAACATTGTATTTTGGTTTGAGGCTAGCTAATGTTACCAGGCTCTACTGGAAGCTTTTTCTTCCCCCTCCTCCCTGGTGTGGTTGTTTTTTCCTCTTTTTTTTTTT
>RSEF01000003.1:38590424-38642770 GCA_003993805.1 Himantopus leucocephalus | reverse complement strand
TTTTTTTTGCGTGGCTCACTTGGGGACTATTTGGAAAAAGATTTGTAATCTTAGCCTTCATCAGACCACACAAGTCAAGAGGCTGATCCCCTCTTGGGCTTGTCAGCAGTCAGCTTATTCAGGACAGAATGTGAACTGTGGTGAGAGTGGGGGAGGCATGTTTTTAGCCCACACTTGTAGATTGGTGTCATGGGGGGCCAGCAACACCGTGCTGTTTGGCAGTGAGTGCTCATTATGTGCCTGTCCCCTGTGGTCCCACAGCAAGGGCTCGAGGCTTCTGTTCACAGTGAATGGATGTTGAGGAGGGGAGTGCTTGGCCTCCTTCAGCTCTGAATGCTTTCATTGAAACCTTGGTGTGAACACTTTCCAACTGAGCCCTCCACTGTTTGAATTGCTTGGGGGTTTGTGAGGGTGCGGAGGACGGGATACAGGCTGTGGAGGCTGCAATAGCCTGGGGTTGCACAGTGTGAGTACTTTTGAAAAAACCCAATAGTCCTGAACTGAAACGATGCCTATCGTTTTAGGTGCCAACCTACTTTTTGAGTTTGGGATGTTCTTTTTTAATAGGTGACAACAACAAAAGAGGTTATTAGCTGTACTCCAAAGCTCCCCTAATGTCACAAACCTGACTGTGAAGTTATTTATTGAAACAGAGCATTTACCAGCCTGGAGAATTGCAGTTATAAACGTTAGACCATGTTGCTTGCTCCTGGCAAGCTCAGAAGCAGCAGTGTTCCCAGGGGGCTGACCAAGGCCCACAAAATTGTATTGTCCTCTATACCAACTTCAGTTGGCTTCAGATCCACGACAGTTTCTGCTATACTCACGTCACCAGATGCCTGGCAGCCAAGTGACCCATCAGCCTCTGGACCCAAGCCAGTACCTTCCCTCGGAGCTGCATGCAGCTGTGTCAGCTTGAGTCAGTGCTGGTGTGGTAGGTGCCTTCTGGATCACTTCGCGAGGGAGCAGCCAATAGCAGGTCTTTGGCATCTGCAAAAGCCACAGTCACTGGGATTGGAGCTCTTCTTCTCGTGTGTAGCCACACTCAGCAGCCTGACAGCTTCCATCCTGACCACAGCTTCTTATCTTTCCTGTGCATCTTCCTGCACTCACCAGCCCCTCAAACCCAGTCTCTGTCACCTAGCCTTGGCACAAAATACCAAATCCTGTGCAATCCCTGCCTCAGCAGATGCAGACAGAGTCTGCTGAATTGGAGCTGAAGCATATGCTGAAGTACACAGATTAGTTTATATTTTGTGTAGAAAGTCACAGACAGACACAGTTTAATGAAATTTAGGAAGTACGCTTGCAGCAGACTTAAGAGAAAAAGGCTGTGTGTTACAGGCTTGTCATAAGACACATGTTGGCATAGTTAAACAGTGCAACTGCCCCAAGGCTGGACAACAGAGCTTTGCCTGGCGAAAAGGTGTCCCATGCACTGCAGTTTATCCTCATACTGTATGTGAGACAGTTGTGACAGTGTAATTCTGTTCCCACCGAGAGTTGGCAGGTTCTTGTTACTTTCATTAGTTTTTTCAGGATCTTGTTTTTTCTTCTTTGTCCCCCTTGCATACCCCAAATATTTATACTGTGCTAACCAAACATAAGCTGATCTTGCAATCAGAGCGGAAACCTGCAAACAACTTTGCTCCTGAAATTATTCCCAGCTGAAAGCTGAGGTGTGCTCTTGCTTCCTGCCCTATATACTAGGTAGAATAAACGTCCTTTCATGGCTGCTCTAATACTCTTAAATTTCTTTGACTGCATGGATGTTGGGGGCACTCGGCATCCTCTAAGATAAAGATTTTAACTTTGGTGGTGCATTTTTGTTTGTTTTCATATGTCTGTAATATTTGTGTACAAGCATTAAAATGGTATCAATATATCTAAACCATTGTACACGAGAAATGTGTAGAATATGGGGACATCAGAAGTAATACAAATCTAGAGAGAGAAGTGTAGTTACATACAGAAATTTCACTTCCAAAGAAATGTCTTTGGTATGTTACATCTCATTTTAGGGGTTCCAGGGATCACAGGCAATAATTACAAGTGATTCCATGTGCACAAAAGAAATTGAGCAAGACCATAATTAGGCAATTTGATAATAAGATCATTAACAAGCTCTTAATATAACTGTGTTAATAGAAACAGCTATAAATACAAAACTATGTCTGATATTACATCAAAGCTGAGGAGCTTTCACAAGCAAGCGTAACCCACCCTGAGATAATCTAAAACTGTTAGAATAAAATTGCAATGGATTGCAATGGGATTTTTCTTTTCTCAGTTCACATTATTAATAAAAACAAAACCAAGTGCTAATAAAAATAATGAATGACATCATGCACATCCAAAGTGATAAGTATGGTATCAATTAACCTGAAGCTGGGATTAGTGCACAGGATGAGGGGCAGGAGAAAGGGTCAAAGGGTATCTGCTGAGTTTGGGAGCTGTGCACCTGATAAGCCTGGTGAGCCTGAGGCTGGACTGCAGAAGGCTGCGCAAACCAGGGGAGGGAGCATGGGCATTGTATTCCTGGCAGGAAAGGAACAGGGTGGTGGTGCTTTTCCCTCTCTGAGGGGAAAAAATGTGGATTTCCAAGAGACCGAGTCACTGAAATGTAGTTTGATCCTGGATATGGTGGGAGTTTGAAGAATCCTGAGGCTGGACCAAGCAGGGCAGCCCTTTTGTGGGTGAATGGCTTGGGGTGAGAAGGAGGTGGTAAGTGATAACAGGCCAAATGTTACTGAGGGGGAAAGATTTAGCAGGTTGAAGTGAGACTGTGAGAGCCTGTATGGCTAGACAGCAGGGGACATCAGCTGCCTGTGGAGCGAGTGGCTGTCAGCACCTGGTATGTGGCTACTATTTAAAGCAGCAGCCCACTGCAGGCCTGGTATGTGTCAAGGAGGATGTTTCAGACAGGTGCTGTCAAACCTCAGAGCTGGTTACAGGATGCTCTTACGCAACTTCTATCCACCCAAAACACAGCATAAATTCTTTTGGGAAAGCAGGGTGGCATACAACACATTAATGGAGATGTTGTGATCTTCCTTCTAGGTCAGCAATTCTATACCTTTTCTGACGCCGTCAGTAAACCTTCAAATTATTTGTATCAGAAATTAGTTGGAAAAATATTAATCCTTCCATAGATCATTGCTTTGATTTCTTCTCTCCCCCTCCTTCATCCCCCCAAATTCACACCATCAGCTTCAAGTAGGTATCTCATCTTCTCCCTCTGCAACCTCAAGGACCTGGGACTGCTCTCCACGGTCTTTGCTAACCCTCCAGCGTTCATGAGGCCCACTTTCTTGATCCTGGGTGCATTCATATGAAAGCAATGGCTCCTAAAGAAGGCACGTAACAGCTCTGCAGATGTTGAGGTGCATGTTCTTTTAGTGCAGTCAGGATAAAAATCTGGTAGAAATCCCCAGTTGATACTAGTGTGAGATGTGACTGCCGCTGAGTGATAAGAGCGGGTTTGAATGCAGCTTGGAATGCTCTGCATGTACAAAGATTTGAGAATCCGTGCACAGGGGAGACTCGCTCCTATTTCCAAATTACATGTTTTTAACTATGTCATCTATCTAATGCAAAATAGAAACATAGAGAAGAGGCAAATACATTTCAGTTTTTCATGTGCCTCTGACTGTGAATGTACATGGGAGAGACTTCATTTTACTGTGAAGTGACTGTTGTCTTTGTGATATACTTCCCAGTGGTTAGGAACAAAACTCATTCTCTGTTTCCTAGATGGCACACATATATACTCCATCTGATTTGAATAAAGTGGGCAGAATTTTACTTTTACTTGCATTTTTACTAAGATTAAGATTACTTGTGTTGCCTAGTATTTTCATATTCAAGGACATGAAAGAAAGTCAGCTTAAAGTGTGAATTTCAAATGGCTTTGTTAAACTGCAGTGAAACTCTTCAGGTTTTAACCGACCATAGTTGGTGCTGTACTAAGGCTTGTAATGCTCTAATTCTAGGCAATCCATATCTTTGACCTTCCCAACTCCTCTGTAGCCAAGTTGAGAAAGGTGGAAATCTGACAGTGGCAGAAAAGAAACTAGAGAAGAGACCCTGAATAAGCGTTGCTTGAGGAGAGTATATCCAAGATGAATGAAAGGTAGCTCTGCTGAACCAATTTGGAACCTCAGCGTGAAGTGGAGAAATTGGTAAAATTGTTTCCGAAAGCTGAGTGGAAAAAAAAACAAAACCAAAAAAACAAAAGGAAAATCAGACATGCAAAGGCAAAGCTCTTTACTCATTTTAAAAGTCACCAATACCCCATATCAATCTATTGATTTTTTTTTTTTCTTTTTTTACGCCAAAACAGTGATCTTGCATGCAGTTTAAAGATACTAATGTTTCTTAGAGTGGAGAGAAAAGCATAAGTGTGAGCATGCAGAAATGATTTTAAATAACCCAGGATACAAAAGTAAGCTGAATAGGACAGAAAACTTCTGATTTTCTGATGCACGTCAATTGTAGATGTGCTGAAACTGAACAGATTTGATAAAAAATGTTGCATACTGAATAGCTCTTTTGAGAATGCTAAGTTATGAAATAAAAACACAATAATTTTTCTAATGACTGTTTGCCTAAAATAAAAGGGATATGATTCTCATGTTTGAAAAGCAGTTACAAGAGGTTTCAGCTTGCTACAAACCCATTTATAAATCAGGAGAACAGTAAGTATATAGGTGCCAGAAATACTGTCCTGACCTTAACACTTGTGGTGTTTAGTTACCAGTCTTCAGGTATGACAGCTGTTTGAGAAATCACTGGTTACACTGTCAATACAGCTCAGTGCTGCCATTCATCAAAGAACTGTAATGCTCTTCTCACAGGAAAAGCAAGCTAAACTTTGAAAATGTGGAGGTGTGTCAGAACAGTAATTGCTGCTGTAGCCTGGTTACTCAAAGAGGTTCAAGTGATCTGTTGATTTGATGTTTATCAAAGCTTGGAATAATGGGGAAGTTTGAAAGGATCAAAGAAAAACTAATGTTATTCCAGTATTTTAATAGGGCCGGCCCATGTAATCATAGGTCAGTCATGCTTCATGCTTATCCCAGATGGGTTTGAAAGGGTGGGTAACAGGATAGCAACAATAAAGAACAGTTTCTTTGTGAATGGCAATCAGAAGGATTTTATGAAAAAAAGGTATCATCGCATTTACCGCATTAGTGAGGAGTGAGACTAAATATTTGGTTGATAAAGCTACCTCATCATAGGCTCTTGAAAGCATCTCATTCTAAGAAAAGTTAGATCAAATTTGTTGCTGGCCTCTAGTTGAGTGAAGAGGCAGCAATAGCAACTGAGTTCTGGGTGGTTACTGGAAGCCTGAGCCAAAATGCGTCTGTGATACATCTGGGTTGCACGCATGACACAAGACTGCTTATAGCAATGATGCAGGAAAGTACTAGGGGGTCGAAGTGAATAATCAGTTGAACACAAGCCCATAGTGTGCTCTGGTGGCTAAGAAAGCAAATGCAATCCTTCAACGTTCAGGCAGAAAAATACAAAGCAAGGAGAGAACGGAGCTGCTGCTTTTTCCAGCATAAGTGACAAGGCTTCTGCAATTCTGTGTTTGTTTCTATTCTTTGTGCTATAAAAAGGGGTGCTGACAAATTCTGCCTCTTCAGCAACAGCTGAGTTTGTCTACCACATAGCTGTAGAAGAAGCTTCCCTCCAGGATACCCTATGCATGCTGTGGCCACACAGTCAGTCTGGGTTGCAGAGCTCTAGGCAACTGCACAGCAGAGCTCAATGGGCAAGGCTTGGATTTGCACCACTGAAACTTTTATTTAGATTTTCCTGCTGCTATTTCATCTCTTTTTCCCAACCCAATTAAAAACCTNCACTGAAATTTTTATTTAGATTTTCCTGCTGCTATTTCATCTCTTTTTCCCAACCCAATTAAAAACCTGGCTGCTGTCTAGTTGTCAAATGCTAACACAAACACCTGTGTGCCAGATGTGTACAGCTGTAAGTCCAGCAGTGCCAATCCATCATCAGAGCCATAAACCAAGCCATGGAGCAATTAGAAAACACTTCTTGTTTTTCCCCTTCTTCTGTCTCTCCTCCCGATTTTTAATCCTCCTGTTTTTCCAGGGTTTCCTCTCTTCTGCCTCCTGCTGCTGCAAGTTTGTAAGGTGAGCCTTGCTCAAATTTTCAGTCACTTTCAGGTAAGAAAACAGAGAACTTAAACCAAAAGAGCCCATTTTTCTGGCTGCAGAGTGGCTGGTTTATGCCTACAAATGTTAAATTATAAAACTCCAAATGTCAGTAGTATGTGCCAGCTCAAGAAAAACACCTTGAAAACATTAATGTTGTGAGGGCTACACCAGACAGGATTAAGATTATATTCCCTGCCCCCCATCTCCCCCCAAAAAGAACTGGTCCCCCAGATATGTTCTGGAGATACTGACTGTAGGACAGGGAGCAGCGTGCTCATGGCCTTTTTGAAAGCGAAGGCTCAAGTCAGCAGCAGAAATCAGCTCTTCAAGTTTAAGGGACAAAAATGGTAATAGTTAAAGAGGTGGGATATGATAACACTGCAGAGGTTTTTACTGCAGTTGGGAAGACAGTCTCTTTACAAGGGCTTGCTGGAAACAGGCTAATGTTAAACGCCTCTTTCTTATTCCACTGTGCTTTCCTCATTACCTCTGTCTCCCCTTTTGCCCAAGTTCCTACTTACAGCTCTCCAGTTCAGGATTGCTTCCTCTCTCCTCTCCCCAACATGTAGTAACAGTGCTTACGGGTGGATATTCCTGCTGGGGAAAGGAGAGAGTTTCAGAAGGACAAGAGAGAAATATGTTCTCCTTTCCTAGTAAAGGAGATGACATAATTTCATTTGCTCAGGTGGGAGTGGTAATGAATGGCTTATGTGAAGAAGACATGTTGGGCATGAGGGAAGTCGTCTGTGACAGAGAAGGTAAAGCAGTGTGGTCTTGCCCAGAGAAGGTGTCAGTTGCTATATACAGAGCAATGGAAAAAGGGAGGCCACCGTGCTGCCCTCTTGGTCTTGCTCATGTGCACCTTTGGCTTTTGCTTACCAAAAGATTGCTTGTACTAGCAGAGATCCTGCCACCTTAGATAATTCAGATGATTCAGTCTTTACTTAGCAAAACTGACTGATTTTTATACAAGGGTTCCCTGCTCAGTTTGATGGTACAGTGCTACTAATTTATAGTCAGAGTGTGTATCTGTCATGCTTATTCGAGGAAAAACTCCCATTGACTCAGTTTATTTGAACATACTTTTGCTTTAACAGAAGTGGAGCCATTGTAACAGTGAGGAGCTGTTTTTCAACTGTTGGGGCTCTGGAATGCTGAAAACAGCAAATCTCTGAAATATAGCCGAAATGATGATAGGATATGTTTAAGTTAGGGTGCAGAGTCCCTTGGAAAATAGCCCAAGTGCCTCTGGAAAGTAAATTTACAAGTATAATCTCTTTATTGGGCTGGAAAGTACACCCTCAAGAGAGAAAGGAGACTAGAGGAGACTTCCCCNTAGAGACCAACCATGGACTTACAGGATTGTATTTAGAGCAGAGATGTTTGCACAGTCATGGAAAAACATGTGTTTTTTGTCAGGGTTAAGGCTTCCCTCCTACTAATGTTTCTTAATTAGTTCTTTTACTCCCTGCCTGTGGAGAGTGAGAGTCTGGAAAACACACTTCTTCCTGGGCAGAACTTTGATCGTTGCTTTCCCCTACTTCTCCCCTCACCTTGTGTGATGGATTACATACCAGCAGTTATTGCTGCCTGGACCTTTTCAGAAACAAAAGAACTCCATGAGTCTTCCGTGAGCATCTTCAAGTGGAAGCTGACCTCTGTGATTTAGTTAATATTGACTGCTTTGGTTTTTTCCTGAAGAATGATAAGTGATACTGGTGTTGAAGAACACAATTTGATAAGGTCTTGCATTGTATAGTTGAGTTTTCTCTGAGGTAGAGTAATGATGTAGGGTTACAATGTCTAACTTGCATGGGCTATAGTTGACCAAATCAAATAGTTGTGCACAAAATCTTTGAGACTATGTCCCGTATTAGTGTCTGTCTGCTATATGTTTACAAAGAAGTAGTATGTGTATGAGATATTTGTATATGAATCTCTGATCAGCTAGTTTCCTGTAACATGTAAAAGTGCAAATTGCTCATCCTGTTTCTTGCCCACCTCTCTGTCCACCAGTTGACCTCTGCCTGCTCTCATCATGTCTTCTTGTGAGCTTTGTGTAAATTGTGTGAAACAGACAGCGCTTCATGCTGAAAGGGGTTGTTTGCTTTGTCTGTTGAGGAAGATGGGCACCAAGCTGGGTAGCAGGAAGGAAAGGATCATTGTCTTTGTAGTCTGCTTTCTTAGTGATGAAGTTAAAATGTCATGAAAACTATATAGCAAGGTACAGATCTATGAAGGGAGGTGAAAGAGAGGAGGATGCTTCTGCATTACCTTACATGATCATATAGTAGTGCTGTTCCCCCTCTTCCTTGAGGTTAGGACTGCATTTACCCTGGTACGGCTGTCTGTGTACTTCAGGTTTCTTAACTTGTGCCTGTTCGCTGGGTATATTTTCACTGGGTAAAGCCAAGAATTCCTCAGCATACCTGCCTGTGATGGGTCTCTAAAAAGCAAAACTTCCTTCTCTCTTCTGTCTTTCCCTTGTGGGTTTTTAGTTCAGGACCAAAGATGAGGGATTAATTACTAGCTGGTTACAGTGGAGAGGATGAACAACTAAACATAGCTGGAATTGGTGTTTACTTGAGCTTGAAAACTCAAAGGTAATGTCAAAAGGCTCCTTGCAACAAAGCTTAGCGTGCACTCTGTTTAGTTCACTGCTTGCCTTGTGCATTTATCCTATGGTCTGTGTGTTGTAACTGATCTCCTGAAGCTTTCAGACCTCTTACACGCCTTCATTTGTTTATTATAGGAATAGGAGTTTATAGTAATGCTGTTTATACTAAAGATGGGTGAACCATCACAGCAATAAGAGAAACCGTCGTGAACCCTTGCCCTGAACTCAAACCAAACTATTCTGTGACTTTTAAAGTTCTGTTTCAGTTTTCAGTGTCGCTGTACTTTGTTCTGTCACGACTGGAAATGAGTGCCAAAATATAAATGGTATTTCCAGTGTCAACCTCAGATTTCACAAGCAGATCTGCTCTCATGCCAGTATGTGTGGAGTTTCTTAGACCTCACAAGTTTCAGTAGTGAGTATAACCTTTCCAACTCCTGCTGCTTAGTGCAGCTAGCTCAAAGCACTTATCCTGTGAGGCTTGCCCATCACTCTTTCATATGGGACAAGATACTGTCATGTGCCTATGGGACAAGATACTGTTTATTGAACTAATAAGCATTCCTAAGGGAATGTGTGCAGATGATTGCTTGCAGATGAAATACTGAAACAGAAAGTGTCGTGTAGCTGCATTTCCCTGCTATTCAAGCAAGGGTGTAGTGACTGTCCAGCTTTGGCCTTCTTCCTGCTAAATGTGTTGCAAGGCTGTCAGCCGATTCTTCTGTGAAATTACAGTGGAGCTGCCCAGTATAGAATAAGAAAGTAAACTCTCTTTTAAGCTCTATCAGATTTGTTTTGAGAACAAAATGTGACTAATGTGTTTCTGGAACCCAAGTTTCTCCAAATTTATAGGCTTTTCTGTTTCATATTCCAGACTTGGACCCAGTGTTGAGCTATCCATCTAGTAGAGTCTGATAGATTAGTAGGGCCAATCTTGGGAGTAATCAGTTCAGGTTGTGCCTGTTTTCTTCCTTTCTGCTCCTGAGGAGGAACAGTCTTCCTTCTTCCCTCCCTCCCTCTTTCTCTCTGTTTATTGTTGTATCAGAGAATGATCTGATGTTTGTTTTAACAGTGAGATGAAGCTGAATTCACTGCTGTCCAGCACTCTTTAAAGCTGGTGTGCTACTTGAATATTTATATCATGCTGACATTTGCTTACTTTAGAGAAGGCTTTATTTCCTTGGAATATTTATCATAGTATCCAGGAATTTCCATCTTGAACTGCTGCTGAATCTGAATGTTGTATGTAATTACCTGGGTTCAAGCCCAGTTGCCTAAGGGAAGTTAACTTTCAAAGAACAACAACTAGCTCTGTGGCACTAGCTAGTTGAGGGAAGAGCTGGCAAGGATTTTTCCTGGACTGACGTGGAGCAGCCTGGAAAGAAGGCTCACACCTCACTTCAGCTATATAGGTAGCTTTGTCTAGCTCATTATGGTAAAAATAGAGTCCTTTCTCTGCATACCTGGCATCATGGGTGGGGTGCCTATATCTGATGTGATCCCTTGACCTAGTTATGGTCTGGGATGGAAAATAAGGTTTGACATCTTTTGCATCCTTTTTTTCCCCCTGATTTCCACCAGTCTCTTTTCCAAAGGTTAAGGGGGGTGGGGGTGGTTGGTGCAGAATCCAGTTCCTGCCTTCCTGACACACTTTGATGCTGTGACCCCCTTTGTGCATAGAATAGAAATGACCAGCTTGAGGCTTGATCAGATCTCAGCCTCCTGTTGTTTCCCATCAGCTTATATGACTCTCTTGGGCTTCTGGGGCTAGAACTGTTCTTTTGCTGCTGTGCATAAAAAGGCACCGTGATTTATGAATCAATTAATCACTGCATGCTGAGGAGCTGTTCACGGTAGTTAAACAGTGAAAATAAAATACTTGAGTGTATAATAAAGATGGATCATAATGAATACGACCCTCTACCAATGAATTCTCTCCCACCCTATATTATACCCCCTACCCATTCTTTCCCAGCACAGCCAAACTATCAAGACATGAAATTTGTCCATCTTGGATGGCATGGGGTTCAACAAATTACTTCATAAGGGTGGTGTCTATTTGTGTGATTTCTTCCCCCCTGCTGCCCTCCCTTGCCCCCTCCCCCCCCCATGCACTCATTCAGTCTGATTTCAGTTTGCTAAAGCCGATAAAGGCATAAAGATGGGGGGGAAAAAAAAGATTCTGATACTACTGATTGTAAATCTTTTTGAGTAGTCATAAGAAAATCTACCAATAAGTCTCCAAAACTTGAGGGAGGGGAAGGTGAAGTTTGCCCTGCCTGGTCTGTAAAACCACAAAAATATATTGTGAAATTTCCAAGAAATAGTTCCATCACACAACTGCCATTATTTGTTCTGCGTAACACACACATCGTTGCTGTGTATTTCTAAAACTGCATGATACTGTAAGAACTAGGCAAGTTTGGTGATAAGCTCCTGCTAAGACTGCTGTTTGACTTCACAACTTGCTGAAGCACTTTGCAATTTAGGTCAGCGTTCAATGACTGTAGTCAGATCAGGGTGGCATATTGCTTTGTGAAGAGTACCACTGACATTCAAAGATCTGTCCATGAGGTAAGAACATGAGGTTTTAAACCTGATCAGTGGTTTTGCACCAGAACTATGCTTTCCAAGAAGAAAATTAATTTTTACAAATTATTGACTCTATATATGTTCCAATTTCTAAATAAAATTATTGTTTTATTTTACATTATCAGCAGATACCCAAAATAGTGGTAAAACATTTGATTAACAGAAAAGTGTGTTCTTGTTTTGTGTTTTTTTTTTCCATCTGAAAAGTGTATTTTTGGTAAATGAAATGCTGAAAAGCTCTTGAAAACTTTATCAAATACCCATCTGTTCTGAATTCTGAAAAGGATTTTGGGAGAGTGATGGTGGTACTTTTTTTTTTTTCCATTTTTTCATTTTTTCTTTACAAGCAGGATTTGAAATTTTACATTTTTGTTGCAGAGTATTCCCTGGATTTTCTGAGTACCAAAAACTGGCATTGATGAGTAGATGGATTTGTGAACCTTGCTGCAAGCCCACTGGTTTTAGTAGACTTGCTCTTGATCTCACCTGTGTAACTAAGAGTAGATTTCATTCAAGCCAGAAATTAGGTGCAGTGGTGTGAAGCGGGTTAATTCATTCTCTCTGCCATGCATTGAAGCTTGCAGTGGAATTATAATATTTGCCACTTATCAGTAAAAGTTAAAGAATTTTTTCTTTCCAGCATAATCTAGTTTCTCTTTTTTTTCTTTTTTTTACAGCCAACATATGCCAGCAGCAGAGCTGAATCTAATGGCCTTTGTTTGCATTCTAAGCTTATCTCATAAATTGGCTTTTGAAATGCGCAATCGGCAGTAATAATGTTTCACTGTGGTGACCATAGTTAAACATTTCTCTTCTGTCACCCCCTCTCCCTTCTCTGTTTGATTTTTCAGGATCCAGGTTTCTCTTCGGTGATTCATGACAAGCTCCAAGTTCCCAATACCATTCGTAAGGCGTGGAACGAGAAGGACAACAGATGTGATGTTTGTGCCACACACCTGAACCAGTTGAAGCAAGAGGCCATTCAGATGGTGCTGACCTTAGAGCAAGCTGCCAACTCAGAACATTATGATGCCTCACCAGGCTCTCCCCCACCTCTCTCCAATATCCCCACATTAGTGAGCCCCCGACACATGGGCAGCCTGCAGCCTAGGGATTGGGCATACATGCCTGCTCCTTATGCTACATCTAATTATACAGGCTTTGTTGCCAACAAACACATTGGCAAACCCAACAGTCTAGGAATTGTCAACGGGGTGGAGAAGAAAAATGGCTCTCCTGGACACCAAGCCAAGGTCAGCTTTCAAATGGCCACCAGCCCCAGCAACGGTAATGTTCTTAACTCTGTGGCAATCCAGGCTCATCAGTACCTTGACGGCACCTGGTCTTTGTCGAGAACGAATGGCGTCACTCTGTATCCCTATCAAGTAAGTATTTTAAAATAACAAAGTATGTTAGTTTTCTTCCCATCGAAGCTTGCATGGGCATGCTAACACTGCTTGCGCCTGTTGGGTAGAAGAGTGAGTAGTGCTCACATAGCAAGCACCAGAACAAGGAGTGCTATAATGTTCCTGTTTCCCTGATAGGGGATTGAGTTGGGGGAGACACAGATCACAACCAGTATTAATTAGAACACATTTTATTAATTCAGCTGTTATTAAAAAGAACAGCTTGGTTCTATTATTAATAACAGATAACTATTCATACAGTATATGCAATTATTCCCTCACACAGTCCTCACTCACTCACTCTCGGTCATAGTATTTGGTTGGAGCAACAGCTGGGACCCAACCACGTTAGTGCACCAGTGACTTCTGGGCTGGTATTCAGGAAGGACCCAGAACGTCTTTTGGTTCATCATGCGTGCATATGATCCTATAGTCTTGAACTACTTTTGGGTTCTAAGTTACATAAGTTCTTATTAATGCTTGGTGTGTGCTGATGTCCTTCTGCAGGTTCAACTGATTCTTAGAGTTTTGATTTTTACCAGTTCTCATGGATTCAACAGGTCTACTAGTTCTCCAGAGCTTAACATTTCTGGGGAGATTTTCATGTACTTCTCACATGTTCTTTTTCTTCTCTTTGGCCTGCTGTTTTCTAGTGCACCACACCCATAAGTACCTGTAGACCCCATCCACACCAGCTGGCACACAAAGCGCTTTTATGATAGGGGAGGTAGGCTTTCCCATGCATTTAGCTGCAGGTGGTGGGATATTTAGAGTGCCCAAGCACTTGCAGATTGCAACACAAGCCTACTCTTTCTGAATTCTCCCAGCCACTGCTTTTGGCTTCCTTAAGTACATAAATATCTTTGGAAGTTGGTCTTTCTACTAAGTTATGAACAGATTGCAAGATAGATCCCTAAATTAATATTTAACATTTATCAGTATGAGTAACTGATATTACAGCCAGAAAAAAGTGATGTTAGTCATAAGCATTAAGATACTGTCAAGCACCAAAAAAGACTTGGTTAAACCAGAAATGAACTACAGTTATTTTATCTGGTAAATATGTGACTTTATAGTTTTCTGGATTTATGCTCTAGTGAACCTGAATCACATTTGGGCAGGTCAGTATGTGATCATAATTTGATCTAAGAAAAAAAAAATGTGATCTAAGTTTGATCTAAGAAAAAAACCTAAACAAAGAACGTGCGTTAAGAAAACTGAGTAACTATTATTTGTATTAGGCAAATCAGTTCAATTTTATTGCAGTAATAATCTTTTAGGTTAATCTTCTATGAAAATGTGTTCCTTGTTTACTTTTGAATAATGTCCATGGTTCCTAGATGGTTCATTTTGTCTTTAAGAGATTCACTAAGGAGAATCTAGTATTCAGAACTTTCCAGACTGATCCTGTAGTTAGTTAAGGACTGTTGCCTACCATTTCCCTCTCCTTTCAATAACCTTGAAATAGAAGAGACTGCTCCCCACCCCTCCCCCAAAAAAACAACCAAACCCCCCCGAAAAACGAAGCAAGCGCCCCAAAAAAACCCATACAAACTGAAAAAGAACCCCAAACAAACCTAGCAATGTTGGTGTGTGGTCAACTGTGTTGATAGTAAATTTTATATTCTCTTTAAGATTCCGCCTTCAAATGTTAAAATTCTCACTTTACTCAAGTGTCACATTTAATTGTCCAGTCAAGGAATAATAATGATAGCTTTTTTCCTTTAAACATGTTGAAAGGATTTTAGCATTTGGTTGTGTAGTATTTGTATCACACTGGGAATTAGTCAAGTAAGAAGAAAAACTTTGAAAAGTAATTATTTGTAACTTGAAGTAGTAGGAAGATGCGAGCCTTGCTTTTTCTGCTTTTGTGTACAGAAACCAATCTCCAATCTTATTTGCTACACATTTTCAGAATGTTTTAGATCTCTCTCCCATATAAATCTTTATATTATGCACTTACAGTTACAAAAGTCTGCTGGGGAAGAGCACTAGGAAGGTGAATCTGTTACCTCATCTTAATTAGAACCCTTCTTGATTTGAAGGTGAATTAAAAAAAGAGGCACTAGCTACTTCCTTGCGAATGTCTATATATTAATTAAATTTTCTTGCCTTCCCTTAAGAACAGTGATTAGTAAAACCTCACTGTGCATTAGCTAAGAGGAATAGAAAATAATTTCTTGGGATAAAAAGCCTTGCACTTCACAGAGGTACAGTACCCTTCTACATCATAATCTTGTTAAATTGATGTCCAGGGAGAAGTCAGTCTCATGGCTCTAGACTTAATGGTGCCTGTTGTAGACACCTCCTGTTGTAAATTAGCTTTTGTTAGTCTAGATAACTTGACAGAAATGGTTGAGTACCTTGAAAACTGACCATGTTTTCTTCCTTGAAGTATCACCAAAAAGAGGAAACATTAGTTTGGAAGTAACATTCTGTGGCTCAGAATTGACTCATGGCAATTTTAGGCACCAAAAAGTATTCCTACTATTTTAAGCTCTAGGATGTTACTCCCTTCCTAGGATCTTCCCCTCCAGACTGCCTGAAATTAGAACCTTGTTATGGGGAATGAATTACAACTTTTGTTTCAGTTCTGGTAGAAAAAAATAACAAAAAAAAAATAAAGTGAGTATTGAGATATTGTAGGGCTTAGCTGCTGCAGTAGTGTAGGGCAGGTCTCAAATGACAAGCCTCTATTCATCTACTTTTTCAGAAAGAGTAATTGCTATCAGGAGTAAGTAAAACAAATGTCAATTTATACACTAACGGATTTAGTAATGTATTATATGTTTAAAGTCTGAAAAATAGAAGTAGTAATACTGTCTTTAACTGGAGATGCATGTCAGATGTAAAAAAACTTTCTAATAATTTCACGGAGGCATTATGGGAACTCATCAATGGAGCCTCCTAAGAATAAGGCAGAAATAGCTGCTAAGAATTGCTTAGGCAAAACTGGTCCCACCTGGAGATAGGAGATGGCACAGATGACCCCATCAGTCCCCACCAGCCCTGATTTATGTGATCCATATTTAGCCACTCCTTGACCAGACAGAAACAAAGGTCTGGTTCCAAAAACCTGTGATGTCCCCTAGGCCTGGCTCACAAATGAACAGCTGACGCTGTTTTCTGTAAAGGGCTGAATCACATTTTGCTGGTAAGTGGTCCTCTTACAAAACAGGGAATCAGACGCA
Organism: Himantopus leucocephalus; assembly: GCA_003993805.1. Lineage (NCBI taxonomy): Eukaryota > Metazoa > Chordata > Aves > Charadriiformes > Recurvirostridae > Himantopus > Himantopus leucocephalus. Next base: position 38,626,779 of record RSEF01000003.1, on the reverse strand, counting down.
AGGGAAAAGGAATTGATTAATCTTAAACAAAAAGCATGGCCTGTTAAAGCCTTCCTATGAACACTGGAATGCTGAAATGGTCAGGGTAAAAGTGACCCCTTTCTGCTGAATACATGTAGGAAAATACCAACCAAAATTCAATAGAACTTGATCCAGAGCCTGAAAATCATCTTCTTTCAGTCATTAGCAGGTAGCATTTGTATGCCCTGGGGATCAGAGTGTGTTTAACACTTGTAAAGGCTTCTGTTGATCTCCCTATCACTCAAAGGGATTTCAATTCTTCCCTGCTCAGAGAAAACTCATTTAAATTGGTGAGGTTTTACCTGAGAAGGGCTGTAATTATTTGTGCAGCTGCTAATGTGAATTACAGGATACCACAGTATTAAGTACATTTCTGGTGCTTACTGGTTATTATGTAACACTTCTATAGAAACCTTTGGGCCTGGGGTACTAATGGAGGAGCCAAAAGTCCAAATACCTTGATGAATTGATTGCTTCTACTAAGTTTTATAGAGAATGTGGTACTAAATTGAATGCATAACATTTTTATTACTTTATTATCCAAAGCTGGTCAAGTAGCTGAAACAAAACCACCACATTAAAGAATGAGATAGATTTCCATCCTTTGTAGTTTAGACTGATTTAGGGTTTGCTTTCAAAGGGAAAGGAGTTGAAAATAGTGACTAGATTAAGCTAGTTACACTAAAACACTTCTGGAGTAAAAGCACTCCATTATTTAGAAGTAGTTGTTCCTCTTTAGAATGGGCACTCACTTTTAACTTAAATTAACTGCATGGTTCTTGCATGTTGGTGTGCTTCTAAAGCAAAAGCATGTCATTAACTGCATTGTGGTGTGAGCTGCAGAACATAAAACTATGGCCATTTCCTTGGTCATCTAGTTACTGTCCTGGATCTGCGTAAGAATCTTTCCATGTCTTTAAGTAGAATATTTAAAAAAGCATAACAACAACAAAAAAACCCCACAGCGTGTTTGGTAGATTTGAGTGACAGGAAGGTAAAAAAGAACCAGAGAACTGGAAAAGGCCAAGTGTTCCAGGATCAATGTGGGCCATGAAAGGGAAGGATGGGTAACAGAAAAGGTGGCTGTTGATGTGGGTAGGGTGAACACCTCCTGCTCCATACCTTGGGGTTGTAAAGTTTGAATTAGGTAAGGAAAATGATAGTGCATGTAAGGATTTGAGTAGGGGTATTGTGAACATAACGATATTAAAGGAAAAAAGTGTTCCTTTCTCCCTTGCACTTAAAAAGACCCTTTTGACCAAAAGTTTGGAAAATGAGATCTTAAACTACTGAGAGCCCCTTGGCCCCAGGCATAATGATCTCAAGCCTATTCAGAGAGTTATCAAAGGCTTTGTTTGTGTACAATTGATGAAAGCCTACAGTATGTGCTTTCTGTTTCCTCTTTATGTATAATGTGTGTTTAGAAGAACACTGTTCTCTGAGAAAGTACCAGCTTGTTCTGGAGTTTTGCAGGGATGAATGATTTGTTTGGAGTTTACTTAGGTCACAGCTGTCTCATAACACATCAGTTCTTTCAGGCACAGGCTTTTAAAAAGAAACTGGTAATGATTAGAGTTGGGCACACGATGGAGAGTTCAGATACAGAGGCAGCGCCTGTGTGGGGGGTATTTCCATCCAGGATTTTGATTCTGAGCTTTTTTCCCAAGTCTCTGCTGTCTAATTTATTTCTCTTCCACTTGCTGCTGCTTCTGCTGCTTCTTAAAGCATTCAGCAGAATAAAGCTAAAATGTTAATACTTGGTACAGCAGTGCCAGGGTAGTTTAGGTAGCTTCTAAAGCATATAATGCAAGGTACAGAAATCAAGTTACTTGCTCCATCTGTAGACTAACAGGTGTCTTTTATAATTATTCCATGCTTCCTAGAGCCAGGCCTATTTTGCCAAAGCATCTTAGCAACAAAAGAAAAGGAGATTTGTATACTGTCTCTTCTAGTACCATGTTCTTATGCGACCACACATGATTCAGTATGAGATATCTAACGCAGGAGGCATTTTGCCTTTGTGCAGTTAGGTTTTGGTCCAGAGTTTTTTGGATTGCTTATGTTTCAATAGAAGTTCAGTCACTGAATGCATGAGATCCACATTTGAGTGCAATGGCTCCCTGAACATAGTAGAAAACTTTGTTCCTATTACTGCGAGCTCATGAATGATGATGTTGAACAAATGTGTGCAGACTCTTGCACTGATGGTTTGGGTTTGTTTTTTTTTTTTTTTTTTTTGTAACCTGGACTCTAACAGCGAAGTAACTCTAGTGTTACTAGAGCATGACTGTAGCATGAAAGTGCAAGAATTTTATTTCCAAAGTTTGTTTGACTGGGCTAAGAAACAGATTGTCAAACAAATTCATTGGCACTGAAATTATATCCCTGCTTAATTATCTCTGTTGCCCTCATCCCACATGCATTAGTTGTTATCTCTGAAGTAGCCTTCCTCTGACTAAAAGCCTTTTTAAACCACATCACAAATAATTAGATATGACCCTACTAAAGTCAGCATATATCATCAGCTGACATTTTGCCATGATTGTTTGATCATTCAATTTGTGTATTACAGGAGTTGGCTATTTGTATTTCATTCCTCCTGTCCACCCCCTCAACTAACAGCCCAGTTGTATACTGATTCTCTAATATCAAGAGGGGAAACTGAAGTCTATGTGAACTGTAAGAGGGGTTTCTTTTTTACGTTACTCTGGTGTGATTTGATCTCTTACAGCATTTTTATGCATGGTTTAATGACCTTAAAATCATTACTTTTCCCCTTCATGATACTGGGGTGACCAAGGGAAGAAAGAGGTAAAGGGTATCCCATGGACTGAAAAGAGCTAAGTAGGCTTATCCTATGAGTATGAAAACCCCATGACTCAGCTGTGATGTGAGGAAGAAATCTGTGGATTATTAGAGGAGTGAGTTAATCCTATAAATTAGCGAAAGCCAGCAGATCACAATTAGTGAGGATTTGGAGTCTTGGTTTCCTCCCCTGCTCTGTAGCTTAAGGATTTTGTCCATGTGTGAGAGTAGTTTCTTTTCTGAAACAATAGCTGTGCTGCTGCTTGCATCATTGAACAAAAGTATAAACTGAGAGGAGGGGAGATGTTTTAACAGTGAGAAAAATGATGTAGAGATGGGATGGAGAGAGGGAGAAGACAAACTGATACAACAACCCAAAACTGTCCCTATGTTTCCCATGCTGTAAATAAGGTGGCACAGAATCAGGGAGAAAAATGGTCAACTTCTGGTTTATTTCATAGTTCGAGAACATAGAGAGTTAAGTTAAGACAGCCAATTTTGAAGTGAGAAGAGGAAATATACTTTTCATGCAATTTACAGTTCTGTGGAACTTATTGCTGTGGAAATAGTATTGAGGCCAAGAGCTTAGGAAAAATTCATAAAAGGATTATGTGTTTATGTGGGCAATGAAAAATCCCTTCTTTCTGATATTAGGATAAAAAAAAAATAAGAGATAAATTTCCATATAGCATAAGGCAATTGGTACCTTATATTCTATGGAGAAGGTTTCCTTTAAATACATCCAGTATATAGCTGAGGACTGGGATTCCTGAAACTACCACTGAAGCTTTCCAGAACAGGTGTAACTGGGCTGACTGGGAGAAGGATACTGATGTACTTAGTGCTTAGACTCTTTGTCCCTCTATTCGGAAAGTGGCCTTGAGTGACAGCTGGAGGGAGAGCCTAGATTAGAGCCTGAACTTGGTGAAGGATAAACACCAGATGACTGGTGCTGTGTTTTGGATGGTGGCCTGTGATAAACATATTAGCGAAGAGTGCTTTTCCAACAGTTTTAACAACGTTGCCAGAGTTCAGTGTGTACATTTCAGTTTTTTTTTTTAATTTCTTACTCAGGTGTGTGAAGATTCATGGCTTCGGAAAACTCTCTTAGGTTGAATCATTCATATGAGCAACATGTTGGTCTTTAAAGCTGCATAAAGATTCAGTCCTGTGGCTCGTATTCCTCCTGTATCTTGCTATTGTTCAACATCTGTTGCAAGAAGAGAGAAAGTAGACGCATACAAAACCAAGGGAAGGAGGGGATGACAAAAGAATTAGAAAGGAAATTTTTAGGAGTTTCCCTTTAGATTCCCAAGATTTACTACTCAAAGATGACACAAATCAATGTATTGTCTCCTTGACAGAGACGTTTATTTCTTGTGTTGTTTTACAGAAGTGGGATATAGAAATAAGATTAGATTTAGGAACTTAATCACATATATTTTTTTGTTTTCTTTTTGTAAAATCCTGTTCTAACCTTTAATTTTTCTTAGGACAAGACTTTGCCTTTTAAATATGAAGAATTGTATTACTGTGCAAAAAACAAATTGACAAAGCCTTTTTATTTGATGCTATGCTGTGCCTCTGGGAAGTAAGGAATAAATAGCTAGAGGCTGATGTAACTGAAATGTGATTTCACACAGCTATCATGTAAAAACCATTGTTTTCTTTTCTCTAAAGTGTTTCTGAAATGGCATCAGAAACAGAGCATCAAGCTCTCTGTTGGGACAGCTCTCTTTAATTCAGTGGATTTGAGTTAAAGTGGTTGGTGGTTCCCTTATATTCCAGAGCATTGCACACTTGAGAGGTGGGTGTTGTCAGATAAAATACATTTGAACCAGACTCTCTTCTGTCTTACTCCAGGATAATTGCTTTGCAGTTGACATGGCTACATCGGTGTGATACAGATAAGAATGAGACCAAAGTCAACTGTATAATATCTGATCAGCCAGAGTGTGAGAACAGCTGTGGTGATGGGAGTGAATATGGTGTCTTGCAGTCTAAGTGGGCTCAACTTCCCTTTGGGCTGGTGGATGGGGAAGCTTTCTCTTTCCATACACCTCTGGTCTGACCCCATGCTGAACAGTCTGTTGGAACTGCTCCTCTTGGCAAATGAAAGCAGAAGGCTGATTGTCCAGCAGCTTTTGAACTTTGAATGTGCCTAGCTGTATTTTATGAAGAATAAGGAAGGATTACATCTGTACAGGAGTGAGAAAAAGCCCCTCCCAGCTAATGAAACCATCTTTTTTTTAAAAAAATTCTACAAACTGCTCAGAGGAGAAATGAAATTGCACTTCATCTTTCACTCCCACCTAACCTCTCTAGTTGAATTCAGAACTGCACCAAAGGGTGAAGGGGAAGGGAAGGTAATGTGGTCTCATTCCAAGGGGTTGGTTGGTGCTCATTGTGCTTAATGTCACTAGCAAATCTCAGCAGGAGCACCTGTAGGTCTTCCTTTTTATGGGAGCACAAGAGTCACCGTCACTCATGTCATTAAGGTGTCTGAGAACTTTGGTTTTATAAACCAAAAAAGTCTCGGGTCTGACTTGTAGATGTAAACGTCAAGTGACTAAGCTGCAACCAGTGCAAGGTAGTAGTTGTATGGGTGGGAGTGCAAGTGAAGTGCTTCTGTTGTGACAGCTCTTTGAATCAATACATGAGTCTGTCATGCTTTACTTCAAATTGTTTTTTGAATTTGTGAAAGTGGCATATATATGTGTTTATTAAATAGCTGGCTAAATTTATGCACAGGCTTTTGGCTAATGGGAAAGACACAAAAAGAATTAAAGGTTCAAGCTATGCTTGATGAAATCACTTCTGCTTCCCTAACTTCATTGTGGCTGCATTGATCTACAATGAGTGCAGCTTGGTGTCACTGGATAATTATAAAACACCTGTGAGAATTCTACAATTCCTTTACGCCTTTTACTGCACAATATTACTTTACAAGAAAGTCAAGGCTATTACTAAAAGCAGAGTTGAGGCCTAGTTTTGAAAAAGATTTCTATTTTAAAGCATATCGAGTGATGTTTTCTTTCCTGTGAGAGACAGATAGCTGATAGGTAGCATTTATTATTGCTTTCCTTCCTTTGTGACAGGTTTTAGGCTGCTGGAGCTAGGCAACGTTACGGGATTTAAACACCAAACCATAGGCACGATCACCTCTGTTCTAGTCTTGTATGTTTTCTCAGTTACTGCAGTGCAACACAGAAGATAGAAAGTTAATTCAAACGTTATTAAAGAAATTATACAGAATACCTCAGAAGAAAATGTACAGTAACGAGATATCATCAGTTCTTAGTTGATCAGTCTCTCCGAGTCCTGAACACTTTGTGTGAAGGTCACTGCCAATGTGCAGGAGGTGAAATGGATGTGACACAATTCTCAATTGTACCATACAGGTATATCATAGCAGTGATCACAGAGGACTGGCAGGCAAAATGTGCTTAGAAAGCTTTGTCTACATTTGAACCAGCTTCTGTGAAAGTCATTGTGAAGAGTCTTGCAATGTTAGGCAGGTTTAACTGAGGCTTAGTGTGCAAGCTTGTGGAATACTTCTGATTTTTTTGCTTTGAAGTAACGTAAACCAAAACTACCATTGTTCGTCCTGTTCAGCAAATAATATAACCAGCTACTATTCAGGTGACGTTGGAGAAAAAAAAAAAAAAAAGCTAAAGGTAAGAATCATAGAATGGTTAGAGTTGGAAGGGACCTTAAAGATCACCTAGTTCCAACCCCCCTGCCATGGGCAGGGACACCTCCCACTAGACCAGGTTGCTCAAAGCCCCATATAACCTGGCCTTGAGCACTTTCAGGGATGGGGCATCCACAGCTTCTCTGGGCAACCTGTTCCAGTGTCTCACCACCCTTGACAGTAAAGATTTTCGTCCTAGTATCTAATCTAAATCTATCCTCTTTCAGTTTAAAAGCATTACTTCTCATCCTATTGCTACACTCCCTGATACATACCCCCTTTAGGTACTGGAAGGCTCCTTATAAGGTCTCCCTGAGCCTTCTCTTCTCTGAACAACCCCAACTCTCTCAGCCTGTCTTCAGAGGAGAGGTGCTCCAGCCCTCTCATCATCTTTGTGACTCTCCTCTGGGCCTGCTCCAACAGGTCCATGCCAACAGGTCCATGTCTTCTTGTGCTGAGAACTCCAAAGCCGGACACAATATTCCGGGTGGGGTCTCACCAGAGTGGAATAGAAAGGCAGAATCACCTCTCTCGAGCTGCTGGCCACGCTTCTTGTGATGCAGTGCAGGATACGGTTCCTGGCCACAAGGCCTCCCTGACAAATTACAAGAGCATCAGAGGGTGTCCTAAAGTTTATCTATTTTCTATTTTCTTTTATTTTTAGGTGTAAATGCTAAATAAATGATCAAGTTATTTTCATGTAAATAAGCGCTTTGGAGGGAAAAATCTAGTTCTTATATTACCAGCTTTTCATTATTCTCTGCCCTAGTCAGTCATCACAAGGGTCTTCGCCTCTGTAATCCTAAGTGCCTGGAAGTGCCATTTGCAGCCAGGATTTAGTAGTGACTCTGATTATCTTCTGAGTGTTGTCTTGCACTTCAGAGCCTTTGTAAAGATCCTTTTAAACATTGCCAGAGACCAGATTACCAAGATTTATTCCTACTTTTATAGAAGTAGGTGAAATGCAGACACCTCGCCTGATGATAGCTAGAGCAAGATTTCTGGAAAAGGGCTTGAGACAGGGTTTATGTATGTGTAGGTTATGAGATTTTTCCAAGCTCAGTGATGTGGGTTTCTCTGCTTCCTTTTTTTATTCACTGCTCAATGACTTTAGTAATGTATTGTGAGTATTTGCCTCTTCCTGCCCCCTCAATGCTTTGTCTCTGCAGCAGGGCCAGTTGGCACTGGTGCAAGGGTGTGTTAGTTCTGAGGCCTCTAGGTGTTCTATGATATAACGAATGTGAATAATATAGCACCTTATTCCTCTTATGTTCTTCAGTAAAGGTGGTTTCAAGTGTGGCAGCAGAGACTTATTATGGCTTGGTTTCCGTTTTTCTGTTTTGAGCAGGAGGGCACCTATTAGTTACAAATGCTTAACAGACATACTGGAAGACAATTGATTGTTCCTCAGTATCCTATTTTATGTACTGGACAATTTTGTATCATTTGTGAGAAAAAAAGACTTTTGTGAATGCTATTGCTGCTAGTGTTCTTGTGCCCAATTTGAATACATTGAGTACAAATGCCTCTTGTAATTTTTTGGAGAATCCATAGATGGTACCAGAGAAAGCCAAGGGACCTGTTAGTAGCCAGACCTCTACCAGAGTAAGAGAATGGTTTGTGCTTATGTGATTAGAGAATTTGCTCTGAAGACTTCTTAAATGTTGCACAGACATGGAGTGGGGAAAAAATGAAATTCTACCAGGAAACATAAAACGTAAACTCAGCTGAAAGAGAGCTGGAGTGGTAACTGTATAGTATTTTGCAGACTTTAAGGTTCATTCCTGTAAAAGGACCCAAAATACTTTGAGCATCAAAACCAAACTTTGGCAATACATTTGAAGGAAACAAACTTTATTGTCCCATGCTTTACATTTTAAGAAGAAGAGGTACAGGGAAGTGGAAAGATATACTTGAGATGGGTGCTATGCAATTTGCAGAGAGTTGAGAAAATAACCTTTTATCCTGTTACAGTCAGGACACAAAGGGCCATCTTGTCATTTCATATGTGGAAGTTAGATTTTTCTGTGCCTGCCTGGAAGAATCAATCTCAGAGAGGATTATGAAACAGAGAAATTATAAGGGTTCACAACAATTTGAAAAAACTCTGGAAACAGAAGAGACTGACTAAAATTATCTTGCTGGTTGATTGTATTTTATCTTCAAATATGGGTTGAGCTGGAATTTTTATCAACTGCACAGAGTTCATACGCTTTACCATTTACAACAAGCTGCTACTGTGCTTCCTGAAAAGAAAAAAACTTGAAAACAAGGGCTTTGCTTTAGAGGAATGCACTTGAAAGCATGCCCTTGGGAAAGAACAAGACTACAGAAGTTTTAAATTGACCTCTGAAATTTTTTAGGTTTTAGCATCATTGAAACTTAGTCTTTCAAAAAGCTTCTGAGTCCAGGATATATCTCCCCTGTTGTTTAATATGCCTTAATTCCTAATAAAAGTAGTTCCAGCAAATACTTAAATCCTGTCATCCTTGTAATAATGCTCTGTTTCCTCCTAGGGAACCTTCCATAATGCTTTTCTGCTGGAAAATAAAGCTTTGAAACTAAACTTTTTTCCTTGAACTTTCATAATAATCTATTTCTGTTGGATAGGACTGAACTCCGTGTGCATGAAACTCCCTGTCTGTAGGGGATGCTACACAGGAATGGGTATTTCAGAATTCTAGTTCTCTGCCTTGGTCACAGGGTAAAATGCACCTGCTTTATGTGGCTTCTGTCGTTGTGGCCATTGTGAGCAGGGCAACTTAGTGGGGAAAGTATCTGGAGAATTATCCCTGAATTTTTGGTTTAATGCATAAATATATTCATTTCACTTCTGATTTTTTGGGCATGCTTTGTCTGGTTTCCTTATTTGTGTGTGCATGTATTTATGTATATACACACAAATATATCTTTTTCTTCCCCTTCATTTCCTTTAGGCAAGGATCCTATTCTGATTTTCCAAAGGAAATTGCTGATAAACTTCAGGATAGATTCTGATCTGAAATCAGGTTCACTCTGCTGGTGAAGGCATCATCATGCCTTCTGCATTTAGTAACTGTATGCCATTCTGCTGATATTAAGAAAATCAAAGAATCAGAGTTCTGAAAGCGAATGTAGCAGAAGGTGGAGTGTTTCAGCCCCTCTTAGGAATACACACTAAGCAGCAGTTCTAGAAGTGTTTCAGGCTTGGTTCTTTGTTATCCTACATATGGAATTGTGCTCTACATTTTGGAGCTAGTTCATGCCCTTTTTGTATTCCCTTTGTCCTAGTGTAAATGACTGTGCAAGATGACTTAGTAAGTGCCTACAGTATACCTTGTGAAGAGACACATGAGACCTTTTTCTTCAGTTAGACAGATTACAACACTGCACTTCCACTGACCTGTAGTCAGCAATCCTTCTTTTGGCATGTCGCTCTGGAGCAGAAAATCAGTCCATGATGCTCTATTAAAAATTAATTAAAATAGAATAAAGACTTCCTTTCAAAAATTGATTTAAAAGTAACTTCTGAAACTTTTACATTACAAACTCAGTAAACAAGTTGAAGGGGAAAAATCCAAAACATTTCATGTGCAAATAAAAATTCTCTGTCGAACACTGAAAGCCAAAATGAAAACTGAAGATAACCATGAGGCATTTATTACGGTTCAGAATGGTTTACTAGAGTTTAGGCACCATTTCAGATGATGAGCCTGTTTGTTGTTCTTGTATTTGGACTTCATTAAATGCATTTAATTAAATCTATTGTAAATCTGTTTTATTCCCAAGGGGCCAGTTAATGTAATCTTGCTGTTTGCTCATAAAAAATATCAACCAACAGTTCCTGCACTAATTTTAATCACTGTTTATTTTTAGACCCTAGTGAAGTGTGTTTTGTCAGTTTAGTTTATTGTGCAAACTCCTTGCGGCAATGACTTTTTGTCTTTGTTTGTGTGCTATGTAGTAGAAAGTGTATATTCATTGTTGCTATGTTTAAACAAAAAAAAAGGAAAGAAAAAGAAGAAAACGTAAGTTGAGAAGTGCCATTTGAAGGTTATTTATGCCGACCTTTATGAGGAAGAAATAGATGTAGCAACAAGACTTGACTGTATACTTTCAGACAATTTTCTTAAGCTGATATTCTCTCTTAACTGTCTTGCTTTTGACTGTTAAGATCTTTTCAGTTTTCCAAGTAGATTGTTGTGTTCTCTTCTGTCTCTTATGCTCTGAACAGAGAAAGTGATCAGGGTATGTAAAGGAACAAGAATAAAAATTAGCAAATGTTATTGGTAAAAATTAGGAAATAATAAGCCTACAAGGAGGCAGAAATTAAGGAAATTACAAGGGTCTTAGATGATTCACAAAGTACAGGTCTATCTGAGGTTAATGTACTATAGAGACAGGCAATAATTTATAGCAAAAACTGGAAGAATATGCTGTGTATGTACTGTGAACAAATTTTGCTTTGAAAATATACACTGAGTGTACCTATGAGTGAAGAGTAAATAATGGGCAGTATTTACTGTGCGCACTGCATTCCAAAGTTAAACACATTAGGTAGTAAGATGCATAAGGCTTTGCATATGACTGTCATTTATTTGTCTTCTACAGCCCTTTTCCTATACAGGAAATGGCTGATTCAAGATCATTAAAGCTGTATGGAGTCCACCCTTTGTTTGATCGAAGTTCAGTTTTACTGGAAAACAATCCTTGATGAATCAAGTGGTTATTTATTTGTCCACCCAAAATTCTCGTGTAGGTTATACTCATGGAATTTAAAAGTATATCCTTTTTTGAGGAATGGTTGCCATTTGTTAGTGATGCAGGTTACGGATGTTCAATTGTTCACTCTTTTGCCTTTTCAGAAAGGGCTGTAGAGCACAGCCCCGTGAGAGGCAGTGCCTCTTCTGCTCTATTATTCACTTTTCAGAACTGTGCAATTTTGAAAATATGCATGTCTGTAGTTCATATCTTCCAAACTGATCACTGTTTTGTTTTGTTTTTTAATGCTATCTGAGAAAAGTAAAGGAGTTGTGTGTCCCAGTATTGTCTAAAAAGACGAGTCATCTAAAACCAGTGGTGAGGAGAGAATGTTCTTCACCTGATCTTATTTAGCTGGTCAGGAGAGACGGGGGTTGATATTAATTACTCGGTCTGCAAGTGAACGTGCATTAAATTCCAGCTGAGAATGGACAGTGAGTATGCTTAAAGTTCTCAGTGTACATGGGCCCTGACGTAAAAGGTGGGAGTATGATCTTCATACTGTAAAACTGTCATAGTGAAGATGGATTATGATGATTCCTGCAGACCAAAATGCAGATTACATATACTGGGGAAAGATCATTTTGTGCACTGGAATTAAATGCTTGGTCAGCTTCAGCTAATGTGAAGTTCATCTAGCTCCTGGAAAACCATGCTTGGCTTGGACCCCTTCAAGGCTTGCAGATTGAATAATGGCCAACTGAAACAATTTGAATTGAAAACATGGTAGGAGTTGCAGCAAATGCGATGATGTAAAATGACATTTAGCTTGGAAAACAGAAGTAGACTAGGAGTATATGTAAAATGCTGCGAATATATTTAGCACTGTGCAAGAAATGTCCATCCCATTCAGCAGAGTACCATAGCCTGATGCTTACAAGCTGACCTCTTTGTTGTGCCATTGAAAGGTGACCAGAACAGAGAGGCCCAGTTCCTGACGGTTTACAGTATACACCAACAGAGCTTAATTTGGCGTTCAGTTGAGGAGCTGCTCCTCCTCTTTTTGCTTACATTGGCTGAGAGGGCAGTAAATTTAGAGCAAGCGTAAGACAACATAGCATAACCTAGCACCTTGTCAGCCTATAGAATTCACTGCAGGAAGTAGCTTCCAAGTCAAAGGCTTATAGTTGAGTGATTTTTATGACTGCTAATAACAGCTGTAGCTATGCAAACTAAGGTAATAAGGCAATCAAACCTGTGCCTTAAGGCATTCACCTTCAGGGCCAGGAGGGAACTGTTTATGTCCAGCTGGTGGTCTTGTTTGAAGGCTCTTCTGCCACCTTTTGAATTCTTCTCATGTATTCCTGTTTAAAATGATGGTTGTTGCTGTCATAAAATAATTTTAAAACCTCAGCAGGACATTTTTATTATTAACATGAAGTTAAGACAGGTGTTCGTGTATTGTGACAGAGATTAGAAAAACCAACCTTGTTAAATTCACAGAGAGGTCACTCCTGCTGATGCATAGCTTCTGCAGAACTCCCTGGTTTTTGGTTGGTTTTTTTCTTTTTTTTTTTTTTTTTTTAGCAGCTGCATACTGACTTCTCTGGAAACGAGACAATTTCATGGCAGCTCCTATTAGCACTGATAACTGTGAAATGAGCTATTGCTACATCTTCATGTTGGTACCACGAAAGAAAGAACACCTGCAAGGTACTATTAATAATAGGGACAGAAAGGGGGAAGGCAGCGACACAAAGCCAAAGGGCAATGCAATTCAGCATGACTGTTACATTGTGAGATGGTGGATTAGGCCATGATTTGTGCAATTCACTGCAAAGGTGGAAGTTTGCAGCATGGAAGTTGAGGCTAAATGCTGTTTCCCTGTGGGAAAAGAGGAACACGATATTGTTACGTTTTTTGACTTGAGAGGTTGGCTGCTGTTGAAGTCTTGCAAGGTATTTGTATTGAAAGGATATGCTGTTGACTTCTGAAGAATGTATCAGTATCTCTGCTTGTGGGAATGAAATAAGACCGTTTCCTAGGCAAGTGCAGGACTCACAGTTCTGAGCCTTTTCCAGCTGGAATTCAGTCCCTTAAAAGCACCTTTCTTGCAGCGCCATTTGTTGATACTTTTCTTGTTTTCACTTCTGCACATATCCAGTGCATTTTTGGGCCATGTAATAGCCAATACCCTGCATTTACATTTAGCCCCACTGAACCCTTCTGAACATATGGTGTAACTTTTGAGCAGATCTGTATCCAGCCTTGCATAATGGCTCCTATTTTGGCTCTCCCAGCCTAATCTAAGTCTTAGGACTCGGACATGTGGTCAGCTTGATGACTTTTTAGTAAGTTTACTAATACATGGTAACTGTGAATGTATGTTTACAGTTCCCAGCAAATCCAAGATAATTTGACTTGCTTTCTTTGACTTAGCTCTAGAAAAGAGAAATCATTATTACCTTGCCTTTGCCACAGGCTAAGTGTGTGCATGTGAACAGCTGTTATGACTCAGCACAGCAACTTATTTCTGTGCCTGAGCCCTCGTAATCTCTTACGTTGGTCAGCATTTGGAAAGCAAACTGGCTCCTGGACAGCATTACAAATGAGTTGAATCGTTCACCTAAATATGTGGGAATTCAGTGATATGAGTGTCATTGTGAGCATTTAAGCTGTTATCAACATTTTAAGAACTAAATTTCTTGCAGAAGACTGGGTACTTTGCAGTTCTAAACACTTCCTGTGGAATCGAGTCTAAGCAGAGGAAGCAGAAAAGATACTTTCAGGAATGAGACAAATTTCTCTTTTTAAGATGAGAGATCTTACTGGAATGCAGGTAATACATAGAAGATGTGTTGTAGCGTTGGTTAAGCTAAACTGAAATGGAGAAAAGGAACACATCAACTTAATGACTAGACAATAAGATCTGAACGCAGTATTTCTTTTTTAAAGCTTTCTTTGCTGCCTGCAGGTTTCAGTGGATTTTCAGAAGAGCTGAGAGTACTTGGAGCCTTAAACCTGTCTTGAGAGATGCAAATTTAACAAAGTATTCAAATGTACGCCTTAAGTTTTATTCCAGTACAGGATAGATCAGGATATACAAGACTCTCCTCAGAGTCCTTTCAGATGATGAGTTGTTAATATTTCATTGAGGCAGTAAAAGAGAAAGCTGAGTAAGCAGTATTAACAATCATTGGTGTCAGAGGTTAACTTTTATTTACTCAGTTTCTAAAAATGTACTTCTGTGTGAAGATGATTTAGGAAAGTGTAGGGAAAACGATACTACAGAATAAATCTTCAAACTTAAAATATTTGATGAGTTGAGAAAGACTTCTCAGTCCCTCTCAACTTAAATTTCGCAGGCTTCTATATTGCTTAGTCCAAAAGACGCCTGACTTCTAAATGAGTTCGCTCTTCTCTGCAAGCAGCTCTTCTGTGTTTGTTCAAAAGTTCATGCCTCATGCAAGATTCAAGTCCTGGTTCCTTCCTTTATAAGGTACATTACTGATAGTCTTATGACCTAAAACAGAGAGAAAACAATTTGTATTATTGTGGTATCTGCCAGCACTAATATAACTAAACCTTTGGCAGCTATAGAAAAGCTGATACTCATAATTTGTTTCTGGTGGGGAAGCCACTGGAATGGTACCAGTTTCTAAATAGATTCAAGGCATTTGCTAGATCCTTGGGAGTCAAACCCATGCACGTTTCCATGACCAGCTGGGTAAGAGACCTGTGTGCTGATCTTACCGCCCAAAAAGGTCAAATCTTAAGGTGATTAGGTGTGTGGGCTGAATTTGTGGTATGCCACGTTCTTATGCAATAATCATTGCAGGAATCTCTAAGCCTGTCAGATTTTTTTCATACTGGAAATGAAGTAGCTTGCTCTCCTCATGTTTTCATGGTAGAACTTGATCATATGTCTTTTAAATAAAGACTAACGATCCGGTTCATACACCTATGTGTAGAAAAACTAATGGTGTTTTTTATTGCTTGCTCTCTTGCTAACCATAGAAAGAGGTTGCTTTCTGGGTCAATAATGCCATTTAAGTTAAGCCCACATGCTGACACACTCTGGTAGCTTCTAGAGCTGTTCTTGTCAACTGACAAGGGAAAGGTCAATGGCTTATAGATTGCTGTTTGTGATAGGGAAACAGCTACGGTAAGATTTGAACTTCTTATGATGTCTTGATGTTGCTGGCAGGTTAGTAACTGATCACAAAATGAGCGTTTGTTTTCATAACAAATGTATTACTCTTGCACACAGTGAACTAGAGAGACTTGTGCCTCAGCTTCAAAAATGCCGTCACTTCGTTTAGCTGCTGCCCCATGTGTACAAACAAGAACTCAGACGTGCTCATCTTTCATGGTCCGCGCACACTCTTCATTGCTGCACTAGTTATTTTAACACAATTAGCCTGGCTGCTGAGGTCTTAAAAGGTAGCTGATGCAACAAGGGATTACAGTATGGTCACTGAATCTGGACGGATGAGATCAGCTTTAAGTGAGCCACACAAAAGAAAGGCCTTTTCTTGTGTAAAATGTTACTTATCTGATAGCAAATAGAAGTCAGAGTAGAAAAAGATCAAATTAATTTCCAGCTGCACAGTTTTATAATGCAGCAGCAGGATATACAAGTAATTAAGAGAATTAACAACTTTTTAAAGTACATTTAAGAAAACTTCTGAAAACTAGAGGCAGCATCAGCTTTCCCACAGACTGCCATGTTATTTTTGTCTTTTTGATGAGAAAGAAGTTTTATTGTGTTGCTGCACAGTATCTTTTTGCATTGCTGAAATGCCTAGAGACACAAAATTGAGACCAGGACCTCTCTTTGCTAACTGCTCTTCCTATTTTTCATTTGCAAAGTAAGTATGGGTATATGCCAGCTGGGAAACCTTGCATTGCTCTGCTGTCTGCAGAGACTTGGCTGGTGGAACTTCATGAATGAGAGGTGTATTTGGGTCTAGCTGATGGTGCTTTACTGCTTTACTTGCAAGGAATAGCTCACAGAGTTGCAGGGGTCTGCCTGTGGGGAGTCTGCTTCACTGGGGGAGCTCTGGGGTATGGAGGGTGAGCGGATTTACGTCCCAGGATGGATATCCTGCCTGTCGCTTCCTTGAGGAGGAATAGGAGAGGCTGGCATGATCCTGAACGGACATCAGAAAACACTGAGGGTATTGAGGAAGGTGAGTTACGATAGCAGTTGTGGTTTTGTAACAGGGTAGAGGCCTCGCCTTTCAGAAAATAGTTTGATAATGAAGTGATAGCCAATAAATAAAATTTGCAGGCTGTGTCACTCAGACTAAAGGAGCACTGCAGACTAGAATCTGCAACTTCTGTGCAAGGACTGAGTTCACTCAAGGCAGATATTTGCTGTCCTGAATGCTTCAGATCATGTAATTTCCCCTTCTCTATTTTTTTCCTCAGTTTGCTTTTCTGCTTAATAAATGCATCAGTATAAAGTGAGCGAGCAAGGCACAGACTTGGTCAATACTATTTCAGACTGAAACTCTTTCCTTTTGATGTAGATAGGGTACTAACTATTCCTTCCATGGATTACATAGTTCAGGAGGGCACCGGCAAACTGAGAAAAGTGAATTCATTGCTAAGCCAGATCAAAATGAGCCTATATCCCCTCACGTCTCAGTGGTGGAGGTTGCTTGGGAATGTGCATCAACTTATTTTTACCAAGTGATGGTCTGTATGGGAATTTGCTGATGGAGCAAATGAACCATTGTTATAGGCTTGATAGACCAGATTTCCTGTTTTATAATAAAGCTTTCATTATTGCCAATGCAATTCTTATATTGTTTCTGAGGAGAGTGCGCTCAAGAAGTAACTCACAGATTTTCAGGCAGTACTGTTGCACTGTATTGTTTTGGTTTTGTTTGTTTTGCTTTGCTTTTCACTTCAAAATCTAGGGCAAGAATGTGCACTGAGTGAATGAGTGAAAAGAGGGAGAATACTTGATAGCTGAGAAAATAGTGTCATTAATTACAATGGAAAATACAGCATAAATAAAAAATTTCAAAAATACTCTTTTGTAAGGCAGAACTCTTAGGAGGAAGAATCAGAGGAAAATGTCTTACAGTACAGCAATGCATCATTATTTGGATGTCTGATCAATCTCTAAGTAGCTGATCTTAAGACATTCGGTGATTTGTTGTAAAATATTTCATTTAATGGTATGGCCTCTTGAGTGTGAGGTGGAACTAACTGTATCATAGCAGTTTTAATGGGAGTATGTGCCCATGTCTGCGGAAATTGGGGTTTCATCTGTGCTAAGGAGTGCGCTGGATCTATGTTAAATAGCTATCTTTATATAGAGGAACATGGGAGGTGGCTGCAACAAAGGTCATCTTTCTTTTGGACAGCAGGAAGCTGGAGGTTGCAATTAAACTCTAGGTGCTGTCATGGTAACTAAGTAATGTTTAAGTAAAAGGAGTTTATGCTAAACACACACTGACTCTTTCTTGTTAAATGCAAAGCATAATCAGTATTCTTGCCATCCAAGTGATTTCCCCCTTTGAAAAACCTCACTCTTTCTAAGGTGCACTGTTTTGTCTTGACGCAAAAGCTGTGCTGTTACTGTAGCCCCTTCTGCTAGATCAGTATTTCAGATTTTGTGTGTAAATTTGAATAAAGCAGGAGCAAAGCATGCCCGAGTACCCTCCCTGAAGTTTCAGTATTCACAACAAATAGTGAGTTGCCTTTGCTAAGCAGTTTTCTGTATGTCTACATTCAAGAAAGAGACTGAATGCAGCAGATGTTATGCATGTCCTTTTTCAGCCTGTTCCTCATAGAACACATTCTTTTGACAGGAAAGGACTATCAGGAATTGCTGTCTTGCTCTTGCTCACGCAGTGTCTGTATCAGCGGTTGCAGTGATCTCGAGCTATAGCAGCTTAGTATTCTGCTATGAGAGAGAAAGGTCATAATCAAATGGCAAGATGCTATAAGATTCTGCCAGTGCCCTTAGCTACAGGAACTTGCTACCGTTTCAAAATTATTTTTTCAAAAGGTGGATTTTGTCCTGGATAATTCCTTAAATGTCACCTTTGTTGTAGTGAGTGATTTGTGACAGATGCGGAGTATGTCCTTGGTACTCCATGGTATATTAAAGATGACTGACATAGCAGATCTTCACCACTTCCAAGTTGCTCTGAATGGTGTAATTGTTCCTTTTCGCCCTGTGAAGGATGCGTTAAAATTAATTTGATAGTTGTGTAGGCAGCACAAGATTCCTCTTTTCCCCTACCCCTCCACCCCCGCAATCCCACTTCAGTTTACTGGTAGTTCAGTAAACCCTCTACCAGATTTACCTCAAAGCTGTATTTGGCAATCATATTTGAAACTGACTCTTAAGTATTTCCCTTTCCTATTTTCACATGCTAACTTCTCCCAACAACACTCTAAAATTATGAAAATGAAATATAGTTAATGCCAAATTATCCACATTTCTCTTTTTTCTTTTTGGCACTGAGCACAGTGGATCCCAGCTGTGGTGATGTCCTTTGAATGCTACCATACATAAATTTATGTTGCACTTTTTTGTTACTGCACAGAAGTTCATGCAGAACTTCCATGTTAGGCAAAAGGGATGAAGTTAGATAAAACAGCCGAATTGTAGGAAGAGGACGTATTGACACATCCCCTTCTTGAAAGAGGCCGTCTCTAGATGAAGTAGAACTCCAATATTTCCTCCATTAACCTCCCTTCCGTCAGCTCCTGTTCTGTTTGTTTTCTGATGCTGCTTCTGCTAGGCAAGTTACTGTAATTCCACTGAGATTTGTAGTGGCTGAGAAGCTGGTGGCTTACTGAAGACTTAAGATTTTTATCTTGTTCTGCAATCCACTATGCTGTCACATTAGACAGTGAACTCTTATGCACTAAAGAAAGTGGAAGAATTCTTTGAGTTTTCAAAATCAGTTTGTAAATTAGAGTTCTTACCTCAACCTGTAAGAATTAGTAGGAGTAGGTCAAGCCTGGGAAAAACAGGGTTACTTCGTTCTTGGGAAAGATTTAGTATTCTGTACATGTGTCAGAAGAAAGATGCGTGTGAAAGATGTACTGTGAGATGCCTTTCCCAGTACTTGTTTCATCACTCCCATAGACCAGAAATGAGACTCCTTGAGCCAAACAGGAAGAATAACTATCTTGTTATGACAGACAGTAAACTGTGATGAGCCAAAAGGAGTTGGACAGAAGGTAAAAGATTAATATTTTATAAGAACCAGGACACCTGATTGTGCGTAATGGAAAACTTGAAATTAAGCTGCTAAGCTTTTGTTCTAAGGTTTATAAGAATTGATGATGTTTTTGGTGTGCTAAAGCTTTGAGAGGGGTATGCTTTAGAGCTTCGCTCAATTCATGTGTAAAAGGGGGATCTTTAAGAAGAACCTTTTTCTTGGTTAATGTAGACATTTGCTGTCTAAAATAAGCCAGGAAGCAATTTCATCAGTATTTATCGGGTGGAAAATTCAGTGCTGCTCTGAATCAAGAGTAGATTGCCAAAGAAGTCATTCATGAGTGTATGCATTTATGAAAGAGAGCTTTCTACCTACAGTTTCTTCTTGCTAGTGAGCTTCTCTCCTGAGATTAGGATATCTGGAAACTGAGGATTGCTTTATAGTGAATTTGGACATAGATTTGTATCTTGAATTTGACTTCAGACATGAATACGTTTCTGTGCATCCAGTTCATTCGTCAGTCATTGACGTTAACTAGATTTTGGGGATGTTCCTGAATGCTTCACTGCCTCCAGAGCAAAGGACGTTTCAGCATCTTTCATAAATGCTAACCTCCATTCGTACAGTAATTTCAGTTGGGAGTCCTCAGTTAGGAGCTTCAGAAACAGTAATGAGCCTGGCTGTAAAACACCCTTATGTAAATATAATTAACCTCATATTGCACGATGGCAAGTCTATGTACAGAGTGACTCTTTAGTTGGAATAGGAAAACAACGTAGCCTGGCTGACACCTGTGGTTTAACTGCAGAGCCATCTTTTTCCTATGAAGTAGAGAATTTAAATCATGACTTATCTCCAGCTCTTGCTGTATACTGTCAGAAAGCAGTGGAAGAGGAGGTTAATGGATGCCTTGCTTTTATGAGACAGGAGAAAAAAATGGGGCCTTGGGAGGGACATCTGTCTTGTTCCATGTGTACTTTAAAAGGTTTTTATTGAGGCATGAATGGTTGCATTGTTCCATGCTTTGTCTTTTTGTTGCTTATCCAGGCAGTGATGTGCTGCCAACAATTCAGTAAAGGAATTTCTCAAAATATATACTATTAACCGATCTTAAACCTCACGTACATGCTATGTGGGTACTCACAGAAGAGAAGGGAAAGAGAATTGAGGAATCTATTGTTCTTTTCCCCATTAAATCCAGAAGCAGTATCTAATGAGAGAGACAGTGACGCTGAAGAGGCGGATTTACATGAACTGTACTTGCCAGGCATACATTACTGGGGGACACACACACATACGAAAAACCACCAAAAAACCAACGCCCCCAAAAAACCCCAAAGGAGCCCGAGTGTTAATGTTCAAAGTGTGATTTTCAACTATGTCATTTGAACTGGGATGGGGAAAAAAAGAAATTCTCTACGAGCTTTGGAAATGTCTGTTCTATGACTATTTTTTCCTTAAATGCTTGATATATCCTGGGTGCATTTACTCAAGTTTGTGTGTGTGTGAACTTCAGTGAGCTATGTCAGGGATAATTTGGTACTGTGACTGAAGGACAAAGTAAATCAGATGGTAAGATTACCTCCAAAGCCCACTCTTCAGTTTGGTCTAATAGTTTAAATGATTTCTACACTCTCCACTCTATGAGGCAAAAGAAAGAAATGCAATAGAACTAACTCAAGTGAGTACTTGATTATTTTGGAGTGCTTGTATTTAAGAACTAGTTATTCAAAAGCTCATGAACCAAGCACCTAATCAGCTTTTGAGGAAGCTTGAGAGTAATCGCTTTCAGGAAATGTCCACCATCAGTTTGAGGCTTTTATTGCTGTTTGCTCTGTGCTGTACACGTTAGTAGGACTTGTGGATATGGGCATGGATCACCTGAAAGTTTCCATAATCACAGAAACCATTTAGTTACTGCTTTTATGCCCACATCATGATGGATGTTTTCTGGTTGTCCCAAACACTGAGACACACAAATCCTTTCCTGTTTTGCAGTTGGCTGAAATGCCTCTCTCAGGCCTCAGTGTCTTGCAGCTTCAGAGGATCTGACACCAATAGAAATGTGTTGCACTGGCTGTGGAAATTCGTATTTGGAGCTGCAGATCTTTATTTGGCAGAAGATGGGGAGGTTATGATTGCAATTGAGATTGCAGTTGAGATAAGTTAACTCATTAACTTAACTGCTGTCAGGTTGCCATGGAAGTGAGTAGCACTTCCTGGTGACGCTGTCAGCAATGGCAATTGATTAATGATGGTCCATCCCTGATTTCAAGTATATGAATTGGATGGAGTAAGATGAGGTTAGGTTTATAAGTGTTCTCTGCTCTGAAGGGAGAGCTGTTTAAATCTGTCTGCTTAGCAGTTCCAAATGTGGTAGATGAAATTGGTTTCAGGATAATTTGAGGGAATAGGGCAGAATCTTGTGCTAGTTCAATGCAAATATAAATAGATGAGTTAGCAAAAATTATGGAACATTTGAGGAAATTATTTGGTGAATTTAAGTGTAGTGGATGCCCCAAGTGGACATACGTAGGTTAGCAGAACATATGTTAGAAGAACAAATGTCTATTTGCCTGCTCGCTGGAAATGCAGGGAGGTATCCTGGCAGCCAGCCTAAATTATTGTGTTTTAACAGTAGTGTGAGATGATTTAAGTCCAGGATTTCAGCTATAGCCTTCTGAGAGCACTGCTCATTCAATATAGTGAATCAGTAAATTAGAAAGACTCAGTGTGTGACTAACATGATAGGGGCACTTTCAGCAAGTTTACTGGTTCCTTGTAAAATAGAGTGGCCAGTTCAGTATTCCTGTTCTTGAAGTATTACAGTAGATTGGCCTAAAAAATATGTAAAATAAGGATAAACTCTTAGATTATCTTTTTAGCCATAGTGAAATGGGTAACAATTCTCTATAAAAGAAACAGAGTTGGTCTAAAAAATGTTGCCATATCACATGTCTTTTCCCCTCCTAAATACAAATCACAATTCTTCAACTTTGCCTTTAATAACTGAAATGTTTAACAGCTGAAATAAGGCAAGCCTAAGTGGAAAAAGAATTACAGGATGATCTCAAGTACTTTTCTTGATACATCTCACAAAGTTGTTCTGTTACTGTGGTGATAAGGATAGGCATGAGAACTGCAACTGAGCAGGTGAGAGACTGGTTCTTGTTAATTTTTGCATGGGGAAGGAAGTAATGCCTTGGACAATTGCTAGCAATAATTTGGGAGGGCTCTTTTTAGGCATATGTTGCAATTTTGACACACATTGGTCAACAAAAGCTATTTGTGGTTGAAATGAGAGAAGGAGGAAAGGGATGTTGTTAGGAATTGCATGAAGTACAATAGATGACATCACAACATTGTAAATTCATGCAGAAGTAATAGTCAAGAAACTGAAATCAAAGTTTTGAGGAGGTACTTCAATATGGGTGACCCACCTTTCTCTGAAGTCAATAAAGATCTTTCAGTTAATTTGAGGAGAGCTGGGTCAAATCTGGTTGAACTCCATTTCTTTTCCCAGGCAATGAAAGGCTGAGGTGAAGCTTCCTAACAGGGAAAAAAATGTTAAACGGGCCATCAGAAGAATGAAATCATTGGATGTTTAAAACCTTTTAAGAAAGCCAGTGAAAGTGAGTGGTAATGATCCCAGTTTTCCAGAGAGATGATAAATAGTCTAGGATCCCAAGGGACTCCTTCCTATGCTGTGTGCTGACTTTTCTGGAGAAAGATCAACAAAAGTACTTAAAACACTAGTGCTGTGTTATTTTACAAAGGCAAACAAATGTATTTTTTTCCTGAAGAAATATAAATATCTTATGCATATCTAAGCTGTCTGTCTTCTACCCTGAGGTAAAACCAAGCAAGGATTATGGTTTACTCTTTCTTTTCCATATGGACGGAAAGCCATAGACATTATTGACATTTCTAGTGACGGGATGAATTTATCCTATTAGTTTTAATGCAGACAAGGTTAGAGCTGAGCCAAAGTACTGTAGATTAGCGTGACAGAAGCAATAAACTTGTTCACAGAGCAGCAAAGATGTAGTGAATGAAATGCCTCTCTTACTCCATCTGCAACCCAGAGACACTTCTAGATGAGGAGGGGTCAGCTAGTGAGCTTTAGCTGATGACACTTTTATTTTTTTCTGTCTTCAGATATCTCAGCTTATGACAGAGACTAGTCGAGAGGGCCTGACTGAAGCAGCACTGAACCGCTACAATGCAGATAAACCCTCCTTGTACAGCTTCCCTGCTTCCCAGAGCACATATGTGGCTAGTGAAGTATCCACGGGCACCTCGGTGGCAGCATCATTTTTTGCCAGGTAAGAGAGATTTCTCATATTTTCCTTCTCTGGAAACATAATTTCTTTCAAAGGAGATGATTCTGTAGTGAAGAGGTGGGGTTGACAGACAACAGCACGCATGTTGAAACATGGCTATAGATACAAATCTATCACAAACTTGCTGAATTACTATGAAAATGTTGTTTAATCCACCTGTATGCATTTGTCTGTAAGATGGGGATGATACTTCTACCCTCTTCTGTAAACTATCTCTTTAACTCTTGGTTTGGGTTAAAATGCGGTTATGCTTCCAGAATAATACCTGATTCAGTGACGTTTTTAGACGGGGTGTATCCCTGAATGAGAAGAGCTCATCCAAGTAATTTTCTGAGGTAGACAATTAATTGCAGAGCTAACTGGAGGTGAATCATTCTGTTTCATGGGCAACGTTCAGGCTTCTTTATTGAATTTTACTTTCATCTAGGGAAATTATGAAGATTTCCACTTTCAGACTAAAAAGTTAAGGTTAATGATTTCAGTTTCTGTCCCTGTCATGCTGTTGAATTGTCCTGAGGGTCTAAACTCAGCCTCAGAACACCCTTTCTGTTGAATATTCAGCCAATGTTTCAAAAAATCTCAAGGAGATAAAGTTTCACTTAAAAAATCTTATGGCTGTCTTTATTAATCTGTTAGGAAAAACGATTTTTTTGAATGAGCATAGCAGCTAATAAGTGCAATATACATTACCAACAACAAATATTTTTTCCAGGCAGAAATATGCTCTTTGCAGAACATAATCATTTTAGCCCTCTCGAATCCTTATGTAACTGAAGAATTTGAAATAATCCTTGTCTTTTTAATGCTTTTCAATAATTAGAAGATTGGCTTGGGAAGAATTGTGGAAGTAGTGAAATAACAAGAGAATAAGCTGTTTTTACAGCACTTTCAATCCAATCTAGTGAGAGATCAAAATTTCAAAATATGGAGTGAACTTTTCAGTGAAAGCCTCAGGCATGTTCAGATTAACTTCCTACCCTTTAGAGAGCCAACTATTAGTAATTCCACATGATTCTATTTTATTTTAAAGGTATACAGAAAGTTTATAAAGTTGTTGGGCTCTGTAAATCTGGAAAGAAGATCTTCCTCTCCTATTTTTCCTTACAAACACGAGGACTGCATATGTTCCATCAGTGTCACAATAAATGAATTGTGTAAAAGGATTAAAAGTAGCATTTTAGAAGACCCAGTGAACATTGTTTGGGGCAGCTCTGCCATTTTTTCATTACAGATGTGATGCTGCAATAGCAAATGTCAATGACAGTGGTCTTGATTTGCTGTCCTTTTCTGTTTAGCTGCAGGCAGTTTAAATTAAAATTGCTGAATGTACTCATGTGGTAATATCTAACCGGAGTGCAGATTGGGATTAGCACATATTTTATCATGAATTGATTTATGAAGATGGCTTAGCTCATTTGTTCTTCATTGTTTCACTGTTTTATGCTGAGAGAATTCATTTGCTCTTAATATACTCTGCTGAAATGTAGGAAACTAATTAAATTTACTCAAAATCCCTAGTGTAAAACACGGCATTTTAAGTAGAACTCTTGTCAGTTTCTAGCTGATAGTGTGAATTCTTGGATATGCTTGGCCCAGCAGAGATCTCATGTTTAGGCTGTTTATTTTTAAACTGTACTTAGCAAGACAAAAATGCCTGGGTTAGTTTGGGTTATTGCATAATTAGATTAATATCACTTATATAAGTCAGTTTTGTTCTGGATTTCAAGTTATATCATCTGCTGACGTTTCAAGCAGCAAACCCAAGTCAGTTGTTCACTGCTTGACCTTTTAACAAGAAAATCCACAACTTGTTTTCAAAATGTGGATCTCATTAACTTTTGTTTTGCATCTTATGTGTCTGTTTGCATTTTTGTGAAGTTGGGGTAAGAAGTGTAAAAACCCATGTGTATGTATATTAAAATATGAAGTAAAAGGCAATAGTTGTCAAACTCATTAAATGATGTGCTCTTTACAGTATGAAACAGTCATTTGTACCAGGCATATGAATTCTAAACTTTTGCTTTTTCTGATTGTAAGTGGCACATGGAGTAGTGACTACCAGCTTTGCCTGTTTTTTTTTTTAATTTGTGTCACATAAAATGTTTTCATGGTCGGCGAGTAAGAAATTATGACACTGCCAGGGAAATTTGTAATGTGAAGCTTAAGTTGGAGATAGAGTAGAAAATATTCTTTTGAAATTTGTATAATGTCCCACAGTATTTCAATCTAAATTCCCTAACAAGCAAAGCAAACCTCTGATGATGCTCAGATATAAAAGTCATCCATCATCAGGAAAAAAACTCAATTAACTAAAATGCTATATTCTGGAGGAAATGTCAAGGCATCCATGGGAACTTTTGGTTGTGATTACTTGAGGAACATCAGGAGTGGAATACTGGGACCTCATAACTTTTCTGTTCTCAGGCACTACTAGTCCAACAGTGATACTCCCTTGAGTGACCTACAGCTGGCATTGAGCCACGGAGAAGTGTCTGAAGGGCATAGTGACTCTCAATCTTTTGAAAAGCCAGTAGACTTATGAGTTGTTTCAATGCTTGACTGTTCTGTTTCATGATCTATAGCTGACAGGTTTCCAAGCCAGCTAAAAAGGCAGCAACTTCTGTGAATTGTCATTTGTTGGGATTTCGCTGCAAGAGAACTTATGATATCTCAGGATTCCTGTGGGACAGTATGCGAATGTTTTAAAGGAACAAACATTGAAAACTGTCCAAAGTGCTATGCTGGTAGGCTTATGAATATTAGATGATACAGGTATGGATAATGAATTTCCAACGGTGATTCTGACACAGAAACTGGATTCAATCAATTGCACTTTTAATGACAAGCACCAAATTTGCCTTTCTGTTCAGGGCTATCATTCATTTTTGTCTCAGATATCCTCCAATCCATGCTAATTTAGCATCATCTTCCTTCTCAGCAGTAAGTATTTGTGATGAAAATAATTCATTTAGTGAATGTGAGATAACAGTAAGATTCTTTACACAAAAAGAATCATCCACAGAGCATTTTAGGATTTTTACATGACTTAGCTTTCGCCTCCAGTTTGGATGTTTGTTATAAGCAGCACTGCATTTTTGGGCCATTGCCTCTTGCCTTGTGTCCTCCAAGGGCAATGTTGGAGTGTGCCATCTCCTGCTAAGAGTAAAGTATATGCCGGTGCTGATGCTGCCAAGAACTGAGGGAAGGACCTTCTGTTGCTTGTCTCCCTGGTGTCTCTGTGAAGCTCTAGCAGGTCAAGGGGCATTGTACTGAATCTTGTTCCGATCTATGCTGGTTTCTGCATGGAGACAATTTCTGGGGCTCTGACTTCAGCTTTGGCCTGACTACTCCATAAATAAACCTGCCCTTCTGAATAAAACTTCTTTGTTGTGACTGGACTGTAGAGTTTCAACAGTCTCTCAAAGGGTGATAGCACAGTGCAGGAACTAGAAGTCAAAACTGGACCAAAGCCTTTCAGTTGTCCTTACAATACCTAAAGGTTTTGGGGATCTTGGTACTGTTCCTTGTTTCCCCTGTCACAGTAAGCTTGCTTTCTTGGAGAGGAAAAACTTCTATTGCATCAGGAAAAAGGAGAAACATAAAAGCTCATTTCACTTTGGACCTCAAAAAAGGTAAAAGTTTTTGAGAAGGAGAGATTTTTAAATGGTAGTCTTGAAAGTTGTTTCTTGTTGCTGGTCAGAAAGTGTAACAGTGTATCTTGAACAAAAGCCCGCCTCAGGCTGAAATCAGATATAGTAATATTTGGATTAATTAAGCCTAATGGGAATATAGATAATCTTGAAAGTAGCCTGAAAAATCTGTTCTAGGGATCATTTTCCATGTCTTTATACAGCTTAAACACTAAGCAGGGCCACACAATGCTACTGTTGTGGATGTAGCAAGGCATGTTTTTCAAATGAAATGCAGAAATGTCCAGATTTTTTGAAAACTTATTTTGAGACAAAATAAGAATAGAAAACCTTAGCTTCACGTATAACTGATGTGTAGCTACTCAGCATGGGATAAGCTCTAGTTACAGTTACCTCCGTTCTTGGAAAAACTGCTGGTGACCCTTTCCATGCTCATTCCCCATCCCTGTGTGGTTTGGCAGCTAGTGGAGGAGGAGGTGAGGCAGTGCCTTACTGCCAAGGGGTATTGTGAATGTTGTGTTCAAAACACTGCTGAATGCTTCACAGATTCCCCTTTCACTCCTGAGAATCCTTTTTGAATCTTTTTAAAACTTCTGGTACCTATTGCATGAACTACAAAGCTTCTGTGAGGACACTATTTGTGGGACTCTCTTGTTAAAGCTGCTGTGCTGTTTTGATGACTTCGCACTCTAGAGACCCCAGAATCTTATGCTTTGCTGTTTTTTGCACACGTGATAAACTATTGTCTTATCACACAACTTTTGATGTTTGCTCTTTTTCCTTATAGGTGAAATATTATGTGACTTTTGTTGAAACTTAAAGTTAGGAGCTGGTCTGCACAATCTTTCTGCTTATGGGCAAAATTTTTAAAGCTCAAAGGCTTCTAATCAAGGAACACCAGGGCTTTTCCTCAAAGACTGTGTATTGTTTTAAATTAATCGTACCATTTTAAGGGCCTGGCTTGAATTTTTTCGAGGTTTGGGGGAAGTTCACAAAAATGAACTTTACCTGGCATTGCAACAGAGGTGGTGGTGTGACATGCGCAGCAAAACCGGGAAAGAAACAGCTAGTAGAGAAGGAAATGGGTTGGAGTGGGTATATCCTGTACCACAGAGCCCAGCTTCGACTTGGAAGCTCTACAGGAGAAACATTTGATTTGTGTTAGTAACTGGTGTAGCTGAAGTGTTTCACTAGCAGATGTGAAGCCAGGTCAGGAATCTCCTCTTGATAGTCCTATAACTTGTGCAGGTGCACAGCAGGCTGTGCAGGCACACCCAGGGCGTTGGTGCTGCTGAAGCCTGAGAGACCTCTCAGGAAAGCGCCTGTGAACATTGTCAGAGAGCGAAAGCTGCTTGTCCAAATCTCTGTGCCTTTCTGACAGAATTTCTGTTGAAGTTTTGAATGTTTTTAAATGGTCTGATCTGCAGATGACTTAGAGTGTTTGTTCATGCTGAAGAGTGGTGGACCCAACTGCTCTTTCAAGCCATGCAGTGGTGCCCTGGTTTAGGCACTGCTTGAGAAGTCCTCAGTGTCAAATAGTAGTGACCTCAACATCCCGAAGAAAAAAATTATTTTATGAGACTTAGGTGAAAACATTTTGGTTTCTTGCTGTCAAAACTATGCAGAACTTAACAGGATTTTCTTTCATTAGCTGAACAAACTATGTTTAATGGCTAAATTGTGGTCAGTCTCTCAGACATTTTGAAGAACTATATATTAACAACTCTGATCAGAATTTCTACTCTTTTCCCTCATCTGCATCATATGCTGCATAAGAAATACGTAAAAAGAAGAATGTTAAGGTAAAAGATCCATAGCCAGTCTTTGAGTAGGAATGCTGGCAGCAAGTTTTAAGACATCTGTAAATCATTTTCACAAATATTTCTACCTTCAAAGCCTGTCTTGGGGCTGACTAGTAGGGGAAATTTCAATCACAATGATCTCAGTCAACCTGAAAGACTGTGAAACAAATATTTAAAATTGGCACTTAGGTTTGAGTGCACAACTTCAGGGGCTGATTTTTTTCATACTTGTTCAACATTCATCAAAGGTGTAGGAGATCTATGTTCATAGTCACTGCTTTTCTGTGCTCCCCATTGCTGTGAGAGCCGTCATGAACAGGCCATTTCTGTGTCCTGTTACTGATGTTATTTCATGTGTATAAAGTGAATGCCAAACAGAAGGGAATCTTGACTCTCCTGAAGCCAAAGGAGGCTGGCAGTTGGGGCATAAAGAATACTCTTTTTCTACGGTTCAATGTTTAAAAAACAAACAAACAAAAAAAAGTCCTAGCAGGAAAGACTGTGCGAACTGCATGTAAGAATAGCCAATGCCTAATAGTGGAGGCAGCAATGTGATATGCAATTAAAAAAATCAGGACTTAGGTGGCACATCTGGACTCAGGAAAGCAAAGGTACTTGAATGGTCTCTAATTTTGCATAGTANCAGTGCCTAATAGTGGAGGCAACGATGTGATATGCAATTAAAAAATCAGGACTTAGGTGGCACATCTGGATGCAGGAAAGCAAAGGTACTTGAATGGTCTCTAATTTTGCATAGTAGTCCTACCTTGAGTCCCAAACAATTTCCAGTGATGTTTTTTTCCAAAGCAGACATATTCCCCATGGCACTTTTGTTTGAATCAGTTGTTTACAAAAAAGTTTAGCAACAGGATTCCAGGCTAGGTCAATTTCTGACAAAGCGTGTAGGATACGTGTCTGAATCCAAGGTGTCTGCATCTTTGGATACTTGCACACTGCTATTACTTAAACAAAAACTTAAGAAAGTGTACGCACTTTTAGACCTGGGTTGGAAATCTAGTTGTGATATGTTTGATTTGGCATTGGGCTGTAAACAGAAATAATTTGAACCTTCATGCCAATTAGGTCCACAGGATTTTGGGAGTGATGAATGGAGCTATAAAAAGAAATAAGCTAAAATTACCCTTAGATTGTCGTAGAATACTCTAGTTGCAGCGGCATGCCATCTGCTTAGCCTTAAAGCACGTAACTGATAAAAAGGATGTAAATCTTCCTCATGTTCCTAGTATCAAAGTAATCCACTTCAAATGTACAGGAGCATTTACCTTAAGCTAACCAATATAGTTTTCGGCACTAAGCATGTTTTAAAATGACTTATTTAGAATAATTGAAAGTAAAAGATTACTGTCCAGGAACAACTTATTGACCATCGAACAGAGCCATTAAAATTCCAATCCACAGAAGGTATGTTACTTTGATGTTATGTTTGTACTGAAATATGCTACACCTGCTTCTGTGCGCCGCAGAAGGCGAGTGTCTTCTGATCTGCCCTTGCCCCACATAAGGTACATTTTGTATTGATGGTAATGTCAATCACTGAATAATGTTGTTATCGAAATGTTCATCAAGATTTGGAGTTCCTTGTGTAACTCACCTTTCACGGTCTTGAGAAATCTTGATAATTTTCTAAGTAAAGCTCCCCTTTCTGCCCATTTTCTTTGGAAAGTTTTGAGATAATATGTTATTTCTCTGTGATACAGTCCCCAATTCCATCTAATGAATGTCTGGTTCTGTAAAGCAAAGGATACATACCATGAAAGTTTTTCTGTTTAAGAGATTATTTTAAAATTGATATCTTCTATAGTAAGTATAATTCATTACATTCATTGTTTCTAATATATACTGCCTGAAAACCAGAATCTTAGTTTTTCTGATTCCTTTAAGAATCTGTGGTGTTTAGTTGAAACTTTTTGTTTCTGTAAATGTGTGAGTGCTTTGCATCATTTTCATTTTTACTTTTTTATGTACACAAGTTTGTGGACTTGCATCTAGAATTCATTTGCCCTATTAATTTTTATATGATCAGTTATGTTCAATTTTTAAATTTAAAAAATTCATCTGGGAATACAATACATTTATATGTGCTTTTGCCTCCTTTTTTCTGACTGCTTATTTTCTCAAGTACCACTCCATGAAAACTTATGGTAACTAGGGACTCCGTTAGCTAGTAAGCAAACACTGTCCATCTCTCAGATGCTAGAGTCAATAACTGATTATATTACAATGAAAAAGACCAGTAATGCAAACATCTACTTCATCTATGTCATGCAATGTGCATGCTTTGTAGAAGCTCTAAGTGTTATGTAGCCTCTGTTGAGACAGAAGGAGGTAACGAAGACTATTCCTGTATTCAGTAATTATCAACGGCCTTTGTCCAATGTATCTGAGATGTTACCTTAGCTTAAAGTTTGCTTTCTCTATTTGTACCTCACTGATTGCTGCTATTACAGATAAGAAGCTTTAGATCCGTAAATGACACTGCTGGCCCCATTCTTGCTGTGACTCTCAAGTCTTAGATGTTGTGTACTGATAAATGCTTTGCATTGCAGGGAAGAATGTTGGATGCTGGTGATATGACACTGAGGCACTGATTATTTTAGCGGTTTACGAAGGAAGGAGGCAGTTTTTTATGGATTTTTATTCCTAATTCTCCTACGTGATTTGGAGCATTTAGTACAAAAGTTCCTAGGTATATGGAAGCTGAACTCCTGCTGCTCTCCATACACTATGCTAAAACAGAGGTAACTTCTTTTCTACTTCTCTCCACATCTTGTGATGACCTGCTGATTTCAGTAGATCACAAAGGTTAACTGAGGATAGGCTTGGCCTTCTAATTTCTAAGAGAGCTTTTAGGGTGCCAGAATACTTGCTACATGAACATCTGCTCCCCACTGATTTAGGAAAACTTAAAAGGAGCTGAGGCTATTTCCTTCCCCCAGCGCTGCCTTTCCCTCCACCTGACATGTACATTGAGAAAAATTACTAGCAGCATACGCAGTAATCCCTCAGCACCTGTTACCAAAGACCCCTGGTGTTTAATCTTGCATTTTACTCTTAGGGCAGTGGAAATAAAAATGGACAGCATTAATCTTCTGGCTTCTAGTATAGTTGTGACTGCCAAGTATAGTATAGGCAACCTCATGTTGATTTACTGTTTTGCATATTTCTTGCTTCCCTTAAACCTTGACATAAGAGTTCTGATTTATAATGTCTCTATCTTGGCTTGTGGAGAGTGAAAGATGAATTGATGTAGTTGCACTGTCTATAGCAGAAAATTATCTGCACCACCAGTTGGTTTTTCCCTCTGTTTTTAACACCATCAAAATAACCTTCACTCAAAGAGATCATAAATCCATAGTAACAAGACTTTTTCCTAAACACCTGGAAGTTCAGTGTGGCAAACTTTTTATTCTGATTACTGCTTTCCTGTTACAAGACATACTGTTTACAGTGCTGCCCCAGCAGCCTTGAAATTCCAGCTGTGATTTACCCTGTCTGTAGAGTTCTGCACCACCTGCTAAAAGAGTCACTGTTTTCTTAACCTTGAGAGCAATCCATTCAACTGCTGAATAGCTTTTCCTTATGATTACCAATGAATACAGACCATTTTAGTTTTTCTTGCTCATAGAATAAAAGCTCCAACAAGAAAATGGGTTAAAATGTTGAAGTATTTGTTTATTGCCAAATAATTTGACCTTAGGTGGACAACTGCTAGTTGGGCTTGTATATATGTGTCCCTGTGATGTGATTATAAAATATGATAAGACCACAGGACACCTGTATACATGACTAGGTGGATTGCAGCAAATAGAGATTTAGAACCTCACCTTTTTGGTTAGCTGTAGGTGGAACATGATGCCCATCTTACAGCTGCTGTCCATTGGCATATTTCAGTCAAAGTACTGGTTTGGTCTTATCTGAGTAACTCAAGGTCAGGTTTAGATGCATGCATTGCATGCAGGACAGGGGCTCCAGAGCTTTCTGCCACGCATCTTGATTTGACACTACAAGTTACTTTCAGGAGACAGATTTATTAAAGCAGAAAACAAACATTTAGGAAAGAAGTAATTACAGGAACATTGCAGCTAACAGACAATTTTTCCCGTGAATCCATTTCTTGAGATTTCATGATTTTGGGGTGTAGCTTTAGACGTTTTCTTATGACTGAAGAATTCTAGAGGCTTTTTCCTCAAGTGAATTTTCTGTTGTTTAATAAAGAATTGACAGTGATTTCTTCAGTCAAAATGTTGCCGGGGTCCGCCTCTTCTATTCAGCGGTCTGTTTTCAGGAAATCAATGGAGACTCAGTTTCCTGAAGATCTCAGTTCTTTTGGTTAAAATTGGTCAATGGATTCAAAAGTCCTTTTAGGGTATAGTCAGAGAGATTCACTTAGATTGTGTATTAGTTATCCTCATTTCTTTGAATAACCAGGCTAAAAACTACTGCTGCTAACGAGAGAGGCAGTCTTTGGTTTTATTATCCCAACAGTCATGAGAGACAGGAACCAAGCTAGTTATTCTGTTGTGAGAATTACAACAATAATCTCTTTGAATCTAAGAAAGAATGCTGAATAAGTGAAAACTGTGGAAATCTAGGCAAAGACAGAAAAGACAATATTAGCAGAAATTATTTCCATTCCCTTTCTCAATACCTCTTTGTATGTAAATACAGGGAGAAATCAGTCAGCCTTTCATTAGAAAGGAAAAGGCATATAGAAATTGGGCAGCTTTATGTCTCTTGTTCAAGGCATCTATAGGCAAGCTGAGTTACTAACCTGTCCAGGAAGGAGCATATCAACACTGTATGAAAGTTCAAAGTTGCCTATTTCTGCTTTTGCTTTTTATTACTAAAAGACAAACAAATTAATGTGAATCTAAGCTTTCTCATTGCAGTAGCTATTCCTTTTCCAGATCTCCTCTCCCATCATGTTTGTCCCTTCCTACAGCAGCATCAACCTTTTATTAAGACAGAACTACTTTAATTCCGCTATGTGACTTTGTGGAAATATCTGACTAGTTGTGCGAAGTGAAAGATGTCTCAGTTATGTCCAACTATGTATTTCTAAAATGTGCAAGATAATACTGTTCAGAGATTCCCGAGGACCCCATGACCTTTATTTCAGGTCAGTTAATTAGCCTTGGACTTCCTGTTTGAACCTTGTTTATGCTGATTTATTTTGAGTTTCTCCATAGGACACTACCCAGCAGGGTGTGCACTCCAAACCTGGCATTTCTGTAGACCTCAACTGCTGCCTGTCACGAGTGAGATACAAATCATCATGAGATAAAACAAAAGATAATTTCTTGGATCTTTGAGTTGTAAGAGTTTTTGTTTCATACCCTCAGATTCTTGGTGTTTGTTTTTTTTAATTCTCTCTGCATGCATGGAGGTCCGAAGTGGACTTGCATAATGAAAGTTGAGAAAAATAATCCTGTGATTCCACAAGTTGAAGAGGAACATTCTGTGTTACAGACTCATGAAATAACATTGAATGGAATAGGAATGAGGCATACAT
This sequence comes from Himantopus leucocephalus, assembly GCA_003993805.1. Classification (NCBI taxonomy): domain Eukaryota; kingdom Metazoa; phylum Chordata; class Aves; order Charadriiformes; family Recurvirostridae; genus Himantopus; species Himantopus leucocephalus. Next base: position 38,592,056 of record RSEF01000003.1, on the reverse strand, counting down.
CTATCTCCTGAATCAACCTATGCATAGGAATGAGACTAGAAGGAAAGGAAACAAACTAGAACTCTGAGAAGGGAACAGAAGTATTTCATTAAATCGTGGAATTCTGGGAGCACCAGAGAGCTAATATATCACTATTTAAGGAGAGTTTAGTGGAATAATCCAGGTCTCCAGGAACAATACTGGACATGACATTGATCCAGGGCAAACAGGAAAATACCTGCGATGGGATACAATTAAAAAAAATAATATTGCTGATGAGTTTAGGGTTATGGAAAACAGGTGTTGGTCATACTGTCTTGAAATGTTTATTCTGAGGTGATTGCATGTTTTGTTAATGAAGTACAACTGATACAATACAATCTATGTGGATTTCACTGAGCTATTTGGGTTAACACTGTGAATTCTCGATTAATACATTACAGCAATGTGAAACAAATTGGGATTGCATTAAGTAGACTAAACTACATGAAATTATTATGTTAAATGACTCTGCTCCTTTGGGATTCTGTAGAGATACAGAATGCCATAGGGTACTAACTGGAAAAATATTGTTAAACTTTTCAGGTGGTGTGGGAAGGTTGTTAGTAACAGATTGCTTAGTTATCTGGGCCAACAATAGGTGTTACATTGGTGTGAAATGTAATATCGTAAATCCAATAGTAAAGAATGTAGACCATGCTTACAGAATAGGGGCCTGTGTACTGGGAAGCACTTAATGGAAAGGAACTGTGTGTCTTGGTTAATTAGTTGCATACGAGCACAAAGTGGGGCACTGTGGCCAGGAGGGCTAATGCAACTCTTGAATATCTGTAAGAACAAGAACGTATGAAGAGAGACTGGGAAGCTACTTTAACCCTGCATTAGGAATAGATATGACCGCTGCTAGAATACTCTGTCTAATTCTGATGTCTGCAGTCAAGAAAGATGCTGAAAAAATGGAGAAGCCTCAGAGAAGAGACACTAAGATGATTAAAAGTTTGGAAAACATGCCTTCCAACAGCTTGACTTTAGTTTATCAAACTGATTTAGAGAGAGATGTGTTGACAGTGTGCAGGGAACAGAAACGTGATACTAGAGGACTCTTCAGTCTAGCAGACAAAAGCATGTCAAGATGTAATGGCAGGAAGTTGAATCTAGACAAACTCAGAGTCATAATGAAATGTGCATGTTTAGGAAGCATGGTTAGGAAAGGGCAATGACCTGCTGAGATGAAGAAGAGTAGCAGAGACTTCTCTTTTAGTGTATGTTTTTTGAATTAAAATTGATATTTGAACAAAAAAAGCTGTAGTTAACCATGCTTTGGGGGACTTTAAGAGATTTAATGTAGAGAAGATCCATTGCTTTGGCTGTGCAGAAGCTATGTTAGAGAGTTATAGTAGTCTTTCTTACAACCTGGGAAGACATACTCAGTTGTGTGTGAAAGTACAGCAACAAGGAACAGTATTTCTGTTCCTCTTTCAGACAGCAATGCTGTAACAAAGCACAAGAAAAAATTGCCAAGAAGAAAGAAGTAAACTATTAATTTTCTTAGTTTAGCTAGGAGCGATTAACAAGTAAGCCTTAATTGGTGATGTTTTTTGTAGGTGAACTTCAGAGGTTTTGTGTGTGGTGTGGTGTTTTTTTTTTTTTTTT
>RSEF01000003.1:38562559-38590419 GCA_003993805.1 Himantopus leucocephalus | reverse complement strand
TTTTTTTTTTTTTTTTTTTTTTTTAACTGCTGGTATCTGGAATTTTCATTTTTGCCTTTTTATGCAACAAAATGTGGGAATTTTTGTTTTATTTCGTAACTTCTCTGGGCACATATCTGCTTTAGTGGTGCATTGTTTTCCTGTTCTTTTGAGATTCCATCCGTTTCTTGTCTGTTTGAGAAAGTACACCAGTATATATCACTAAAAAACCAACCCACCCCACCCCCTCAAAAAAAAAATCCAAAGCAAAAAACCTTCCTAAAGCTATAAATGCTTTACTTCTTCCTTTGCCTCTTGGATTGAGGATGTCAGTCAGCAAAGGTGACGGGTGTTCATTGCTGACACAAGTAGATCAGTAAAAATCATGTAAGTAGGGAAAAAAGCATCCTAATATTTGTGACATATAAGTTAAGAGAAGTTAGCAGCTAAAGCTGAAATAAAAAACATATTGTATCTGAAGGCAAAGGCTTTGGGGCAAATGCCTGTGCTTTAAAATTACTGGGATTAAACCAATGCAAAAAAAAAACCCAACTCAAAAACCCCAAACCCCAACAACAAAAAAATCCCAGCTGTTCCACTTGATGGCTCATAAAATCTGAATAAAGTCCTTCAAGGGCTTTTTTTATTAGAGAGAGACTATTTTTTGTATGCGTAGTTATGGTAGCATCTGGTTCCCATCTCTGGGAATTCAGAGAATCCACAGGCACCGACATGCTGTCTGCTGCAGAGAAGCTCTACAACACAGATAAACGCTTCAGACAAGTGCTCAGTACGTAATGTAATTGTCTGCAAGCTGGAAAGATGTTGGGGTTTGCTGGGAGGAGGTGAAATCTGAATCAGTAAAGTTTGATTAACATAGGAGAAGCCCTTGCATAAAATTTCCTTTGTTCACCTGTGAAGAGTGGACTGATAAGCTAGCAACACCTGAGTCAATAGGATTAATCAGTCAGAGAAGGTAAGCAAGGCATACCTAAACCAAGAGGAGTCGGTGGGTTTTCGCAGAGGCTATATCCTTCACAGAGGGTTTAAACAATGGGATTGGTAAACTAATTGTCAACAAATTTGAGCAGGAAATATAAAGGGACTTTTATGAATCATCACATTGGATTTAGTAACTGTTGATTGACAAAGAAAAGGAGAATTTGCCTCAGTTATTTCTGTTTCATCACATTTGTCATTCTAGTGCCCTATCCTTTCTACAAACAGGATTTGTGTGTAAGTAGTCACATTGTTATCTTATGTGAAATTATATTACACCATGGTAAGAGTTTGTTACAGATTATTGACATCTGGCATCACAGAAAGCAGAATCTTCAGGATGCCTTGAACATGGGCACAGATCAGCAGCACTGATTTTCTGGCTTATATAGTGCTCAGCACACTGTTTTTGCTTAACAAGTAGTATGATAGAGCAAATAGAGAGGACGTGAAAATTTTGCTTCCATTATGGCTGGAGATGGAGTCAGCCTCAATAAGAGTCAAATATGAAATGCATTTAAGTACAATTTGAATGAAGCTTACCTTCAGCCCAGGTCACCTGCTTACGTACATATTTATGCAGAAGAGGTGAGAGCAGATATTCTCAGGGAACCACCATTGTACTGTGTGAGCATGCCTGACTTTTGTGCAGTAATCTAGAGGTTAGTACATTTCTCCAGGAAACTGGAGAACTGGGTTCTAGGGATCCCTGAAACTGAAAAGAGTAAAACGTGACACCTCATGCAACCCAAAGGAATGTCTTTAATACGCAAGGATGGAATAGGTCCTTGCTTGAATAACATCAGCTGAGGATGCTCCACTGTGTATGGAGGACTGTGGGATCACTGGCAGTGAGTGAGAGGGAGCAAGCCCTTTCCTAGATGTGGAGAGCAGGGCCAGGCAGGTGCTTTCTCTCCAGCAGCCACATCTAAAAGAAAGGAGAGGTGCCAGCCATTACGTGTGACTACACCCAGAAAGAAATTTGGGTCTGTGACTCCCTTTTTCACACGGGTGCCTAGTTCTGCGCTACAAAAGGGCTGTGGTCTGGGAAAGAGATATTATTTCAGAAATGTCTGTCTTCAGCACTTCCTATGGGTCAGTTTATATGTTTGCAGCATGCTGAGCTGGGATGACGTTGAGCTAAGTGCCTCAATCTTCCTGTACTCTCTGTATAGAAATTAGGTACTTAACCTGAGGTTTTGACTTTCCCATTAGTAGAGTTGCTAAGAAATTGGCATGCCATAGGATGGCATGGATCTAGGGTGAAGTTTACATCTGAGCCTGAAGAGTGTGTTCGGACTAAAAGTTTCAGGTTTAATTTGCATTAAAAATAACAAGGACATTGTGAATACAAGAACCATGTATTCCTAGAATAAAAATTTCAAAATTGCCGAAGAGACCAGATTTCCAAGAGCACTGAGATGGGAATGATTCAGGAGCCTAGGTCCCGTTTAAAAAAATTATTGAAGCGCTTATGAGCTTAAGTAACCATGACTACCACTGCAGTCTAGATTCCTGCACATCTAGGTAACTTCTGAAATTGTACCTGTGAAGTGATTACAGCTTTTTCAGTACTTCCAGCAAGCAGATTTTATTGCTGTGTTCTCATTCAGATTTATCTCTGGTTCTGTCATAAAGCACTATTCTTGTATTTTGAAAATTATGTTTATTTTTAATTCCTAAGAAATAACTACACTTAAACCCCAAACACATTATATAATATGTTAGCTCCAAGGGACAATATCCTAAACTAAACCAGATCCTTTTCTTTTTCTTCATGCCAGCTCTTTGTTTAGCAGTATGGCAATTGCACACACATATCCCAGATGTTCGTGGAAACAAAATTCCTCTTTAATTTACAGCAGAATCTAGTTTTATCCCTTGCTGGCTTTGTATTTGTCAAACACACAAACGTTTAAAGCCTTGTACTCAAATATGCTATAGCAGTATTTTTGCATGCTTCTTAAAAGCTTATGTTCGTAAAATCCTAGAGTAATTCAGATTGGAAGGGACACCTGGAGGTCATCTAGTCTCTCTGCTCAGAACAGGTCCAGTTACATCAGGTTGCTCAGGGTCGTGTCTCATGGAGCTTTGAATACCTCTGGATGGAGTTTCTACAACTTCTGAGTCCCTGTTCCAGTGGTTGGCCATGCTCATTGTGTGTGTGTGAAATAATCTTTATTTCTAATTTGAATTTCCCATGTTGCAATTTGTGTCTTTTGCATCTCTTTCTGCCCCTGTGCATCTCCAAGAATGAATCTGGCCCTATCTTCTCTAAACCCTTCCGTTAGCTGTAGACAGCACTAAGAGCTCCCCTTCACCTACTTAAGGCTAATTAAATCCAGCTGTCTCAGCATCTCGTAATATATTACATGCTCCAGCCCCTCAGCATCCTGGGTGTTCATCTCAGTGGAAAAAGACATCGTTGTCTCATTGGAGAGAAGATCATGGAGATATGCCTTCAGTGAGATATTGTTCTAGAAATATAAACTGCTTATATAGGTAATCTAACTATTGTGCGATTTGGCTTTTGCTTCGGTTGGTTTTAGAGATCACAGTCAAAATCTGGACTTGAAGACCCAGGTTTTAATCTCTGAAGCGGAATATATTTTCTGTTGCTTTCACCTGAGCAATACATAGTCAGGAGAGACTGAACTGGTTATATATTTGGTAAGATGACGCATGATTTCAGATTTTGGGTGTAGTAAGTTCTATAGCTAATGTTTTCTCTGTTCTTCCTGTAGTGAATATGGGTAACACTGTGTAACACCCACAGTAGTTCATTCGTATTTTCTTTGCAAAGTCTTTGACTGGGAGTCAAACAGCATTGACAGCCTAAGCCTCTGTTTCACATGCTCAGGAACTATTAAATATCGATGTTTCATGAAAAAGCCATCATTGCAGAGAGCCGATTTGGGCACCAAATGATCGTGTAGGACTGCCAAGGGATTTTTCCTGGGAGAGCTTCTTTGTGCGGGCTGCTGCTGTGGGCTAAGGCAGATGAAGGCTCAGCCGATGCCAGTGTCTTGTCAGGTGCTGCAGGGCTGGGGGGCTGCCCATGGTGGGGCAGGGCCGGGCAGGGCCGGGCAGCCAGGGCCTGTCCCACTGCCCAGCCAGGAGCAGCTGGGAGGCACCAAGCCAGCCCCAGCCCCGGGCATCGGGCTTATCTCTGGGGATGGGATGGGGATGTGGGCCTGGCTCAGTGGGGCCCATGGCTGGGCAGGGCAGGGCTGTGGGGAGCTGGAGGCCATACCTGCTGGGACAGGGGCTAATGGCCCTGGGGGCTGACATGGGGTCCTGGGCTGTGAGCAGGTGGGGGGATTCCTGGGAGGCTGACATGGGGTCCTGAGCAGGTGGGGGGAGCCCCAGAGGGCTGAGCAGGACCATGGGTGCCCTTAAGGCCTTGACAGACCTAGAGTTGGGGCTGGGGTTAGGAGAAGGGCAAACCCTGGACCTGCAGTGGGTGAGAGGCTGCAAAGGGGATGTGAAACAACGGTGCAGCCTGTGAAAAGGTTTCTCCCTGGTGAGCTTGTTCTTGTGGGCCACAGTGCTGGGGGAGCTGAAGTTTAGCCATGGCCTGGGGTTAGGGTTAGAAAGCGAAAGCCCAGAGCTGCATCTGGTATGGGGCTGAAAGGGGGCTGCAAAATCATAGAAAGGCTGCAAAAAGATTTCTCCCTCAGTGATTTGCAGAGGGATTTGGCTGGGGACCCAATTAATACAGGGGAGGGGAGGAATTGCTGTATTGCCTGTAAAAAAATTACCAGACTGTAAGCATCTGTCAGATTCTCAGAGCACATCCCAATCCTGTGTCTGCAGCATATGAGAAACAGGCCAATAATTAGACCTGTCTGAACTGTAATTTTTGTTGGACTGCTCAGTTTGTTCAATACTCTTTACTTTTACTCTGGAACTAGTATCATTTCAAACTGCTTTGACGCCCACTATGGAGGGTCAGCAGAGATGAATGGAGGAGTGACATTCATCTCCATGAGCCTTACTGCATTGGCAATTAACTAGTACCGCTCCTGTTTTCTTATTGCTTCAGTTCCAGTGAAAGGGGGAGTAGAGAAGAGTCAGGAAATTCAGCCCAGGCACAATTCATTTTGCACACAAGCCACAGAAAAACAGCAGCAAGTGCTAATTATGGTTAAGTTAAGCATTTCCTCTTAATGTATTTGTTTGCAAACAGCAAATTCCCTCCACACCCACGTAGTTGGAGACACAAAGATGATAGTGGAGCATGCAAATACTTACTTGTCTATAAATTGATGTCAGGCTTTCCTCCTTAGTATGGGTATCAGAATAGGAGATTATTTGACTTGCTCAGTATCTCTTGACCAGCTGGATCTGCCTAGTTTTACCCAACACCTTGTGGCCTGGCAAGCACAGGAAAATAAAGGCAAAGTAGTAAAGCGCTCACAGAGCATCTCTATTCACCCTCGATTCTCTTCTTTCCTATTTTGGGGAGGCTACTGTCTTCTGGCACTTGCTTTTACGTCTTTGTCCAAACCACGAAAATCTTTGAGCTCACAAGTCTTTAGACAGTGTCCCACATTGAGCTGGAATTTTATTCTGGACAATAGTGGGGATAATGTTATTATTAAGAATTTCTCCATAAAGGGAAAAATTCTTCTTCTGTTTCTTCAGTCTGCTGCTTCAAAGTTGATGTTGCAGCACTTGGTAAGTTGTAATTGTGCCCAAAAGACCTGGCTGGCACCATCTCCTCCGTATGCCCTGGTTTCTCAGGAGGAAGTGAAGGAGCACAGAATGCTCCCCCCAGGCCCCTGGTCTGGATGCCAGCACAGAGGGCTGAGACAGCTGGCGAGATGAACTTCTGGGTTAAGGAGAGCTACCTGGCTTGGTGGTCAGGTGAATCAGCAGAGGAGCTGTGCGAGGACTAGAGTCTGTTGTCCCATAATGCATATATTCTCTGTAAATGTGCAGAGGATGCTCTGATTCTCCCTCCCTTCCCACCAGGGAAGATATAGCTGCTGAGAAATTGTAGTCTTCTGGCCATGATATTCTCTGTATTTTACCAAAAAGTGTGATAGAAGAACAAAGCATGGTAAAGTAAAGGAGAGCTTTAAAAATCCCTATGAGCAAACAGAGGATGTGGTATTTTGTGTTCCCCTATATAAGTTAGGTCTTGGGGATTCAAGGGCAAAAGAGTTCTGTAGTCTCCAGCTTCTTCCTCTGTGCTTTGATAGGCAGAGAATGATTTTTTTTTCTTTTTTTTGTTGGTGTGCCTGCACCACTTTCAATACATTGACTTGAAGTTTGTAGTGATGTGGTCAACGGCATTTCATTAGAGCGCAATACAGATGTCTAACAGTCTGATCTTTTCTGATTCATACGGTACTCCCATTATATAAATCTTCCTCTTCTGAAAGGATTTCCCACCTCTGAAGGTTTCCTATGGCCTGTGGGGAATTCTTCAACCTTTTGTGGTTCCCCAGTCATCTCTCCCAACTCATCTTACTATTTGCTCCTGCTCTCCTGTTAGCATTCCTTGGCTCCTTCTCTGTTGGTATTTGCTTCCATATGGCTCTTAGTTCACTAACCTTAAGACACTGAAAAGCAATTTTTGCTGTGTAATCTTAAATTCCTATCCCTCGGCTTCCCCACATGCTTACTCTTGCCCTGGTTTGGCTCTACACCTTCCCTTTGATGGTGCTAATGAAACTGGGGACCTGCCCAGCATGCTGCACCATTGAATGACCAACGTTAAGAACAGCCCTCCAGTAACATTAAGGGGTTTGGGTTTTTTTCTTTACCTGAGTCATCCAGTGATTTGGTTTACAGCATTGTACTATGAATGGTTGTTTCAGCACAGCTGAAAAGGGGCAATAGATTGTGGTGGGAGGTATAATGAGAATCTTGTAGGAGAGAAGAGGGGGTGTTATCTCTAACTGCATTCTAAGTTATACTATTGCACCTTCTAAGGCATGAAGTTGGAGAGGTACCACATGCCAAAACATATATCATTTCATAAAAGCAACACAAACATTTGGGTGGGTATTAGTATGTCTCAAAACATAAATGCTACTTGTTTAAGTACTGAAGTATAATAAAAAACCCCCACTTGATTGTTAAATTGTTGAGGCAAGCTGCACCAGAAACTGTTAGCCAATTGCCAATATCCAGTTTGAGATCTGGGTTTCTCTAGATCATGAAGTAACTGAAATTTGAATCCCACAGTATCTGATAATTTGTAGATCTGTACAGAAAGGCTGCCTTGGCTCTGTTTATTCGAAAAAATTTGTAAACTACTGTAAACATTAAAAGCTTGACAACTGGTGCTTTTAGTCATATGTAAATTCTCATGGGCTTGTTAAAATTTATGGTTTCTAAATATATGCAAATTATGATTAGCAAACAAGTCCTTTAAATGATGGCTGGTGAGAGAGAAGAGTGGGCTAGTACCTCTATATAAACGTTCATGAAGCTTGTTGAATTAGTCATTATAAATTGTATACATGTCAAATACTGAGTTTTTGAATTCATCAGTCAAGACAGTGTTGCTCTGATTGTTGCTAAAAAAGCAGTATTTTAAATTATTCTTGTGGTATGTCTAAGTAGCCACAGGAGGTGTTGAGAGTGGCACCAAGGGCTTTGTGGGATCAATTTTCCTATCATTTAGCACCAGAAATTAGTCTTTTTCTTTCTGTTTTTTTTTTTTTTTCTTTTTCTGCTCCTCCCCAAATTCCATAGGGTTCTGCCCATCAATAGCAAAGCCTGCTAAAAAGGTGGACATGACCGTGTATATGGCAATGGAGTCCTCCAGGTCAAATTGTGCATGTGCTCAGTATTCTGGTGTTTTTTTTTCTGCAGGGATGTGGCTGGGGAACAGCAATGCAGCTTGCGTCCCCGAGTCCTCAGGGACATCAGTACACTTCAAGCATTCTGCAGGCTGGCAGGGATTCATCCCACTTGTCTTGGTGAGGGACACTTACATGTTCCTCTCGTGCTGTGAGGCTTCTCACTCCTGTTTTGCGTCTCTCCCCCCCCCCCCCCCCCCCCCCCAAAAAAAAAATCAGGGGGGGGGGGNAAGCTCGTCTGCTTTGCCAGGTGGGTTCAAGTTGCTTTGTCAGGACTGAACAGTGAGCTTAAAGGTAGATCGTGTTTGGTTTTGACCTGCAGCTTCTACAATGCAGTTCTTTGCTGTTCTTTCGAACTTCTCTACCATTTTGAAAGCACACTGTTGCTCATGGAGATCCAGTTATACACTCTGTAAAACAGAGCAGCATATTGAAATTAATAAAGATTAATTAATAAAGAATTAAAAGAAGGCAATATAATTAATGCCAATCAACATGAACTTACGGAAAATAGCACTTGTCAAAATGACTTGTAATCTCATCAAAAAGAAATATCAAGTAGAGTTAATTAAATATAATTGCATTGATGTGAAATTTGGTTGTTGAGGACTCTTAAGTCTACTGGGTGTGTAAAGAGAAGCAGTGGCTAGGAAATAAAAAAAGACTCGGAGCTGAAATAAGGACTTTACTATGAAGACAATTAACTATTGCAGATTGAAGACTGGTAAAAGCTTCTATAAATGTGCAATGCAGATTTGTGGCCTGTTATATGAGGGCAACCATGGTGAACATGATGGTCTCTTCTGGGTATATAAACCATCAGATCTCAAAATGGGAAGGCATTGAATGTAATCTGGCGGAGGGAGAGAGTATGCTGGGCTCATCTTGCAGAAGAAGCAAGGAAGTTGTAACTGAGTCAGGGATGGGGCCAGGAGAAAGAGCCAAACTGAGAAGCTGTGCACTCTGAGGAACAGTGGAGCAGTGTATCTGCTTTTCAGTGAATAGGCATTTATGTTAAAATTTATTAAATACTCAGTTTGCAAAAATGTTTTTGCAAATGTCTCTTAATTGTACAAATTCTCAGTTGTAAAATTGTGGCGCTCTCTCTTCCACCTATTGTCGTGATGCTCAGTGCTTGATATTTGACCATTTGACTCTTTTTTTTTTTGTTTGTTTTTTTGAGTGATGCTATTTATACAGAAACTTTCTGCTGAACATGAACAAGGGACGTACCAGTTGCACTAAAAAACAGAAAAAAAATCTAAATATTTGGTTACTGCCATTTTTTATTTACATTAAATAGTACCTTCTACTACTAAAGAACCATTTAAGTCTGTGGAGAGATGTTGGTCTGAGTAAGACATGGTATTCAAGCTTCATCACTTTGAGAACAACCGCAAGAAGTGTTTTGCCTTAGGATAAACTCCAGTGAAATTGAGCTTGGGAGAGCTGTGGAAATTCCTTTAGGGCACAATTCCTTCCTTTCTGTGCCCTTATTCTAGGTCAGATTTAGAATCTTGTAATTTACTTCTGGCTAATTTCCAACATCATGTTTTAATATCCCTTAAGCGTTTCAGTTGCACCGACTAACAGAAAAGGGATAAGAAGTCATGGAAATAATCCCTTTCTTCTACCTTCCTATGTATTCCTTGCCTACCTGGTCTGGTGCAAAAGGGTCACTTCTGATGAAAAGAATTATTTTTTATTTTTTTTTTTGGTAAGGCTTTCCCAACAGATGAAGTCTCCTGTACTGAATCCTGACTTTGCATCAGTGTGAAGCTGGTTAGATGATCTGCCAAGAGCAAACCCAGCATAATTGGTCTGCCCTGACTGGGAACTATACAAATTGCAGACTGTCTTAGTGTGGCAAGAGGAATTTGGAACACAAACTATAATGTTTAAAAATGAAATTGGTAGGCTTCCCGTGTTGTTTTGCTCAGTGTGATTGCCTTTTAGTAAAAGTTTCTGAGCGAGGGGAGTCAGCCAGGTATGCCCTGTGCTCTTCACTCTTTTAGCAAGCTCAGCACCTCAGTGCCACACCACTCAGGATGGTGGGGGAATATTTTTTGTTTGTGCTTTTTTCCCCTGCTATGATAATAAATATGGTTCCTACTCATCTGTAATATGAGCAACCTCATTCAAAGGTTCAGAGAGGAAAAAATATATTTGCCTGTCAAACAGTTTAAGTCAGTTTTGAACCTAGAAATTGTGCAAAGCCTTTCTTCATTTCTGTTTTCTATAAATCTAACAGACTGAAGTATCTCAGAAGTATCAAGCCTGTCTTTAGGAAGGCTCTCGTGCTCCTCTCATGTTTCCAAATGTCCCCCACTTCACCTCCCTCTGGTCGCTGCTTGCATTACCCAGTTGGCAGAGTGCCTTCAACAAGGACCTCAGCAGAACCTGTTTGCCTGTTGTTTCTTAATCCATGAACAACAATACTGATTGTTGCAAAAGGGTACCGTGGCCAAACAAAGTGACTAATGACACTGGCTTCTAACAGTGGAAAGGTGATGTAAAATGCAGTTTGTCATTATGGCTCATTCACCATGCTGTGGGCTCTGCTGCTGGAATCAATGAGGAGTCAATGGAACAATTAAGTGCTTCCTTGGTATTACATGCCAAATTGCACGTGTCTCTGCTGCTGCTAAACTTTGTACTGGTCTTGCATTATTGCCATCATTGCCCTCCTATTAGTAATTCATGATTCAGAAGACCTCCTGTAAAGACAGGCTTTCTGAACTTAAAAGGATGTGAAACATGCAAGTTAGTCAAATCAGTTCTGGCATGGTTTTGATTACTTTGCCAGCTCCCCAGTTGCCTATACAATATCTGTCCCTTCTTTTTCAACTGAATGAATTAAAATAATCAGTAATCAGCTCAAAATTGTAGATGGGTTCAATTTTAATCTTCTTTAATCATCATAAGTCTTCATTCTTGGTGTTTCCTAAGTAAAATCAAGAAAATTAATACTTACGGTAAAAGGCTTTTTTCTTTCAAATATAGCTGTGGACAAAATTGTACCTCTGGAATAAATGTGCAGTTTGTCCAATGGTATTCCGTACTTGTCTCCAAACGAAAGGAGCAAAAATCTTCCATCTGGGCTCTGCACTTCAAGAGTTGCAATAAAAATTTATATTACTCTAACGTCAACCTGAAAAAGTAAATATGCCGTGTAGGCCTTTGAAAGCTATTTCTTTTAATCTCTTGGTAGCATAAGCATATAGAGATATTCCTGACAGCTGTATCAGCTGCATTCTTTTAAAAAATATGAAAATGCTGAAGTTTAAAAAAAAAAGGCACATTGTAGTTCATTTTCATAAATAACTTATGTATGGGAATGCATTTTCTTTATAGAAAAAAGGTATTACTGGTTTTAGTATTTCTGATTATTTTTGTTTTTATTTGAAGGTTTTCAAATCACTTAAAGAATGTGGCTCTAGACATCTGGTATCAGGATTATTAAAAACTAAGACAAAATTTGAGCCAAATTTCATTTATCTCTGCATAGTGTAATGGTGCAAGCACGGACATTACGAATTATCATCCTGGAGTTTTGATCATCAGGATGAAGAAGCTGATTCAATCATCTTTGAATCTCATGGTTTGTAAATGGCAGAACATCCTTTGGTGTGGCAGCCTACCCAGTGTGTTCAGGCATTACTTTTGGTCTTTGACCTGGATGAACATCACCTCAGAAGCACCTTTTACTTGAAACTTTCAGCAATAAAGTATGCTTGGGTTTTCATACTGGTATATGTGCTTATGCTAGGGGTGTGAACAAAGGCATTTTGCTTCTGTGGGAAGTGAGTAAGCGTTGGTTTACTTTTTAGAGTAAATTCAGAATTTTTAATTGAACACATTATTTTTGGCAGTAGATGGGACAGGTACCGGAGAGTGATCCTGTTCCCACCGAAACCAATAAAGGTCTTTAATATGAGGGAAGCTGGGTCAAGTTTTTCTACGGTGTCTGATAGCTGTTAGGTGATATTTATCACGTTTAAAGTAACATCAACAGATATTGCACTGCTTTGGATAAGGTAACCTCTTAGCTCAGGGCTTTGTCTTCTTTCTGTTTTAACCTACGTGAAATAAGTCCGTCTTTACTTGCAGAGAAAGAAGGCTTTAACTTTACAGAAACTTTGTAAAACAACACTCTCTGTTGAGGCTATAGCTGATAATTAACTGGATGCCAGACAAGGTAGTTTAGATAATAACATAAGAAGAATTCGTACTCATTAACTCCATATTCCTATTAAAATCAAATTTATTTTCTCTCTCTCTTTCTTTTTGGCGTTTGGATTATAAATTGTACACAATGTCATGGGCCACTGGACAGTCATCTGAGTGCAGCTTGCTCTGAATAAATGATGCTGAACAGCATTAGGCAAGCCTCGTTCCTTTACAGAGATAATTTTAATTAAATTTCAATTGATCTAAAAAAAGAAAAGAAACTAATTAAAATTATTAAGAGGTATTTCAGTTGACGTAATCTGTCAGTAGAAAGAGAGAAAATCAATCTGCCACAGAGTTTTCTGGCACTGTTTGTAGTCACAGCCTTTGCATTATGATCTTTATTGACAGCTGGAGGGGAAGGAGTTACCTAATCAGTAGTATCAAATCAATACCTTTATGCACAAAGCAGTTCTGAATAGCATTAATGGAGCACCTTTCTCTGTTAAATAAATGTTAGCTCAGTGTTTTCTTAATGCATGATTTTCATCACGTATATTTAATCCTGTTGACACAATTCTCTTTACTCTTCTTATGCTCCTCCTAAATGTCCCTGAACCAGTGGCCATGGTAACCCTCACTCACTGTAGGTCAGGTTACCTCCAACACTGCCTTACTAGGGCTGGTTGTTAATGAGCATCATTTGATGGTTCACTTGTACAAGGTCATTCTTAATTTCCTTCTGGTTTTAGTATGAGCTTGGCATTGAAGAATCTCAGCCCTAACATCCTTAAGGTGGTTTTTTTTTGTCTGGGGGAAAAAAAAGGAATATATATGCATTTAAATATAAATAGTGCTTTGGTTAGCATTTTGCTGACATGTCGTCTTATCAGTTTGCTATTTAGTTATTCATCTTTATTGTTGAAACACAAAATTGTACCAATTCATGGCTCTGCACAATATGTCTGGGGCCTCCCTGTATACATTCTAGTTCTGCAGCTAAGATCTGAAAAATGCTATGGATTTATTGCCGTCTGTCTGCCTGTGGGCTAGTGTATGGTAAATGGAGTGCTATTTGCATATGATTATATAGTTCTACCCTTGTTGTTAATACATTAATTGTGCATCATTGCTCTACTTACGGACATACCCCTATCTGACTTCTACAACTCTTTCTGCAGGCTGATCTAGGCAGCGCTGTCTGTGTCCGCGTGGCTTTCAGCAGAGCCTCCTTTGCAGCTGGGAGGTGACTTACTGAGCAGCAAGAAACCATGGCCAGAACTGCTGAATAGTTGGACATTGTTTGCTTTTAAAACATGCAGTGTCTTTGAATTAAGACTAAAACTATTAGCAGTGTTCTGCATAGGGACCTCAATTCCAGTTTTGTGTGCAAGGACCTTGTTGTTTAGTCGGCTGAAATGGAAATTAATGCAAATCCTGAGAATTTGGGCAAACATCTTGTTATTTAAAGGGTCATTTTTCATCCCAGAATCAAAAGATTTGCAAGTCGCCAAATGGGAGATCGCTGCAGAAAAGGGCTATTTGGCCCTTTTCTATCAGTTTACAAATATACAATAATTTCTTGTAATTGTGGAGCCTGAAGGTTTTGATGGTCTTAAAAGATTGTAACCTACACCAAATGACAAATCCGCAGAGCAATTGTGACCAAGTACTATTGTTTGCCATATGCAATAGTCACTTATTTTTGAAGTCACAGTCAACATATGCATTGTGCTAAGTAACAAGAGGCTGATTCTCTATCCCACATGAATAAAGTAGACTGTGCTTTACATTAACAAACTTTATTCTTTCTGGACTTCACCTTTCTCTTTATCAGTGTTTGCTCTTTGTGTGTATTCCCAATTAGAGCCATTAGCTGTAAAGAAAGAAATACGTCTTTACAACTTGTAAGTCGCATTAGCATTACAGAACCTATAAAGCCACAGGAGAGAGAGTTTCTTTGGCCCACACATTCCTATTTTCTTCCAGGAAGCATAGAGCTGTGTGTGCATCTTTGCATGAAGCCAGGAGGCACAAGGCAGTTCACCTACACCAGAGCTCCTCTTGGCGCTGAACGAGTGAGCCAGGAAGGACACAGTTTTCTTTCAGCTTGAGTGTTCTGGGCTGGCAATAGGAGAATAAATATCTTGTGAATTTGAAAGCAGAGTTAATTCGCTCAGGATAATTGAAAGACAGTGAAAAAGGAACCTCATGCTTCCTCTTTTAGCAACATTTCAGAGTGGAAACAGCTGGAGGGTTCAGAGCTTACCAGTCTGAATAATATGTAAAGAAAATTAAATGGTGTTCGAAACACCCTGGATAGCTTGTCCTTGTGCTGTACAGGATATTTGTTTGGAAGTTATTTACTGGGCTGCCTTCTCCAGCCATTTTAGTCCCAACTCAAAAATTAGTTATGTAACCATTTCTTAAAAGGAATAAGAAATTACTTTTGGAAATTAAATTCCTAAACAGTGTTGCCAATGGTTGGGTGAAACTTACTGGATCCTGTAGTTCTGTCTGGGTCATGAAACTAATTAATAATTCTCTTGCAAATGACATCTCAGCTGGAGAAAACAGCACTGAAAAGCTGATTACAGGTTAAATATTTCTTATCCCTAAACATCATGTCAAACCTGCAGTAACATGAAATAATCAGGCTCAGTTGCCACAACTTTGTGGGAAATAGAAATGTAGTTTCTGGAGCAAAGAAGAGAAAGATGGATGAAGGGTAATGTTTAGACCTGTTTTTGTTGCACCTAAAGAGAAAGCTGCAATTATACCTTAAAAAGTCAAAATTTTCACTTTATAGCAGAAACTGATTCATGCTTCTTTGCATGTTCCATGGTGGTATTTATGCCATATGCAGTCATCATAGTTTTTTGTCAGTGACCTTTGATATTTAAAAATAAAAAGATTAAGGACAAGATAGTGAAACCTTACTGGTTTGTAAAGTCACTTTGAAGAAAAGTGGCTAATTCTCTTGACAAAGAAAGGGACGTGTTTCAGAGTGTATATAGTGTCTGCTCAAAAAAAAGACTGTGAAAAAGATGTCATATTTGTAAGGATGAACCGTGTCTGGAATGGAATGTCTGAAGTAGTGATCCAAGTTTTTAAAAAACAGGCATAAAATGGGGGAAAAAAAATGCAACATGCTGCTACTTTGTGGTGTTTTCCATCCATAGATGGTGATGGAATACTTCCACAACGTGTCAGTTTTGGCAGAGCAGCATATACCACCCCATTTCAACCACTATTGAAATAATCAAAATAAGCATTTGATTCAGCATCAAGTGATGGTTTGGAAAGAATCTTCTCTATGTCCAGGCGTTGCCCAAAGACTAGTTTTAGATGCCTACTGAAAACCCACAAATCTATGAAGGGCCAAGCCATAAAAAATAAAATCTGTATTTGTTTCAGGGTAATGTGTCTTTTAATGACAGAAAGAAATCACAGAATAGTTGGTTAGAAGTACAAAGTACTGTGTTCTTTTCTCTTTGTAATGGCTGCTGTCTTAACATTGAGCAGCTCAAAGCTATTGACTGGGTTTAGTTAGTTCTGCTGGTGAGCGTGAGTTGAACATGCAGCAAAGTGCTAGAGCTAGAGAAGAGGAGGAACTGCAGAGCTGGAGTCAGAGGGAGGAGGAAAATAATACTTAAAATCTGCAGTGAGAGGTGCTGAGGGCAGTTGTCTGTCATGAAATGCCCAGTGTCAGGTGGTTCATAAGCATGGTGACAAACATGGCATCATTAACCTGTGTCCAGATGGGATCCTATGGATCAATCCCACCTCAGGGTTCTCCTTGGCTGAGGCCTAGCTGCTGTGGCCTGCGATAGAGGGCCATCTTGGTTGTATTAGGCACCAGAGAAGCATCTTCCTTCTGAGAGCATAGGTTGACTGTGACCCAAGAGTATCCATTAAGGACAAGTATATTGTTTGTTCACTCAAAAATAAATAGCAAGAAAGGAGATAAAACAGCAAAAGGTCTCTAATTGTGTTCTTACTAAGATCTTCTCCTTTCCTTGCAAATCTTTTAAACTTAGCAGCTTATCCTCCTACTCATAAGACACAGTCCAAGCTGCTACACTGTTCACATGATGATATTAGGATCTTGCTCAGGCAGCTGCTGCATTTGTCTCTAGCTCGCTGTCTCTAGCTTGAGGGCTTTCATGCATTGGCTTCCCCTGCATCCTGCATTCTGGGTTTGCTGAGGAAAAGAACCTGCATCCGTGGACACTGGCATTACTTCAGTAGGTAGCTCCTCTTTCCTCTTGTTTTACTAAAGAACCAAATGTTCTTTCAGATAGCACCTTATCTCTGTTTTGTTTCCTGCTTCCTTGAACCTTACAGCTTCCCCTGATTTAATTCTGTAGGGTCAGATAAGTTGCTGTCTCGATCTACCTTCAGTGTAAAACCAATATGCATAAAGTTAATAGTGATCTGATCACCCTTGTTCTTTGAAGAACAAGTGTGAAGAGAAATGTTTCCTATAGTAATGCACTCTGTACAAAACAGAATGTGGTTTTAAAGACTGCTCTGAGAATTGTGAACACAGGGGTCTTGATAGCTAACGTTTGAACTCTTGTGTTGCCTTGCTTTTGGGTGCTTTAACCGGTTAACCCAGCTAATTTTAGTGTAGTTTTTTAAAAAATGATTGGTACCTCTCTCAATGAGAGCTGTCAGGTTCCTGAGACAATTCAACAGAGACAATAAATCATTCTATCAGCCTGCTGCAAGCTGGTGCCTTCGGATCTGCATGTGTTGCTGGAACTGTACATGAGCTAAAGTGCTCAAACTTCTGTCTACATGAGCTCACGTTTTTAGTTGTCACTGAGCAGATGAAACCAGAGATGCATATGCACTGCCTCTGCATTTGTCTTACGTTGTGGCTCTGTAACAGTTTCACACTGGAGTATCTGTGTTCCTGGTGTTACCATTCCCTACTTAGCATAAGCACGTATGAGAGGTAAAGGACTAAAAGACAGTTGCTTTTATAGTATTTTCATAGTGAAGCAGACTCTGCATGCCTCAGTAAAGCACTAATTTTTTTATACCTCAGGCTACTAAGGTGTGGGCTTACATGAAGCACTTGTTGGAGTTTGTAGTTGGACTTTAAGGTGTTTAGCATGTACCCCAGTGATTTTTGAACTGGGATCTTTCAATATCAAAAGTGTTTCTTTTAAGTGGGAGCACCAAGTAAAAAAGAACATCTGTCAGTGGTTTCACAAATGGTAAACTTGTTGTAAGGCCATCCAGAACCAGATAAAAACCACTGGGTAAATAGTGCAAATCAGTGAAATGACGTCAAGCCACTTTGCCAGTTCATGTTTAAGGTAAGTGAAGCAGTAATTTGCCCGTGTAGGCTTTTTCAACTGGATTGAGTATAGTCTGTCCTCCTAGCATTTGCAGAAATGCCAGCATGAACACTCCATCTAGTGATTTAGCTAGATTAAGAGAAATACAATTATATGCTTTTCTCCCAGTTAGAGCAAATTGTACTGCCAGGTAAACTGGAAATATGCAGATGTGGTATTAATGGTTGTAGAACCATTACTGTAATCTTTGAGGATTAAAATAAGAAAATATGGAGGCTCAATTATGATGTACGTTGTAGAAAAAAAATAACTTGATGAGCTGACTCAAACTTTGTGTTGTTTACCCGTTCTCAGCTGGGACTGTATGCCGTCCTGGTGGTATATACCCACACAAGAAGCTAGATATGTAGGAAATGCCAGGCTAATATATCTGCTGGGCTTACTAGCACGGGCCCTACAGTGGCACCACAGGAGGCAGCAGGAGGGTTGCAGGAGTAAAAGGATGCTGATGAATCAGCAACATGAGTCTTGTGGGATGAGGAAACATCTGTGAAGATTTTCTGAAAAGAAGGTGAGAAAACCAATACTGTCATGGATATTTGCTGACATATGAACTTACACACCATTTTGTTTCTTCTTTGGTGTGGGTCATGGTCTGTTGCTATCACAGTAGGGGTGTTTAACAAGTCCTAGTAAAAGAGAACTGTGTTTGTGGAAGCTTCTGTGCAGACTTGGTAGGATGCTAGGATGGAGAGGCAGAACAATCAATACATTGAGACATACCATTAGGCAAAAACGAATTGAAGATAAATACATTTTTTCTCTCTGATACGGAGTGAATCTTTGTACTGGGGAGCTCCGCTGTTAAATGACTTGCATTTTACTTCCAGGATAATGTCTACTTTTTACCATGATGGTTTCAGAACAACCTCTTTAATACACTGTAACACACAGTGGCTGCAAAGGCAGTGCTAAGGAAACGGTAATCCTCTCTGAATTGCAACCCTACTGTGTTAGTGGTTAGCACAGCACTCTTGCTTTACATTTTTTTCCTTTGTAATATATGCTTCACTGGATTTTGAAAAATGCAGCAAAAGCTTTGAAGATGGGTAACAATTCCTTTTTCACAACACCACAAGCCTGCATTGTGGATGCAAGAGGCAATGAAGTATTCAAGCAGGAAACACGTTTAGCGGATAAATGGGCAAGGGGTCTGCTCAAATGTATTTCTAAGAATTGTCCAGAAGAAGGAGGATGATAATGCCATAGTACCGAGACTTTTATTGCTGTCAGACCCTGTCCTACAGGGTCCTTTGCTTCTGGTTGTTCACAGTGCTGGTTTGACTCAGCAGCTTCATAGCTGGCCAAATTAGTTCTGAATAAGTCTATGAGGAAGTGCCTGTACTGCCACAAAGATTTCCTGATACTCAGCTTTGCAAATTCAGCATAGACAGCTTGTGTGGGCTCGGCCAGAACCTCACAGAGAGGTTGCTGAAGGTTAGGTTAGCGGTTTCAAACACTAGAACCCAAATTGTCAGATGCAATTTTTTCTATTACAAGGCTATAGTAATTTTATTCACAATTTATTTAAAACATGACTTAAAGACTGAAGTTTGATTTCCAAAGTCACAGACTAAAATGAGAATGCTTGATCATTTTGTCAATTTACATGAACATGTCAATTATTAATATACATGGAACAGAAATGTAGACATAGAAAAATATACTTGTACAGTAACTGAATTATTCCCTTCTGAGTTCTTTTTTGGTGGGAAATTATACAAGATGGAATGAAGGCTTGGAGTGGAAATCAAAGAAATGTCACCCTGTATGATTGGGTGTAATGGCACCAAGGGAGCCTGAAAGTATTGTCTCAATTTATCATTTCCAAGACAAACGCCTTGCATTTTAAATGAAGCAAGAAAGCCTTCAGAAATGTTCTTTCAAACAGCTCCACTTCTGCACTTGTTATTTTCATACTGTATTTGAGTTCTTGGTTTTTCAAATATCTTTTTGGTTGCATTGACTCACTGCTGGTCAATCATATTTTTCCAGCTAAAAAAGGAAACTAAAAATTCCCTTCCCCATTCCCTTCCACTCTCCCCCAAATAAAAACTGCTGACCAAAACTGTTGTTTCTTTCCTTAAGACTTTTGTCTGATTGAGACCCATAAAATAATGGTCAGCATGAATGCCCCTGTTTTTTTGCCAGTTCAGTATTTTCTTATACTAATATACCTCCTATCTCATTGTGTCCTCTTTTTCACTGGTAGTGTTCCATCCTATGGTCCGTTATAATTAGAATATTTTAAATCATTCATTTGCTTTGTACTTCATCATTTCCTATCAGCTACTAAGGTGTAAAAAGTGAACTTTCATGATTGTCTTTTCCCTTGCTCCCCTCCTGCCTTCACTTGCACTGCTCTTCATAAAAACCTACTAAACGGAATTATTTTTCTGAAAACTTTCCACTGCTCTTGTGCACATTCACCTCTTAGATTGCTCCTGGAGAGCGCTGGGGTATTTGTTTCATTCTTTAAAAAGTCCTGTAGAATTTGGTGGAGGGCTATCTCCTATTTATAGACTTCTTAAAGAAGCTCATGGGATTTAAAAGGGTAATGCCTCTCTGCTGTAGAATTCAGTTAGTTACACAAATATTTCTTTGAACCCTGCTATGACCCATACGTTGTTTAGAGTAATTTCTGTAGAGTTTGTTTAATTTCTTTCCAACTTTTATTGGTTTCATCCTCATTATATTTGATGGGAATTTCCCATGAGAAGAGGATAAAAAACCCAATGAAGTATGACTTGAAAAAAATACCCTCTAGTTGTATACATTCTCCGTAGAAGAAATGTAGAACCGTGTCCTTAATTGGTAACATAATAAATTGATGTATCTGCCTGCATTCTCTTAGGCTTATACTGTATTTGGGGAAAAAATGCAAAATTACAAATGTTTTTCAAATTATAAAAAGCCTACTAAAAGATTGAGTAAAAACTTTTCTCAAAACGTTGATACCCGTAATGTAACACTGAGGTGCCTGCACTATTTTCCTCTATTTCCTGAACTTCAAATTTACATCATGATATTAAAAATGCCACGGCATAAACAATATGTACTTTGTAAGATAAAACAGAGAGAGGTATCAGAGTAAGTGAACAGCAGGGCAACAATCCAGACTGTAGCACTGTATCCTTAGTACCACTTATTGTTTCCTATACATTTCAGTGTAAATGTAAATATAGAAAGTACCTTTTCTAAAAGTGGTGAATTTTGTTGTCCTTTGCACTTCCCTCCCAGATTCTGAAAGCACAGCATGCAGTTTCCTGTTCCGATTGAAGCTATTACTGACTTCTTACATTTAGTGAGAGGTGTGGATTGTGTATGGGAGCACAAAGGAAAGCTTTATCATACGACCATTCCATCCTTTGATACAAATACGCTCTGTCTCCTATACTGGAAGCTTATATTGTGCCTTTGTTGTGCATTCAAGTAATATATGACCAAGCTACATCTCTGGAGCTGGAAGGGCAGGGTTTTCTGTTAAAATACTTCACCTATATTCATGCATTCCAACCAGTGATACCTGTGACATAACAATTAGTGCTTTTCATTGATCTAGGATATGATAATCACATTTTAGATACTGTCAACATAGCAAAGCCAAAAAATTTATGTTTTTTTTCTTTTAAAGAGAACTAATCTATGGTTGCTGTAACTTTCTTTGCATCTTGGACGTTGTGCAACGCTAGCCCTGTGACAATGCATGTGGACTGAAGTAGAGGTCAGTATGCACATACTGACTGGTTTGAACTCTAAGTATGGCTTTTCCATATCAGGTTTAGAATTTCCAAAGCAAACCTGAGCAAAGGCCCAATGACTCCTTAGAGTCATCAGGAAATTAAACAGTTTTTGACACCTTTTCTAGAAATATATCTCATAGAGGAAAAAAAACAGACTTTGCATTCCTGCCCTGTGTTTTCTGTTTGTGTTAAGACTCCAAACCCTGTGCTTCTCAACACACTTTTTGTGTAGCATATTGGTGGTGTTTTCACATAATTTACAGTCCCTTCAAGTAATAAGGTTGTGCTTCATGGCCAATTAATCTGGGAGGGAAATGAAGAAATTTACAGAACATTTAACACGATAAAACTTTACAAAATCTACAGGCATAGGAGAATGTTAAGATTTCTGAACATATAAGGTGCTAATTCAGTAAAAATGTAGAAGCTGGTTTTGTATAGATCCTATATGGAAGAACCAAGCCCAGAAAAATCAGCAGTTCAATTTATGCACCTTTTCTGATGGAAAACAAGGCCTTTGAACAAAGAGAAATGCAGTGATTGCAAGCCTACTGGGTCAAATGGTAGACTAAAATGAAAACATGCCTGTGTCTCTGCTAGTTGAAGCTCCTTTGTCTCAGGCATTCTCCTTTGACAGGATTTTTTTTCTGCCACCTGTGGCTTACCCTCAGTACTGCAGTGCAGCTGAGGATGTGTGCCATATTGCACTACTTCCATTTTCAACCTAATTATTTTTGTGTGATCGGAGAAGCTAGAAATTGAATTGGAAACCTCAAGGGCCTCTAAAGTGAAAAGTCAGGCAGAGATGCTAAGGTTATCACTATCAGCTCTGTATGCTTAATTAGAAGTTGAGAAGCAGATTATCATTTACTTTACCAGTGTCAAAACCTTCATTAGAAATGAAACTGCGATGAAGAGGAGCATGTGGCAAACAGCCTGTGAACCATAACTAAGGCTTGTTTATCTGGGGCAACCATTGGAGAGAATGAGAGGAGAGAAATGCTGGGGCTGGCATTACGCATATGAATGAAATAATTGAATTTAAGTTGCTACTTCTGGGGAGCTGTTGAAACCAGCTTTTTAAGAGGTAGGGGGAAGGAATGTTCAAGACATTATGCTTTTCAGTTGCTGCCACTACCTTTTTCCTTAAAACGAAGAACTTAAAAGACTGGACAGAAACAATAGGAGTCCGATGGAGAGCCAGTGCCCTGATACGAAACTTCACCTTGATCCCACTGTTTGTATCTGTGGACCATGGATGGGATTGGGTAATCTTCCTCACTACAGGGATGCTATGTCACTTTGGAGCTCTTGTTTTAAAACCTAGCTCCCCAGACCCCCCAGTACCATATTTGTAGCTGGCAGCTAGTGAGCTCCATCCTACCTGTTCAGATACGTTCAAAAAAACCCCATCCTGAGCTTTAATTGTGAAAATGAAGGAGCACAATGTGTTGGGGCCTGGTGTGACAGAGCTTTCCCAAGCCTCGGTGAGCAAGTGATCCCAATGTGCATGCAAAGGCTTGCAGACAGGCTGGCTCTGTTAGCTCTGATAACCACAGCATTTGCATTTTCACCTTCAACTGCTGATTTACTCCAGTGCTTTTACATCAGATAACTTATTTAAATAATGCTAACTGACAGGTGAGGAGCAGTCACTAAGAAAGCTGTAATGGCTTAGGTGGGCAGAGGGAGATTTGTGGGTAAAGATAGGAAAGGAAAGCAGATTTTAGTTAAAATCATTAACTGCTGGATGCAAAAGAGGTGTACTGCCAGACAGTTTTCATTGTGTTTTTTAGTGTCTCTTCTATCTATGGTAGATCTCTGGTGTATGTTAGCGACAGCAGGAGATTCCCATTTTCCCATAGCACAGACTGTTATATAGTGAAGCAATTCTGAACAACAGGAAATGCCTTTTCAAAATAGTGAGTGGCAAGAGTTAGGTGTGTGATTTGGATTTCAATTCTGCTCCTAATGCTAATGCTGCTAGTAGCATTAACAGGAGCATTTTAATATAGACCAAAATAGAGGAGAAAAGATGTTTCTTCTTCTGAATGGAGCAGTGGAGGTGGATGAAAGTCTTGTGGCAGTGTTCTGAGAGTGGATATTGCATAATTGCGTTAGGCAGTGTGAGAAGTAGTGGCCTTACTCATTCTCATTGCTGCTTGTTCTCAAAAATCAGCCTTTCACCTGAGTACTACTGAGGTTACTCTTAAGAAATGTTGCCCCAAATAAGCAAGTATGTGTTATCCAGCCCTGTTTGGGGATGGCCTTTAGTCATCCCCAAAAGAAAGGGGATTATCCTTGGAGCTGTGGAGATCTAAACTTACTATTTTTTTTCCCCACTAATTGATTTAATTAAGCAACTAAACTTACTAGATTAATGAAGTCCTTCTCGGTATGCTTTTGTTCCCAGAGAAGGCTTTGCCTGCAAATATATTGAGAAAATTAGCTGAAGCCTGTTGACTTGCAGACAGATTTGCTTGTACCATTGCGAGGAAGTCTGAGAACAATAGACAATGATATACTAAGCAGGCAAAAGCCTGTATCCAAAGGCTGTCTCATGTCTTGCTGGTTCCTGGATAGCAGTGATGCCCATTCTTTTTTGCAGGTAGCTGTGGCCTGATGTAGTGTCTCCCCTCACATGACTAAACAGGTTTCCATCGCGAGGTCAGCCTGTAGGTTGCACCCATCATTTCACAATGCCAGCCTGTGTCCTGTTCATGTAATGAGTGTGTGTCAGGCCATGTGACAGGGAGAGGCAGCAGAGAGCCCTTGGGGAAGAGAGTGGTCAGGAGCTGGCTGATGATGCCGGAACAATTAGTCTTCCTACAGCCCACTCTCTGCCCCTGGCTGAAGGCCCTGCAGGAAGACAAGGGTGGTAGGAATCATCTGTAGGTGGATGAATTGTCTTGACAGCTTGGCCCTTGCTTGCGCTCTGTAGGTGTGTTGTGTGCTGGTACCCTGGGGATCATGCCTTTCTTAAGCTTTTTGAACTTTCTGGATTGGTGGCAGTGATGTGATGATGATAGTGCTGATGATGCCAGTGAGGGGAAGAGTATTTTTTGCTGAACTCCTAGTACTATCAAAGATAAGTTCAACAGAAGTAATGTGAATAGCATCTGGTCTACTACCTATTGACCTTTTGAATGCCTTAGGCACGTTGGCAGTACTTTTGGTATTATTGCCAGCAGCTTGTCAAAACTGACTTGATTTTCTTTTAGAACCCTCAGAAAAATCTCCAGGAGTGCCTTGTGGCTTATGTTGTCCTCAAACTCTATCACAGCGGAGATAGGCTCCTGTCCAGCTCTGAGATAATGCTGAATTAGAAAAGCTAAGTTGTTACAGTCTCAAGCGCCTGAGAGCTCATGAAGGTGCCTAAAGATGCTCTAGACCCAAGTGGCAGAGTAGGTAATTGCTTTACGCTTTATAAGCATGCCAAGTGAATGCCAAGGATGTCAGTTTGGCTGGCATGCCCCTTCCTTTATTTATTTGTTTACTTACTAATTTTTTTTTGTGTTACTGTATGCTGCATAATGTGTACACAGCTGGGACTACTATCCATTTTCCTTAGTCTTAGCTATAAAAGCAAGCTCTTTAATGAAACTTTAAATTAAATTCTTCCCTTTCCATTGGCAAGTTTTTCAGTTTTTCCATTTAATGAATAAAGATCCCATATGTGGAGAGGAAAACATTCTCCATGCA
This sequence comes from Himantopus leucocephalus, assembly GCA_003993805.1. Taxonomy (NCBI): domain Eukaryota; kingdom Metazoa; phylum Chordata; class Aves; order Charadriiformes; family Recurvirostridae; genus Himantopus; species Himantopus leucocephalus. Next base: position 38,565,636 of record RSEF01000003.1, on the reverse strand, counting down.
AATGTGTTCAGTATGTTTTGTTATGGACCATATATAGGTGGCTCAAAATTTTTTTTGGACATAGATACTTTGTTGTGAAAATTATGAATTTTTTATCATATAAAATATCTTAGGCAAATATTTGAGTATGTTTAAATGCATGTATAGAGCATTTTATGGTTCATGTCCAGTAAAATTGGGTTTTACAGTCATCTTCTGTATTGCAGTAGATACTACTTGTGCTTGTTGGGAGTGTCATATTGTTACTGATTTGGTTTTCATGCATATTAATTAGTTACCTAGTAACTATGTATCCCATCAATGTGTTCTGAGTAGCTCTCCAGGGTTTCAAAATGAGGCTTAGAGCTGTTATCCTTAAAGACTGGAAGAGACTTCTGCAGTGAATGAATATTTATTCTCTAATGTATTTAAACAATACGTGATATCTCAACAGAAGGTGTGGATTCATATAGTACTTGCTGAGTGAGTTTCTGTGGCCCATGTCATGCAGGAGGTCAGACAGGATTGCAGAGTGATGCTTTTGACTTTAATACCAAAACGTCTCATCTATAATATAGCTTCTTCAGAAACTTACTCAACTCTTTCCTTCTCTTTTGCAGAATTTCACAAATTAGGTCTGTATTACTGCATCCCACTGTTTTCATACAAGCTTTAAAAAGGCAGATTCAAGCACAGACTGTGCTTTGAAAGGAGTGTTTGTATGCTTTTTATACATTTGGCAGTTGCCATGGTTAGTTATTGTCAGAATAACTCAGTTTACAATATAATGAGCTATTTTTGAGAAAATTCATTTGCTGCAGAGCATGAGTAGGTGCATATGAGCTTGTGCACACACATGCACGCAAACATATGCAGGCACATAGGCATTTACACCTGCATGTGCTCCTGTGCCAAACATCCAGTTTCAATGATAAGTTCGGTGAACCAGCCTGTTAGTTTATGCATGTCTGTTTTGAAAGGAATAACATTGCTTGCTGTATTTGGACACAGTCCCTATCATACAGCAAGAAGTATTGTGACCCTCATGAATGCTTCTATCAGCATTTAACGTAATTCTGTGTTATAGCTGATTCTCAATTACACAAGAAAGAGGGGAGCTGAAACACCCAGAAAAACCCAGATAATGCAGTATTAAGGGGAGACAGCCGAGTGACCATTATGCATAGCCAGCTTATCCACAATTTGGATGGCTTTGTGCTGGAGCTACTAATCCCATGCTGACTTGTGTGGAGCAAATAGGAGGCCAGGGTTATTTCTCAGCCAGAGCATCCATCTGTGCTGCTCTTTATTACAGCTAAGATGATTTCCAAGAACCTACAGATCTAGGAAGCATTGCCTGAGCGGCTCATGTGGAGGCATGTCAACTTGGGTCTGGCTTGTCTTGTTAGCTCCAGGTGTCCTGCAACAGGGTCCAGCAGGAGCTAATATCTTGTACGGTGTTTCAAGGGCACTCATGGTTAATATCATGTGTTTAGTGGAGCACCAGGGCTTGTAGTTCAGGTGGGCCTGGGTTGGCAGGGCAGAAAGTCACTTTGGGAGTTTCTGCATCTGTGCTACTGTTGATCTGAGATGGTTAAATTGTTCTGAAATACTGAGAGATTGACTGAACTTACAGAGTGGTGACTAAGCACTAGTAACTTTGGACTCAGAAAGCTCATTTTGTTACTTGAGCTAAAGGAATGAGTCCATTAACTGTGTATAAGTAGTAGGTTTTAATACTTTTTAAATTCAGCCACTGGAAAGAAAGATGTGATCTTGTGCATTAAAGCAAATATAGTACATAAAAGATTGCACTTTGGGCTTTTTGTAGCATGCCTTTATTTCCAGAGCAGCTGTGAACAGGCTTATCTGAAAAACAATGGGTGTAGATGTTTTTGATGAAAATTTATAACATTTTAATGCTAAATTTTATATTAGATTTTATACTTTATATTGTTTCTTTATAGCAGTAACCTTTCCTCTCTCTTCCTTTAAAAAAAAAAACCACATAAAAAGAAAGATGTAGGTCCAAAAATTGATGCTGGAAAATAATCGGAACTTTGGTTGCCTCAACAGAATTGTGATTTCTTCCTTAATCTTTTATGTGGGCTAAGTTCTCTACCTGGACTAGGTATTACTGATGGTACAATGTTGTGTGTACCTTCTGTGAAGAAAAGATGTCCCGTAAAAGACCCCAACGATTTACATTTCCTTAAAATAAAATTTTGTGTTAGATCTCTTCCACAAGAATTGTTTTTGACCAGCCATACTTAAAAAAGGCATGGAAAAAAATTTAGGTCCTCCCAGGAAGAATTCCTCAGGCATTCCCTGACTGCAAGGAAAGCTGAAATCATTGTACCAAATAGCGCACAATTGCAGGAAAGGGGTAAAGAGCCCTATTTTTAGGATCTCTCGAGCACTTCAGAGGCTAGTAGATGTTATGTCCTTGACAGTCCTTGACACTTGAGATATTCTCAGCACACACAGGCTGTTTTGGAGAGCGTTCACTCAGCGATAACTGCTGAGGATCCTAGCAGTGTTGTTTGGCGGAACAAGGCTACAATTTGATCTGAAATGAAATTTCAGATCATTTCTCCATATGCATGTTATGGATCATTCCACTGTATTGGTTAATTGTGGTCTAGCGATGTAATTGGAATTCTGGAAACATAAATTAGTGTCATCCTCAAAAAGAACCAGAGCAAAGTGACATGTTTTATTGGTTATTCCATTTAGATGTAATGTAATTTCAGATACTTGTAGGATTATAACATTGAGGCCTAATATGATAGATACTGTAAGTGGCTAGATTGGGTGCTTGATAAAAATTAATATTGAGGCAGGCCTTTTATTATTATTTTGGTCTGAGGCAGGAAATATCCTCTCAGACTTATGTCTGAAGATTCCCTGAAATAATGGTATTACTACTTCACCAATCATTTAAACACAAATCAAATAGTATTTTAAAATTTGAAAAATTAAAAGAGCAATACAAACAGCTTAAATAAATGTTGTCGTTTTTTCCACTCTTTCTTATCATGGCACGTAGTCTGTGAGCTCTCAGTGTCCACTGGAATAGAGCCCCGTGTAGTTAACAA